>JBBGZY010001040.1:0-601644 GCA_037952925.1 Lithobates clamitans | reverse complement strand
GTTTGTAAGTTAGTTGTTTGAAAGTAGGGTCCTGCCCTATATACTCAGCAGAAATTTGGGGGGCCTTAGGTGTTGCTGTGGCCACAACACTGTAAGCCCTCACAGGGGCTCTGCTGTGAAATATTAAGATCAAGAATTGTAATTACATGCCCTGTTGAACAGGAGCTGAAAAATTAGGCCTTAGGCACTGGTGCTGGTGCCACAACACTGCAACCCCTCACAGACACTCTAGTTGGAATGCAGGAACGAGCCCTGCTGCAAAGTATTGCATCAAAAATTGTAATTACACGCCCCTGTTAAACAAGGGCTGAAAAATTGGGCCTTAGGCACTGGTGCTGGTGCCACACACTGCAACCCCTCACAGACACTCTAGTTGGAATGCAGGAATGAGCCCTGCTGCAAAGTATTACATCAAAAAATCGTAATTACACGCCCCTGTTAAACAGGGGCTGAAAAATTGTGCCTTAGGCACTGGTGGTGGCGCTCAGAACCAAAAATGCTCTTACAAGCTATCAGCGTGATGATTGAGGAGGAAGAGGATAATTACACAGGAATAGTCACTCAGCATCAGCATAGGCAGTCTTTGAAGGGATCTGGAGATTTCAAAAAAAATTAATTCGGTTAATCAGCATCAGGTGCTTGGTAGCTGGTGGTGATCCAAGACTCATTCATTTTTTATGAAGGTCAGTCGATCGACCGAGTCAGTTGACGGACGCACCCTGTGATTGGTTACCACGCCTCCAGCACCACTGAATGTGCGTTCCGAAAGAACGCTGGATGCAGGACAGGCCAGTAGCTCAATTGCATACTGTGCAAGCTCTGGCCAGTGATCCATCCTCAAGACCCAGTAACCCAGAGGATTTTCGAGGGAAAGGTGTCCAAGTCTGATCTTGCCCCTAGGTATTCCTGCACCATGTAAAACAGACGCTGGCGATGGTTGCTGGAACAATCATACCTTGGGGCTGCGGACCAAAAAATTGTCTGAACGCATCGGTCAGATGGCCACCTTCTCCACCGCTCCTTCTTTGACTGATCGAAGCCTCAGCAACACGTTGTCCAGAAACAGGAGTTGTAACCTCCCAGTCTCTGGGAACGCATTGCACAGACCTTTCTGCAAGGCCTCCCGAAGATGTTTCCATCCTCTGCTCCCTCTGCGATGGCAAGATAAGGTCCGCAACCTTACCCTTGTAACGTGGATCAAGGAGGTTGCCAGCCAGTATTGGTCCTTCTCCTTGATACCACGAATACGAGTGATCCTTACGCAGGCTTTGCAGGATCAGGGAGGCCATGCAGCGTAGGTTTGCTGAGGCATTCGGTCCGGAGTCCTCTGGGTCACTAAGGACGACATGGTCCGCAGCCACCTCCTCCCAGCCACGTACAAGTCCATGTGTTTCTTGGGACTGATCCCTTAAAGACTGCTGCTGATGCTGAGTGCCAGGCTCCACCTCCATACTGACACAATCTTCCTCCTCCTCCTCCTCCTCTTCCTCTTGTCCTCTTCCTGTGTGATCGGCGGGCACGCAGGAACACTGTCTGGATAAAGGGGCCTTGAGAGCTAAGGAAGTCCTCCTCTTCCTGCCTCTGTTCTGCCTCAAGTGCCCTGTCCATTATTCCACGCAGCGTGTGCTCCAACAGGTGGAAAAGGGGGACAGTGTCACTGATGCATGCACTGTCACTGCTCACCATCCTCGTGGCCTCCTCAAATGGTGACAGGACAGTGCATGCATCCCTGATCATGGCCCACTGGCGTGGGGAAAAAAAACAAGCTCCCCTGACCCTGTCCTGGTGCCATAGTCGCACAGGTACTCATTGATGGCCCTCTGCTGCGTGTGCAGCCGCTGCAGCATGGCCAACGTTGAGTTTCCACCTGGTGGGCATGTCACAGATTAGGCGGTTCTTGGGCAGGTTAAACTCCTTTTGGAGGTCCGTCAGCCGAGCACTGGCATATATGACCGGCGGAAATGCACACAGACTTTCCTGGCCTGCCTCAAGGACATCCTGTAAGCCCGGGTACCTGCCCAAGAACCGCTGCACCACCAAGTTAAGGACGTGAGCCAAACAGGGCACATGGGTCATTTGTCCCTGTTGGAGGGCAGAGAGGAGTTGGTGCCATTGTCGCAAACCACCATTCCTGCCTTAAGTTGGCGTGGCGTCAACCACCTCTGAACCTGCATTGCAGAGCTGACAGAACCTCTGCCCCAGTGTGGCTCCTGTCCCCCAAGCACACCAGCTCAAGCACCGCATGGCATCTTTTGGCCTGCGTACTTGTGTAGCCCCTTGAAGGACTACGGAGCACCGCTGGTTCCGAGGAAGAGGCCATGGAGGAAGAAGAAGAGGAGGGGGTGGAGGAGAGAGGTGTGTCACAATCATTAGCATTTTGAGGCGTGGTGGCGTAACAACCTCCAACACTACTGCACCTTGTCCTGCATCCTTCCCAGCTGCCAGCAGAGTCACCCAATGCGCCGTGAAACTTAGGTAACGTCCCTGTCCATGCCTGCTGGACCATGAGTCAGCGGTAATATGCACCTTACCGCTGACCGCCCTGTCCAGCGAGGCATGGACATTGCCTTCCACATGCTGGTAGAGAGCCGGAATCACCTTCCGTGAGAAAAAGTGGCGTTTGGGTACCTGCCACTGAGGAACTGCACATTCCACAAACTCACGGAAGGGGGCAGAGTCTACCAACTGAAAAGGCAGCAGTTGAAGTGCTAGCAATTTTGCCAAGCTAGCATTCAACCGCTGGGCATGTGGATGGCTGGGAGCAAACTTCTTTCGGCGGTGCAGCAGCTGGGGCAGGGAAATTTGCCTGGTACAATCTGACGTCGGTGTATCAAAATCAGATTGCCCACAAGTACGTGGCTGTGACACACCTAATTCTACAACTTCATTCCTCTCAGTGCAGGTCTCAGAGAGGACTGAAGGTCTAGTGGGGTTGGAAATCTCAGCTGATGAGGAGCAAGCAGAGGTCCTCTTTGTTCTTTGGTGTGGGTCTTTTAGATACGCTTTGCCAACGAACTGCATGGCAGGTCAACATATGTCTGGTCAAGCATGTGGTACCCAAGTGGGAGATGTTTTGGCCACGCGAGATACGCTTGAGACATATGTTGCAAATAGCAGCGGTGCGATCTGATGCACTCGTCTCAAAAAGGCCCACACCAAAGAACTTTTTGAATAACGCGCAGAGACTGCAGCGCCCTGCACATGTGGAGCTTTGGGGTGTGATGCAGTCAATGTGCTGCCCTTAGGCTTTCCCCTGGAGGGCATCCTGCCTCGTGGTGATGTGCCGCCTCCTCCTCCTCCTCCTCCTCTTCTCTCCTATCAGGCACCCACGTTGAGTCAGTGACCTCATCATCCCCTCCCTCCTCATCACTGGAGCAAACCTGGCAGTATGCTGCAGCAGGGGGAGCATGACTGCCAGATTGCTGTCCTTCTTGGGCACCCCCTCTGTCCGTGCTCATGTTACTAGCTTCATCGAGCTCAGTATCATCATCAGAGCCTTCCAAACGCTGGGCATCCTCCTGGAGCATGTACCCAACACTGTGGTCAAACAGTTCGAGGGACTCCTCAGGAGGACATGGTGGGGCTAGGGAAGGAGTCACTGATGACATTGAGCCAAGGGAAGAGGCCGCTGCTTTGCCAGACAAAGTACCCTGGGCATGGGTGAGAGAGGATGAGGAGGATG
Organism: Lithobates clamitans; assembly: GCA_037952925.1. NCBI lineage: Eukaryota > Metazoa > Chordata > Amphibia > Anura > Ranidae > Lithobates > Lithobates clamitans. Next base: position 597,962 of record JBBGZY010001040.1, on the reverse strand, counting down.
AGGACGGCTTGGTCATCCACTCGACCAAGTCTTCCGCATGTTGCGGCTCAACATGGCCAGCTGCCGAAAAAAAGGCCAAGCGTGTCCCATGGCCACGTGCTGATGAGGATGCACCGTCTCCACGACCAGCACTAGACACAGAGCCTGCTTGCCCTCTCTTATTGGCTTGTGACTGTCTGCCTCTCCTTCTTGGCCTTCCAGACATACTAATGGCCTGTAGCTGCACTAAGCTGGGATATATATATATATATATATGTACTGATACTGCAGCTAGCAAAATCAACTGCCTGCCTGTAGTATGAGAACACCACCAACCTTCTACAGGTAGCTTTAGCTGAACACTGTGAGGTGGACGCACCCCACTAACTTGTAGGTTTAGCAGAACACTGTGAGCAAGACGCACTGCACTAACTGTAAATAGTCTAGCTGCCTGACTGTGGTACTAATAGGATCAAAAGAACACCAGCAATTTTATTTTAAAATACTGTAACAAGACAAGCCTGCTGGCAGTAAGAAGATAATCAGGAACGGATCTAGCTGAACACTGTGAGCAGGACGCACCCCACTAGCTTGTAGGTTTAGCTGAACACTGTGAGGTGGACGCACCCACTAACTTGTAGGTTTTGCTGAACACTGTGAGCAGCACGCACCCCACTAACTTGTAGGTTTAGCAGAACACTGTGAGCAGACGCACTGCACTAACTGTAAATAGTCTAGCTGCCTGAACTGTGGTACTAATAGGATCAAAAGAACACCAGCAATTTTCTTCAGGTAGCTGTATTTACTGTAACAAGACAAGCCTGCCTGTCAGTAAGAAGATAACAGAAATGGATCTAGCTGAACACTGTGAGCAGGACGCACCCCACTAGCTTGTAGGTTTAGCAGAACACTGTGAGCAGGACGCACTGCACTAACTGTAAATAGTCTAGCTGCCTGACTGTGGTACTAATAGGATCAAAAGAACATCAGTAATTTTCTTTAAAATACTGTAACAAGACAAGCCTGCCTGTCAGTAAGAAGATAACAGGAACGGATCTAGCTGAACACTGTGAGAAGGACGCACCCCACTAGCTTGTAGGTTTAGCTGAACACTGTGAGGTGGACGCACCCCACTAACTTGTAGGTTTGGCTCATGTGTCTTCTACTCCTCCTCGCTTTCGCTGTGCATCTCCTCCCCCTCCTCCTAGACATCCAATAGGATTTCAGACAATTGGGTGACGGGTCTCAGACCCGCTACCTGATTGGCCAGGAGGAGGGTCAGTGTTACAATAGCGAATATTCATTCACTATTGCAACACACCTGGGTGGGATCCGGATGCAATGCCAAATCCCACTCTATTTTGGCTCTAATCATGTGCTTCAGAAAAACACACCCCCATCGGAATTCATGCACCCGGTGTAAGTGGGCTTAGCACTATATGACCATATAGTGTGACCAAAAGCCTGTATTTTTTGAATATGTTCAGGTGTTTTTAACTAGCCTTGCAGGATAATTGTCATTTTTGTATGTGTGCGCTGTAATCTGTTTTGTACCGTTTTTGGTCTTGTAGCAGCACCATCTTGAATGTAAAGCATTTTAGGGTGTGCCACCAAGTATGTTTTTGTATATTGTATGGACCCTGACCAGGTCTCTTGGGCTGGAGCACCCCTCTCCCTCTTCATTACCTCTTATTAGTGGCCACCAGTGCATAGGAGTAGGGATGAGCCGAACACCCCCCGGTTCGGTTCGCACCAGAACCTGCGAACGGACCAAAAGTTCGCACGAACGTTAGAACCCCATTGACGTCTATGGGACTCGAACGTTCGAAATCAAAAGTGCTCATTTTAAAGGCTAATTTGCATGGTATTGTCCTAAAAAGGGTTTGGGGACCCGGGTCCTACCCCAGGGGACATGTATCAATCCAAAAAAAACTTTTAAAACGGCCGTTTTTTCGGGAGCAGTGATTTTAATGATGCTTAAAGTAAAAAAAAAAAAGTGAAATATTCCTTTAAATATCGTACCTGAGGGGTGTCTATAGTATGCCTGTAAAGTGACGTGTGTTTCCCGTGTTTAGAACAGTCCCTGCACCAAATGTCATTTTTAAAGGAAAAAATCTCATTTAAAACTGCTTGCGGGTTTAATGTAATGTCGGGTCCTGACTCCTGGCAATATGGATGAAAATCAGTGAGACAAATGGCATGGGTACCCCCCAGTCCATTACCAGGCCTTTGGGTCTTGTATGGATATTAAAGGGAACCCCGCACCCAAATTAAAATAAGGAAAGGTGTGGGGCCACCAGGCCCTATATACTCTGAACAGCAGTATACAGGCTGTAGGTTTGTTGTTAAGTAGAATCTCTTTGTAATTTGAACGGGTACATTTTTAACATGTTTAGCTCCAGCCAAAAAATCTTTTTAAGCTTTTTGGAAAACATAGGGAAGGGTTATCACCCCTGTGACATTTGTTTTGCTGTCTTTCCTCCTCTTCAGAAGATTTCACCTCACTTTTTGTCCCAATGGATTGGAAAGCATCAGTGGAAAGGAGAAATGTTTTTCCCATATTAACTCTTACAGGAGAGAATTTCCCTTCCTAGGGTAGATTTATTCTCACTTCCTGTTGTCTCCTTCCGTTTGCAAGTAGGAGTCGTTTGTAAGTTAGTTGTTTGAAAGTAGGGTCCTGCCCTATATACTCAGCAGAAATTTGGGCCTTAGGTGTTGCTGTGGCCACAACACTGTAAGCCCTCACAGGGCTCTGCTGTGAAATATTAGATCAAGAATTGTAATTACATGCCCCTGTTGAACAGGAGCTGAAAAATTAGGCCTTAGGCACTGGTGCTGGTGCCACAACACTGCAACCCCTCACAGACACTCTAGTTGGAATGCAGGAACGAGCCCTGCTGCAAAGTATTGCATCAAAAATTGTAATTACACGCCCCTGTTAAACAAGGGCTGAAAAATTGGGCCTTAGGCACTGGTGCTGGTGCCACAACACTGCAACCCCTCACAGACACTCTAGTTGGAATGCAGGAATGAGCCCTGCTGCAAAGTATTACATCAAAAATCGTAATTACACGCCCCTGTTAAACAGGGGCTGAAAAATTGTGCCTTAGGCACTGGTGGTGGCGCTCAGAACCAAAAATGCTCTTACAAGCTATCAGCGTGATGATTGAGGAGGAAGAGGATAATTACTCAGGAATAGTCACTCAGCATCAGCATAGGCAGTCTTTGAAGGGATCTGAGATTTCAAAAAAAATTATTCGGTTACATCAGCATCAGGTGCTTGGTAGCTGGTGGTGATCCAAGACTCATTCATTTTTATGAAGGTCAGTCGATCGACCGAGTCAGTTGACAGACGCACCCTGTGATTGGTTACCACGCCTCCAGCACCACTGAATGTGCGTTCCGAAAGAACGCTGGATGCAGGACAGGCCAGTAGCTCAATTGCATACTGTGCAAGCTCTGGCCAGTGATCCATCCTCAAGACCCAGTAACCCAGAGGATTTTCGAGGGGAAAGGTGTCCAAGTCTGATCTTGCCCCTAGGTATTCCTGCACCATGTAAAACAGACGCTGGCGATGGTTGCTGGAACCAATCATACCTTGGGGCTGCGGACCAAAAAATTGTCTGAACGCATCGGTCAGATGGCCACCTTCTCCACCGCTCCTTCTTTGACTGATCGAAGCCTCAGCAACACGTTGTCCAGAAACAGGAGTTTGTAACCTCCCAGTCTCTGGGAACGCATTGCACAGACCTTTCTGCAAGGCCTCCCGAAGATGTTTCATCCTCTGCTCCCTCTGCGATGGCAAGATAAGGTCCGCAACCTTACCCTTGTAACGTGGATCAAGGAGGGTTGCCAGCCAGTATTGGTCCTTCTCCTTGATACCACGAATACGAGGATCCTTACGCAGGCTTTGCAGGATCAGGGAGGCCATGCAGCGTAGGTTTGCTGAGGCATTCGGTCCGGAGTCCTCTGGGTCACTAAGGACGACATGGTCCGCAGCCACCTCCTCCCAGCCACGTACAAGTCCATGTGTTTCTTGGGACTGATCCCTTAAAGACTGCTGCTGATGCTGAGTGCCAGGCTCCACCTCCATACTGACACAATCTTCCTCCTCCTCCTCCTCCTCTTCCTCCTTGTCCTCTTCCTGTGTGATCGGCGGGCACGCAGGAACACTGTCTGGATAAAGGGGCCTTGAGAGCTAAGGAAGTCCTCCTCTTCCTGCCTCTGTTCTGCCTCAAGTGCCCTGTCCATTATTCCACGCAGCGTGTGCTCCAACAGGTGGAAAAGGGGGACAGTGTCACTGATGCATGCACTGTCACTGCTCACCATCCTCGTGGCCTCCTCAAATGGTGACAGGACAGTGCATGCATCCCTGATCATGGCCCACTGGCGTGGGGAAAAAAAAACAAGCTCCCCTGACCCTGTCCTGGTGCCATAGTCGCACAGGTACTCATTGATGGCCCTCTGCTGCGTGTGCAGCCGCTGCAGCATGGCCAACGTTGAGTTCCACCTGGTGGGCATGTCACAGATTAGGCGGTTCTTGGGCAGGTTAAACTCCTTTTGGAGGTCCGTCAGCCGAGCACTGGCATTATATGACCGGCGGAAATGCACACAGACTTTCCTGGCCTGCCTCAGGACATCCTGTAAGCCCGGGTACCTGCCCAAGAACCGCTGCACCACCAAGTTAAGGACGTGAGCCAAACAGGGCACATGGGTCATTTGTCCCTGTTGGAGGGCAGAGAGGAGGTTGGTGCCATTGTCGCAAACCACCATTCCTGCCTTAAGTTGGCGTGGCGTCAACCACCTCTGAACCTGCCATTGCAGAGCTGACAGAACCTCTGCCCCAGTGTGGCTCCTGTCCCCCAAGCACACCAGCTCAAGCACCGCATGGCATCTTTTGGCCTGCGTACTTGTGTAGCCCCTTGAAGGACTACGGAGCACCGCTGGTTCCGAGGAAGAGGCCATGGAGGAAGAAGAAGAGGAGGGGGTGGAGGAGAGAGGTGTGTCACAATCATTAGCATTTTGGAGGCGTGGTGGCGTAACAACCTCCAACACTACTGCACCTTGTCCTGCATCCTTCCCAGCTGCCAGCAGAGTCACCCAATGCGCCGTGAAACTTAGGTAACGTCCCTGTCCATGCCTGCTGGACCATGAGTCAGCGGTAATATGCACCTTACCGCTGACCGCCCTGTCCAGCGAGGCATGGACATTGCCTTCCACATGCTGGTAGAGAGCCGGAATCACCTTCCGTGAGAAAAAGTGGCGTTTGGGTACCTGCCACTGAGGAACTGCACATTCCACAAACTCACGGAAGGGGGCAGAGTCTACCAACTGAAAAGGCAGCAGTTGAAGTGCTAGCAATTTTGCCAAGCTAGCATTCAACCGCTGGGCATGTGGATGGCTGGGAGCAAACTTCTTTCGGCGGTGCAGCAGCTGGGGCAGGGAAATTTGCCTGGTACAATCTGACGTCGGTGTATCAAAATCAGATTGCCCACAAGTACGTGGCTGTGACACACCTAATTCTACAACTTCATTCCTCTCAGTGCAGGTCTCAGAGAGGACTGAAGGTCTAGTGGGGTTGGAAATCTCAGCTGATGAGGAGCAAGCAGAGGTCCTCTTTGTTCTTTGGTGTGGGTCTTTTAGATACGCTTGCCAACGAACTGCATGGCAGGTCAACATATGTCTGGTCAAGCATGTGGTACCCAAGTGGGAGATGTTTTGGCCACGCGAGATACGCTTGAGACATATGTTGCAAATAGCAGCGGTGCGATCTGATGCACTCGTCTCAAAAAAGGCCCACACCAAAGAACTTTTTGAATAACGCGCAGAGACTGCAGCGCCCTGCACATGTGGAGCTTTGGGGTGTGATGCAGTCAATGTGCTGCCCTTAGGCTTTCCCCTGGAGGGCATCCTGCCTCGTTGGTGATGTGCCGCCTCCTCCTCCTCCTCCTCCTCTTCTCTCCTATCAGGCACCCACGTTGAGTCAGTGACCTCATCATCCCCTCCCTCCTCATCACTGGAGCAAACCTGGCAGTATGCTGCAGCAGGGGGAGCATGACTGCCAGATTGCTGTCCTTCTTGGGCACCCCCTCTGTCCGTGCTCATGTTACTGCCTTCATTGAGCTCAGTATCATCATCAGAGCCTTCCAAACGCTGGGCATCCTCCTGGAGCATGTACCCAACACTGTGGTCAAACAGTTCGAGGGACTCCTCAGGAGGACATGGTGGGGCTAGGGAAGGAGTCACTGATGACATTGAGCCAAGGGAAGAGGCCGCTGCTTTGCCAGACAAAGTACCCTGGGCATGGGTGAGAGAGGATGAGGAGGATGAGGACGGCTTGGTCATCCACTCGACCAAGTCTTCCGCATGTTGCGGCTCAACATGGCCAGCTGCCGAAAAAAAGGCCAAGCGTGTCCCATGGCCACGTGCTGATGAGGATGCACCGTCTCCACGACCAGCACTAGACACAGAGCCTGCTTGCCCTCTCTTATTGGCTTGTGACTGTCTGCCTCTCCTTCTTGGCCTTCCAGACATACTAATGGCCTGTAGCTGCACTAAGCTGGGATATATATATATATATATATGTACTGATACTGCAGCTAGCAAAATCAACTGCCTGCCTGTAGTATGAGAACACCACCAACCTTCTACAGGTAGCTTTAGCTGAACACTGTGAGGTGGACGCACCCCACTAACTTGTAGGTTTAGCAGAACACTGTGAGCAAGACGCACTGCACTAACTGTAAATAGTCTAGCTGCCTGACTGTGGTACTAATAGGATCAAAAGAACACCAGCAATTTTATTTAAAATACTGTAACAAGACAAGCCTGCCTGGCAGTAAGAAGATAACAGGAACGGATCTAGCTGAACACTGTGAGCAGGACGCACCCCACTAGCTTGTAGGTTTAGCTGAACACTGTGAGGTGGACGCACCCCACTAACTTGTAGGTTTTGCTGAACACTGTGAGCAGCACGCACCCCACTAACTTGTAGGTTTAGCAGAACACTGTGAGCAGGACGCACTGCACTAACTGTAAATAGTCTAGCTGCCTGACTGTGGTACTAATAGGATCAAAAGAACACCAGCAATTTTCTTCAGGTAGCTGTATTTACTGTAACAAGACAAGCCTGCCTGTCAGTAAGAAGATAACAGAAATGGATCTAGCTGAACACTGTGAGCAGGACGCACCCCACTAGCTTGTAGGTTTAGCAGAACACTGTGAGCAGGACGCACTGCACTAACTGTAAATAGTCTAGCTGCCTGACTGTGGTACTAATAGGATCAAAAGAACATCAGTAATTTTCTTTAAAATACTGTAACAAGACAAGCCTGCCTGTCAGTAAGAAGATAACAGGAACGGATCTAGCTGAACACTGTGAGAAGGACGCACCCCACTAGCTTGTAGGTTTAGCTGAACACTGTGAGGTGGACGCACCCCACTAACTTGTAGGTTTGGCTCATGTGTCTTCTACTCCTCCTCGCTTTCGCTGTGCATCTCCTCCCCCTCCTCCTAGACATCCAATAGGATTTCAGACAATTGGGTGACGGGTCTCAGACCCGCTACCTGATTGGCCAGGAGGAGGGTCAGTGTTACAATAGCGAATATTCATTCACTATTGCAACACACCTGGGTGGGATCCGGATGCAATGCCAAATCCCACTCTATTTTGGCTCTAATCATGTGCTTCAGAAAAACACACCCCCATCGGAATTCATGCACCCGGTGTAAGTGGGCTTAGCACTATATGACCATATAGTGTGACCAAAAGCCTGTATTTTTTGAATATGTTCAGGTGTTTTTAACTAGCCTTGCAGGATAAATGTCATTTTTGTATGTGTGCGCTGTAATCTGTTTTGTACCGTTTTTGGTCTTGTAGCAGCACCATCTTGAATGTAAAGCATTTTAGGGTGTGCCACCAAGTATGTTTTTGTATATTGTATGGACCCTGACCAGGTCTCTTGGGCTGGAGCACCCCTCTCCCTCTTCATTACCTCTTATTAGTGGCCACCAGTGCATAGGAGTAGGGATGAGCCGAACACCCCCCGGTTCGGTTCGCACCAGAACCTGCGAACGGACCAAAAGTTCGCACGAACGTTAGAACCCCATTGACGTCTATGGGACTCGAACGTTCGAAATCAAAAGTGCTCATTTTAAAGGCTAATTTGCATGGTATTGTCCTAAAAAGGGTTTGGGGACCCGGGTCCTACCCCAGGGGACATGTATCAATCCAAAAAAAACTTTTAAAAACGGCCGTTTTTTCGGGAGCAGTGATTTTAATGATGCTTAAAGTAAAAAAAAAAAAGTGAAATATTCCTTTAAATATCGTACCTGAGGGGTGTCTATAGTATGCCTGTAAAGTGACGTGTGTTTCCCGTGTTTAGAACAGTCCCTGCACCAAATGTCATTTTTAAAGGAAAAAATCTCATTTAAAACTGCTTGCGGGTTTAATGTAATGTCGGGTCCTGACTCCTGGCAATATGGATGAAAATCAGTGAGACAAATGGCATGGGTACCCCCCAGTCCATTACCAGGCCCTTTGGGTCTTGTATGGATATTAAAGGGAACCCCGCACCCAAATTAAAATAAGGAAAGGTGTGGGGCCACCAGGCCCTATATACTCTGAACAGCAGTATACAGGCTGTAGGTTTGTTGTTAAGTAGAATCTCTTTGTAATTTTGAACGGGTACATTTTTAACATGTTTAGCTCCAGCCAAAAAATCTTTTTTAAGCTTTTTGGAAAACATAGGGAAGGGTTATCACCCCTGTGACATTTGTTTTGCTGTCTTTCCTCCTCTTCAGAAGATTTCACCTCACTTTTTGTCCCAATGGATTGGAAAGCATCAGTGGAAAGGAGAAATGTTTTTCCCATATTAACTCTTACAGGAGAGAATTTCCCTTCCTAGGGGTAGATTTATTCTCACTTCCTGTTGTCTCCTTCCGTTTGCAAGTAGGAGTCGTTTGTAAGTTAGTTGTTTGAAAGTAGGGTCCTGCCCTATATACTCAGCAGAAATTTGGGCCTTAGGTGTTGCTGTGGCCACAACACTGTAAGCCCTCACAGGGCTCTGCTGTGAAATATTAGATCAAGAATTGTAATTACATGCCCCTGTTGAACAGGAGCTGAAAAATTAGGCCTTAGGCACTGGTGCTGGTGCCACAACACTGCAACCCCTCACAGACACTCTAGTTGGAATGCAGGAACGAGCCCTGCTGCAAAGTATTGCATCAAAAATTGTAATTACACGCCCCTGTTAAACAAGGGCTGAAAAATTGGGCCTTAGGCACTGGTGCTGGTGCCACAACACTGCAACCCCTCACAGACACTCTAGTTGGAATGCAGGAATGAGCCCTGCTGCAAAGTATTACATCAAAAATCGTAATTACACGCCCCTGTTAAACAGGGGCTGAAAAATTGTGCCTTAGGCACTGGTGGTGGCGCTCAGAACCAAAAATGCTCTTACAAGCTATCAGCGTGATGATTGAGGAGGAAGAGGATAATTACTCAGGAATAGTCACTCAGCATCAGCATAGGCAGTCTTTGAAGGGATCTGAGATTTCAAAAAAAATTATTCGGTTACATCAGCATCAGGTGCTTGGTAGCTGGTGGTGATCCAAGACTCATTCATTTTTATGAAGGTCAGTCGATCGACCGAGTCAGTTGACAGACGCACCCTGTGATTGGTTACCACGCCTCCAGCACCACTGAATGTGCGTTCCGAAAGAACGCTGGATGCAGGACAGGCCAGTAGCTCAATTGCATACTGTGCAAGCTCTGGCCAGTGATCCATCCTCAAGACCCAGTAACCCAGAGGATTTTCGAGGGGAAAGGTGTCCAAGTCTGATCTTGCCCCTAGGTATTCCTGCACCATGTAAAACAGACGCTGGCGATGGTTGCTGGAACCAATCATACCTTGGGGCTGCGGACCAAAAAATTGTCTGAACGCATCGGTCAGATGGCCACCTTCTCCACCGCTCCTTCTTTGACTGATCGAAGCCTCAGCAACACGTTGTCCAGAAACAGGAGTTTGTAACCTCCCAGTCTCTGGGAACGCATTGCACAGACCTTTCTGCAAGGCCTCCCGAAGATGTTTCATCCTCTGCTCCCTCTGCGATGGCAAGATAAGGTCCGCAACCTTACCCTTGTAACGTGGATCAAGGAGGGTTGCCAGCCAGTATTGGTCCTTCTCCTTGATACCACGAATACGAGGATCCTTACGCAGGCTTTGCAGGATCAGGGAGGCCATGCAGCGTAGGTTTGCTGAGGCAGTCCTCTGGGTCACTAAGGACGACATGGTCCGCAGCCACCTCCTCCCAGCCACGTACAAGTCCATGTGTTTCTTGGGACTGATCCCTTAAAGACTGCTGCTGATGCTGAGTGCCAGGCTCCACCTCCATACTGACACAATCTTCCTCCTCCTCCTCCTCCTCTTCCTCCTTGTCCTCTTCCTGTGTGATCGGCGGGCACGCAGGAACACTGTCTGGATAAAGGGGCCTTGAGAGCTAAGGAAGTCCTCCTCTTCCTGCCTCTGTTCTGCCTCAAGTGCCCTGTCCATTATTCCACGCAGCGTGTGCTCCAACAGGTGGAAAAGGGGGACAGTGTCACTGATGCATGCACTGTCACTGCTCACCATCCTCGTGGCCTCCTCAAATGGTGACAGGACAGTGCATGCATCCCTGATCATGGCCCACTGGCGTGGGGAAAAAAAAACAAGCTCCCCTGACCCTGTCCTGGTGCCATAGTCGCACAGGTACTCATTGATGGCCCTCTGCTGCGTGTGCAGCCGCTGCAGCATGGCCAACGTTGAGTTCCACCTGGTGGGCATGTCACAGATTAGGCGGTTCTTGGGCAGGTTAAACTCCTTTTGGAGGTCCGTCAGCCGAGCACTGGCATTATATGACCGGCGGAAATGCACACAGACTTTCCTGGCCTGCCTCAGGACATCCTGTAAGCCCGGGTACCTGCCCAAGAACCGCTGCACCACCAAGTTAAGGACGTGAGCCAAACAGGGCACATGGGTCATTTGTCCCTGTTGGAGGGCAGAGAGGAGGTTGGTGCCATTGTCGCAAACCACCATTCCTGCCTTAAGTTGGCGTGGCGTCAACCACCTCTGAACCTGCCATTGCAGAGCTGACAGAACCTCTGCCCCAGTGTGGCTCCTGTCCCCCAAGCACACCAGCTCAAGCACCGCATGGCATCTTTTGGCCTGCGTACTTGTGTAGCCCCTTGAAGGACTACGGAGCACCGCTGGTTCCGAGGAAGAGGCCATGGAGGAAGAAGAAGAGGAGGGGGTGGAGGAGAGAGGTGTGTCACAATCATTAGCATTTTGGAGGCGTGGTGGCGTAACAACCTCCAACACTACTGCACCTTGTCCTGCATCCTTCCCAGCTGCCAGCAGAGTCACCCAATGCGCCGTGAAACTTAGGTAACGTCCCTGTCCATGCCTGCTGGACCATGAGTCAGCGGTAATATGCACCTTACCGCTGACCGCCCTGTCCAGCGAGGCATGGACATTGCCTTCCACATGCTGGTAGAGAGCCGGAATCACCTTCCGTGAGAAAAAGTGGCGTTTGGGTACCTGCCACTGAGGAACTGCACATTCCACAAACTCACGGAAGGGGGCAGAGTCTACCAACTGAAAAGGCAGCAGTTGAAGTGCTAGCAATTTTGCCAAGCTAGCATTCAACCGCTGGGCATGTGGATGGCTGGGAGCAAACTTCTTTCGGCGGTGCAGCAGCTGGGGCAGGGAAATTTGCCTGGTACAATCTGACGTCGGTGTATCAAAATCAGATTGCCCACAAGTACGTGGCTGTGACACACCTAATTCTACAACTTCATTCCTCTCAGTGCAGGTCTCAGAGAGGACTGAAGGTCTAGTGGGGTTGGAAATCTCAGCTGATGAGGAGCAAGCAGAGGTCCTCTTTGTTCTTTGGTGTGGGTCTTTTAGATACGCTTGCCAACGAACTGCATGGCAGGTCAACATATGTCTGGTCAAGCATGTGGTACCCAAGTGGGAGATGTTTTGGCCACGCGAGATACGCTTGAGACATATGTTGCAAATAGCAGCGGTGCGATCTGATGCACTCGTCTCAAAAAAGGCCCACACCAAAGAACTTTTTGAATAACGCGCAGAGACTGCAGCGCCCTGCACATGTGGAGCTTTGGGGTGTGATGCAGTCAATGTGCTGCCCTTAGGCTTTCCCCTGGAGGGCATCCTGCCTCGTTGGTGATGTGCCGCCTCCTCCTCCTCCTCCTCCTCTTCTCTCCTATCAGGCACCCACGTTGAGTCAGTGACCTCATCATCCCCTCCCTCCTCATCACTGGAGCAAACCTGGCAGTATGCTGCAGCAGGGGGAGCATGACTGCCAGATTGCTGTCCTTCTTGGGCACCCCCTCTGTCCGTGCTCATGTTACTGCCTTCATCGAGCTCAGTATCATCATCAGAGCCTTCCAAACGCTGGGCATCCTCCTGGAGCATGTACCCAACACTGTGGTCAAACAGTTCGAGGGACTCCTCAGGAGGACATGGTGGGGCTAGGGAAGGAGTCACTGATGACATTGAGCCAAGGGAAGAGGCCGCTGCTTTGCCAGACAAAGTACCCTGGGCATGGGTGAGAGAGGATGAGGAGGATGAGGACGGCTTGGTCATCCACTCGACCAAGTCTTCCGCATGTTGCGGCTCAACATGGCCAGCTGCCGAAAAAAAGGCCAAGCGTGTCCCATGGCCACGTGCTGATGAGGATGCACCGTCTCCACGACCAGCACTAGACACAGAGCCTGCTTGCCCTCTCTTATTGGCTTGTGACTGTCTGCCTCTCCTTCTTGGCCTTCCAGACATACTAATGGCCTGTAGCTGCACTAAGCTGGGATATATATATATATATATATGTACTGATACTGCAGCTAGCAAAATCAACTGCCTGCCTGTAGTATGAGAACACCACCAACCTTCTACAGGTAGCTTTAGCTGAACACTGTGAGGTGGACGCACCCCACTAACTTGTAGGTTTAGCAGAACACTGTGAGCAAGACGCACTGCACTAACTGTAAATAGTCTAGCTGCCTGACTGTGGTACTAATAGGATCAAAAGAACACCAGCAATTTTATTTAAAATACTGTAACAAGACAAGCCTGCCTGGCAGTAAGAAGATAACAGGAACGGATCTAGCTGAACACTGTGAGCAGGACGCACCCCACTAGCTTGTAGGTTTAGCTGAACACTGTGAGGTGGACGCACCCCACTAACTTGTAGGTTTTGCTGAACACTGTGAGCAGCACGCACCCCACTAACTTGTAGGTTTAGCAGAACACTGTGAGCAGGACGCACTGCACTAACTGTAAATAGTCTAGCTGCCTGACTGTGGTACTAATAGGATCAAAAGAACACCAGCAATTTTCTTCAGGTAGCTGTATTTACTGTAACAAGACAAGCCTGCCTGTCAGTAAGAAGATAACAGAAATGGATCTAGCTGAACACTGTGAGCAGGACGCACCCCACTAGCTTGTAGGTTTAGCAGAACACTGTGAGCAGGACGCACTGCACTAACTGTAAATAGTCTAGCTGCCTGACTGTGGTACTAATAGGATCAAAAGAACATCAGTAATTTTCTTTAAAATACTGTAACAAGACAAGCCTGCCTGTCAGTAAGAAGATAACAGGAACGGATCTAGCTGAACACTGTGAGAAGGACGCACCCCACTAGCTTGTAGGTTTAGCTGAACACTGTGAGGTGGACGCACCCCACTAACTTGTAGGTTTTGCTGAACACTGTGAGCAGCACGCACCCCACTAACTTGTAGGTTTAGCAGAACACTGTGAGCAGGACGCACTGCACTAACTGTAAATAGTCTAGCTGCCTGACTGTGGTACTAATAGGATCAAAAGAACACCAGCAATTTTCTTCAGGTAGCTGTATTTACTGTAACAAGACAAGCCTGCCTGTCAGTAAGAAGATAACAGAAACGGATCTAGCTGAACACTGTGAGCAGGACGCACCACACTAGCTTGTAGGTTTAGCTGAACACTGTGAGGTGGACGCACCCCACTAACTTGTAGGTTTAGCTGAACACTGTGAGCAGGATGCACCCCACTTACTTGTAGGTTTAGCAGAACATTGTGGGCAGGACGCACTGCACTAACTGTAAATAGTCTAGCTGCCTGACTGTGGCACTAATAGGATCAAAAGAACACCAGTAATTTTCTTCAAAATACTGTAACAAGACAAGCCTGCCTGTCAGTAGGAAGATAACAGGAACGGATCTAGCTGAACACTGTGAGCAGGACGCACTGCACTAAATGTAAATAGTCTAGCTGCCTGACTGTGGCACTAATAGGATCAAAAGAACACCAGTAATTTTCTTCAAAATACTGTAACAAGACAAGCCTGCCTGTCAGTAGGAATATAACAGGAACGGATCTAGCTGAACACTGTGAGCAGGACGCACTGCACTAAATGTAAATAGTCTAGATGATAACAGGAACGGATCTAGCTAAACTGAATACAGTGTATATATATATATATGCAACACCTGGGATGCATATATATACACAATACACTTTAAGTGCAGCTAACTGACTGACTGTCCTGCCTAATCTAGCTAACTCAATTGAAATGACACTGTCTCTCTCTCTCTCTCTAAGCACACCGGAACACACTGCACAGGGCCGCCGTGCAGGCGGCCTTATATAGTGTGGGGCGTGTACTAAATCCCCTGAGCCATAATTGGCCAAAGCCTCCTTGGCTTTGGCCAATTATGGCTCTCTGTTAAGGCGGCGCTGTGATTGGCCAAGCATGCGGGTCATAGTGCATGCTTGGCCAATCATCAGCAAGCAATGCACTGCAATGCCGCAGTGAATTATGGGCCGTGACACGCCACACGAATTTGGCGCGAACGGCCCATATTGTTCGGAATTCGCCGAACGGGCGAACAGCCGATGTTCGAGTCGAACATGGGTTCGACTCGAACACGAAGCTCATCCCTACATAGGAGGAATCCCTTCAGTTCTCCCAAAGAGGAGTTTGTCTCCCATTGTTGAGACACAGGTTCTTTTATTCTATTACTAGGGTAGGACCCACTAATTCAGGGTAACTTGTCGCAGTAAGTGGGCTTAGCACTATATGACCATATAGTGTGACCAAACCCCCGTATTTTTAGAATATGTTCAGGTGTTTTTTTTTTTTTTTTTTTTTTTTTAGTTTTAAAAGTAAAGTTTATTGAAATCTTGAAAAAATACATCAATCAAGATAGATGAAAAGGAGCCCAACGCTCGTCAGTTACAGAATATGAAAACGGTACATCTGTTATATATGATGTCAACAGTAAGTTTTGCATAATCAACAACTTGTACCCTAAACACATGTATTGTTTTGAGCTCTGGGGGTCTCGGTACCAGAGCCCCTTCTGGGGACTAACTGCTCCGGTGAACCGGGAAACCCCGAGCCCATTTCACCATCTATGTGTAGAAAAATGTCCAGGGTATCAAAACAGCTTTAGTGACTGAAGAAGAGATAATAAAAGAAAATGTTCAGGTGTTTTTAACTAGCCTTGCAGATTAAATTTAATTTTTGTATGTGTGCGCTGTAATCTGTTTTTTACTGCATGAATGGGGGAACGGCGACATGTATGTGGGAGGGTGGCGCCCGTGCGTCCCTAATGGACAGGCCGCTCCTGAACTAGACTATTATACTTTCCTATAGCTTTTAAATCTGTTGTGGCTCCTACTATTACTGCTAGATAAAGAATCAGATATAGTAGCCAAAATTACCTCAAAGTCGTAGTAAAGTCTTGTCAGGCATTTGTACCTACAGGTACGCTTATAATAAAGCTTACCTGTAGGTAAAATGAATATCTCCTAAATGTGAACCATGTAGGAGATATTCCATGGAGCAGCAGCCGATGATGTCACTGGCACACGCACTCTGAAGAAACAGCATACCCGTGCCGTTCCTTCAGAGCTTTGTGCTTTAAACCATGACTCCCGTGCACATGCGCAGGAGTGACATCATTGCAGCTCAGGCAGTCAGATGGCCGGAGTCAGCAAACCCTAAAGGAAGACTGGGTGAAGAAGGAAGCTCTGTCAGCAGTGACAGTGTGCCACTGGAGGGCTTCATTTTACCAAATGTATGTCATCTCACTTTAACGTTATATACTGGGGTTATGGCAGCAGCTATCTGCCATAACTCCGGTATTGTTTTAAACATCAGGTGAGCCAGCGTTCGATAAAAGTGGTCCCAGCAGCGGATTCACCACGGTATCACTTTTATAGGTGGCGGGAGAGGTGCCCCCGCCGCTTTCTGGTCATTTTCCCAATTACCAGAGCTGTCGGTAAAGGGGGAAACAATCCGATCCTCGGGAGCAATGGGCAGGAAGTCGAGTGAGGGCAAGATGGCCCCCACTCGACTCCAAGAATAGAAAAACGGATATCAGAGAGTCGGAAAAGGCTGCACACCCCAGAATACTGCAAAATGGACTGGTTTCCCTGAGGGATTTTTTAGCAGCTGAGTATTTCAATCAAAGTATTTTTGGTTTTTAATAAAATGTTTATTGAACAAAATCGAATTAAAATAATGGAAATAGAGTTAAAATATGAGTTCTGGCTACAGATATATATAAATATGTTTCATTTCATCTGTCAAATTTCTCATAATACAGTTGACAGAAATTGTTGCATTACAAAAATAATGTCCACATGAACACTCCGACGCATTTCGACTTAAACAGTCGTAGTCTTCTTCAGGGAATTTGTTCTCTAGAGAGACAGATCAAAGAATACCCATATGTTTAATTGCATCATAGTTTGCAAACATCTATGAATGTATTGTATCATAATATGTTAATAATTCCCGCCTAGGAAATGATACTGTATCCTATAGCCAGACTTTGCTTTAAAAAGATCCCTGCAATCCCATAATCTCCATGCGCCGTTCCTACCTCCTCAAGATGGAGTCTGACTCTGAGAGGCTTGCAAGGAGCCATACATTAGAACCCTTCAGAGATGAGGGAGTGGCCCGCATCTGTGGTGTTTTGTAATGCCATGTACACACGAGCGGACTTTCCGGCAGACTTGGTCCGACAGTCGTGTGTGGGCTCCAGCGGCCTTTTTTTTCTAAAAGTTTGATGGACTTAGATTTGGAACATGTTTCAAATCTGTCCGACGGACTCGGCTTTCTAGCGTACAAACCGGTCGTCTGTGTGCTAGTCCGACGGACCAAAACTGACGCAAGCTCTGAAGCAAGTACAAGACGGAAGCGCTCGGTCTGGTAAAACTAGCCTTCGTATTGAAGCTTGCACATTCCTCTTCTGTGATCTTTTAATACAGCGCATTCTTTTTTTCTTTATAATACGAGAGAAATGAAGTTGTTTTGCTGCTTATATTCACACAGAGTTCTCACAAACTACTTTCTTCATGATTTATCCTCATGCCATGACTAATATTAGATTTTTTAAAAGCCAGATCTCCAGAAATAAAGTAGAAAATTATTTTTTGGACTCATCTTTATTTTTTTTAGATTTAAACAATATCTATTTTACAATGTGTGCTAAATTATACAAAATGTTAGTTTCTTTATTTTTATTTTTTGGAGTTTTTTAGTTACCACAATAACCTTAATATTTTGTATTGTTTTAATGAACCTGAATGCGGTTGGTGTCCCTTGTTAATTAGACATAGGGGGGTTATTTTCAAAAGGCAAATTCATTTTTCACTACAAGTGCAAATTGTACTTGAAATTTCACTGAAAGAGCATTTTGAAGTGCATTCGCTGGGGATCCGAGAGGCACATTCAAGGAACCCCCCCAAAAAAAAAGATTTACAGCGACTGCACTTCCAACAAGTGCACTTGCAGTGCAATTTATAAAGTGCACTTTGCACTAGTACTTTGCACTTGAATTGCCAAATGATTTAGCCTTTTGTAAATAACCCACATAGTCTTTTTGACCTGTACCTGCCTACCCACAAACCAAATGTCCTTTTTGAATCAAAACACACAGTCAATAATGTAAGGTAAAGAAAATATCCATTTATTTTGGTAAAAAAAGAAATGAGGAAGGCAACACTGGATAAACTTTTGGAATGTGTGAAGCTTTTCGTCCCCCAGGACACACATCAAGTTTTAGGACTAGAAAATTGGTATCTTGTGACTAGGGAGCACAGTCGGAAGTCAGACCAGACAGAAGCAAGGCAATCACCTTCGACTCTTCCGTGGAGCCTTCCCTGCACGCTGCCCTGCAGCCTTCCCTCCATGCTTCGCTGCAGCCTTCCTTGGAGGCTGTGCCTCTGGTGGTATACTTGGGGCAGGAGGAGGTGGAGGAGTGGCTTCATTTGCTATATAGGTGGTTTGAGTAAGCTCCCCTCTCAAGCCCTTCTGATATACTTGAAAAATAAGACCCTTACAGAGGAGGCATTGCCCCTTTTTTAGTTCCAGCAACCTGGTGGCCATATATGTTCCAAAGCCCTCTTCTGCATTGGGTGGTGTGCTTAGGATTTGGCTTGCTTCCCGAATGAGGGCTAGTGATTCCTCCTCTGGGTAATTTTTCTTGGCCTTTTTGTGGTAATGTGGAGGGGAGGCACCTGACATTCCATCAGGCTTCTACTGGGCCCAGCCACGGCCTCCTCCTCTCTCCCACTGGGCAAGGCCTCCTCCTCCCTACCTCAGGGCATAAAATCCTCCTGGCTGAGCTCATCCTGTGTAAAAAAAAGGGACATACCGGTAGTTGTAATTTTTGGTTACGCAATCACACACAATTTTCAGCTCATGACTTGCAAATATAATTATAAACAAATAGTAAAGGCTATCTTTTTGACCCCACCATTATTGTAGCTGCTCACCAATATTTGAAGTATATTTTTGGCCACTACTGTCTAGTGATATGTCTATATATTAATAATTGTGATGAAGTCCTTTTTGGTGAAGCACTTCACAATTTTTTACGTTTACATAAGCTAAGCAGGGCAATAACTTCTCTGCAGGATGTGGAAATCTTGCAAAAAGACCTGAACAAATTAATGGGGTGGGCGACTACATGGCAAATGAGGTTCAATGTAGAAAAATGTAAAATAATGCATTTGGGTGGCAAAAATATGAATGCAATCTATACACTGGGGGAGAACCTCTGGGGGAATCTAGGATGGAAAAGGACTTGGGGGTCCTAGTAGATGATAGGCTCGGCAATGGCATGCAATGCCAAGCTGCTGCTAATAAAGCAAACAGAATATTGGCATGCATTAAAAGGGGGATCAACTGCAGAGATACAATGATAATTCTCCCACTCTACAAGACTCTGGTCCGGCCGCACCTGGAGTATGCTGTCCAGTTCTGGGCACCAGTCCTCAGGAGGGACGTACTGGAAATGGAGCGAGTACAAAGAAGGGCAACAAAGCTAAAAAAGGGTCTGGAGGATCTTAGTTATGAGGAAAGGTTGCGAGCACTGAACTTATTCTCTCTGGAGAAGAGACGCTTGAGAGGGGATATGATTTCAATTTACAAATACTGTACTGGTGACCCCACAATAGGGATAAAACTTTTTCGCAGAAGAGAGTTTAATAAGACTCGTGGCCACTCATTACAATTAGAAGAAAAGAGGTTTAACCTTAAACTACGTAGAGGGTTCTTTACTGTAAGAGCGGCAAGGATGTGGAATTCCCTTCCACAGGTGGTGGTCTCAGCGGGGAGCATTGATAGCTTCAAGAAACTATTAGATAATCACCTGAATGACCGCAATATACAGGGATATGTAATGTAATACTGACACATAATCACACACATAGGTTGGACTTGATGGACTTGTGTCTTTTTTCAACCTCACCTACTATGTAACTATGTAACATCATTAATATTTACACAATCCCAAATTCACCAAAAAAGTATACCTGGCTGAAGCTGGCCGCATCCACTTTCTTTAAGGATGAAAGAACCCAGTTCTTCCTGGGACTCCTCAGCTGGGGTGGAGGGAAGGGTCGAAAGTGATTGCCTTGCTTCTGTCTGGTCATCCAGAAATCACAGTTTTTGGTAGTACCACAGCTTGGGGACATAAACCTGGTCTGCTGCTGCTCCTGATCTGAGAGAATCCTGGATCTTCTTGTGTTCCTGCCTGTACATATTGCGCAAGATACCAATTTTACTGTCCAGAAAACTTAGGGTCTGCCTGGGGGACTCAAGTCTTCACAAATTCCAAAAGTGTGCCCAGTGTTGCCTTCCTTACATCCCTATTAAAATATAATGGGCGCTTGACCTCCCACAGGTTTCTTTTTTCTTGATACAGATCAATGAAACGTGTCAAAAATTCAGCATCCTTAAAGGGATTCATTTTTGCTGAAAGACAAGACAAAAGATAAAAACTGTAATGTCAATCCAAACTCCCAGTATTATTTTTTGCATAATCTAGGGTACACATATACACACACACACCAAACAAATTCACCAAACACACACCCACGTTTAATCTTACCTTTGTTTCTGATGCTCGCTACTTCCACTCGGACATACGTAGGCCAGCGGAATATCTTTATATACACTGCGCATGTGTCATGCTACGCCTGCGTCGCCCGCCCCTGACTTTCTTTAGTACGATTTGTCCCCGCCCCTTCACTCTTCGTTGCGCAGTGGGAGTATACAGAGAAAGATGGCGGAGAGATTAGCTGCAAGTAGCGCGGCGGAAAGCCCGGAGCCACAGCCATCCAGATCCAGGAGGAGATATAAGGCCACCAATATGGCGGAGAGATGGTGGAGATGGTGTCCATATTGAGAAGGGAGGACTATGATGGCAAAAAAGGACTGTACACCCGACCCAATATGCGGAAGGACAAAATAATGGCCTCAGTTGTCACCGCTCTTGACCAAAAATTTGGCATAAAACGGGCTAAAGAACAATTGAGGAAGAGGTGGTCTGACCTCAAAACTAGGGAGCCGGAACAAAATTGGCGAATCAAGAAGCTGCTTAAAAAAAGTAAGTGCTTGTTGTGTGTTACTATTGAGATACTTAACTTGCATGCTGATCCATATGGTTTTCGTTTATACAGCATCGTTCGTAAAGACCGTTCTTTTGAAAATACATATGATACTAAGAAAATGACACTTGTTTTTTGCCAAATACGATGGTACAGGGTTGGACATAAATTTAGGTCTTGATAATTTTGTCGTATTCCAAAAATGTGGTGATGTTGTGTAGATGTGTTTGAAACTAGAAAGCTTCTTCAAAAATTATTCAGTGTAATGTAAAGGACAGGACACAGCAGCTGTTTCCACATCTGGACTCACGAGCACTAGTGTACTATGTGACACCAGATACAATTTTGCAGGCTATAATACACATAGGGGATAATTGAGGTGTTTGCATCTGTGAAACTTTCATGAAAATGTGTATTGTTTTGCATTTTTTGTCAGAGTGAATTTTAATCCTGTCTTCAAAATTTTTTTGGAAAAAAAATGTCAATTGTCCCCAACTTCTAACCAACATTTCATATTCCTTTTTCATTACTGAAATATCACTGTGTTTTAACTATACCTTTTGTTTAATTCTCATAGGGGAGAAAAGAATCAGACAACAGTCCAAGGATCCCAGGACCCCCCCCAAGTCACAAGCCTGAGGCAGCAATTACCCCAAGCCCCAGCCCAAGACCACGCCCACCTGACGAGCTGGAGGAAGGAGAGGTGCAGGAAGTGTGTGATATTTCCACCCCACCAAGTGAGTGACTGACACCACAGCTTAAGTTAATCTATTTAGGCCTGCATATTTTTATTCATTTTTTTTCAACACATTTTAGGTGATGTTCTGGTTGTGGAAGGCCAAGCGGCAGAGCCATTTAGCATAGACAGTGCACAAAGACTGATTGGGCAGATAATGGTGTGGAATGGCCAAATTGATAGAATGCGTGACCAAATTGGCAGCATGAGAAATCGGCTGCACAGCATGCAACAGGAAATGAAGAAGATGATTGATGTTTTGGGCAGAATCTAACAACTTTTTGCCTAAAGACATCAATCATGTTCTTCATTTCATTGTCAAGTTTTATTTTTGAAAAATGTTTGAAATTGTTAACCGCTTCAGCCCCGGAAGAATTTACCCCCTTCCTGACCAGAGCACTTTTTGCGATTCGGCACTGCGTTGCTTTAACTGACAATTGCGCGGTCGTGCGACGTGGCTCCCAAACAAAATTGACATTCTTTTTTTACGCACAAATAGAGCTTTCTTTTGGGGGTATTTGATCATCTCTGCGATTTTTATTTTTTGCGCTATAAACAAAATAAGATCGACAATTTTGAAAAAAACGCATTATTTTTTTACATTTTGCTATAATAAATATCCCCCAAAAATATAAAAAAAAACATTTTTTTTCCTCAGTTTAGGCCGATACGTATTCTTCTACATATTTTTGGTAAAAAAAATTGCAATAAGGCTTTTATTGATTGGTTTGCACAAAAGTTATAGCGTTTACTAAATAGGGGATAGTTTTATGGCATTTTTATTAATAACTTTTTTTTTACTAGTAATGGCACAATTTTATTGTGACTGCGACGTTATGGCGGACATGTCGGACATTTTTGACACATTTTTGGGACCATTGTCATTTATACAGCGATCAGTGCGATTAAAAATGCACTGATTACTGTGTAAATTACACTGGCAGTGAAGGGGTTAACCACTAGGGGGCGGGGAGGGGTTAAATGTGTCCTAGGGGAGTGATTACTAACTGTAGGGGGATGGGCTAGCAGTGTCAGTACTCTGATCACAGCTCCCGATGACAGGGAGCTGTGATCAGTGACACTTGTCACTAGGCAGAACGGAGAGATGCTGTTTACATCAGCATCTCCCCGTTCGTCCTCTCTGTGAGGCGATCGCGGGTATCCCCGCAGCGATCGAGTCCGCGGGACCCGCGACCTGACGGGGAGTGGCGGGGAATTCAAATGGACGTACAGGTATTCTCATTTGACCAGCCGTGCCATTCTGCCGATGTACATCGTCGTGCGCCAGTCGGGTTAAATACTAATCTAAAAATTTTGCGGATGCACACGGTGTGTCATCGTGTGCTATCTTCCATCGGGGATATCAATGTACTTGTTTTGTGTTTGCAACCCCTTCATCAGAATAATGTTAGTTTGTGAGAGGAACAAAGGGATTGCACACAAAAAACACGTCCATTGCTCCCCCATGATGGGAGATAGTACATGTTGACTTGAACCTTTTTTACTCCCAAATTGTGAGCATCTGCAATTTTTTTTTTTACATGGGTGATATCACCAGCACGTTATTATCATGTTGAACTTTGTAAGTTCGTGTTATTTTTAATTTTTTTTTTATAAAAAAGATTAAAGCTCTTGTTGCATTGCAATGGCCCCCGACCATTAAAATAATTGACATATCTGTCACGCACTTGACGGGCGGTTTGGGGGGCCAAGCCAATATGGCCACTATCCAGGCCTGTGAGTGGATCTTCACTAAGTCCGGCCTCAGGCCCAATTGATGTAATATATGTGGAGGAATGACGTCTTAAAAAATTATGCAGGATGCAGCAAGCCATGATGACATAATTGATCTTGTATTCTGCCAGATTTATTGCCGAGAGGAACAAACGGAACCAGCTGGCCAGAATCCCGAAGGCATTCTCCACAACTCTTCTTGCTCTGGCCAGCCGGTAATTAAATACCCTCCTCTGAGGGGTTAGGACCCTTTGGGGGAACGGCCTCATCCAGTGCTCTCAGAGAGCAAATGCTTCATCAGCGATGAAAACTGAGGGGAGTCCATTCATGTTCTGGTCATCAGGTGGCAATCCCAGGCCACCAGTCTGGAGACGCTGGCACAGCTCGGTCTGTGCAAAGACTCCTCCATCAGACATCCGGCCGTTCTTCCCCACGTCCACGAACATAAAATCCAATTGTGCCGAGACCACCGGCATCAAAACTACACTATGAAACCCCTTACAGTTATAGAAATAGGACCCCGAATGGGGTGGTGGCACAATGCAGACATGCTTCCCATCGATCGCCCCGACACAGTTGGGAAAGTCCCAATGGTCAGCAAACTGGGAGGCCACAGTCTGCCATTCCTGTGTGTTCGAAGAAAACTGTGGAGTCAAACAAGAAAAAAAATATATAAGTACTTTTATAAACATAACTTTGATATCAGATTACACAAAAGCATTCTTGAACAGCAGTCGAACATTATTAATATGTGTTATTTTTCTAAAAAAATCTAAAAACATAAGGCCCATTTATAAGATTACTCACCCCCTCTGATGGACCATTGATCAATTTGTATGTGGGGGGAGGGGTTCTAATTTGGTCAAAAAACACACCTGACAGTTGCAAACATTTGAGGGGGTGGGGGAGGGGTTCTAATTTGGTCAAAAAACACACCTGACAGTTGCAAACATTTGAGGGGGTGGGGTTCTAATTTGGTCAAAAAAACACACCTGACAGTTTCAAACATTTGAGGGGGTGGGGGAGGGGTTCTAATTTGGGCAAAGAACACACCTGACATTTGTAAACATTTGAGGGGATGGGGGAGGGTAAAACAGTACAATGGAGCTGACAATATACATTGTTCAAGGGACTATAGGCTAGAGGTATAAATAGACCCAGGATTGCATGGTGGGGAGGTTATTGAAGGTAAATATGCATGTAGGCCAAAAAATGATTAATGTAAAAAAAAAAGGCATGCATGAAGATAAAGGGGACATTCACAGCATATTCAAAGCATGGTAATTAGGTAACAAGGACATTTAGACAATACATTAGCAAACATTAAATATATATCATGTAATGTTAAAGGATAAAACTTACCTTCATATAGTCCTTCTGCAGGACCTAAATAATCGCAGAACAGGTCTCTGGGATTATGATCTCCAGAGCCTGGGGGGAAATGCCTGTCGAGAACTTCAAGTCCTGAAGACTTCTCCCAGTCGCCAAGTAACGTAACGTGGCAACTAGCCTCTGCTCCGCAGTGATGGCTTGCCTCATGCAGGTATCCTGCCTGCAGATATAAGTGGTCAGCATTGCCAGCAGACATTCAAAAACGGGGTCCGTCATCCTGAGATCATTCCTGAAATCCTCAGGATTATTCTCACGGATCTCACGGAGCAAAGGCATGTGCGAGAATTGGTCGCGCTGGCGCAACCAATTCTTCGTCCATGAACTCCTCCTCGCCCTGTTCATGGACTGGACTCGGGTCAAAGTATTAACCCTAACACCAAGTCCCCACGCAGCACGAACTTGAGAACGAGTACATCCATGCATCATGGCTTCAAAACGGTCGGCTGGTCAAACAAACAAACTTAGAACAAACGCACTGAAGAACGGCAAGGCCTATGAAGAGCGACCTGAAGATCAGGAATGAGCGGACCAGAACAGCCTGCTAGGCAGGTTACGAACTGACCAACACGCACTGAAAAGCAGATACAAACCTCACAAGCACAAACTGAACCGCAGAAAATGATCAAAATAAGCTAAAGTGTGAAAAGCGCGAATCGTCTCTAACCAAACTTCTACTAACACGAGATAAACACGAGATTAGCAGAAGGAGCCCAAAGGGTGGCGTAGTAGGGCTTGAACTTCCTTTTTCTAGTCCCGTCGTACGTGCTGTACGTCACCGCGTTCAAAACCATCGGACTTTTGGCATGATCATGTGTGTCCAAGTCCGTCCATTTGTAAGTCTGGCGGACCTACGCTACAAAGTCCATCGGAAAGACCGTCTGGCCAAGTCTGCCGGAAAGTCCGCTCGTGTGTACGCAGCATAATAGTCTTGATTATTCAAGGAAGACAATGAAAAGTATAATGTAATATAAAATATATTATTTATTGTGTAAAGTATAGCTGGTTTGGTCGATTTTGCAGCATTTGTTTGATCAAAAATCTATATGTATGCTACATTAAAGATTTCAAAATTTGGACAATATTTAATCAGCAGATAACATATAATTTCTTAAGGAAATAGAAGATAGATAATCACTGCTCAAGGCATTTTTAAATGGTGCTGCAAAATCGACCAAACCAGCTAAACTTTACACAATAAATAATATATTTTATATTACATTATACTTTTTCATTGTCTTCCATGAATAATCAAGACTATTACAAAACACCACAAGTGCGGGCCACACCCTCATCTCTTAAAGGTTCTAATGCCTGGCTCCTTACAAGCCTCTCAGAGCCAGACTCCATCTTGAGGAGGTGGGAATGGCGCATGGAGATTATGGGATCGCTGGGATCTTTTTAAAGCAAAGTGTGGCTATAGGATTGTCAGGGAAATGGCCAAAGAAGGACTGCCAATTCCACCCAAGACAATCATGGCCTCCGTGGTGCACAGTGTGACTAATGTGGGCGGTACTTCCTCCTTGTAACCTGAACAGATCACATGACTTACTTCCTGGCCTATTTAAGCCTGCTGCTGGAGCTGCTCATTGCTGGATTATCTTCAGCTTCTCCTTGATCCTGTGTGCCTGTGTATCCTGATTGAACTTCTGTTATTGACCCAGCTTGCTCTGACCTGTGATCCTGATCTCCTGATTTACCCTTGGCTTGTACTTCTGACTTCTCTCTGGCTTGCTCCACCATGTCTGACCTTGGCTTGGCTTATAGACTCTGCTACAGATCCATCTTCCTGTGTATGACCCCGGCAATCCAATCTCATCATCTGAACCCTGGCCTGGCTCTCATTTCTGTCTCCAGTTGCTACCCTGTCAAGCTTACCTGGAACTCCACAAGCACACCAGCTTTAAAGTTCATCCAGCCTGTTCCTGCTACTAGGGATGAGCCGAACACCCCCCGGTTTGGTTTGCACCAGAACCTGCGAACGGACCGAAAATTCACACGAACGTTAGAACCCCATTGACGTCTATGGGACTCGAACGTTCCAAATCAAAAGTGCTCATTTTAAAGGCTAATTTGCATGGTATTGTCCTAAAAAGGGTTTGGGGACCCGGGTCCTACCCCAGGGGACATGTATCAATGCAAAAAAAACTTTTAAAAACGGCCGTTTTTTCGGGAGCAGTGATTTTAATGATGCTTAAAGTAAAAAAAAAGTGAAATATTCCTTTAAATATCGTACCTGGGGGGTGTCTATAGTATGCCTGTAAAGTGGCACGTGTTTCCCGTGTTTAGAACAGTCCCTGCACCAAATGTCATTTTTAAAGGAAAAAATCTCATGTAAAACTGCTTGTGGGTTTAATGTAATGTCGGGTCCTGGCAATATGGATGAAAATCAGTGAGACAAACGGCATGGTTTGTCAGTCCATTACCAAGGCCCTTTGGGTCTTGTATGGATATTAAGGGGAACCACGCACCCAAATTAAAATAAGGAAAGGTGTGGGGCCACCAGGCCCTATATACTCTGAACAGCAGTATACAGGCGGTGCAAACAAGACAGGGGCTGTAGGTTTGTTGTTAAGTAGAATCTGTTTGTAATTTTGAACGGGTACATTTTTAACGTGTTTAGCTCCAGCCAAAAAATCTTTTTTAAGCTTTTTGGAAAACATAGGGAAGGGTTATCACCCCTGTGACATTTGTTTTGCTGTCTTTCCTCCTCTTCAGAAGATTTCACCTCACTTTTTGTCCCAATGACAAATGTTTTTTGAAAATTTGGGTTTTTTTGTGGAACAAGGATTGGAAAGCATCAGTGGAAAGGAGAAATGTTTTTCCCATATTAACTCTTACAGGAAAGAATTTCCCTTCCTAGGGGTAGATTTCATCTCACTTCCTGTTGTCTCCTTCCGTTTGCAAGTAGGAGTCGTTTGTAAGTTAGATGTTTGAAAGTAGGGGCCTGCCCTATATACTCAGCAGAAATTTGGGCCTTAGATGTTGTTGTGGCCACAACACTGTAAGCCCTCACAGGGCCCTGCTGTGAAATATTAGATCAAGAATTGTAATTACATGCCCCTGTTGAACAGGGGCAGAAAAACTGGGCCTTTGGTGGTGGTGGTGGTGGTGCTGGTGCCACAACACTGTAAGTTCTCACTCGCTCTTGGTGGGTGCAGAAATGGGCCCTGCTGTGAAATATTAGATCAAGAATAGTAATTACATGCCCCTGTTGAACAGGGGTTGAAAAATTAGGCCTTAGGCACTGGTGCTGGTGCCACAACACTGCAACCCCTCACAAACACTCTAATTGGAATGCAGGAACGAGCCCTGCTGCAAAGTATTGCATCAAAAATTGTAATTACACGCCCCTGTTAAACAAGGGCTGAAAAACTGGGCCTTAGGCGCTGGTGCCACAACACTGCAACCCCTCACAGACACTCTAGTTGGAACGCAGGAACGAGCCCTGCTGCAAAGTATTGCATCAAAAATTGTAATTACACGCCCCTGTTAAACAGGGGCTGAAAAATTGTGCCTTAGGCACTGGTGGTAGGCGCCCAGAACGAAAAATGTTCTTACAAGCTATCAGCGTGATCATTGAGGAGGAAGAGGATAATTACTCAGCGATAGTCACTCAGCATCAGCATAGGCAGTCTTTAAAGGGATCTGAGATTTCAAAAAAAATTATTCGGTTACATCAGCATCAGGTGCTTGGTAGCTGGTGGTGATCCAAGACTGATTCAATTTTATGAAGGTCAGTCAATCGACCGAGTCGGTGGACAGACGCACCCTGCGATCGGTTACCACGCCTCCAGCAGCACTGAATGTGCGTTCCGAAAGAACGCTGGATGCAGGACAGGCCAGTAGCTCAATTGCATACTGTGCAAGCTCTGGCCAGTGATCCATCCTCAAGACCCAGTAACCCAGAGGATTTTTGGTGGGAAAGGTGTCCAAGTCTGATCTTGCCCCTAGGTATTCCTGCACCATGTAAAACAGACGCTGGCGATGGTTGCTGGAACCGATCATACCTTGGGGCTGCGGAACAAAAAATTGTCTGAATGCATCGGTCAGACGGCCACCTTCTCCACCGCTCCTTCTTTGACTGACCGAAGCCTCAGCAACACGTTGTCCAGAAACAGGAGTTTGTAACCTCCCAGTCTCTGGGAACGCGTTGCACAGACCTTTCTGCAAGGCCTCCCGAAGATGTTTCATCCTCTGCTCCCTCTGCGATGGCAAGATAACGTCCGCAACCTTACCCTTGTAACGTGGATCAAGGAGGGTTGCCAGCCAGTATTGGTCCTTCTCCTTGATACCACGAATACGAGGATCCTTACGCAGGCTTTGCAGGATCAGGGAGGCCATGCAGCGTAGGTTTGCTGAGGCATTCGGTCCGGAGTCCTCTGGGTCACTAAGACGACATGGTCCGCAGCCACCTCCTCCCAGCCACGTACAAGTCCATGTGTTTCTTGGGACTGATCCCTTAAAGACTGCTGCTGATGCTGAGTGCCAGGCTCTACCTCCATACTGACACAATCTTCCTCCTCCTCCTCCTCCTCGTCCTCTTCCTGTGTGATCGGAGGACACGCAGGAACACTGTCTGGATAAAGGGGGCCTTGAGAGCTAAGGAAGTCCTCCTCTTCCTGCCTCTGTTCTGCCTCAAGTGCCCTGTCCATTATTCCACGCAGCGTGTGCTCCAACAGGTGGACAAGGGGGACAGTGTCACTGATGCATGCACTGTCACTGCTCACCATCCTCGTGGCCTCCTCAAATGGTGACAGGACAGTGCATGCATCCCTGATCATGGCCCACTGGCGTGGGGAAAAAAAAACAAGCTCCCCTGACCCTGTCCTGGTGCCATAGTCACACAGGTACTCATTGATGGCCCTCTGCTGCGTGTGCAGCCGCTGCAGCATCGCCAACGTTGAGTTCCACCTGGTGGGCATGTCACAGATTAGGCGGTTCTTGGGCAGGTTAAACTCCTTTTGGAGGTCCGTCAGCCGAGCACTGGCATTATATGACCGGCGGAAATGCACACAGACTTTCCTGGCCTGCCTCAGGACATCCTGTAAGCCCGGGTACCTGCCCAAGAACCGCTGCACCACCAAGTTAGGGACGTGAGATAAACAGGGCACATGGGTCATTTGTCCCTGTCGGAGGGCAGAGAGGAGGTTGGTGCCATTGTCGCAAACCACTATTCCTGCCTTAAGTTGGTGTGGCGTCAACCACCTCTGAACCTGCCCCTGCAGAGCTGACAGAACCTCTGCCATAGTGTGGCTCCTGTCCCCCAAGCACACCAGCTCAAGCACCGCATGGCATCTTTTGGCCTGCCTACTTGCGTAGCCCCTTGAACGGCTACGGAGCACTGCTGGTTCCGAGGACAAAGCACAGGAAGAGGCCATGGAGGAAGAAGAAGAGGAGGGGGTGGAGGAGAGAGGTGTGTCACAATCATTAGCATTTTGGAGGCAGAACAACCTCCAACACTACTGCACCTTGTCCTGCATCCTTCCCAGCTGCCAGCAGAGTCACCCAATGCGCCGTGAAACTTAGGTAACGTCCCTGTCCATGCCTGCTGGACCATGAGTCAGCGGTAATATGCACCTTACCGCTGACCGCATTGTCCAGCGAGGCATGGACATTGCCTTCCACATGCCAGTAGAGAGCCGGAACCGCACATTCCACAAACTCACGGAAGAGGGCAGAGTCTACCAACTGAAAAGGCAGCAGTTGAAGTGCTAGCAATTTTACCAAGCTAGCATTCAACCGCTGGGCATGTGGATGGCTGGGAGAAAACTTCTTTCGGCGGTGCAGCAGCTGGGGCAGGGAAATTTGCCAGGTACAATCTGACGTCAGTGTACCAAAAGCAGATTGCCCACAAGTACTTGGCTGTGACACACCTAATTCTACACCTTTATTCCTCTCAGTGCAGGTCTCAGAGAGGACTGAAGGTATAGTGGGGTTGGAAATCTCAGCTGATGAGGAGCAAGGAGAGGTCCTCTTTGTTCTTTGGTGTGGGTCTTTTAGATACGCTTGCCAACATATGTCTGGTCAAGCATGTGGTACCCAAGCGGGAGATGTTTTGGCCACGCGATATATGCTTGAGACATATGTTGCAAATAGCAGCTGTGCGATCTAATGCACTCGTCTCAAAAAAGGCCCACACCAAAGAACTTTTTGAATAACGCGCAGAGACTGCAGCGCCCTGCACATGTGGAGCTTTGGGGTGTGATGCAGTCAATGTGCTGCCCTTAGGCTGGCCCCTGGAGGGCATCCTGCCTCGTTGGTGATGTGCCGCCTCCTCCTCCTCCTCCTCTCTCCTATCAGGCACCCACGTTGAGTCAGTGACCTCATCATCCCCTCCCTCCTCATCACTGGAGCAAACCTGGCAGTATGCTGCAGCAGGGGGAGCATGACTGCCAGATTGCTGTCCTTCTTGGGCACCCCCTCTGTCCGTGCTCATGTTAATGCCTTCATCGAGCTCAGTATCATCATCAGAGCCTTCCAAACGCTGGGCATCCTCCTGGAGCATGTACCCAACACTGTGGTCAAACAGTTCGAGGGACTCCTCAGGAGGACATGGTGGGGCTAGGGAAGGAGTCACTGATGACATTGAGCCGAGGGAAGAGGCCGCTGCTTTGCCAGACAAAGTACCCTGGGCATGGGTGAGAGAGGATGAGGAGGATGAGGACGGCTTGGTGATCCACTCGACCAAGTCTTCCGCATGTTGCGGCTCAACACGGCCAGCTGCCGAAAAAAAGGCCAAGCGTGTCCCACGGCCACGTGCTGATGAGGATGCACCGTCTCCACGACCAGAACTAGACACAGAGCCTGCTTGCCCTCTCTTATTGGCTTGTGACTGTCTGCCTCTCCTTCTTGGCCTTCCAGACATACTAAAGGCCTGTAGCTGCACTAAGCTGGGATATATATATATATATATATATATATATATATATATATATATATATATATATATACTGATACTGCAGCCAGCAAAATCAACTGCCTGCCTGTAGTATGAGAACACCACCAACCTTCTACAGGTAGCTTTAGCTGAACACTGTGAGGTGGATGCACCCCACTAACTTGTAGGTTTAGCTGAACACTGTGAGCAGGACGCACTGCACTAACTGTAAATAGTCCAGCTGCCTGGCTGTGGTACTAATAGGATCAAAAGAACACCAGCAATTTTTTTCAGGTAGCTGTAAATACTGTAACAAGACAAGCCTGCCTGTCAGTAAGAAGATAACAGGAACGGATCTAGCTAAACTGAATACAGTGTATATATATATATATATATATATATATATATATGCAACACCTGGGATGCATATATATACACAATACACTGTAAGTGCAGCTAACTGACTGACTGTTCTGCCTAATCTAACTCAAATCAAATGTCACTGTCTGTCTCTCTCTCTCAATGAACGCCGGAACACACACTACACAGAGTCGCCGTGCAGGCGACCTTATATCGTGTGGGGCGTGTACTAAATCCCCTGAGCCATAATTGGCCAAAGCCTCCTTGGCTTTGGCCAATTACGGCTCTCTGTTCAAACGGCGCTGTGATTGGCCAAGCATGCGGGTCATAGTGCATGCTTGGCCAATCATCAGCCAGCAATGCACTGCAATGCCGCAGTGAATTATGGGCCGTGACGCGCCACACGAATTTGGCGCGAAGGGCCCATATCGTTCGCAATTCGGCGAACGATCGAACAGCCGATGTTCGAGTCGAACATGGGTTCGACTCGAACACGAAGCTCATCCCTACCTGCTACATCACCGTGACAAGCTCATCTCATCTCAGTACCTGGCAAACCGTGCTTCTATGGGCATTGCTCTCCCTGTATCACTTTCAGGGAAACGCTGCACTTAGCCTCAAGGGTAACCCTCTCAGCATCTCGGCCTCACACCTGGTACGTGACAGTAAAATCCAGCCAACATCTCAGAGGTCGACGGAGGTGCTTCCCCTCTGGAGGTTTTGTGCCAATAGGTCACTGCTCTCACTCAAGCAGTACAAGGATTGTAGGAAGGCTACTTCCAGCTGTAAGGACATCGGCATCATTTGACTGGGCCACCTGCCCAGGCGGATCAAGCTCTACCCTCCACCAGTTCTGCAACCGCTGCACCAGCTCAGGAATGCACCACCACTACCCATACAGTGGTGGTCCCTCCACCTGAACCATGGGTACCAACTCCCAAACGATTCCCTGGGGACCGGAAAAAGTGATGGTCCGCTGACACGTGATGGAAAGAGGCAGCCTTAAAATATCAGTATCCTCAGGGCCTGTCAGAATCCCTCAAGGATGAATTAGCTAAAGTCTCCTGCCACCCTGGAAGGCCTTATTCAGCTTGCTGTTCAACTTGTCAGGCGCCTGCAGGAGCGACGTTCCGAAAGAGCCCAAGCCTTCAGACCCACTTGGATGTTACCCAAGATTCGTTCATCCCCAGCAATCATGCCTCCCTCTGCATCCACTTCAGAAGTTGAACCTATGCAGATAGGCCTAGTCCGCTCATCTTTGACTCCTGAAGAGAAACTTTGTCGCTGACAAGCTAATCTTTGCCTTTACTGTGGCGGAACTGGACATTTCTTACACAACTGCCCCATAAGACCGCGTAAGTCTCTTGAACGTATGCCTGTATATTCTCAGATGGCAGGATCTTCCTCCTCTCATCTTGTCCTTCTGGTCTCCCTGCAGGTAGCGGAAGAGAAGGTTCAGCTTCCAGCAATAATTGATTCTGGAGCCTGCAGCTGCTTTCTGGACTTGACTTTGGCAATGAAACTTGGCATTCCCCTCTACAGGAAAAAACAAGTGACAGTTCATCTAGTTGATGGCTCCCTGCCCAGTTCTGGGCTTGTTACCCAAGAGACTGCACCCCTTTTCACCTTGACTGAATCCAGCCACCAATAATTTCTGCGCTTTGATTTTCTGAGCTCACCTATGTTTCCAGTCATTCTAGGTATCCCATGGCTACAGGCGAACAAACCGCAGATCGACTGGTCTAAATGAGAAGTTCTATTTCCCTCTTCATCAGCATTGTCTCACTCCCAAGCATAATAAGTCTGCTAACTGCTTGACTGTCCAACCAATGTCCAGCACCCATAAGGATATACCATCAATCTATCGAGGATTCTCGGATGTCTTCAATGCCTTGCTGGTTCTGAAATACCCTTTGGCCGCATATTTCCTCTCTCTGAAAAGGAGCTTGAGGCACTACGGGAGTACCTTGATGAGAACTCGGAAAAGGGATTCATCCGGCCATCTTCCTCTCCTGCCGGAACTGGCATATTTTTTGTGGAAAAAAAAGATAAGACCCTCAGACCATGTGTGAATTACAGGGAGCTGAACAAAATCACTATTAAAAAACATTATCCGCTCCCTCTTATTCTAGTGCTTTTTCAGAGGTTCCATAATGCCCGAGTCTTCACGAAGCGAGATCTGCAAGGTGCCTACAATCTGATCCACATTCCCGAAGGTGACGGATGGAAGACGGCATTCAGAACATGATTTGGGGCACTTCAAATAACTTGTAATGCACCAGCTACATTCCAGCTTCTGGTGAATGACATCTTTCGGGAGTTCCTGGATCATTTCATTATTGTCTACCTTGATGACATTCTCATTTTTTTCAGCTACCCTAGAGCTTCATAGGTCACATGTGGAGAAAGTGTTGTCAACTTTAGGGAAGTGAGGTAGAAAGAAATCCTGGATAGCCGCACTCTGGGATAAGGACATCTTTATTTCAATAAAATCCAACAATACAGTCAATTGCAGAGACGTACAGGGTGGGAGACTGCTAACGCGTTTCACATCATTTGGATGCTTATTTGTAGCTAGAGAGGGATAGTAGTAGTGTGGTATAAATAGAAAAGTAAAAAAGTAAAAGAGGGGGGCGGGGTATGCATTCCGGTAAAACAACCAATCACCGCGCTGCATAGCAAACCCACCCTCTCAGTGTGATTAAAACAATAATGATCCCATTATAAAAACCTACACCTGCAAAAAGAGGAGAGAAAACATCCATTGTTAACCTAACCAAAATGCATAAAGAAAAATATACGTAAACAAAACTGTCATGCCAATATGAATCAGCACTAGGGATGAGCTTCGTGTTCGAGTCGAACCCATGTTCGACTCGAACATCGGCTGTTCGGTCGTTCGCCGAATTGCGAACGATATGGGCCATTCACGCCAAATTCGTGTGGCACGTCATGGCCCATAATTCACTGCGGCATCGCAGTGCATTGCTTGCTGATGATTGGCCAAGCATGCACTATGACCCGCATGCTTGGCCAATCACAGCGCCGCCTGAACAGAGAGCCGTAATTGGCCAAAGCCAAGGAGGCTTTGGCCAATTATGGCTCAGGGGATTTAGTACATGCCCCACACTATATAAGGCCGCCTTCACGGCGGCCCTGTGCAGTGTGTTCCGGTGTGCTGAGAGAGAGAGAGAGCCAGTGTCATTTCATTTGAGTTAGCTAAATTAGGCAGGACAGTCAGTCAGTTAGCTGCACTTAAAGTGTATTGTGTATATATATGCATCCCAGGGGTTGCATATATATATATATACACTGTATTCAGTTTAGCTAGATCCGTTCCTGTTATCTTCCTACTGACAGGCAGGCTTGTCTTGTTACAGTATTTACAGCTACCTGAAGAAAATTACTGGTGTTCTTTTGATCCTATTAGTACCACAGTCAGGTAGCTAGACTATTTACATTTAGTGCAGTGCGTTCTGCTCACAGTGTTCAGCTAGATCCGTTCCTGTTATCTTCTTACTGACAGGCAGGCTTGTCTTGTTACAGTATTTTGAAGAAAATTACTGGTGTTCTTTTGATCCTATTAGTACCACAGTCAGGCAGCTAGACTATTTACATTTAGTGCAGTGCGTCCTGCTCACAGTGTTCAGCTAGATCCGTTCCTGTTATCTTCTTATTGACAGGCAGGCTTGTCTTGTTACAGTATTTTGAAGAAAATTACTGGTGTTCTTTTGATCCTATTAGTACCACAGTCAGGCAGCTAGACTATTTACATTTAGTGCAGTGCGTCCTGCTCACAGTGTTCAGCTAGATCCGTTCCTGTTATCTTCCTACTGACAGGCAGGCTTGTCTTGTTACAGTATTTACAGCTACCTGAAGAAAATTACTGGTGTTCTTTTGATCCTATTAGTACCACAGTCAGGCAGCTAGACTATTTACATTTAGTGCAGTGCGTCCTGCTCGCAGTGTTCAGCTAGATCCGTTCCTGTTATCTTCTTACTGACAGGCAGGCTTGTCTTGTTACAGTATTTACAGCTACCTGAAGAAAATTACTGGTGTTCTTTTGATACTATTAGTACCACAGTCAGGCAGCTAGACTATTTACAGTTAGTGCAGTGCGTCCTGCTCGCAGTGTTCAGCTAAACCTACAAGCTAGTGGGGTGCGTCCTGCTCACAGTGTTCAGCTAGATCCGTTCCTGTTATCTTCTTACTGACAGGCAGGCTTGTCTTGTTACAGTATTTACAGCTACCTGAAGAAAATTACTGGTGTTCTTTTGATCCTATTAGTACCACAGTCAGGCAGCTAGACTATTTACAGTTAGTGCAGTACGTCCTGCTCACAGTGTTCTGCTAAACCTACAAGTTAGTGGGGTGCGTCCTGCTCACAGTGTTCAGCTAAACCTACAAGTTAGTGGGGTGCGTCCACCTCACAGTGTTCAGCTAAGCCTACAAGCTAGTGGGGTGCGTCCTGCTCACAGTGTTCAGCTAGATCTGTTTCTGTTATCTTCTTACTGACAGGCAGGCTTGTCTTGTTACAGTAAATACAGCTACCTGAAGAAAATTGCTGGTGTTCTTTTGATCCTATTAGTACCACAGTCAGGCAGCTAGACTATTTAGAGTTAGTGCAGTGCGTCCTGCTCACAGTGTTCAGCTAAAACTACAAGTTAGTGGGGTGCGTCCTGCTCACAGTGTTCAGCTAAACCTACAAGTTAGTGGGGTGCGTCCTGCTCGTAGTGTTCAGCTTAACCTACAAGTTAGTGGGGTGTGTCCACCTCACAGTGTTCAGCTAAACCTACAAGCTAGTGGGGTGCGTCCTGCTCACAGTGTTCAGCTAGATCCGTTCCTGTTATCTTCTTACTGACAGGCAGGCTTGTCTTGTTACAGTAAATACAGCTACCTGAAGAAAATTGCTGGTGTTCTTTTGATCCTATTAGTACCATAGTCAGGCAGCTAGACTATTTACAGTTAGTGCAGTGCATCCACCTCACAGTGTTCAGCTAAACCTACAAGTTAGTGGGGTGCGTCCACCTCACAGTGTTCAGCTAAATCTACCTGTAGAAGGTTGGTGGTGTTCTCATACTACAGGCAGGCAGTTGATTTTGCTAGCTGCAGTATCAGTACATATATATATATATATATATATATATATATATATATATATATATATATATATCCCAGCTTAGTGCAGCTACAGGCCATTAGTATGTCTGGAAGGCCAAGAAGGAGAGGCAGACAGTCACAAGCCAATAAGAGAGGGCAAGCAGGCTCTGTGTCTAGTGCTGGTCGTGGAGA
The DNA here is from genome assembly GCA_037952925.1 of Lithobates clamitans. Lineage (NCBI taxonomy): Eukaryota > Metazoa > Chordata > Amphibia > Anura > Ranidae > Lithobates > Lithobates clamitans. The sequence continues at coordinate 560,646 of JBBGZY010001040.1, read as the reverse complement.
CGGTGCATCCTCATCAGCACATGGCCGTGGGACACGCTTAGCCGCACGGAGCCGCAACATGCGGAAGACTTGGTGGAGTGGATCACCAAGCCGTCCTCATCCTCCTCATCCTCTCTCACCCATGCCCAGGGTACTTTGTCTGGCAAAGCAGCGGCCTCTTCCCTCGGCTCAATGTCATCAGTGACTCCTTCCCTAGCCCCAAGATGTCCTCCTGAGGAGTCCCTCAAACTGTTTGACCACAGTGTTGGGTACATGCTCCAGGAGGATGCCCAGCGTTTCGAAGGCTCTGATGATGATACTGAGCTCGATGAAGGCAGTAACATGAGCACGGACAGAGGGGGTGCCCAAGAAGGACAGCAATCTGGCAGTCATGCTCCCCCTGCTGCAGCATACTGCCAGGTTTGCTCCAGTGATGAGGAGGGAGGGGATGATGAGGTCACTGACTCAACGTGGGTGCCTGATAGGAGAGAGGAGGAGGAGGAGGAGGCGGCACATCACCAACGAGGCAGGATGCCCTCCAGGGGCCAGCCTAAGGGCAGCACATTGACTGCATCACACCCCAAAGCTCCACATGTGCAGGGCGCTGCAGTCTCTGCGCATTATTCAAAAAGTTCTTTGGTGTGGGCCTTTTTTGAGACGAGTGCATCAGATCGCACTGCTGCTATTTGCAACATATGTCTCAAGCGTATCTCGCGTGGCCAAAACATCTCCCGCTTGGGTACCACATGCTTGACCAGACATATGTTGACCTGCCATGCAGTTCATTGGCAAGCGTATCGAAAAGACCCACACCAAAGAACAAAGAGGACCTCTCCTTGCTCCTCATCAGCTGAGATTTCCAACCCCACTAGACCTTCAGTCCTCTCTGAGACCTGCACTGAGAGGAATGAAGGTGTAGAATTAGGTGTGTCACAGCCAAGTACTTGTGGGCAATCTGCTTTTGGTACGCCAACGTCAGATTGTACCAGGCAAATTTCCCTGCCCCAGCTGCTGCACTGCCGAAAGAAGTTTGCTCCCAGCCATCCACATGCCCAGCGGTTGAATGCTAGCTTGGCAAAATTGCTAGCACTTCAACTGCTGCCTTTTCAGTTGGTAGACTCTGCCCCCTTCCGTGAGTCTGTGGAATGTGCGGTTCCTCAGTGGCAGGTACCCAAACTCCACTTTTTCTCACGGAAGGCGATTCCGGCTCTCTACCAGCATGTGGAAGGCAATGTCCATGCCTCGCTGGACAGGGCGGTCAGCGGTAAGGTGCATATTACCGCTGACTCATGGTCCAGCAGGCATGGACAGGGACGTTACCTAAGTTTCACGGCGCATTGGGTGACTCTGCTGGCAGCTGGGAAGGATGCAGGACAAGGTGCAGTAGTGTTGGAGGTTGTTCCGCCACCACGCCTCCAAAATGCTAATGATTGTGAAACACCTCTCCTCTTCTTCTTCCTCCATGGCCTCTTCCTGTGCTTTGTCCTTGGAACCAGCGGTGCTCCGTAGCCGTTCAAGGGGCTACGCAAGTACGCAGACCAAAAGATGCCATGCGGTGCTTGAGCTGGTGTTCTTGGGGGACAGGAGCCACACTGGGGCAGAGGTTCTGTCAGCTCTGCAGGGGCAGGTTCAGAGGTGGTTGACGCCATGCCAACTTAAGGCAGGAATGGTGGTTTGCAACAATGGCACCAACCTCCTCTCTGCCCTCCGACAGGGACAAATGACCCATGTGCCCTGTTTGGCTCACGTTCTTAACTTGGTGGTGCAGCGGTTCTTGGGCAGGTACCCGGGCTTACAGGATGTCCTGAGGTAGGCCAGGAAAGTCTGTGTGCATTTCTGCCGGTCATATAATGCCAGTGCTCGACTGACGGACCTCCAAAAGGAGTTTAACCTGCCCAAGAACCGCCTAATCTGTGACATGGCCACCAGGTGGAACTCAACGTTGGCCATGCTGCAGCGGCTGCACATGCAGCAGAGGGCCATCAATGAGTACCTGTGCGACTATGGCACCAGGACAGGGTCAGGGGAGCTTGTTTTTTTTCCCCAAGCCAGTGGGCCATGATCAGGGATGCATGCACTGTCCTGTCACCATTTGAGGAGGCCACGAGGATGGTGAGCAGTGACAGTGCATGCATCAGTGACACTGTCCCCCTTGTCCACCTGTTGGAGCACACGCTGCATGGAATAATGAACAGGGCACTTGAGGCTAAACAGAGGCAGGAAGAAGAGGACTTCCTTAGCTCTCAAGGTCCCCTTTATCCAGACAGTGTTCCTGCGTGCCCGCCGATCACACAGGAAGAGGACGAGGAGGAGGAGGAGGAGGAAGATTGTGTCAGTATGGAGGTGGAGCCTGGCACTCAGCATCAGCAGCACTCTTTAAGGGATCAGTCCCAAGAAACACATGGACTTGTACGTGGCTGGGAGGAGGTGGCTGCGGACCATGTGATCCTTAGTGACCCAGAGGACTCCGGACCGAATGCCTCAGCAAACCTACGCTGCATGGCCTCCCTGATCCTGCAAAGCCTGCGGAAGGATCCTCGTATTCGTGGTATCAAGGAGAAGGACTAATACTGGCTGGCAACCCTCCTTGATCCACGTTACAAGGGTAAGGTTGCGGACCTTATCTTGCCATCACAGAGGGAGCAGAGGATGAAACATCTTTTGGAGGCCTTGCAGAAAGGTCTGTGCAATGCGTTCCCAGAGACTGGCAGGTTACAAACTCCTGTTTCTGGACAACGTGTTGCTGAGGCTTCGGTCAGTCAAAGAAGGAGTGGTGGAGAAGGTGGCCGTCTGACAGATGCGTTCAGACAATTTTTTGGTCCGCAGCCCCAAGGTATGATCGGTTCCAGCAACCATCGACAGCGTCTCTTTTACATGGTGCAGGAATACCTAGGGGCAAGATCAGACTTGGACACCTTTCCCACCGAAAATTCTCTGGGTTACTGGGTCTTGAGGATGGATCACTGGCCAGAGCTTGCACAGTATGCAATTGAGCTACTGGCCTGTCCTGCATCCAGCATTCTTTCGGAACGCACATTCAGTGCTGCTGGAGGTGTGGTAACCGATCACAGGGTGCGTCTGTCCACCGACTTGGTCGATCGACTGACCTTCATAAAAATGAATCAGTCTTGGATCACCACCAGCTACCAAGCACCTGATGCTGATGTAACCGAATAATTTTTTTTGAAATCTCAGATCCCATCAAAGACTGCCTATGCTGATGCTGAGTGACTATCCCTGAGTAATTATCCTCTTCCTCCTCAATCATCACGCTGATAGCTTGTAAGAACATTTTTGGTTCTGGGCGCCACCACCAGTGCCTAAGGCACAATTTTTCAGCCCCTGTTTAACGGGGGCGTGTAATTAAAATTTTTGATGCAATACTTTGCAGCAGGGCTCGTTCTTGCGTTCCAACTAGAGTGTCTGTGAGGGGTTGCAGTGTTGTGGCACCAGCCCCAGTGCCTAAGGCCCAATTTTTCTGCCCCTGTTTAACAGGGGCGTGTAATTACAATTTTTGATGCAATACTTTGCAGCAGGGCTCGTTCCTGCGTTCCAACTAGAGTGTCTGTGAGGGGTTGCAGTGTTGTGGCACCAGCACCACCACCACCACCAAAGGCCCAATTTTTCTGCCCCTGTTCAACAGGGGCATGTAATTTCAATTCTTGATCTAATATTTCACAGCAGGGCCTATTTCTGCACCCACCAAGAGCAAGTGAGGACTTACAGTGTTGTGGCACCAGCACCACCACCACCACCACCAAAGGCCCAGTTTTTCTGCCCCTGTTCAACAGGGGCATGTAATTACAATTCTTGATCTAATATTTCACAGCAGGGCCCTGTGAGGGCTTACAGTGTTGTGGCCACAGCAACACCTAAGGCCCAAATTTCTGCAGAGTATATAGGGCAGGCCCCTACTTTCAAACATCTAACTTACAAACGACTCCTACTTGCAAACAGAAGGAGACAACAGGAAGTGAGATGAAATCTACCCCTAGGAAGGGAAATTCTCTCCTGTAAGAGTTAATATTGGAAAAACATTTCTCCTTTCCACTGATGCTTTCCAATCCTTGTTCGCCAAAAAAAAAAAATTCTCAAAAAGCATTTGTCATTGGGACAAAAAGTGAGGTGAAATCTTCTAAAGAGGAGGAAATACAGCAAAACAAATGTCACAGGGGTGATAACCCTTCCCTATGTTTTCCAAAAAGCTTAAAAAAGATTTTTTGGCTGGAGCTAAACACGTTAAAAATGTACCCGTTCAAAATGACAAACAGATTCTACTTAACAACAAACCTACAGTCCCTGTCTTGTTTGCACCGCCTGTATACTGCTGTTCAGAGTATATAGGGCCTGGTGACCCCACACCTTTCCTTATTTTAATTTGGGTGCGGAGTTCCCCTTAATATCCATACAAGACCCAAAAGGCCTGGTAATGGACTGGGGGGTACCCATGGTGTTTGTCTCACTGATTTTCATCCATATTGCCAGGACCGGACATTACATTAAACCCGCAAGCAGTTTTAAATGAGATTTTTTCCTTAAAAAATGACATTTTGTGCAGGGACTGTTCTAAACACGGGAAACATGCGCCACTTTACAGGCATACTATAGACACCCCCCAGGTATGATATTTAAAGGAATATTTCACTTTTTTTTTTTTACTTTAAGCATCATTAAAATCACTGCTCCCGAAAAAATGGCCATTTTTAAAAGTTTTTTTTGCATTGATACATGTCCCCTGGGGTAGGACCCGGGTCCCCAAACCCTTTTTAGGACAATACCATGCAAATTAGCCTTTAAAATGAGCACTTTTGATTTTAAACGTTCGAGTCCCATAGACGTCAATGGGGTTCTAACGTTCGTGCGAACTTTCGGTCCGTTCGCAGGTTCTGGTGCGAACCGAACCAGGGGGTGTTTGGCTCATCCCTATTGGAAACCCCTAAGTTCTAGGATTACCCTATAAATTGGTCCTTCGAGACGGAAAAGATACTCTACAGTCACAGCTGAGACACGCAACAGGACAACACAAGCTGGGAATTGACTTCTGCTGACTAAGGTAAGCTAACTTTCTGCTTACTGTGATTTCCCCTTGTGCTGTGCTGATTTGCGTAAGTCGGTGTAATGTAGAAGTACTCTTTCCAAGAACCTTGACTATTGAATTTTGTTATTTTTATGTTTCTTTTTACTTTCCATAATATCTGTACTTTGTACTATCCTTTGCATGGGTGCGTTCTGTGTGTTATGCTGAATGGCTTGCCCTATTTCAGGTGCAATGTGTGCTTAGCTAGGATTTCTGCATTTCCTGTGTCAGGGTGACCGGCCAGGTCAGAAATCAGGTCTTCGGACTCAAGGGATCATTCATAGGCTGTGGCTGATAAGGTACCATGTGTGATAATCCTTAGTACCAGTTTCGAATGAAATTCTGTTTTCCTTTTCTCATCTGCATAGTTCTCCATAAAACTACAACATGAGTAGAAGTACTATCTCTCCTATTCTGCACAGTGCCTATAAACTGATGTGGAAGACTTTAGGGAAGCAGAACTGTCAGATTCTATACTCTAGAATTTTCTCCTATTGAGATTTTTTTGTTACTGTACTGCACAATTTGTTGGAATACGTGATGCTGTGTGTGTCCTGTATGAGTGTCTTGTCTAAGGGAGTGCTTTTTACATTCTTGAACTGTTTTAATCTGTCTGTGTGACCCCATTCAGTTCATGTAACTGAACCCCTATTCAATTGTGTGCCTGTCATATGTGCTGCCATGTATCTTGCATAAAAGTGAACTGTTTCGATTTAGAAAGGAGTGCATTTTTACATCACTTCCAGCTGCAGGAGCCAGAGTTTCCTTTTTTTAGCAGCTTCTGTGACTAAACCACCCCTCCCTTTCAGTTGTGTCCCTGTCAGTCTGTGTGGCTGATTTGTGCAGTGTATAGTCTGGTATAGATCCTTGGCCGAGATTGGGGACCAGATATACAGTTCCTGCTATTACTTAGGTTCACTGTGTCTGTGTGATGTGAGGACCTAGGAATAGATGAATTCTTGAGGAAGTCTCACCACCATGTGAGATGGAATTGTACAACCAAGTACACCCCAGATTGGGATCTATGTGATCCCACCAGGAGCTCCTTTGGGAACAGGAGTGGCCGAGTCCCTCAAGGAAGGCACACAGGGGTTTTGTACCACTAAAAGGCTAAAACTAATGACAAAAATGTTGAAAAAAGGAAATTAAAGAAACTTATTGTCCTGTATATGAATATGAATCTAATAATAACATTGCTAAAATAACGGCAATCACATTATACCCTACTTCCCAGCGTACTTATAATGACTAGACATATGGATTAGAGCCCATTGTAGATGAGTATGCCAGAAAAGAAATAAAAAAAGAAGGGAAGGTACAGTTTTATTAGAGAAATGTGCTAATATTGTTGTCTACAGCATGTAGTTGGCTAAGTGTGAGAGATACCCTGTTTCCCCAAAAATAAGACCTAGCGTGATTGTCGGTGATGGCTGCAATATAAGCCCTATTCCCCAAACAAGCCCTAGTTAAAGCCCTTGTAGGTCTTCTTTTCAGGGTAGGGCTTATTTTCGGGGAAACAGGGTAGGGATTATTTGGGGGGTAGGGCTTATATTGCAGCCATCACCGACGATCACGCTAGGTCTTATTTTCGGGGAAAAAGGGTATGTTTGTTGTATATATGTGTGTGTGAGATCCATGGATTGTTATGTCATGTTAGTTGTATTAATATGCCCAAAGTGCTGTATCAGCAAAACAGTTGATCCAAACCACAACTTTACCTACATGGAATTTGCATGTTCTCCCTGTGCCTGCCTGGGTTTCCTCCTGGTACTGCAGTTTCTTCCTACACTCCAGGGAAATACTGGTAGGTTAATTGGATCCTGTATAAATTGTCCCTAGTGTATGTATGAATGTGAGTTAGGAACCTTGGGATTGTAAGCTCCTTGAGGGTAGGGACTGATGAATGTGAAAAAATAATAATAGTAACAGTATGAATATGGGTGGCATGATGATTTCTTTTGTGTTTGTTATATATGTTTTAAAGTGATGGGACATTGCCACAAGGACAATTACAGGTAACAAGTCAGTGGCATGTTTGTCATTGCAATTTTTAGAAGCAAGAAAAATATTTTGTCTGTAAAGTGTGACCTTAAAAAAGACAAAAAATCTCTGACTTAAAAGCGTGAACAATTTGATCTATATAATTTGGGTATAAAAAAAAAATTTGACTAATAATTGTAAAATCGTGTGCAATGTGTAGTCATTTTGCACTGTGGTCAATTTAATAAGTTAAATCTAAAAGCTGTGAGCTGAAAATCGTTAATTAGTGGGAATGCTTTGCAGTCCCACTATTGTTATTCGATTTTATTTATTTTTAATTTTAATTTTATTCCGTACGTTTTTTGGCTCTGCGTAACTTCTGCATACTTTCAGTTATTAAAACCATTCAACTATTAAAATGTTTGCCTCTTTTAGCTGATGTGTGCTCTTTTTCAACTTTTTTTCTACCACTTATACCTTTTAAAATATTAAGCTTTTTAACACTTTTTTTTAACACTGAAGTCAATGGGAGCATGCTTCAAATCCTTAAAATCTTCTTCCGCTCCCAAAAGTTTCAGCTCCTTCATACTTTCACCTACAGACGCCAAACAAACTTTAAAATGTTCACAAAATATTCAGCTATCTGGCTATATCTTTTCAGTTTGATATCTTTTACAGTTTTTGTGAAAAAGCTTTTTGTTTAGTGATTATTTCAGGAAATTTTAGCCATTAATCAGAGTGTACTGTGTTGCTTTTGTTGCCATGGTTACCTAAGCTTCTGTTATACACAGGGGGGGAGGTGGCTGGAGCATATCAGCTCTGATTACAGAGCCCGGGGGAGGGGACAGACACACCATGTACTGATTTATAATAGAGGAATATGATGGGGCAGTTTTGATGGGACAATTCTGATGGGGCAGTTTAGATGGTGGCAATATGATGGGGCAGTTTTGATAGGGCAATTCTGATGGGGCAGTTTTGATGGTGACAATATGATGGGGCAGTTTTGATGGGTACAAATTTAATGGAGCAGTTTTAAAGGTGGCAATATGATGGGGCAGTTTTAATGGGGGCAGTTTTGATGGGGGTAGTTTTGATGGTGGCAATATGATGGGGCAATTTTGATTTGGCAATTCTGATGGGGCAGTTTTGATGGGGACAATTCTGATGAGGCAGTTTTGATGGTGGCAATATGATGGGGCAGTTTTGATGGGGCAATTCTGATGGGGCAATTCTGATTGGGCAGTTTTGATGGGGCAATTTTGATGGGGCAGTTTTGATGGCAATATGATGGGGGCAGTTTTGCTGGGGGCCGTTTTAGCAATTCAGCTATTCAGCATTCCCTCGCATTTTCCCCAGGAAATGCATTTTCTAGTTAGTGGGAATGCTTTAGCAATCCCACTATTGTTATTCGATGTTATTTATTTTTATTCCGTATGTTTTTTGGCTCTGTGTAACTTCTGCATACTTTCAGCTATTAAAACCATTCAACTATTAAAATGATTGTCTCTTTTAGCTGATGTGTGTTTGTTTTGTTGCCATGGTTACCAAAGCTTCTGTTATACACAGGGGGGAGGTGGCTGGAGCATCTCAGCTCTGATTACAGATCCCGGGGGAGGGGACAGACACACCATGTACTGATTTATAATAGAGGAATATGATGGGGCAGTTTTAATGGGACAATTCTGATGGGGCAGTTTTGATGGTGGCAATTCTGATGTGGCAGTTTTGATGGTGACAATATGATGGGGCAGTTGTGATGGGGACAATTTTAATGGAGCAGTTTTAAAGGTGGCAATATGATGGGGCAGTTTTGATGGCAATATGATGGGGCAGTTTTGATGACAATATGATGGGGCAGTTTTGATGGCAATATAATGGGGCAGTTTTGCTGGGGGGGGCGTTTTAGCAATTCAGCTATTCAGCATTCCCACGGGGGGGGAAGGTGGCTGGAGCATCTCAGCTCTGATTACAGAGCCCAGGGGAGGGGACAGACACACCATGTACTGATTTATAATAGAGGAAAATGATGGGGCAGTTTTGATGGTGGCAATATGATGGGGCAGTTTTGATGGGACAATTCTGATGGGGCAGTTTTGATGGTGGCAATATGATGGGGCAGTTTTGATGGGGCAATTCTGATGGGGCAGTTTTGATGGTGACAATATGATGGGGCAGTTTTGTTGGGGCAATTCTGATGGGGCAGTTTTGATGGCAATATGATGGAGGCAGTTTTGATGGTGGCAACATGATGGGGCAGTTTTGATGGTGGCAATATGAAGGGGCAGTTTTGATGGCTACAATTTTGATGGGGCAATTCTGATGGGGGCAGTTTTGATGGCTGCCGTTTTAGCAATTCAGCTATTCAGCATTCCCACGCATTTTCCCCAGGAAATGCATTTTCTAGTCTAGTTTTTATTATTAGTGGGAGTGCTTTAACAGTCCAACTATTGTTATTCGATTTTATTTATTAGTGGGAATGCTTTAGCAGTCCCACTATTGTTATTCGATTTTATTTATTAGTGGGAATGCTTTAGCAGTCCCACTATTGTTATTCGTTTTTTTAGTGGGAATGCTTTAGCAGTCCTACTATTGTTATTCTTTTTTTATTTATTAGTGGGACTGCTTTAGCAGTCCCACTATTGTTATTCGTTTTTTTATTTATTCTTATTCCGTACGTTTTTTGGCTCTGCGTAACTTCTGCATACTTTCAGCTATTAAAACCATTCAACTATCAAAATGTTCGTCTCTTTTAGCTGATGTGTGCTCTTTTTCAACTTTTTTTCTACCATTTATACTTTTTAAAATATTAAGCTTTTTAACACTAAAGCTTCTGTTATACACAGGGAGGGAGGTGGCTGGAGCATCTCAGCTCTGATTACAGAGCCCGGGGGGAGGGGACAGACACACCATGTACTGATTTATAATAGAGGAATATGATGGGGCAGTTTTGATGGGGTAATTCTGATGGGGCAGTTTTGATGGTGGCAATATGATGGGGCAGTTTTGATGGGGACAATTTTTATGGAGCAGTTTTAAAGGTGGCAATATGATGGGGCAATTCTGATGGGGCAGTTTTGATGGTGGCAATATGACGGGGCAGTTTTGATGGGGCAATGCTGATGGGGCAGTTTTGATGGGGCAATTCTGATGGGGCAGTTTTGATGGTGGCAGTGTGATGGGGCAGTTTTGATAGGGCAATTCTGATGGGGCAGTTTTGATGGGGCAATTCTGATGGGGCAGTTTTGATGGGGCAGTTTTGATGGTGGCAATATGATGGGGCAGTTTTGATGGGGCAATTCTGATGGGGCAGTTTTGATGGTGGCAATATGATGGGGCAGTTTTGATGGGGAAAATTTTGATGGGGCAATTCTAATGGGGCAGTTTTGATGGCAATATGATAGGGGCAGTTTTGATGGTGGCAATATGATGGGGCAGTTTTGATGGTGGTAGTATGATGGGGCAGTTTTGATGGCAATATGATGGGGGCCGTTTTAGCAATTCAGCATTCCCACGCATTTTCCCCAGGAAATGCATTTTTTAGTTATTCTTCTTATTATTCCGTACGTTTTTTGGCTCTGCATAACTTCTGCATACTTTCAGCTATTAAAACCATTCAACTATTAAAATGTTCGTCTCTTTTAGCTGATGTGTGCTCTTTTTCAACTTTTTTTCTACCATTTATACTTTTTAAAATATTAAGGTTTTTAACACTTTTTTTAACATTGAAGTCAATGGGAGCATGCTTCAGATGCTTAAAATCTTTTTCCGCTCCCAAAAGTTTCAGCTCCTTCATACTTTCACCTAGGGTTGTCCCGATACCACTTTTTTAGGACCGAGTACAAGTACCGATACTTTTTTTCAAGTACTCGCTGATACCGATTACCGATACTTTTTTTTAATGTCACGTGACAGTGTTTTTTTTTTTTTTTTAACAGTGCTTGCTTTTTTTTGGGGGGGGGGGGGAGAACGTTGTATGTGTGTGTTATTTTTTTTTTTTTTACAATTTTTATTTTTTACAATAATATTTTTTTTATTCTTTATTGTTTTTTTTTTTTTTTTTTAATCAGCCCTTTTGGGGGGCTTTGGTGAGATATCAGGGGTTATAACAGACCTCTGATATCTCCCCCTTGAGACAGAGAAAGAGACAGAGGATAGAGATTCCCCAGTCCCTTTCTCTGCAGCGTCAGCTGCACTGAGAATGAATGGAGAGAAGACAGCAGCTTCTCTCCATTCATAAACTGACACATCGTAATCACAGAAGATTACAATGTTTCAGTTATGTGAATGGACAGAGTCAGCTGACTCTATCCATACACAAAGGAAGGAGGAGGGGGATGGAGGAACGGAGGGGGAGAACGGAGGGGACAGATAAGAAAAGCAGAACGCAGGGGACAGATAAGGAGAGCAGAACGGAGGGGACAGATAAGAAGAGCAGAACGGAGGGGAAAGATAAGGAGAGCAGAACGGAGGGGACAGATAAGGAGAGTAGAACGGAGGGGACAGATAAGGAGAGCAGAACGGAGGGGACAGATATGGAGAGCAGAACGGAGGGGACAGATAAGGAGAGCAGAACGGAGGGGACAGATATGGAGAGCAGAACGGAGGGGACAGATAAGGAGAGCAGAACGGAGGGGACAGATAAGGAGAGCAGAACGGAGGGGACAGATAAGGAGAGCAGAACGGAGGGGACAGATAAGGAGAGAGGAACGGAGGGGGACAGATAAGAAAAGCAGAACGGAGGGGACAGATAAGGAGAGCAGAACGGAGGGGACAGATAAGAAGAGCAGAACGGAGGGGACAGATAAGGAGAGTAGAACGGAGGGGACAGATAAGGAGAACAGAACGGAGGGGACAGATAAGGAGAGCAGAACGGAGGGGACAGATAAGGAGAGAGGAACGGAGGGGGACAGATAAGGAGAGCAGAACGGAGGGGGAGAACGGAGGGGACAGATAAGAAAAGCAGAACGGAGGGGACAGATAAGGAGAGCAGAACGGAGGGGACAGATAAGAAGAGCAGAACGGAGGGGACAGATAAGGAGAGTAGAACGGAGGGGACAGATAAGGAGAGCAGAACGGAGGGGACAGATAAGGAGAGCAGAACGGAGGGGACAGATAAGGAGAGCAGAACGGAGGGGACAGATAAGGAGAGCAGAACGGAGGGGACAGATAAGGAGAGCAGAACGGAGGGGACAGATAAGGAGAGCAGAACGGAGGGGACAGATAAGAAGAGTAGAACGGAGGGGACAGCTGAGAGGGACAGATAAGGAGAGAGGAATGTAGGGGACAGCGGAGAGGCACAGAGGAACGGAGGGGGCATGGAGGAGGATACAGTGACAGTCAGCTGTGACCGATCACAGCTGTATGTCACTAAAGCAGCTGAAAGCCGGCGGGGGGGAGAATCTTGTAACTCCCCCACGCGCCGATCACAGCTGACTGTACAGGTATCGGGGGAAGCATTGGGAGCATTTGCCCGAGTACAAGTACTTGGGCAAATGCTCGGTATCGGTGCCGATACCGATACTAGTATCGGTATCGGGACAACCCTACTTTCACCTATAGACGCCAAACAAACTTTAAAATGTTCACAAAATATTCAGCTATCTGGCTATAGCTTTTCAGTTTGATATCTTTTACAGTTTTTGAGAAAAAGCTTTTTGTTTAGAGGTCATTTCAGGAAATTTTAGCCATTAATCAGAGTGTACTGTGTTTGTTTTGTTGCCATGGTTACCAAAGCTTCTGTTATACACAGGGGGGAGGTGGCTGGAGCATCTCAGCTCTGATTACAGAGCCCGGGGGAGGGGACAGACACACCATGTACTGATTTATAATAGAGGAATATGATGGGGCAGTTTTGATAGGGTAATTCTGATGGGGCAGTTTTGATGGTGGCAATATGATGGGGCAGTTTTGATGGGGACAATTTTTATGGAGCAGTTTTAAAGTGGCAATATGAAGGGGCAGTTTTGATGGGGTCAGTTTTAATGGTGGCAATATGATGGGGGCAGTTTTGATGGGGCAATTCTGATAGGGCAGTTTTGATGGTGGCAATATGATAGGGCAGTTTTGATGGTGGCAATATGATGGGGCAGTTTTGATGGGGCAATTCTGATGGGGCAGTTTTGATGGGGCAATTCTGATGGGGCAGTTTTGATGGTGGCAATGTGATGGGGCAGTTTTGATGGGGCAGTTTTGATGGGGCAATTCTGATGGGGCAGTTTTGATGGGGGCAGTTTTGATGGGGGCAATATGATGGGGCAGTTTTGATGGGGCAATTCTGATGGGGCAGTTTTGATGGTGGCAATATGACAGGGCAGTTTTGATGGGGAAAATTTTGATGGGGCAATTCTAATGGGGCAGTTTTGATGGCAATATGATGGGGGCAGTTTTGATGGTGGTAATATGATGGGGCAATTCTGATGGGGCATTTTTGATGGTGGCAATATGATGGGGCAGTTTTGATGGGGCAATTCTGATGGTGGCAATATGATGGGACAATTTTGATGGAGCAATTCTGATGGGGCAGTTTTGATGGTGGCAATATGATGGGGCAGTTTTAATGGGGATAATTTTGATGGGGCAATTCTGATGGGGAAGTTTTGATGGCAGTATGATGGGGCAGTTTTTATGGCGGCCGTTTTAGCAATTCAGCATTCCCACGCATTTTCCCCAGGAAATGCATTTTCTAGTTTATTATTCTTATTATTCCGTACGTTTTTTGGCTCTGCGTAACTTCTGCATACTTTCAGCTATTAAAACCATTCAACTATTAAAATGTTCGTCTCTTTTAGCTGATGTGTGCTCTTTTTCAACTTTTTTTCTACCATTTATACTTTTTAAAATATTAAGCTTTTTAACACTTTTTTTAACATTGAAGTCAATGGGAGCATGCTTGAAATCCTTAAATTCTTCTTCCGCTCCCAAAAGTTTCAGCTCCTTCATACTTTCACCTAGAGACACCAAACAAACTTTAAAATGTTCACAAAATATTCAGCTATCTGGCTATAGCTTTTCAGTTTGATATCTTTTACAGTTTTTGAGAAAAAGCTTTTTGTTTAGAGGTCATTTCAGGAAATTTTAGCCATTAATCAGAGTGTACAATGTTTGTTTTGTTGCCATGGTTACCAAAGCTTCTGTTATACACAGGGGGGGGGGGTGGCTGGAGCATCTCAGCTTTGATTACAGAGCCCGGGGGAGGGGACAGACACACCATGTACTGATTTATAATAGAGGAATATGATGGGGCAGTTTTGATAGGGCAATTCTGATGGGGCAGTTTTGATGGTGGCAATATGATGGGGCAGTTTTTATGGGGACAATTTTTATGGAGCAGTTTTAAAGGTGGCAATATGATGGGGCAGTTTTGATGGGGCAATTCTGATGGGGCAGTTTTGATCGGGCAATTCTGATGGGGCAGTTTTGATGGTGGCAATGTGATGGGGAAGTTTTGAAAAGGCAATTCTGATGGGGCAATTTTGATGGGGCAATTCTGATGGGGCAGTTTTGATGGGGGCAGTTTTGATGGTGGCAATATGATGGGGCAGTTTTGATGGGGCAATTCTGATGGGGCAGTTTTTTGATGGTGGCAATATGATGGGGCAGTTGTGATGGTGGCAATATGATGGGGCAGTTTTGATGGTGGTAATATGATGGGGCAATTCTGATGGGGCAGTTTTGATGGTGGCAAAATGATGGGGCAGTTTTGATGGGGCAATTCTGATGGTGGCAATATGATGGGACAATTTTGATAGGGCAATTCTGATGGGGCAGTTTTGATGGTGGAAATATGATGGGGCAGTTTTTTTTTTTTTTTTTTTGAAAAATATTTATTGGGTTTTATGACATACAAAAGCATAGGATTTAGTGTCACAAAAGTCACAGAGTAACAATTGTACAATTTATAAAGTTGAATGATTTCTCATGGTAGTTGAAATAAAATCTTGTCATATCAGTTAGACCAGACGAGAAGTAACAGAAAGAAAAAGAAAAAAGAGAAAAAAAAAAAAAAAATAAAAGGAAAAATTAGGGGAAAGGGAAGATGGGGGAGTTCATGTTTGCCATCCTATCAACATTATGGGTAAAACTTTTTCTTGACACATAAAATCTTAACATCTAAGTACCTTCAGGAGTGGAGGCAGCGTCTAACTAAACTTAAGAGGGTGGATGTCAAGGGGCACAATGAATCTATGTACAACCTACGGTGGGTTAAAGATAAAGGAATCTGGGGTGGGGGGTATTTTGAGCCGACCTAGGGAATTGGTGATATCTTTTGTCAAGTACCATTTCGTGTATCGGAATGGGTTCATTATTTCGACCAGAGCTTGCGGAGCGAAAGTAGCTTCAATGTATTTCCTCCATCTTTTGAAAAAACGGGAAGTTGAACGGAAATTAAGGGGGATGGTGTCCAGCCTTTCTAGATTGAAAAGTGATGCCAAGGCTGTTTTAAATGCTGTTAGGGAAGGAGGAGTAGCTGATATCCAGTGAGACATGATAGTCCTGCGAGCCACTAGGAGACACAAGTGAGCGATGGGGCAGTTTTAATGGGGACAATTTTGATGGGGCAATTCTGATGGGGCAGTTTTGATGGCAGTATGATGGGGCAGTTTTGATGGCGGCCGTTTTAGCAATTTAGCTTTTCAGCATTACCACGCATTTTCCCCAGGAAATGCATTTTCTAGTTAGTGGGAATGCTTTAGCAGTCCTACTATTGTTATTCGTTTTTTTATTTATTCTTATTCCGTACATTTTTTGGCTCTGCGTAACTTCTGCATACTTTCAGCTATTAAAACCATTCAACTATTAAAATGTTCGTCTCTTTTAGCTGATGTGTGCTCTTTTTCAACTTTTTTTCTACCATTTATACTTTTTAAAATATTAAGCTTTTTAACACTTTTTTTAACATTAAAGTCAATGGGAGCATGCTTGAAATCCTTAAATTTTTCTTCCGCTCCCAAAAGTTTCAGCTCCTTCATACTTTCACCTAGAGACACTAAACAAACTTTAAAATGTTCACAAAATATTCAGCTATTTGGCTATAGCTTTTCAGTTTGATATCTTTTACAGTTTTTGAGAAAAAGCTTTTTGTTTAGAGGTCATTTCAGGAAATTTTAGCCATTATTCAGAGTGTACTGTGTTTGTTTTGTTGCCATGGTTACCCAAGCTTCTGTTATACACAGGGGTGGAGGTGGCTGGAGAATGTCAGCTCTGATTACAGAGTCCGGGGGAGGGGACAGACACACCATGTACTGATTTATAATAGAGGAATATGATGGGGAAGTTTTGATGGTGTAATTCTGATGGGGCAGTTTTGATGGTGGCAATATGATGGGGCAATTTTGATGGGGACAATTTTTATGGAGCAGTTTTAAAGGTGGCAATATGATGGGACAGTTTTGATGGGGCAATTCTGATGGAGCAGTTTTGATGGTGGCAATATGATGGGGGCAGTTTTGATAGGACAATTCTGATGGGGCAGTTTTGATGGTGCAATTCTGATGGGGCAGTTTTGATGGGGCAATTCTGATGGGGGCAGTTTTGATGGTGGCAATATGATGGGGCAGTTTTGATGGGGCAATTCTGATGGGGCAGTTTTGATGGTGGCAATATGATGGGGCAGTTTTGATGGGGAAAATTTTGATGGGGCAATTCTAGTGGGGCAGTTTTGATGGCAATATGATAGGGGCAGTTTTGATGGTGGTAATATGATGGGGCAATTCTGATGGGGCAGTTTTGATGGTGGCAATATGATGGGGCAGTTTTGATGGGGCAATTCTGATGGTGGCAATATGATGGGACAATTTTGATGGAGCAATTCTGATGGGGCAGTTTTGATGGTGGCAATATGATGGGGCAGTTTTAATGGGGACAATTTTGATGGGTCAATTCTGATTGGGCAGTTTTGATGGCAGTATGATGGGGCAGTTTTGATGGCAGCCGTTTTAGCAATTTAGCTATTCAGCATTCCCACACATTTTCCCCAGGAAATGCATTTTCTAGTTAGTGGGAATGCTTTAGCAGTCCCACTATTGTTATTCATTTTTCTATTTATTAGTGGGAATGCTTTAGCAGTCCCACTATTGTTATTCGTTTTTTTATTATTAGTGGGAATGCTTTAGCAGTCCCACTATTGTTATTCGATTTTATTTATTTTTAGTGGGAATGCTTTAGCAGTCCCACTATTGTTATTCGTTTTTTTATTTATTTTTCTTATTATTATTCCGTACGTTTTTCGGTAATGCGTAACTTCTGCATACTTTCAGCTATTAAAACCATTCAACTATCAAAATGTTCGTCTCTTTTAGCTGAGGTGTGCTCTTTTTCAACTTTTTTTCTACCATTTATACTTTTTAAAATATTAAGCTTTTTATCACTTTTTTTAACATTGAAATCAATGGGAGCATGCTTGAAATCCTTAAATTCTTCTTCCGCTCCCAAAAGTTTCAGCTCCTTCATACTTTCACCTAGAGACACCAAACAAACTTTAAAATGTTCACAAAATATTCAGCTATCTGGCTATAGCTTTTCAGTTTGATATCTTTTACAGTTTTTGAGAAAAAGCTTTTTGTTTAGAGGTCATTTCAGGAAATTTTAGCCATTAATCAGAGTGTACTGTGTTTGTTTTGTTGCCATGGTTACCAAAGCTTCTGTTATACACAGGGGGGGTGGCTGGAGCATCTCAGCTCTGATTACAGTGCCCGGGGGAGGGGACAGACACACCATGTACTGATTTATAATAGAGGAATATGATGGGGCAGTTTTGATGGGGTAATTCTGATGGGGCAGTTTTGATGGTGGCAATATGATAGGGCAGTTTTGATGGGGTAATTCTGATGGGGCAGTTTTGATGGTGGCAATATGATGGGGCAGTTTTGATGGGGCAATTCTGATGGGGCAGTTTTAATGGTGGCAATATGATGGGGCAGTTTTGATGGGGACAATTTTTATGGAGCAGTTTTAAAGGTGGCAATATGATGGGGCATTTTTGATGGGGGCAGTTTTGATGGTGGCAATATGATGGGGGCAGTTTTGATGGGGCAATTCTGATGGGGCAGTTTTGATGGGGCAATTCTGATGGGGCAGTTTTTATGGTGGCAATATGATGGGGCAGTTTTGATGGGGCAATTCTGATGGGGCAGTTTTGATGGGGCAATTCTGATGGGGCAGTTTTGATGGGGGCAGTTTTGATGGTGGCAATATGATGGGGCAGTTTTGATGGGGCAATTCTGATGGGGCAGTTTTGATGGTGGCAATATGATGGGGCAGTTTTAATGGGGACAATTTTGATGGGGCAATTCTGATGGGGCAGTTTTGATGGCAGTATGATGGGGCAGTTTTGATGGCGGCCGTTTTAGCAATTTAGCTATTCAGCATTCCCGCATTTTCCCCAGGAAATGCATTTTCTAGTTTATTTTTAATTCTATTAATTTTATTCCGTACATTTTTTGGCTCTGCGTAACTTCTGCATACTTTCAGCTATTAAAACCATTCAACTATTAAAATGTTCGTCTCTTTTAGCTGATGTGTGCTCTTTTTCAACTTTTTTTCTACCATTTATACTTTTTAAAATATTAAGCTTTTTAACACTTTTTTTTAACATTGAAGTCAATGGGAGCATGCTTGAAATCCTTAAATTCTTCTTCCGCTCCTAAAAGTTTCAGCTCCTTCATACTTTCACCTAGAGACACCAAACAAACTTTAAAATGTTCACAAAATATTCAGCTATCTGGCTATAGCTTTTCAGTTTGATATCTTTTACAGTTTTTGAGAAAAAGCTTTTTGTTTAGAGGTTATTTCAGGAAATTTTAGCCATTAATCAGAGTGTACGGTTTGTTTTGTTGCCATGGTTACCAAAGCTTCTGTTATACACAGGGGGGGAGGTGGCTGGAGAATCTCAGCTCTGATTACAGAGCCCGGGGGAGGGGACAGACACACCATGTACTGATTTATAATAGAGGAATATGATGGGGCAGATTTGATGGGACAATTCTGATGGGGCAGGTTTGATGGGACAATTCTGATGGGGCAGTTTTGATGGTGGCAATATGATGGGGCTGTTTTGATGGGGCAATTCTGATGGGGCAGTTTTGATGGGGCAGTTTTGATGGTGGCAATATGATGGGGCAGTTTTGATGGCAATATGATGGGGGCAGTTTTGCTGGGGGCCGTTTTAGCATTTCAGCATTCCCACGCATTTTCCCCAGGAAATGCATTTTCTAGTTAGTGGGACTGCTTTAGCAGTCCCACTATTGTTATTCGATTTCATTTATTTTTAACTTTAATTTTATTCCGTACGTTTTTTTGGCTCTGCGTAACTTCTGCATACTTTCAGCTATTAAAACCATTCAACTATTAAAATGTTCATCTCTTTTAGCTGATGTGTGCTCTTTTTCAACTTTTTTTCTACCATTTATACTTTTTAAAATATTAAGCTTTTTAACACTTTTTGAAAGTTAATTTTAGCCATTAATCATAGTGTACTGTGTTTGTTTTGTTGCCATGGTTACCAAAGCTTCTGTTATACACAGGGGGGGAGGTGGCTAGAGCATTTCAGCTTTGATTACAGAGCCCCGGGGAGGGGACAGACACACCATGTGCTGATTTATAATAGAGGAATATGATGGGGCAGTTTTGATGGGACAATTCTGATGGGCCAGTTTTGATGGGACAATTCTGATGGGGCAGTTTTGATGGAACAATTCTGATGGGGCAGTTTTGATGGTGGCAATACGATGGGGCTGTTTTTCGTTCAAGTAGTTTTTATTGGTAATTAACAAGCATCAGTTACAGGTTTTTCAGTACAAGGAATTGTGTACATATTACGCAGTATGCATCTTAAACAATTTGGAATAACGACGACATAAGAAGGATATGAGCTTACAAACATTATATACTCTGTCAAGTAGCTCAAGATCTATAAAAACTGAACATGCGAACATTAGAAGGGATTAAACTCCCTAGTTTAGTCACTTTATAACACTGGTGATAATAAGCCTGAGGTCAGTCTCGAAAAAACTGTCGAGACCAACTTAACAAAGAAGAAAAAATAGCGACAGAGTATAGCACCCAATATTATCAGGAGTAAGTAAGGTGGGAAGTTAAGAGGGAGTGGGGAGTGTAGAGAGAAGGAGAACTGAAAGGAAAAAGAAAAGGAAAAGAAAAGCTGGGAAGAGGTGGCGGGGCGGCCGGAGCGCACGGGCACCAATGTAGTTCTCAAAAAAAAAAACATAATTAGTTATTAGAATTAATTTAGGGTTCCAGTAGGTTCATATCGATATCTGGGGGCAAGAAGTGTTCTATCCACGGTTGCCAAATTCTGAAGTGCTGTGGGATTTTATCTAGTATTGTTGCTTCAATTTTACTGTGTATCATTGCCTGGGTAATCCTGTTTTTCATTTCAATTATAGTAAGTGTTGGTGTCTTCCAAGCTTTGGCTATCATTTGCTTGGCTGCTGTAAATAGATGGAGAAGGAGGCGGCGCTGAGCGCTGGTGTAGTCTTGAGGTATAAGGTTAAGTAGAGCTGTAGCTGGGTTAGGTTCTAGGGTAACTTGGTGGAGAGTAGAAGCCATCTGGAATGTTGTTGCCCAGAAACATTGCACTAATGGACATGTCCACCAGATGTGGACGTGAGTTCCTTTTTCTTTGCAACCCCTGAAACAGGTCTGGGGATAGTCAGGTAGGAATTTGGCGATTCTGGTTGGGACCAGGTACCATCGCATGAGCACTTTGTAATTTGCTTCTGAGGCAACAACATTTTGAGATGAATTTTTCATATTAGTCCATATGGAGGACCAGTCTTCTACCTCTAGGTCGATGTTTAAGTCTTTAGACCATTGTTGTGCGTAGGTGGGGAGACTTGTGGGTGGTGTAGTAAGGTGAGTGTAAAGGTGAGAGATGATACCTGGTGCGTGTGGGTCTGTAGCGCACATATTCTCGAACTCAGTATGGGTATCTAGCCCAGAAGTTGATTTTACATTTGTTTTGACAAAATGAACAATTTGGAGATATCGAAAGCACTCTCTAGGTGAAAGTTGTGCTTGCGTTTGTATATCTGGGAAAGATTTTATGGAGTTACCACTGAGTAAGTCACATATACGAGTCAGACCCGCCTGGGCCCAGGTTTGGAACAAAATTGGTTCAGTGTATGCTGGGTAGAACAGTGGGTGGCCTAAAAAGGATAAGAGTGGGGAGTGCGGAGACATCAACTTAAAGGAGATTCGTAATCTATCCCAAAGTTTGAGTGTGCTTTGTGTAATTGAGTTGGTTATAGCGCAACGTGCTGCTGGGGGGAGCCAGAGCACATTGGATACTGTAATTGGGTGCAGATCTATGGCCTCAAGGCTGACCCAAATCAGGATTTCAGTTTTAGAATGGTATAATATAGACTGGGCCAATCGGGCTGCATGATAATAATGTAAGAAGTTGGGTATACCAAGGCCTCCATTAAGCTTATGGCGGAGTAATACCGGCCTAGCCACTCTAGGTTTAGTGGGGCCCCAAATGTATTTAAAAACTCGGTTTTGTATAGTCCTATGATAGTAAGGGGGGATTGCTATCGGGAGTACCCTATATAGATACAGCAATTTTGGTAGTAGGGACATCTTCACAGCTGCTATGCGTCCAAGCCAGGAAACACACAGGGGCTGCCAAGAATTAAGTAAAGAAGAGAGTTGAGTTAGCATTGGGAGGTAATTGGAATGGAATAAGTTCAGAGGGTCGCTGGTCAGTTTAATTCCCAGATAAGGTAGCGGAGCAGCTCGAGATCGGTTTGTGGTAGTGACACGTTGAGGGCCTTTGATTTCGTTTGATTAACTTCTAACCCGGAGATTAGTGCAAACTTATCTAAGATAAGCATGAGGTTTGGTAGGGTTGTGTGTGGTGAAGTGACAAACAATAATGCATCATCTGCGAAAAGACATAATTTATGTGTGGTAGAAGCTATCTCGAGACCTCGGATATCGGGGTTTGCTCTGATCAGGGCTGCCAGGGGTTCTATTACAAGAGCGAATAATAAGGGAGACAGGGGGCAGCCCTGTCTGGTTCCACGAGAGATGGGGAAGGGATCTGAGCGGAATCCTGAATATTGTACATATGCTTGCGGGTGGTTATATAGGGCATTGATCCAACCAAGAAAGTGTGGGCCGAAGCCCCAGCGTTGGAGGATATAAAGAAGATAATCCAGGAGACTGTATCGAAAGCTTTTCTTATATCTAGAGAAAGGAGGTGCATCAGTATTTTACGTGATCGGGCTAAATGTTGCATAAGGATTACACGTCTGACATTATCACTAGCTTGCCGCTTGGGTATAAAACCGACTTGGTCTTTGTGTATTAGACTACCAATAATCGGGTTAAGACGTAAAGCTAAGATTTTGGCCAGGATCTTGATATCAACGTTTAACAGAGAGATTGGTCTAAAATTAGACCACACTGTATTGTCTGTGTTTGGTTTCGGGATCATAGATATAAGTGCCGTCAATGTGTCACGACCAAAGGAATGTTGTTTAAGTAAAGCGTTGAATGAGTTAGCAAGGAGAGGGGCGAGTTCAGCTGCAAATTTTTTATAGTAGAGGCTGGGGAGGCCATCTGGGCCCGGGCGTTTATGGGATTTAATCGTCTTAATGGCAGCTAAGACCTCCTCAACCATGATCGTGCTCTCGATAGACTCCCGACCATCATTAGATAGCGTAGGGATTGGCAGATTATGGAAAAGTTTTTCCGCTTGACGTAAGGGAAAAGTAGCTTTTGCCTCGTATAGTTTCGACAATTGCTTACGAAACTCTGAGAGTACCTTAATCGGGTTACTAGTAACAATATCCTTGGTCAATCTGAGTCTGATGGGGACACGAGCACGGTCTGGTCTGCGAAGACGCAAGGCTAAAAAGGTATCTGATTTATTGGCTTTGGTATAGAGTGTGTGATTTGACCTACGTATAGCCTTATCAGCCGACTCAGCTAGTAGGATGTCAAGTTCTAATTTAATTTTGTCAAGATTTTGTTTATGAGCTTCAGTAGGAGAAGATTGAAATTGCAGGAAACTCTGGTGATAGTCTGCCTCGAGCTGTTGTTGTTTGCGGATTCTATCTTTCTTAAGGTGTGATGCAACTGAGATACATGTGCCTCTGATCACTGGTTTGTGCGCCTCCCAAAGGAGCGTGGGGGAGATATCTGGGGTGGTGTTGTGTAGTAAATAGTCTTTGAGGGCAATTTGGATATCTAGACAATATGATTGATTGGTTAAGAGTGCCTCATTCATGCACCATGTTCTGTTTGTGGGTTGTGGTATCAGAGAAGATACTGCAGTTATTACAGCACAGTGGTCCGTCCATGTGATTGGCTGGATTTGGGATTGAAGTAGAATTGGTGCAGATGCTATGGAAATGAAGATATGATCAATCCTAGAGAAGGATTTATGGGGGTGGGAGTAAAATGTAAAATTTTTCCTGTTGGGGTTGCATTCCCTCCAGGTGTCCAGAAGAGAAGCCTTTAATATTTGTTTGCGAAATTGCACTGAGGGGGTATAATGCTCAGTAGTATAGGGTGACTTGTCTGTGTGTGGTTGTAGGACCGAATTGGAGTCACCACATAGGAACAGGGTTCCCTTACTGTGTGTTTTTACTACCTGTAAAAGGTGTGAGAAGAAAGGGTTAGGGTTGGAATTAGGGGCATAATAGGAAACAAAAGTTGCCATTATATCCTGTAGTAATCCCACCAGAATTATATATCGACCCTCCGGGTCTTTTATTTCGGATTGTAGCGTAAATGGGGTGGTGTGGTGAAAAGCGAGCAGAACTCCTCTATGTTTAGTGTCCGCTGAAGCGGTGAATACTTGTGGGTATTTAGAGCTAAAGAAGCCCGGGGTATGACGTTTGGAAAAATGTGTTTCCTGGAGGGCCACTACACTAGCTCTAAGAGATGTAAACGTTTGGAATGCTTTCACTCGCTTATTGGGTGTGTTCAGTCCTTTAACATTTAAGGTTAGTATATTTAATGGGGCCATTGATAGGTGTAAGGGGGAACCATATCAGGTGAAAAGGAGCCCGTGCGAGCCGGCCGACCGAAAGAAAAGGGAGAAAGAGTAGTAAAGTAAAATGAGACAGAGAGATAAGAGGGAAAAGGAGGGGGAAGGAATGTGAGCGTAGGGCAATACTCGGAGACACAGTCCATACAGAGGGACTGCGGGTCAGTACCGCCCGACTTAGTAGCGCACCAACTCCGCGACCAGTAACCTAGCCTAAGAGCGGGCTCGCTGTAAAAGAGGGGTGCAATGACTGCTCCCCGCTGCAAACGGAGATAATAACAACAGACTATTTTGTATGTTCTGCTTCATTATAGAAATTCCAGTTGGCCGTAAATACCAGAGTAGGAAAATGTTTAAGAAACGGGATGTTCTTATCCGGTGGTGGGGGGGTAGGAGAAGGGGACTGGAGAGGAAGGGAAGGAGGTAAGGGGATGGGGGGGGAGGTGGGGAGGAGGAAAAGGGAGGGTAAGGAGGGGTAAGGGGGAGCTAGGGATAAAGAGAGGGGGCATTAAAAGGAGGAGGAGGGGGGTGGGGGGAGAGGGGAGGGGGAGGAGGAGGAGGGTGGAGGAAGGGAAGAGGGGTGTGGGTGGGGATGGAGGGGAATGAGTAGGAATATGGGACAGGGGGGAAGGGACGAATAATAGGACTGGATATGGTAATTTACATCGAGTTTAGTGTGTAACTCAGAATCTATAACCTAGACTGCGCTAACATTACATCGTTCAGAAAAAGGGATGTGATCAGTAAAGTCCATATAGCTAGTCAGATAAGTTATACATGTACCTACTTAAAGTAGAGTAAAGGTATACATCTCACAGTCTTACGTATGAGTTTACAGAACAATAACATAACGTACTATAAACCAAAAGAAACAATATTAAAACGACTGAACCTGAGAGGACTCAGAGGGGTTTAGAAGTCCTGGAGGTTGATACTCAGAACGCAAAGAAAACCTGTCAAGCTGTGGTCGTCAAGCAGGTCTCGGGTGTTGTCGGGTGTTCATTGATGGTATCAAAAGACAGTTCCTGCGGACAGCATCGAGGACCTGCGTGCAAAAAAAAGGAAAGAAAATGGACAAAAAGTTGCTTGCAAGTTATCAACGTAGTGCTTGGGATTTCGGGCTTGGGTGGTAGCTTCCAGGCGATCGGGCCGGGGTTCCCTTCCGGATTGAAGTGGGATCAAGATTGCTTCGTTTCGGGGTCGTGGAGTACGGGTGAGAGGCTGATCGAGCCGGTGTGCGAGGAAGAGATGTTTCTGACTGATGTGTTGGTGGCGTCAGGTGAAGTGATTCCAGAAGCCTTTGAAGTGATTCAGGTGTGGTACAGGTGTGTTGTTGTCCCAGGTGAGAGAATTGCAGGGCAAACGGGAACCGCCACGTGTATTTGAGCTGGTGCTGTTGCAAGATTTGCAGCTGGGGTTTCATAGCACGGCGTTTTGCAATGGTGAGGGGTGCTAAGTCAGAGAATAACTGGTACGTGTGGTCCTGGAACTGCAAGGAGTTCTTGTTGCGGGCTGCTGTTAACAGTTGCTCCTTTGTACGGAAGAAATGCAGCTTAACAATAATGTCACGTGGTGGGCCATCGGCCTGGCGTTGTGTAAGTGCCCTATGGATTCTATCGAACTCAAGGCGTTCGATAGGTATGGGGGGTGATAGTTCCTGGAACAAAGCGGTGGTAAAAGATTGGATGTCATCAATCGACTCTGGTATGCCACGAAGGCGCAGATTGGATCTGCGAGATCAATTTTCTGCGTCTTCCAAACGAGAGAGTAACATAGCGTTCTCCTCACGTAGAGCCGTTTGTTCTTGGGCCTGTTCTTGAACAGTTAATTCCATATCATCAACCCTGGTTTCTAAGTCTGCTGTGCGCTGACCTAGCTCACGAATTTCACGGGTCAGACTGCTAGTGATCTGGTCAGATGTTGTTTTTAAGGCTTTATGGAGCATTGATTCCATGAGTCTAATAAATGCTGCTTGTGACATACCAGGTTGTGAAAGGAGAGGTGAATCACCTGGATTAAGGTGTACATCGCTGTCCTCCTCACTGTCTGGCACATCTGAGCGGGCTGGAGAGGATGCAGACTGTTCTGCTAGGGCTCGGGCCTTCTCCGCCATCTTGGAGGAGGCGCGGGCTAATGCCTCTTTGATGGGTTTAGGCTTTGGTTTACCTCTGTGCCCCGTTAAAACCATACCGGAGGGTGGTCTGGCCCACGGGGAAGCGATCCCTTAAGGAGGAGACAGAATAGGCGTCTCAGTCGCTCGTAGCGGTTCCGGGTGTGCGGCGGGGAGTGCGGAGCCCTACAGTGAAGCGCCCGACATGTCGAGCTTCGTGCATGCGCCCTCACGATGGGGCTGTTTTGATAGGGCAATATGATGGGGCAGTTTTGATAGGGCAGTTTTGATGGGGCAAATCTGATGGGACAGTTTTGATGGTGACAATTCTGATGGGGCAGTTTTATTGGTGGCAATTCTGATGGGGCAGTTTTGATGGTGGCAATATGATGGGGCAGTTGTGATGGGGGCATGTTTGATGGTGGCAATATGATGGGGCAGTTTTGATGGGGACAATTTTTATGGGGCAATTCTGATGGGGCAGTTTTGATGGCAATATGATGGGGCAGTTTTGCTGGGGGCCGTTTTAGCAATTCAGCTATTCAGCATTCCCACACGGGGGGAAGGTGGCTGGAGCATCTCAGCTCTCATTACAGAGCCCGGGGGAGGGGACAGACACACCAGGTGCTGATTTATAATAGAGGAATATGATGGGGCAGTTTTGATGGTGGCAATATGATGGGGCAGTTTTGATGGGACAATCCTGATGGGGCAGTTTTGATGGTGGCAATATGATAGGGCAGTTTTGATGGGGCAATTCTGATGGCGCAGTTTTGATGGTGGCAATATGATGGGGCAGTTTTGATGGGGCAATTCTGATGGGGCAGTTTTGATGGGGACAATTTTGATGGGGCAATTCTGATGGGGTAGTTTTGATGGCAATATGATGGAGGCAGTTTTGATGGTGGCAACATGATGGGGCAGTTTTGATGGTGGCAATATGATGGGGCAGTTTTGATGGGGCAATTCTAATGGGGCAGTTTTGATGGGGCAATTCTGATGAGGCAGTTTTGATGGTGTCAATATGAAGGGGAAGTTTTGATGGGGACAATTTTGATGGGGCAATTCTGATGGAGCAGTTTTGATGGTGGCAATATGATGGGGCAGTTTTGATGGGGGCAATTTTGATGGGGCAATTCTGATGGGGCAGTTTTGATGGTGGCAATATGATGGGCAGTTTTGATGGGGACAATTTTGATGGGGCAATTCTGATGGGGGCAGTTTTGATGGCTGACGTTTTAGCAATTCAGCTATTCAGCATTCCCATGTATTTTCCCCAGGAAATGCATTATCTAGTTATTCTTATTATTCCGTACGTTTTTTGGTTTTGATGGGGTAATTCTGATGGGGCAGTTTTGATGGTGGCAATATGATGGGGCAGTTTTGATGGGACAATTCTGATGGGGCAGTTTTGATGGTGGCAATATGATGGGGAAGTTATTATGGGGACAATTTTTATGGAGCAGTTTTAAAGGTGGCAATATGATGGTGCAGTTCTGATGGGGGGAGTTTTGATGGTGGCAATATGATGGGGGCAGTTTTGATGGGGCAATTCTGATGGGGCAGTTTTGATGGTGGCAATATGACGGGGCAGCTTTGATGGGGCAATTCTGATGGGGCAGTTTTGATGGGGCAATTCTGATGGGGCAGTTTTGATGGTGGCAATATGATGGGGCAGTTTTGATAGGGCAATTCTGATGGGGCAGTTTTGATGGGGCAATTCTGATGGGGCAGATTTTATGGGGGCAGTTTTGATGGTGGCAATATGATGGGGCAGTTTTGATGGGGCAATTCTGATGGTGCAGTTTTGATGGTGGCAACATGATGGGGCAGTTTTGATGGGGAAAATTTTGATGGGGCAATTCTAATGGGGCAGTTTTGATGGCAATATGATGGGAGCAGTTTTGATGGTGGCAATATGATGGGGCAGTTTTGATGGTGGTAATATGATGGGGCAATTCTGATGGGGCAGTTTGATGGTGGCAATATGATGGGGCAGTTTTGATGGGGCAATTCTGATGGTGGCATTATGATGGGACAATTTTGATGGAGCAATTCTGATGGGGCAGGTTTGATGGTGGCAATATGATGGGGCAGTTTTAATGGGGACAATTTTGATGGGGCAATTCTGATGGGGCAGTTTTGATGGCAGTATGATGGGGCAGTTTTAATGGCGGCCGTTTTAGCAATTTAGCTATTCAGTATTCCCACGCATTTTCCCAGGAAATGCATTTTCTAGTTATACTTTTTAAAATATTAAGCTTTTTAACACTTTTTTTAACATTGAAGTCAATGGGAGCATGCTTGAAATCCTTAAATTCTTCTTCCGCTCCCAAAAGTTTCAGCTCCTTCATACTTTCACCTAGAGACACCAAACAAACTTTAAAATGTTCACAAAATAATCAGCTATCTGGCTATAGCTTTTCAGTTTGATATCTTTTACAGTTTTTGAGAAAAAGCCTTTTATTTAGAGGTCATTTCAGGAAATTTTAGCCATTAATCAGAGTGTACTGTGTTTGTTTTGTTGCCATGGTTACCAAAGCTTCTGTTATACACAGGGGGGGAGGTGGCTGGAGCATCTCAGCTCTGATTACAGAGCCCGGGGGAGGGGACAGACACACCATGTACTGATTTATAATAGAGGAATATGATGGGGCAGTTTTGATGGGACAATTATGATGGGGCAGTTTTGATGGTGGCAATATGATGGGGCAGTTTTGATGGGGCAATTATGATGGGGCAGTTTTGATGGTGGCAATATGATGGGGCAGTTTTGATAGGGCAATTCTGATGGGGCAGTTTTGATGGGGCAATTCTGATGGGGCAGTTTTGATGGGGCAGTTTTGATGGGGGCATTATGATGGGGCAGTTTTCATGGGGCAATTCTGATGGGGCAGTTTTGATGGTGGCAATATGATGGGGCAGTTTTGATGGGGACAATTTTGATGGGGCAATTCTATTGGGGCAGTTTTGATGGCAATATGATGGGGGCAGTTTTGATGGTAGCAATATGATGGGGTAGTTTTGATGGTGGTAATATGATGGGGCAATTCTGATGGGTCAGTTTTGATGGTGGCAATATGATGGGGCAGTTTTGATGGGGCAATTCTGATGGTGGCAATATGATGGGACAATTTTGATGGAGCAATTCTGATGGGGCAGTTTTGATGGTGGCAATATGATGGGGCAGTTTTAATGGGGACAATTTTTATGGAGCAGTTTTAAAGGTGGCAATATGATGGGGCAGTTTTGATGTGGCAGTTTTGATGGGGGCAATATGATGGGGGCAGTTTTGATGGGGCAATTCTGATGGGGCAGTTTTGATGGTGGCAATATGATGGGGCAGTTTTGATGGGGCAATTCTGATGGGGCGGTTTTGATGGGGCAATTCTGATGGGGCGGTTTTGATGGGGCAATTCTGATGGGGCAGTTTTGATGGTGGCAATATGATGGGGCAGTTTTGATAGGGCAATTCTGTTGGGGCAGCTTTGATGGGGCAATTCTGATAGGGCAGTTTTGATGGGGGCAGTTTTGATGGTGGCAATATGATGGGGCAGTTTTGATGGGGCAATTCTGATGGGGCAGTTTTGATGGTGGCAATATGATGGGGCAGTTTTGATGGGGCAATTCTGATGGGTCAGTTTTGATGGTGGCAATTCTGATGGGGCAGTTTTGATGGGACGATTCTGATGGGGCAGTTTTGATGGTGGCAATACCGATGGGGCAGTTTCATGGTGGCAATATGATGGGGTAGTTTTGATAGGGCAATTATGATGGGGCAGTTTTGAAGGTGGCAATATGATGGGGCAATTTTGATGGGGCAGTTTTGATGGGGCAATTCTGATAGGGCAGTTTTGATGGGGGCAGTTTTCATGGTGGCAATATGATGGGGCAGTTTTGATGAAGTAATTCTGATGGGGCAGTTTTGATGGTGGCAATATGATGGGGCAGTTTTGATGGGGAAAATTTTGATGGGGCAATTCTAATGGGCAGTTTTGATGGCAATATGATGGGGGCAGTTTTGATGGTGGCAATATGATGGGGCAGTTTTGATGGTGGTAATATGATGGGGCAATTCTGATGGGGCAGTTTTGATGGTGGCAATATGATGGGGCAGTTTTGATGGGGAAATTCTGATGGTGGCAATAT
The DNA here is from genome assembly GCA_037952925.1 of Lithobates clamitans. Classification (NCBI taxonomy): domain Eukaryota; kingdom Metazoa; phylum Chordata; class Amphibia; order Anura; family Ranidae; genus Lithobates; species Lithobates clamitans. Next base: position 530,334 of record JBBGZY010001040.1, on the reverse strand, counting down.
GATGGGACAATTTTGATGGAGCAATTCTGATGGGGTTGTTTTGATGGTGGCAATATGATGGGGCAGTTTTAATGGGGACTATTTTGATGGGGCAATTCTGATGGGGCAGTTTTGATGGCAGTATGATGGGGCAGTTTTGATGGGGCAGTTTTGATGGCGGCCGTTTTAGCAATTTAGCTATTCAGCATTCCCACGCATTTTCCCCAGTAAATGCATTTTCTAGTTATTAGTGGGAATGCTTTAGCAATCCCACTATTGTTATTCGTTTTTTTATTTATTTTTCTTCTTATTCCGTACGTTTTTTGGTTCTGCGTAACTTCTGCATACTTTCAGCTATTAAAACCATTCAACTATCAAAATGTTCGTCTCTTTTAGCTGATGTGTGCTCTTTTTCAACTTTTTTTCTACCATTTATACTTTTTAAAATATTAAGCTTTTTATCACTTTTTTTTAACATTGAAGTTTATGGGAGCATGCTTGAAATCCTTAAATTCTTCTTTCGCTCCCAAAAGTTTCAGCTCCTTCATACTTTCACTTACAGACACCAAACAAACTTTAAAATGTTCACAAAATATTCAGCTATCTGGCTATAGCTTTTCAGTTTGATATCTTTTACAGTTTTTGAGAAAAAGCTTTTTGTTTAGAGGTCATTTCAGGAAATTTTAGCCATTAATCAGAGTGTACTGTGTTTGTTTTGTTGCCATGGTTACCAAAGCTTCTGTTATACACAGGGGGGGAGGTGGCTGGAGCATCTCAGCTCTGATTACAGAGCCCGGGGGAGGGGACAGACACACCATGTACTGATTTATAATAGAGGAATATGATGGGGCAGTTTTGATGGTGGCAATATGATGGGGCAGTTTTGATGGTTGCAATATGATGGGGCAGTTTTGATAGGGAAATTCTGATGGGGCAGTTTTCATGGTGGCAATATGATGGGGCAGTTTTCATGGGGCAATTCTGATGGGGCAGTTTTGATGGTGGCAATATGATGGGGCAGTTTTGATGGCAATATGATGGGGCAGTTTTGATGGCGGCCATTTTAGCTATTCAGCATTCCCACGCATTTTCCCCAGGAAATGCATTTTCTAGTTTTTCTTCTTCTTATTCCGTACGTTTTTTGGTTCTGCGTAACTTCTGCATACTTTCAGCTATTAAAACCATTCAACTATCAAAATGTTCGTCTCTTTTAGCTGATGTGTGCTCTTTTTTAACTTTTTTTCTACCATTTATACTTTTTAAAATATTAAGCTTTTTATCACTTTTTTTAACATTGAAGTCAATGGGAGCATGCTTTAGATCCTTAAATTCTTCTTCCGCTCCCAAAAGTTTCAGCTCCTTCATACTTTCACCTAGAGACACCAAACAAACTTTAAAATGTTCACAAAATATTCAGCTATCTGGCTATATCTTTTCAGTTTGATATCTTTTACAGTTTTTGAGAAAAAGCTTTTTGTTTAGAGGTCATTTCAGGAAATTTTAGCCATTAATCAGAGTGTACTGTGTGTGTTTTGTTGCCATGGTTACCAAAGCTTCTGTTATACACAGGGGGGGAGGTGGCTGGAGCATCTCAGCTCTGATTACAGAGCCCGGGGGAGGGGACAAAAGCTGAAAAATCAGAACATGATTTCTAAACTGCCGCCACTCCCTCATTTTCAAGCCCACCTACACAAATCTTATATCAAAACGTTCAGCTATCCCTGCTGCCACTAAATATGTCCACGGCTAAGCCATAGTCCTGACAGTTTTCACAATATGACCATTTGTTTGCAACTCACACCGTCCATTGACATTCATTGAAACTACACTCTAGCCCCTTCAAATTTGAAGGGCAATTTCTAAACTGCGACCGTGCCTTCAATTTTAATATTTCAGAGACATACTATACATCAAAATCTAGGTCTGGGTCTTGTGATTCTCACAATATAAAGATCTTCGCTGTAGGATTTATAGTTTTTGCGAAAAAGCTTTTTGTTTAGAGGTCATTTCAGGAAATTTTAGCCATTAATCAGAGTGTACTGTGTTTGTTTTGTTGCCATGGTTACCAAAGCTTCTGTTATACACAGGGAGGGAGGTGGCTGGAGCATCTCAGCTTTGATTACAGAGCCCGGGGGAGGGGACAAACACACCATGTACTGATTTATAATAGAGGAATATGATGGGGCAGTTTTGATGGGGTAATTCTGATGGGGCAGTTTTGATGGTGGCAATATAATGGGGCAGTTTTGATGGTGGCAATATGATGGGGCTGTTTTGATGGGGCAATTCTGATGGGGCAGTTTTGATGGTGGCAATATAATGGGACAGTTTTGATGGCAATATGATGGGGGCAATTTTACCGGGGGCCGTTTTAGCAATTCAGCATTCCCACGCATTTTCCCCAGGAAATGCATTTTCTAGTTAGTGGGAATGCTTTAGCAGTCCCACTATTGTTATTCATTTTTTTATTAGTGGGAATGCTTTAGCAGTCCCACTATTGTTATTCGATTTTATCTATTATTTTTAATCTACTTAATTTTAATTTTATTCCGTACGTTTTTCGGTAATGCGTAACTTCTGCATACTTTCAGCTATTAAAACCATTCAACTATCAAAATGTTCGTCTCTTTTAGCTGAGGTGTGCTCTTTTTCAACTTTTTTTCTACCATTTATACTTTTTAAAATATTAAGCTTTTTATCACTTTTTTTTAACATTGAAGTCAATGGGAGCATGCTTGAAATCCTTAAATTTTTCTTCCGCTCCCAAAAGTTTCAGCTCCTTCATACTTTCACCTAGAGACACCAAACAAACTTTAAAATGTTCACAAAATATTCAGCTATCTGGCTATATCTTTTCAGTTTGATATCTTTTACAGTTTTTGAGAAAAAGCTTTTTGTTTAGAGGTCATTTCAAGAAATTTTAGCCATTAATCAGAGTGTACTGTGTGTGTTTTGTTGCCATGGTTACCAAAGCTTCTGTTATACACAGGGGGGGAGGTGGCTGGAGCATCTCAGCTCTGATTAGAGCCCAGGGGAGGGGACAAAAGCTGGAAAATCAGAACATGATTTCTAAACTGCCGCCACTCCCTCATTTTCAAGCCCACCTACACAAATCTTATATCAAAACGTTCAGCTATCCCTGCTGCCACTAAATATGTCCACGGCTAAGCCATAGTCCTGACAGTTTTCACAATATGACCATTTGTTTGCAACTCACACCGTCCATTGACATTCATTGAAACTACACTCTAGCCCCTTCAAATTTGAAGGGCAATTTCTAAACTGCGACCGTGCCTTCAATTTTAATATTTCAGAGACATACTATGTATCAAAATCTAGGTCTGGGTCTTGTGATTCTCACAATATAAAGATCTTCGCTGTAGGATTTATAGTTTTTGCGAAAAAGCTTTTTGTTTAGAGGTCATTTCAGGAAATTTTAGCCATTAATCAGAGTGTACTGTGTTTGTTTTGTTGCCATGGTTACCAAAGCTTCTGTTATACACAGGGAGGGAGGTGGCTGGAGCATCTCAGCTTTGATTACAGAGCCCGGGGGAGGGGACAAACACACCATGTACTGATTTATAATAGAGGAATATGATGGGGCAGTTTTGATGGGGTAATTCTGATGGGGCAGTTTTGATGGTGGCAATATAATGGGGCAGTTTTGATGGTGGCAATATGATGGGGCTGTTTTGATGGGGCAATTCTGATGGGGCAGTTTTGATGGTGGCAATATAATGGGACAGTTTTGATGGCAATATGATGGGGGCAATTTTACCGGGGGCCGTTTTAGCAATTCAGCATTCCCACGCATTTTCCCCAGGAAATGCATTTTCTAGTTAGTGGGAATGCTTTAGCAGTCCCACTATTGTTATTCATTTTTTTATTAGTGGGAATGCTTTAGCAGTCCCACTATTGTTATTCGATTTTATCTATTATTTTTAATCTACTTAATTTTAATTTTATTCCGTACGTTTTTCGGTAATGCGTAACTTCTGCATACTTTCAGCTATTAAAACCATTCAACTATCAAAATGTTCGTCTCTTTTAGCTGAGGTGTGCTCTTTTTCAACTTTTTTTCTACCATTTATACTTTTTAAAATATTAAGCTTTTTATCACTTTTTTTTAACATTGAAGTCAATGGGAGCATGCTTGAAATCCTTAAATTTTTCTTCCGCTCCCAAAAGTTTCAGCTCCTTCATACTTTCACCTAGAGACACCAAACAAACTTTAAAATGTTCACAAAATATTCAGCTATCTGGCTATATCTTTTCAGTTTGATATCTTTTACAGTTTTTGAGAAAAAGCTTTTTGTTTAGAGGTCATTTCAAGAAATTTTAGCCATTAATCAGAGTGTACTGTGTGTGTTTTGTTGCCATGGTTACCAAAGCTTCTGTTATACACAGGGGGGGAGGTGGCTGGAGCATCTCAGCTCTGATTAGAGCCCAGGGGAGGGGACAAAAGCTGGAAAATCAGAACATGATTTCTAAACTGCCGCCACTCCCTCATTTTCAAGCCCACCTACACAAATCTTATATCAAAACGTTCAGCTATCCCTGCTGCCACTAAACATGTCCACGGCTAAGCCATAGTCCTGACAGTTTTCACAATATGACCATTTGTTTGCAACTCAAGCCGTCCATTGACATTCATTGAAACTACACTCTAGCCCCTTCAAATTTGAAGGGCAATTTCTAAACTGCGACCGTGCCTTCAATTTTAATATTTCAGAGACATACTATGTATCAAAATCTAGGTCTGGGTCTTGTGATTCTCACAATATAAAGATCTTCGCTGTAGGATGTATAGTTTTTAAAATACGGCCATTTGTTTAGAGGTCATTTCAGGAAATTTTAGCCATTAATCAGAGTGTACTGTGTTTGTTTTGTTGCCATGGTTACCAAAGCTTCTGTTATACACAGGGGGGGAGGTGGCTGGAGCATCTCAGCTCTGATTACAGAGCCCGGGGGAGGGGACAGACACACCATGTACTGATTTATAATAGAGGAATATGATGGGGCAGTTTTGATGGGGTAAATTTGATGGGGCAGTTTTGATGGTGGCAATATGATGGGGCTGTTTTGATAGGGCAATTCTGATGGGGCAGTTTTGATGGTGGCAATATGATGGGACAGTTTTGATGGCAATATGATGGGGGCAATTTTGCTGGGGGCCGTTTTAGCAATTCAGCATTCCCACGCATTTTCCCCAGGAAATGCATTTTCTAGTTATTTATTTTTCTTCTTATTATTCCGTACGTTTTTCGGTAATGCGTAACTTCTGCATACTTTCAGCTATTAAAACCATTCAACTATCAAAATGTTCGTCTCTTTTAGCTGAGGTGTGCTCTTTTTCAACTTTTTTTCTACCATTTATACTTTTTAAAATATTAAGCTTTTTATCACTTTTTTTTAACATTGAAGTCAATGGGAGCATGCTTGAAATCCTTAAATTTTTCTTACGCTCCCAAAAGTTTCAGCTCCTTCATACTTTCACCTAGAGACACCAAACAAACTTTAAAATGTTCACAAAATATTCAGCTATCTGGCTATATCTTTTCAGTTTGATATCTTTTACAGTTTTTGAGAAAAAACTTTTTGTTTAGAGGTCATTTCAAGAAATTTTAGTCATTAATCAGAGTGTACTGTGTGTGTTTTGTTGCCATGGTTACCAAAGCTTCTGTTATACACAGGGGGGGAGGTGGCTGGAGTATCTCAGCTCTGATTAGAGCCCGGGGGAGGGGACAAAAGCTGAAAAATCAGAACATGATTTCTAAACTGCCGCCACTCCCTCATTTTCAAGCCCACCTACACAAATCTTATATCAAAACGTTCAGCTATCCCTGCTGCCACTAAACATGTCCACGGCTAAGCCATAGTCCTGATAGTTTTCACAATATGACCATTTGTTTGCAACTCACACCGTCCATTGACATTCATTGAAACTACACTCTAGCCCCTTCAAATTTGAAGGGCAATTTCTAAACTGCGACCGTGCCTTCAATTTTAATATTTCAGAGACATACTATGTATCAAAATCTAGGTCTGGGTCTTGTGATTCTCACAATATAAAGATCTTCGCTGTAGGATGTATAGTTTTTAAAATACGGCCATTTGTTTAGAGCTCATTTCAGGAAATTTTAGCCATTAATCAGAGTGTACTGTGTTTGTTTTGTTGCCATGGTTACCAAAGCTTCTGTTATACACAGGGGGGGAGGTGGCTGGAGCATCTCAGCTTTGATTACAGAGCCCGGGGGAGGGGACAGACACACCATGTACTGATTTATAATAGAGGAATATGATGGGGCAGTTTTGATGGGGTAATTCTGATGGGGCAGTTTTGATGGTGGCAATATGATGGGGCAGTTTTGATGGTGGCAATATGATGGGGCTGTTTTGATAGGGCAATTCTGATGGGGCAGTTTTTTTTTTTTATATTTCAAGTTTTATTGAATTTTTCATGAGAATCCATACAAAGCGTGTAAAAAAAAAAAGCATTACATCAACATACCATATTGAGTAATACAATATACATCAATCACGAGTAAGATATTAGTCGCGTAATAGGATGTGGATTATGCAGATTCAACTCTATACTTTTAACTTACACATCAGTTGGGTGGTGTCAGCACTGTCTCTCCACCCTGGCACCCCAAATTGGGCGCTCACTGTGCCACGGGGGGTGAGCCAGCCCTTCAACCACCAGTCGTGAAATATACTGCAATCAACAGAAACATATAAAGTAGGCCTAAGAGTGTGGAACTTTAAACTAGTCATGACAAAGAATTGTAAGTCCTGCTTAGTGAAAATAGGTTACTGTAAATAGGGGTTTAAGCGAGAGAGTTCAGGTAGAATCTATGAGAGAGCTGTGCTTCTCGAATCGGATATCCAAGGTTCCCATTTTTGGAGGAACAAGGCGGTATTTAGGTTAGCTTTAGCGAAGGCGAATTCCATGTGGAAGTGGTGATTTAAAAGAACAATGAGATCTGATAGAAGGGGAGGTTGTGGTGATTTCCATTTTTTCGCTAGAGCTAAGCGGGCTGCAATAAGGATATGAGTCGCCACTACTCTGATATGTTTCGGCCATGTCGGGACATCAAGACCCAAGAGAAGATCTAGGGGGGATGATGGAGGGGGGACTTTGCACAACGTTGATAGGAGATTTGCAACATCTTGCCAGAATTTGTGAATTACAGGGCATTCCCACCAGATGTGCCTCAGAGTGCCTGCCTCGGTGCAATTCCGCCAGCATTGAGATGAGGTGGTTGGGTATATTTTTGCGAGTCTGGCTGGGGTATAGTACCATTTGTGGAACAGTTTTTGAGTTGATTCCCAATGGGAGGTGCAACGTGACGCTCGAAGTGGGAGAGTTAAGGCTTTGTACCAATTTGCGGGTGGTGGTGGAGTGGTGGTGAGGGATGACCAGAAGTCAATGGAGGGAGAAGATTGATTTGCAGACGATGTCGTTAGTATTTTGTACATTACTGAGATTCCTTTCTGTGCTGGTGCTGGGATGTCATAGAATTTTAATATATCAGCCATTGGAGCATTGTCTGTGAGTATAGTGATTGGGGATATGATAGAGCGGATCCGTAGGTATAGGAAAAAGGTTGATGTGGGAATACCGAATAATTGTTGAAGTTGAACAAATGAGTGGATCCCGGATGTGGTCATCAGTTGTCCAATGTTGACGAGACCTTTCTGTGTCCATAGGTGGACAGACAGGTCAGGCGATATCATTTCTATTGCTTGAATGGGGAGTTTGGAAAGGATTGAATTGGGTATTCCCCTTGCTTGTTGTGTAAGAGCTGTCCAGACCCGTAGAGCCGATGTTGTAGATTGTAGAAAATGGCGTTGTGGTTTTAGGTTTAGTAGGGTAGCTGACAAAACGTGTTTCAAGTTTGGCGTGATAGCTGCAGACTCAATTTGGTGCCACGTTTTCCTGGATGTGGGAGACCACCATTCTTTTAATTGGTCCAATATTACTGCTTTGTAGTAGGCGTGAATGTTGGGGGCTCCCATTCCACCGTGTTGGACTGGTGACAGAAGAATATTTTGTTTAAGTCTGGGTTTTTTTTGTTGCCAGATAAACTTGTTGATCAATCCTTGTAGTTGATTCAGTTGCGTGGAGAGCATTGGTATAGGGATTGTGCGAAACATATACAGAATGTGTGGGAGCAGGTACATTTTGACCAGGGCTATCCTACCAGCCCATGATACATATGCGTTACTCATGTCTTTGGCATTGCGCAGAAGCTTTTCCTGTAGTATGGCATAGTTTACTTTTAGTAATGTCTTGCTCGGGGAGGTAAGGTGAATCCCCAAGTATTGAAGTGAGGAGTTTTTGGACCATGTGAAAGGTGTGGTTTTCGTTATGGTCTGTTTGGTCTGTTGGTTTATCCCTACGTTCAACATAGTGGATTTACTATTATTGATTTTGTAAAGAGATATTAGGCTGAACATTTCTAGGATTTCTAAAACATTTGAGAGGGAGATTTCGGGTTTTGTTAGGGTGATAATGACATCGTCTGCATACAGTCCAATTTTGTGTTCAACGTCTCCTATTTTAATACCTGAGATTGCTGTTGCGGATCTGATGGCTTGTGCCAGGGGCTCCATCACCATGGCAAAAATCAGGGGTGAAAGTGGGCACCCCTGCCTGGTGCCATTAGTGATGTTGAATGGAGTGGACGTTATCCCTGATGTCCAGACTCGGGCGCTGGGGGAGGAATATAAATTTAATATCGCTGTCAGAATAGGTCCTGATAGGCCAAATTTGTATAGTACTTTTTCCATGTATGTCCAGTGAACTCTATCAAACGCCTTCTCTGCGTCCAGTGAGAGGAAGAGAGAAGGCGTTTGGTTGTGCTCTACCCACTGGATTAGGTCGATGAGGCGTCTAGTGCCGTCCGAGGCTTGTCTACCAGGTACAAATCCGACCTGGTCAGGGTGTATTATTTGTGGAATAATTGTAGAGAGCCGCTGAGCTAGCAATTTTGCGTAAATTTTGGTGTCTGTGTTTAACAGTGAGATTGGGCGGTAGTGTGCTGGTGTGTCAGGGGATTTGCCCGGTTTGGGTATGGTAACAATTAGGGCCTCTAAAGATTCTTTGGGAATTTTACCTGTAGTAGTGTAGTAATTAAAGGTGTTACATAGTTGTGGGGTGAGTAAGTCAGAGAAGTATTTGTAATATTCGTTTGGGAATCCATCGGGGCCGGGGGCTTTATGTAGTGGCAGTGTTTTTATTGTCTTGAGGATTTCGGTGGGAGAGAAGGCTGTAGAAATGTTCTCTAGCTGTGCAGTGGAAATAGAGGGAAGATGAATGGAGGAGAGGAATTTGTCAATGTCCTCTAGTGTAGGATGGGCTTCTTGATCAGAGTCTTTAAGATTATATAATTTAGAGTAAAATGCACTAAATTCGTTTGCAATATCTAAGGGGTTGTGTACTCGTTTACCTTGGGAATTAATTAGGGTCTGTATTTTCGTTTTAGCATTGTGTTTTTTCACTTGTCTGGCCATGAATTTTCCTGATTTGTTGGCTGAGGAGTAGTGCTGGAGTTTAAGGCGTTTAATATAATATTCAAATTTTTTATGCTGGTGCTCACTAAGTTGGTGTCTTAAATTTTTTAGATCATCGGAGATGGTACTGGATATTTTGTTTTTGTTGACAATTTCTAACGCACGGATTTGTGTTAATAATTTTTCAGTGGTGGCTATGTGTTGCTTTTTTGCCTGTGCTCCGAATTTTATGAAAATGCCACGTAAGTAAGCTTTGTGCGCATGCCAAATCATAGATTGATCGGTAATAGAGAATTGGTTGTTGTCGAAGTAGCTCTCAATCTCGGATCTAAGTTCCCTTTCCAGTGTTGGGTTGGTGAGCAGGGACGTGTTCATTCTCCAAATAGTATGTCGTGAATTTTTGTTGCTATTAAATAGTGTGATCGATATCGGTGCGTGGTCCGACCAGGTAATGGTACCAATTCGCGCCTCTGTGATTGTTTGTAGTAGGAATTTATCTGTAAGGAACATATCGATCCGAGAGTAAGAGTGCTGAGAGTTGGAGTAGAAAGTGTAGTCTCGCTCCGTATCGTGTGCGCATCTCCAGGGGTCATAAAGATCTTCATTTTGTATGAGAGAGGAAAGTGTGGAAGGCCTACGTTTGCTTGGGTTAGATGTGTCTAGAGAATTATCAATGATTTCATTAAAGTCCCCACACAGTACTACTGGGTCGGATCTGTAAGGTGCCAATTTGGAGAGTAGTTTGTTGTAAAAAAATTTTTGGCCTGTGTTGGGTGCGTAGAGATTTACTAACGTTAAGCGTTGGTTTTCAAATGTTGCGGAGAGGATCAAATATCTACCATCTTCATCAGTTTCACAGTGGTGTAACTGGAACAAAATGGATGAACTAATTGCAATCATCACTCCTCTCTTTTTGGCGGTGGCATTGGCAAAGAAGCAGTGTGGGTAACGTTTGTGTGTGCAGTTTGGTGCTTTGTCTTTGAGGAAATGTGTTTCTTGTACGCAGAATATGTCTGCTTTCTGAGTCAGTGCTTCTTTCCAGAGGAGATTACGCTTAAAGGGGGAATTCAAACCTTTGGCATTCAGTGAGGTGATTTTAATGGCCATTTTAGTAGGAGGTGACCTGGGATGCGGACACGGGGAGCGAGACCACACTTAAAAGATTAAGCAACTTTAGGTCCTGTCAGACAGTCCAAAAAAAAAAAAAAAAAAGTAAGCAACTTTGTTATGATACTATATATAGAGTATTGTACCTTTCTGAATATATCACAGGTGATTTACCACTATGTGTTACTAGTCAAGCAATACGTAAAGTACTCAAAAAGAGAGCAATCAAACAAGCACCAAAAAGAGATAAAAAAAACAAAAAAAAAAAAAAACAATTTCAAAAAAGAAGGTAAAATGAACACTAATAACAAGAGTATCAGTGTGCGTGGCACACTATAACCTGAGGGGGTGAGGTAACACTAAAGCAGTGTCCACAGAGGATCCTAGGAGTGGTCGCGACCTAAGGCCTTCGGATTGTGAGGGTTTTCGCCTCTACCAGGGATCTGATTCCGGAATGGAGCGGAGTGTGGATGGGAGCCCATGCGGTCACTCGTGGCAGGAGGTAATGGGAGAAGACCCCAGTTGGTTAATTTTTTGTACCCTTCTTTGGGGGTGTGAATAGGGATTATTTGCTGTTGATAAGTAACGGGAAGCTTGGCAGGGAAGCCCCATTTGTAAGTGATTTTTTTTTCTTGCAGGATGGAGGTGACAGGGGTGAATGCTCTTCGCATCTCCATGGTGGCTTTGGAGAGATCATTGAATAGGAGAACATTTGCATACGGTGCTGGAAGCGGTTTGGCGTTTTTAGCTGCTTGTAAAATCTGCTCCTTAACGTGAAAGTAGTGCACTCTTGCTAGAACATCCCGTGGGATGTCCGGGGACAGGTGCGTAGGTTTGGCGATCCTATGCGCCCGGTCAATGGTGATATCCCGTGCATTTAAACGGGGCAATAGACGTGAGAATAGCTGCTGCAGATAAGGAGTAATTTCATTTGATTTGACAGATTCGGGAATGCCTCTAAATTTTATGTTGTTCCTTCTGGAACGGTCTTCCAAATCTGCCAATTTTAATTTCATGTGGTGTATTTCTGAGGCATGGTGTTCATGCGCATCCAGTAATTCATTATGAGCTCTGACATGGTCATGCATGCTGTCTTCAAGCAGATGAGCTCTTTCTTCTAAGCAGTCTACCCTGTCATGTATTTGGGAGACAGATAGCTGCAGTTCTCTGTGTAGATCTTTCTGCAGTGTGAGGAGCATTGATTTTAACATGGATTCAGTGACAGGATTATCTGATGCAGGGACTGCTGCTAGGGCAGGGATGTGTGTGGTATCAGTGTCCCTGTCTGCCCACTGATGCTTCTTGAGCTGGGGCTCTTTGCTGGGGGAGAGGGCCGGAGAAGAAGCCAGCCTCTTACCTCTGTCCATGCTGGTGTGGGATACCGCAGCATCTGGTGAGGGTATGGTGTCCATCTCTTCCCTGATCATGTTGTCTCCACATGATAGTGCTGGGAAGTCTTCCTGTGAGAGGGCCGGACGGCGCTCCTCATCAGTTGCTGTGCGGGCTGTACCTGAGGCGGTGTTCCCGGAGCCGGCGCCATCTTGGGCCTTGTTCATGGCTGCGCTGCCGTAGTAGTCTGTAAGGCGGCGTGGAGCTGGCGGTTTGTTCCGCCGTCTTGACATGCCCGGGGTGGTCACGGATCCTTGCCCCTTCCATGTGACCGGAGCGGGGTCGGAATGTCGCTGTGTGTTGCTGCGGATCAGTGCCTGTGGAACGGAGCTCTGTACTCAAGCGTCCATTCCTCTCCGCGGCAGGCCACGCCCCCCCCTGATGGGGCAGTTTTGATAGTGGCAATATGATGGGACAGTTTTGATGGCAATATGATGGGGGCAATTTTGCTGGGGGCCGTTTTAGCAATTCAGCATTCCCACGCATTTTCCCCAGGAAATGCATTTTCTAGTTATTCTTCTTATTCCGTACGTTTTTTGGCTCTGCGTAACTTCTGCATACTTTCAGCTATTAAAACCATTCAACTATTAAAATGTTCGTCTCTTTTAGCTGATGTGTGCTCTTTTTCAACTTTTTTTCTACCATTTATACTTTTTAAAATATTAAGCTTTTTAACACTTTTTTTAACATTGAAGTCAATGGGAGCATGCTTGAAATCCTTAAATTCTTCTTCCGCTCCCAAAAGTTTCAGCTCCTTCATACTTTCACCTAGAGACACCAAACAAACTTTAAAATGTTCAAAAAATATTCAGCTGTCTGGCTATAGCTTTTCAGTTTGATATCTTTTACAGTTTTTGAGAAAAAGCTTTTTGTTTAGAGGTTATTTCAGGAAATTTTAGCCATTAATCAGAGTGTACTGTGTTTGTTTTGTTGCCATGGTTACCAAAGCTTCTGTTATACACAGGGGGGAAGGTGGCTGGAGCATCTCAGCTCTGATTACAGAGCCCGGGGGAGGGGACAGACACACCATGTACTGATTTATAATAGAGGAATATGATGGGGCAGTTTTGATGGGGTAATTCTGATGGGGCAGTTTTGATGGTGGCAATATGATGGGGCAGTTTTGATGGTGGCAATATGATGGGGCAGTTTTGATGGGACAATTCTGATGGGGCAGTTTTGATGGTGGCAATATGATGGGGTAGTTTTGATAGGGCAATTCTGATGGGGCAGTTTCATGGTGGCAATATGATGGGGCAGTTTTAATGGGGCAATTCTGATGGGGCAATTCTGATGGGGCAGTTTTGATTGTGGCAATATGATGGGGCAGTTTTGATGGGGCAATTCTGATGGGGCAGTTTTGATGGGGCAATTCTGATGGGGCAGTTTTGATGGTGGCAATATGATGGGGCAGTTTTGATGGTGGCAATATGATGGGGCAGTTTTGATGGGACAATTCTGATGGGGCAGTTTTGATGGTGGCAATATGATGGGGCAGTTTTGATGGGGCAATTCTGATGGGGCAGTTTTGATAGGGCAATTCTGATGGGGCAGTTTTCATGGTGGCAATATGATGGGGCAGTTTTCATGGGGCAATTCTGATGGGGCAGTTTTGATGGTGGCAATATGATGGGGCAGTTTTGATGGGGCAGTTTTGATGGGGCAATTCTGATGGGGCAGTTTTGATGGGGAAATTCTGATGGGGCAGTTTTGATGGTGGCAATATGATGGGGCAGTTTTGATGGTGGTAATATGATGGGGCAATTCTGATGGGGCAGTTTTGATGGGGGCAATATGATGGGGCAGTTTTGATGGGGCAATTCTGATGGTGGCAATATGATGGGACAATTTTGATGGAGCAATTCTGATGGGGCAGTTTTGATGGTGGCAATGTGATGGGGCAGTTTTAATGGGGACAATTTTGATGGGGCAATTCTGATGGGGCAGTTTTGATGGCAGTATGATGGGGCAGTTTTGATGGCGGCCGTTTTAGCAATTTAGCTATTCAGCATTCCCACGCATTTTCCCCAGGAAATGCATCTTCTAGTTTTTAATTTTAATTTTATTCCGTACGTTTTTTGGCTCTGCGCAACTTCTGCATACTTTCAGATATTAAAACCATTCAACTAGTAAAATGTTCGGCTCTTTTAGCTGATGTGTGCTCTTTTTCAACTTTTTTTCTACCATTTATACTTTTTAAAATATTAAGCTTTTTAACACTTTTTTTTAACATTGAAGTCAATGGGCGCATGCTTCAGATCCTTAAAATTTTCTTCCGCTCCCAAAAGTTTCAGCTCCTTCATACTTTCACCTACAGACGCCAAGCAAACTTTAAAATGTTCACAAAATATTCAGCTATCTGGCTATAGCTTTTCAGTTTGATATCTTTTACAGTTTTTGAGAAAAAACTTTTTGTTTAGAGGTCATTTCAGGAAATTTTAGCCATTAATCAGAGTGTACTGTGTTTGTTTTGTTGCCATGGTTACCAAAGCTTCTGTTATACACAGGGGGGAGGTGGCTGGAGCATCTCAGCTCTGATTACAGAGTCCGGGGGAGGGGACAGACACACCATGTACTGATTTATAATAGAGGAATATGATGGGGCAGTTTTGATGGGACAATTCTGATGGGGCAGTTTTGATGGTGGCAATATGATGGGGCTGTTTTGATGGGGCAGTTTTGATGGGGCAATTCTGATGGGGCAGTTTTGATGGGGCAATTCTGATGGGGCAGTTTTGATGGTGGCAATATGATGGGGCAGTTTTGATGGCAATATGATGGGGGCAGTTTTGCTGGAGGCCGTTTTAGCAATTCAGCATTCCCACGCATTTTCCCCAGGAAATGCATTTTCTAGTTCCGTACGTTTTTTGGCTCTGCGTAACTTCTGCATACTTTCAGCTATTAAAACCATTCAACTATTAAAATGTTCGTCTCTTTTAGCTGATGTGTGCACTTTTTCAACTTTTTTTCTACCATTTATACTTTTTAAAATATTAAGCTTTTTAACACTTTTTTTTAACATTGAAGTCAATGAGAGCATTCTTCAGATCCTTAAAATCTTCTTCCGCTCCCAAAAGTTTCAGCTCCTTCATACTTTCACCTACAGACGCCAAACAAACTTTAAAATGTTCACAAAATATTCAGCTATCTGGCTATAGCTTTTCAGTTTGATATCTTTTACACTTTTTGAGAAAAAGCTTTTTGTTTAGAGGTCATTTAAGGAAATTTTAGCCATTAATCAGAGTGTACTGTGTTTGTTTTGTTGCCTTGGTTACCAAAGCTTCTGTTATACACAGGGGGGAGGTGGCTGGAGCATCTCAGCTCTGATTACAGAGCCCGGGGGAGGGGACAGACACACCATGTACTGATTTATAATAGAGGAATATGATGGGCCAGTTTTGATGGGGCAATTCTGATGGGGCAGTTTTGATGGTGGCAATATCATGGGGCAGTTTTGATAGGGCAATTCTGATGGGGCAGTTTTGATGGGGCAATTCTGATGGGGCAGTTTTGATGGTGGCAATATAATGGGGCAGTTTTGATGGGGCAATTCTGATGGGGCAGTTTTGATGGTGGCAATATGATGGGGCAGTTTTGATGGGGGCAATTTTAATGGAGCAGTTTTAAAGGTGGCAATATGATGGGGCAGTTTTGATGGTGGCAATATGATGGGGCAGTTTTGATGGGGCAATTCTGATGGGGCAGTTTTGATGGTGGCAATATGATGGGGCAGTTTTAATAGGGACAATTTTGATGGGGCAATTCTGATGGGGCAGTTTTAATGGCAGTATGATGGGGCAGTTTTGATGGCGGCCATTTTAGCAATTTAGCTATTCAGCATTCCCACGCATCTTCCCCAGGAAATGCATTTTCTAGTTTAAATACTTGCTGGGGTGGCTAATCATGTGGTCATTAGAACCACACCCAATACACTTAATTTAATTGATAAAAAGAATTACAGTAAAATGTTCAAAGATTAGTGACGTAAAAAAAAACTTTCACTGATGATTAAAGCTTAAAAAAATAAGGAATGGTGTTTTATAGTTTAAAGGAGCAACAACCCCCCCCCCCCCTTTAGTTGACACAGGTTAAATTGCATGGCTTGTGTGTGTGTGTGAACAGATGTATTGCCATGCAAATTAAGTGAGCTGAGTGAACTGTAAACGAAAAAAAAAGAAAAAAAAGAAAGTAAAATACCTCCTAATAATGTATATTTATATGTGTGTATTAACGGTAATCTTTGTTTCCATAGAAGAAACAGTTTTTGAAGAAGTTTTCCAATGTGCTCAGTATGGTGAAGTATAACTTTCTTGCAAGACAAAGGGGAGTTAGTTTTTTTGAGCTGCTCATTTTTTTTTTTTTTTCCACTTCAGCAGACTCTGGTAGGTTATGCTTATATCACCATTCTGCCTCATTGCTATCTCGCTTCATGTCACATCATCGTAGCTTAGTGTATGCAGTATAAAGGTATAACAAACAAATATTTCCCCCATATCTTCATCTTTAATACCCAGACTAAGACCTCCACTACCCACCACTCACCCCTCCCCTCTGCCCAACCCCTTTGTGTATTGCCTTTCAAAAATAATTTTAATTCATCGACTTCCCTATTGAAACTCTTGTCTCAACCCCTCAGCACAACTCCACGATCTTTTAAACTCCCTCCAGACCGCCCATTTCACTCTAAACCCTTCATTATTATCTTCAAAATGTATTCTTAGGCACTCCAATTTATAAGTTTCCTCGACCGCGTTGATCCAGTCCCAAAAATGGGACTCTCCTCCTCCTGCCAGTTCTTGGATATGAGTTTTTTGGCTGCATTTAGAAGATGTGGTATCAAAGAGTCCTTGTATTGCCTCACATCTCCCTCTACTTCGTGAAACAACACCACCCACGGATCTTTCCCGATTTCTATTTTAGTGATTTCTTTAATATACTGAATGATCTTTCTCCAATATTTTTTCATTTTGGAACAGGACCACCAGATGTGTGCCATTGTCCCAGTTTCACTGCAACCTCGCCAACACTCTGCTGATTTATCCTTTTGAAACTTACTGATTTTATCCGGGGTAGCGTACCATCTAGATAAACATTTATAATTCATTTCTGAGGTTTTGGCGTCCACCGCTGAGCCATGTGTTAAGGTCAGTATTTTCCCAATACCAATATTATCCCTCTATGTCCCCAGCTCCTGCTCCCACTTCCTAATATATGCCGGTGTCTCCACCTCATTCACCCTCGACACCAGATTATAGAGCTTGGAAATCATATTTTTTACATTATCCATGCAACACAACCTTTCCAAGGGAGTCAGCTCATCTCCTGATCTAATAGGATGAGGAAGACTCTTAATAAAGTGATACAACTGGAGGTACCGCCACTCATCTATCACCCAAAAATTATTGTTGTGTTTTAACTCTAAAAGTTAGAAAATTTTCCCTTTCTTTAAAATATCTCCTAACTGTGTTGTGTCTTTTTTTATCCAAATTCCTCCTATTACCTTTTTCCCTGGTGCAAAAAAACTTGTTGTCTTTTAACCCAATTAGTGGAGAGTTATAACTCCCATTTAATTGTTTATACATTTTATCCCATATTTTTAAAACGTTCCGTGTAAGTGAAGGTGTGTTTACATCAATCCTTCTATAGTGTGATGGATTCCATATTATTTTTCCTAATTGTGCCCTACTAAGTGTTTTTTCTATCTTGACCCATCTTTTTTCGTTCTTTTCCTTAGCCCATTCCACCACCCTCGACAAAACAATGGCCTTGTAGTAGCTATGGGCATCTGGAACCGCTAGACCTCCCCTTTCCTTTGCCCGTCTTAAGACTGCAAAGGAGATTCTCAGTTTTCTATATTTCCATATTACGTTCATAATAATTGTTTTTAGTTTTCTAAAGTAAGACAAAGGCAGAGCGATTGGCAACATCTGAAACTTATAAGAGATCTTTGGTAGGAGAACCATCTTTATAATATTTATCCTGCCGATCCATGAAATGGGCCTCTGGACTATTCTATTACACTCGGTTCTAATTTCATCTAATAATGTTATAAAATTTGTTTTATAGATCCTGTTCATGGTGCTTGCTAGTTTGGTTCCCAAATAATTCAGTTCCCTCCTCCAAACAAATTTAAATTCCATTTTCAGTGACCATCCCTCTGTTTTACGAATATTTATATTGAGAATTTCTGACTCTGCTAAGTTTAGTCTGAAGTTGGATATCTCCCCGTGCTGTTTCAAAGTGTTTAGTAGGTTGGGCAGAGTAATTTGCGGGAGTGCAACGTAAAACAATACCTCATCCGCGTATGCTGCGAGTTTGTGCTCCTCTTCTCCAATCCTAAATCCACTTATATCAGGAGTCATTCGTACCGTGGCTAATAGAGGTTCCAGGGATAGCACGAACAGGAGCGGGGATAACGGGCATCCCTGCTTTGTCCCATTTTTCATCTCAAAAGGTGTAGACAATACGCCATTTATTCTTATGGTTGCTGTTGGGTGATGGTACAAGGTTTTGATCCACTGGATCATTCTTGGACCAAATTCCATTGTTTCCAGGGTCTGTATCATGAGCCCCCATGATACCCTGTTGAAGGCGTTTTCGGCATCAATCGACAGGAGTAGACCCGGGGGCCTGCTTTCTTTTATCCTCTGTAGGAGGAGGAGTGTCCTTACACCGTTATCTCTTTCCTGCCTTCCAGGGGTGAAACCCACCTGGTCGGGATGTACCAGAAGAGTCATCACTCCTTTAATCCTACCAGCTAATACTTTGGCATACAGTTTTATATCTGCGTTCAGCAGCGAAATGGGCCTATAGCTGGAGCACCTTGTCCCATCTTTCCCCTCCTTCAAGATGACTGTAATAATTGCAGACAGAACCTCTCCCTCCCTCTACCCCAAGGCCATTTATGTACTGGCAGAGCCTTGGAATAAGAATATCTTTAAACTTTTTATAGTAATATGTTTGTAAACCCATCAGGGCCAGGGCTTTCCCTTTGGACGTGTCTGCAAGGGCCCTACTTATTTCCTCCTTTGTTATTGGGGACTCGAGCGTCTCTCTCAAGTCTTCGGAGATTTTGGGTAATCCGGCCTTTTCTAAGAAATCATTTATTTTGTTTTTTTTTATCTCCTGCCTGTCCCCTATCAGGTGCTACCTCGTACAGATCCTGATAATAATTTTTAAATGTCTCCGCTATTCTTTTAGTAGAATGGACCATTTCCCCGTCTTTTGTTTGAATTTTGTCTATGTAATTTAAAGATTTTTTCTTTTGCAACATTTGGGCTAGATTCCTACTGGCCTTATTTCCCCACTGATATCTTCCTTTGGTTATTCTGTTGAAGGCTCTTGTTGTTTCCTGTTCTAAGAGATCCTTCAGATCCTCTCTTTTTGTAACTTTTGGTGTATTTCGGTACGATTCCCCTGGTATTCCTTATATTCGTGCTCCATTCTAGAGATCTCTTCTATTAATTTTATTGTTTTCTCCGATCTCTCTTTTTTTTTCCTTGATCCAACTTTTATCCGGATCCCCCTTATGTAGGCCTTGTGGGCCTCCCACAAGTTTGACCCCGACACCTCTCCTGTATCATTATTTTCAAAATAATATTCTAATTCCTTTCTCACAACTTCTAAGGTCTCCTCATCCTGAAATAGTTGTTCATTTAGGCGCCAAGCGTGAGGCTGTCTTATAATGCCTGGAACTACCATCACCATTTTAACAGGGGAATGATCAGAGAATGTTGATATTTCTATACCAGAGTTTTTCACCCACTCTATCAGTCTATGATCCACAAGTATATAATCTATCCTTGAGTAGGTCCCGTGTACAGGAGAGAAAAACGTAAAATCTTTTTTTTTTAGGATTAAGAATCCTCCATATGTCCACAAGTTGACATACATGTAGTTTATGTTTTATCCTTTTCAATTGGACGTTACCTGTCTCCTGTACACGGGAGTTACTATCCAGACTAGGGTTCATACAGAAGTTCGTATCACCCATCAGAATCACATACCCACTCTTGAAATCCATCACCTTTCCTAGAATATCTATTAAATATTTAATCAGGTTCCTATTCGGCACGTATATATTTGCCAATGTACACTCCATTCTACCTAGTTTGCCTTTTAGGAAGAGGAATCTCCCCTCAGGGTCTGTTAGCCTATCCACTAATCCAAATCTAATACCTTTTGCGAACCCTATCGCTACACCTCTAGCTCTCTTTGTGATAGTGTCCCATAGTACCATGTTGGGAAATGAACCAAGTGTAATTTAACATTAGGCTCATGGGACAGGTGAGTCTCTTGTAAAAAGACCACCCCTGCCCCATGTCTCATGAGTTCTTCCAATATCTTGTATCTCTTGTTGGGAGTATTTAGGCCCCTAACATTATAGGTCATGAAGGTTAGTGTTGTCTCTCTTATTTTTTCTAAAGTTAGTGGCCATTATTTGGCTTTCAACGGGACAGTCATATTTGTTTACAAAATACCTGAGGATCCCCCTCCTATCCCTCCCAAAAACCCCCTCCCCCATATCCCACAGCCCCCCCCCCATCCCACCAACCCAATCCCCCCCTTATCCCACCCCCCATACCCTTTGACTAAGGCACTGCTACAAAAAAGTAAGTACAGACATTATTGTTCCACAGGTATTTTGCAGGAAGTTCCAGTTCATTCTCTAACTTTTCTCAGCCTTCCTTCTATTAGCCTGTCCCCACCCTCCAACATGCTCACACTAATCTTTGTTATAATGTCCTATCTCCTCAGACTCTCATTTCTTTATCCCCCCTCTCCAGCCCCCAACCTTTACATATCTCCCTCTCTTCTGCCAACTCAATATTACTCCACTTACCACCTCCTGCTCATTCTAATCCCACACAGTATCACCACGTCCATTCCACCACAGCATCTGCCCTCCTATAAATCCCACTCCCGCCTTACCACCCTCACCCTCCTACTACTCCTAATGTCTGGGGACATCGCACAAAACCCCGGCCCTCCTACACCCAATTACCAACACCAAGATTGGCCAACTACCTCCTCCAACAGTAGTCATAACTTGAACCTTCTCATCCCAATTCCCCTGATTCCACAAGTCAGCCCCCCTCTTTCTTGTGCCCTCTGGAATGCCTGCTCAGTCTTCAACAAACTAGTTTCTGTCAATGATCTTTTCCTCTCCAAATCCCTTGATCTATTTGCTATAACCGAAACCTGGCTCCAGGAATTTGACACTACCTCTCCAGCTGCCCTGTCCCACTGTGGCCTTCTCTGGACTCACTCCACCAGACCCAGTGGACGAAAAGGAGGTGGTGTCAGACTTCTCCTCTCCCCACAATGCACCTTCCAGGTACTTCCCACACCTCCCTCTTTTTCCCCCTGCTCTTTCGAAATGCACTGCATTCGTCTTTTCTCTCCAGCTTGTCTGAGGGTCGCAGTCATTTATCGACCTCCTGGACCAGTGTCACACTTTCTGGATGACTTCTCTGCATGGCTACCTTATTTTCTCTCATCCGAAGTGCCTGCCATCATCCTAGGTGACTAACATTCCAATCAATGTTAATAATGCTACCACTTCTAAATTACTCAACCTAACCTCCTCTTTTAACCTAACACAATGGACACAAACCACCACTCACTCCAACGGCAACACTTTCGACCTTGTGTTCTCCCATCGCTGCACTCCCTGCAATCTCTCTAACACACCCTTTTCTCTCTCTGATCGCAACCTTATCCGTTTCACTCTCTCCTTGTCTCCTACATAACATGCTGCCAACCCACAAACCACTACCCGCAGGAACCTTCGCAACCTCAACCCTTCCCTTCTTCACTCTGCTACTGACGGCCTTTGACAAAATCACACCCCTGTCCTGCCCAGACCTAACCACTTCCATCTACAACACCACGTTGTCATGCTCCCTAAACGTATTTGCTCCACTTTCTACACGCAGAACCAGGACCCATCTGCCACAACCCTGGCAAACAGACGACACCAGAAGTCTCAAGAGACACAGCCGTGCTCTTGAGCGAGCATGGCGTAAATCAAAATCCCTGCAAGACTTTACCCTCTACAAATCTGCCCTTCTCAAATACAACTCCTGCCTCCACACTGCTAAACAAACCTATTACAACACTCTCATCAAAACCCTCTCATCCAAACCTCGTCAACTCTTTTCTACCCTTAAGTCCTTACTTCACCCCCCACTGCCCCCACCCACCAACTTGCTTACCGCTCAACAGATTGCCAACCACTTCAATAGCAAAATCGACACAATTCGCAAGGAGATATCCAGCATTCAAATTCCTCCCCTACCCAACATATCAGGTCCAACACCACACTCAATACTCTCCTCCTTTTGCCCAGTTACCACAGATTAAGTTGATAAACTCCTCTCCATGGCCCACCTCACTACCTGTCCCCTGGACCCTGTCCCCTCTCAATTACTGCGACCACCTTCCCACTCTATCCTCAACTCCCTAACCCACATCTTCAACCTCTCTCTCTACTCCGGCACCTTTCCTTCCCCGCTCAAACATACACTGGTTACCCCCATACTCAAAAAACCCTCACTAGACCCCACCTGTTTGAATAACTTAAGACCCATCTCCCTGCTCCCGTTTGCCTCCAAGCTCATCGAGCGCCTTGTTCATGACCAAATGAGTCGCTACCTCACGGACAACAACCTTCTTGACCCCCTACAGTCTGGCTTCCGCCCACAACAATCTACTGAAACTGCCCTACTAAAACTCACCAATGACCTAATAACTGCTAAAACCAATGGCCACTACTCCATACTCATACTTTTAGACCTCTCTGTTGCCTTTGACACAGTTGACCACCTGCTCCTCCTCTGCAAATTACACTCCCTTGGCCTCCGTGATTCTGCATTATCCTGGTTCTCCTCCTACCTATCTCAGCGCACTTTCACTGTCACTTACAACTCCATCTCCTCCGCTCCCCTTCCTCTTTCTGTTGGGGTACCCCAAGGCTCCATCCTTGGGCCTCTCCTATTCTCACTCTATACCTCTTCCCTGGGCCAGTTGATAACCTCCCATGGCTTCCAATACCACCTCTATGCCGATGACACACAGATCTATCTCTCCACTCCTCAACTCACCCCCTCTATCTCCTCACGGATCTCAAACTTACTGAATGACATATCGGTTTGGATGTCACACCACTTCCTCAAACTTAATTGTTCTAAAACTGAGCTTGTTATATTTCCTCCTTCACGGTCCCCCTCCTGTGACTTCACCATTAATATCAACAACACAACCATTGGTCCCTCCACACATAACAGGGTCCTGGGTGTAATCCTTGACTCTGACCTCTCCTTCAGCCCCCATATCCAATCACTGGCTAACTCCTGCCGCCTTAACCTCTGCAACATCTCCAGAATTCGACCCTTCCTGACTAATGACACCACAAAGCAACTTATTCACTCCTTGATTATTTCCCAGCTCGACTACTGCAAATCTCTCCTTAATGGCCTACCCTTAAGCAGGCTATCCCCCCTTCAGTCTATTATGAATGCTGCTGCTAGACTAATACACCTTACTAATCGATTCATAACTGCTGCTCCTCTCTGCCAATCCCTTCACTGGCTTCCCCTACCCCACCGTGTAAAATTTAAAATGCTAACCATAACATACAAGGCCGTTCACAACATCGCCCCATCTACATCACCAACCTCATCTGCAGATATCGCCCAAATCGTCCCCTCTGCTCCTCCCAGGACCTCCTGTTCTCTAGCTCCCTTGTTACCTCCTCCCATGCTCGCCTTCAGGACTTCTCCAGAGACTCTCCCATTCTCTGGAACTCCCTGCCCCAGTATGTCTGATCAGCCCCTACCCTATCCACCTTTAGGAGATCCCTAAAAACTCATTTATTCAGGGAAGCCTATCCCACACCCACATAACTGTCCCCGAGCCACCCCCATCAAATCATTCTCTGCAGCTATTACCTTTTGTACCACCACCCCCCTCCCTTTAGTATGTAGGCTCTACGAGCAGGGCCCTCCTGTACCTTTTGTATTGAACTGTACTGTAATTGTGTTGTCCCCCTTATACACTGTAATGTGCTGCGTAAACTGTTGGCGCTATATAAATCTTGTATAATAATAATAATACCCAGCCACCTCCCTCTCTCCCCTGACCTCGGTCAGGCCTTGGTTCCACTTTTAGATCTCTACTGGTGGACCTCAAATCTTTGGGTGAGGCTCTGACCGCGACCCCTGTTGTCCTTATCCCTCATCCCCTCCTCCCCCGTAAGAGGGAGCAAGGGACAGGACCAAGCCCACAGAGAGAAAACTCGGCACCCCGGTGACCCTCAGGCTTCCCGGGTTCCCCTTATCGTATTTGGGGTCCCCCCTCCACATTCTCCCACAGCCCCCCTCCCCCACCCAGCCTAAGTAAACCTTTGCACGCCTTCAAGCTCACTGCCAGTGATCACCCTCCACCCTCACTCCCCTCCGTTCTTGTCCACCTAATATATTTGGCGTTGAAATCTTGAGGTTTTTACAAAAGTCTGGGAGTTCTTCTAAAAATTTCAGTCGAACTGTCCTTCCCTCCTTCTGTACTACCAGAGAGGCTGGGAACCCCCAGTTATATTTAATATTAGCAACCCTCAGCTGTTCTAAAAGAGGCTTTAGCTGTCGCCTCCAAGCTAAAGTTCCAGCAGATAAATCCGTGAACACCTGGAGGTTTGTTCCCTCATACTGTAATGGGGGAGCTCTTCTTAAGTTGCTCCATATTTTAGCTTTATCTTCATATTGATGAAATTTTATTATAACATCTCGGGGTGTCTCTTCTTTCAGACCCGGGGGTTTCCTTACTCTATGGACTCAATCTATCTTTAGCTTATATTCTTCGCTTCTATCCAAAAGTTGGGTGAATATTATTTTTATTTTTATCTCCAAGTCTTCCCCCTGCTGTTCGGGTAGGGCTTGGATCCTTAAGTTTTGACGTCTGTTATGATTCTCTTGGTCCTCTAACTTATAGAGGAGTTCTCTATGAGCCAGCTGTAGTTTCCTAACTTGTGCCTTTAACTCCCCAATCTCCTGGGCTTGTTGTCCTGTTTTTTTCTCCGCCTCTTCCACCCTCTTTAAGTGTCCCATATCCCCTTTTACGTTGGCGATCTCACTTTTGATAGGGTTTTCAAGTTTAGAAAACATTTCCAACATTTCTAATTTAGTTGGCATTTGTGCCATACTGCCTTGGTCTCGGGGAGTAGTTGAACTGACAGAGAGGGAGGGGGCACTGAGAGAGAGGGGGGCACTGACAGAGAGGGGTGAGCTGACAGAGGGGGGGTCTGAGAGGGGGGGCACTGACAGAGAGGGGGGGCACTGACAGAGAAGGGGGGGCACTGACAGAGAAGGGGGGCACTGACAGAGAGGGGGGGACACTGACAGAGAGGGGGGGACTGACAGAGAAGGGGGCACTGACAGAGAGGGGGGGCACTGACAGAGAGGGGGGCACTGACAGAGAGGGGGAACTGACAGAGAGGGGGGCACTGACAGAGAGGGGGGCACTGACAGAGAGAGGGGCACTGACAGAGGTGGGGCACTGACAGAGAGGGGGGCACTGACAGAGAGGGGAGGCACTGACAGAGATGGGGGGCTGATAGAGAGGGGGTTGACAGAGGGGGGGCACTGACAGGGGGGCACTGACAGAGAGGGACGGGCTGACCGAGAGGGGCGGGGCATAGAGAGAGGGTACACTGACTGTGAGGGGGTAGATGAGAGAGAGACCTCAGAACACACACAGCACACCAGGCAGAGAGGCTGGATTCCTGCAGCAAGTGGTCGCGATCACCCACAGACCAGCCCCGCCTCCACAGTGACCAGCTCTGCCGGGCCAATCAAAGGTGCCCATGCCGGCCGCCCGCACATGACCCTGTTCGGTCAATCATTGCCTGGACTACAGCTCCCAGAATGCCACAGCATAGCGGCTTTCTGATAACACACCCCGCTGTGGCCGTGCCCCATCCTCCGAGAAAAAAAAAGTCTGTGGGCGGGCCGCTGGCGGCCGAGAAGTTGCTGCAGGAGTGGCGCCGCCCCTGTACCACTGCAGCCCCGAGGCCTGGCCTCGGTGGCCTTGTGGGAAATCCGGCCCTGTGCCCAGCCAGTACTGCCTTTTCAAGCTGAACCAGATTGCCTTAGGCTTTGAATAATAATGCCCCAAGCAAGTCTGCCTTTGTGTCTCCAAGTATATTTGTAAGCTAGTTTCCTGTTCGGTGACACCATGCAACTTCACTGCTCTTATAGATTCCTGTGTGACTATTTGCATGGCTACTCATTTCTAGCTGTTTATGTGTCTTTGCGTATCTATCCCCAATGTCTGTGTGTCCAGGCACACACCTGTCAGCTTTAATTTTACTCCCTACTGTTTAGTGATCCAAGCACCTCAGTGCTGCAAGGGATTCTCATTTGTACATTGGCCCTTAGTTCTAGGTATCTGCCTGCCTGGGTGAGTAAGAGGGCCGCAACCTGGGAACTGTCTGCAGCACAAAACCATCTCTACCATCAAGAGCTCTGGAGAAGACAAGGCAGTTCCTTAGACTCTGCGCCTCGGCCCTTTCAAGGGCCCTCACCATTGTTGCATGTGTTGACATGCTGCATTCTCCCCAGATAGTACCATTAGGTATCCTTCCTGCCTTAGAATCCTTGTACACATCAACTGTACTGTCTTGTGTACCTGACTTCCTGTGAACCCTGAACCCCAGTACTGCACTGTACTCCTGTCATTCTTGTAAATCCTGTATTCTGTGCTCCCTTGTCTATGTTCCTTTAGGATCACTGATTCAAGCCATACGTGATAGGCCCCCATCTGAGAAGCCTATTGTTCATGATAAATGTTTCATTAAATTCAGGATAGTCTAGACAGTTTAGTTTAAATGACAGTTGAATAACATTTTATACTAAATGAGAATGGTTTCTCCTTGGATTAAGACATTTTTCTGTTCTTCTAGGTCTTACCTCTAGAACATAGATTTACTTCAGCAGTAAAAAACTAAACGGCTTTATAGCCATTTTTGTTAATGATCAAATGTTGGACTAACAATCTGAGTGAAGCCATCTTCAAAAATATCCTCCCTCATTCCTTGGCTTTATGAAATCAGCCACAAACAGCATTGATGGAAAAGAGTGCTTTCAAAAGCTTTTTAGGTGTCTGAAGAACTTTGATACTTATCATGTCAGCTGTCTGAAAAAAATCAAAGTTCAGTTTGCTATAATTACAAAAAGATCTGCACACCTACTGGAAGTTTCTTGTCATGTGGACTGCGATAGTCCAGAAGAAAAGAAGATTATGTATGAACATTGTATGCGTTCTTAAAGTGTTGCAGTGGAATCTTATGGACTAGCTGTCAAAGTTACAGCGGAGGAATCAACTAAAGACTTGGCGTTCATACATTGTTAGGCCAACGTGTCGTTTTTATTTTAGACACTTTTGTATTCTTATATTTTTGTTTAGCCTTGACAAAGCAAAATGAAATTTTTCTGCCAAAGAAAATTGGGTACATAAATTAGGAGGAATATGAACTAGAAAAATAGATATTTAAACTAAGATTAGGCAGTTGGAGGGAGATGTTGGAATTTAGAAACAATTGATAGGAATTGTAATTGTATCTGCTTTTCTTTAAAATGCCATTTATGTTAGGTTTTGTATGTGTTATGAGACTTACCGTAGTTTTTTCCATCTTCCCCATTATCATGACAATAAATATTTACATCTAGTTAGGCCCTACACAGCTTTAACTGTCACCAAAAGAATCTTTACACTGAATAATCAAGCACCTAACTGTCCACAACCAATGAATGAATTGTCTGTTATAGTGCTTTTATGTTTTGTTAGTTGTGTGGCAATTTTTAATTTTGCCAAGAGATAGGATTGATAGGGTAAATGGAATAGCTATTTATTTATCAAACATTTAGTTATGATTATCAAAACATGTATTCTGATAAGGCAGATATACTTGATACAAATATGTTAGAAGTCATATGATATAACATCTGTTTTGGTTGTGGTCAAATGCCATTCACACCTTCAGCTGTGAAAAGGTTTATCTCTGGCTTTTCCCAGAGAACTCTGGAAGTGATGTATAGGTGCTAAATGACCATCTGTTTATCAATGTAAATAACCAACAAATTAATTAGGACTTCAAAGAGGCTCACAAGGTGCCTCCCCCCTTTAGAATGTATAAATTGTACTGATGCCCTCAGCAGAGCAATTATATCACCATGTACTGTATACGTTTGCTCCCCTGCCTATGACTAAAACTATAGGCTTGAATATTAAATACATCTTTTTGAATGTGGTTCAGCAGTCAAAATGTCATTGGAAACCCCTAAGTTCTGGGATTACCCTATCAGAGGACCAGAGCGATGGCTAACCTCACTTCCGCCCTCTGGCCTTAAAGCGGAGTTCCACTTGTTTTTTAGTTTATTAAAAGACTTTTAATAAACAGACGCTCACCTGTCCCACGGTCCAGCGATGTGGCCGCCCCAATGCCTCACTCCTCTCCCCCTCCTCTCTGCAGCGCCGTCATAGCAACTGTGGGCACCCGGCCGTGAGAGACGCAAGTTGCGCTGCTCTCTCCTAGTGGCAAGGCAATCTTCTGTGTAGATTGCAGAGAGGGAGGGGCCACCTAGGGGGAGAAGATTCGCCTATGCGGCCAAGCAACGGAAGAAGGAAGTGGGACAGGAAGTACCTGTTAAAACCAGGTACCTACCCCCCCCCCAAAAAAAAAATTGTGGCATGTAAGGGGGCGAAGTAGAAAATTGAAAAAAACAGTCAGTGCAAAAACACCTCCTAAAATACTAAAAGCCACTGGACACTAAAGGCAAATATATAAACCCTTTCAGAACTTGACAATAACAGACAGTGCAGCACTGGTAAAATAATCTAAAAACTACAAATATAAATGTCCATATGAAATTCTGTTAAGAAGAAAGTGGATGTAGATGTAATAGAAAGGCAAAAACATCTGCAGTGGTAAAGGGTGCTTCATGCAATCTCTGAAGTGCTCCTTATTCCGTGCTCACACCACTTGCTAGCCAAACCGCTCACCTTACGAAATGGACCCCTGAACTAACAGGTGGGTCACACAGGCAGTCACCACAACTGGTAGTTAAGGTTAGGATCTTGGATGGGAAGCCGGGCACCTCTTTAAGACAGTCTGCACTCAGTAACTTTGAATGTTTTTGTCCGTAGTAACATGCAATATAAAAAATATTATAGTGCACTCTGTATAGCTAAAAACGTATTCCTTTATTCTAAAAGACAGGTACTCACATTGGAGGCACTATAACCTAGTGCTAGGATATTAGGTGTATATACATCAATGGTAACAGAAATCGATAAGGCAGCTGCAGTGACGTCTGGGGATGCTCCCGCACGCGTATCGTCCAACAGGACTTCTTCAGCAGTAACGGAGTCCCATACGTCCGGTTATTATTCATAAGGGGCCCCTTATCGTTATCACCTGTTAGCTAAAAGAACCAAGCAGCGAAAGTCCAATCAGAACGCGCCGCTCGGGAGTTGGAGGTAGAAAGCCTTGTATGTATACTGCGGTTGTCGTAGTGATCACGGCGTCCTGACGACACAACGCCTGATCACGTGATCCTACACATCAGGAAGTCCATCCCAGATAGTGAGGAGGCTAGACCGAGCGTCTGACGTGAGATGATGCCCGGTCATGTAATATGGATTACGTCTCCCCAGCTGTTTAGTGAGACGCATATGAGAGGAAAGAAACTTCCCTCACATCCAACCCTCATTGTGGAGAGGTTGCTAGGAGACAGGGTGCTGATAAGCAACCCGCTCGTAAACATGCCATTAATAGGGAGTATATTAGCCTTTGCAAAAATGCAAATGATCCTCTCAATAAGGCAAAAAAAAACGAGCGTCACTTAAACCACACCACATAGGTGCTGTACATCACCATTCAGGAATATACCCCAAAAGGAGAGGGATCACCAAATGATAATCAAAACGACCATAAAAGACTAATGGCCAATAATTAAATAAGATATACCGTATTTATCGGCGTATAACACGCACCGGCGTATAACACGCACCCCAATTTAGGAGGGAATTTTAAGGAAAAAAAACTTTTAGGAGGGAAGTTGAAGGAAAAAAAACTTACATTTAAATGCCCATCATTGCAGCCTTCTCAGTGCAGCCTTGTCAGTGCAGCCTTCCCCAGTGCAGCCTTGTTAGTACAGCCATGTCAGTGCAGCCATGTCAGTGCAGCCTTCCCCAGTGCAGCCTTGTTAGTACAGCCATGTCAGTGCAGCCATGTCAGTGCAGCCTTCCCCAGTGCAGCCTTGTTAGTGCAGCCTTGTCAGTGCAGCCATGTCAGTGCAGCCATGTTAGTGCAGCCTTGTTAGTGCAGCCTTGTTAGTGCAGCCTTGTTAGTGCAGCCTTTCCCAGTGGAGCCATTCCCAGTGCAGCCATTCCCAGTGCAGCCATTCCCAGTGCAGCCATTCCCAGTGCAGCCATTCCCAGTGCAGCCTTCCCCAGTGCAGCCTTCCCTTCGATCCCCTGTCCTGAGCTTTAAAATCGCCGACCGCGATTTGAAAATGGCGCCGCCGGCGCCGAAATACACCGAGCCGGTCCTCGGCTCTTTCCGGCGGCTCTCGTTCATTTTCGGCTCCACTCGTAGTCCCGAGCGGAGCTATCCGAACCTAGCCGAGTAGGTTCGGATAGCTCCGCTCGGGACTACGAGTGGAGCCGAAAGTAAACGAGAGCCGCCGGAAAGAGCCGAGGATCGGCTCGGTGTATTTCGGCGCCGGCGGCGCCATTTTCAAATCGCGGTCGGCGATTTTAAGATTGTGACAGGTCGGGATCGCAGGGTATCGGCGTATAACACGCACCTGCGACTTTCCCCTGATTTTAAGGGGAAAAAAGTGCGTGTTATACGCCGATAAATACGGTATGTCGATTGAAAACGTCAACAAATGTAAAAATAAAATAAAAAACTGAATCACTGCAGCCACCTTTCACAATACAAGAGGAATATAAACACCAATTATTACATAATAAAAACTAAACTAAAATATCTTAATGTTATATCATACAAAATGGGTAAATTCTAAAATAGCCATAAAAGGAACTGCTACCCTGTTTCCCTGAAAATAAGACCTAGCGTGATTGTCGGTGCTGGCTGCAATATAAACCCTACCCCCCAAATAAGCCCTAGTTAAAGTCCTTGTAGGTCTTTTTTTCAGGGTAGGGATTATTTTCGGGAAACAGGGTAGGGCTTATTTGAGGGGTAGGGCTTATATTGCAACCATCACTGACAATCACGCTAGGTCTTATTTTCGGGGAAACAGGGTATCACCGACCAGAAATAAAACAGTTCAAATTGAACTTGACATTGAGCCCCGTGGGTACTCCCACATGAGTTTCATAAACCCAGAAAGACTCACGGCGGCTCAATTGTCATATGATGTTCCCTCCCCTCCAATGAGGAGTTACTTTCTCGACCCCCCCAAACTTTAATGTAAGGGGGCGAGGAGTGCTTAAACCGGAAGTTCCACTTTTGGGTTAAACTCCGCTTTAAGTGGTTATAAGTCTCTTATAACATGCTAGTATTCAGGGTGATTTTTATTTTATTTTTTTCAAAGTTTACTACCAAACTTTTGTCTACTACTAAAGACCACAAAAATACTGTTTAGAGTGTCCAGGCGCTAAATGGAAGACAAACAGTGGACAAATGGTTGAATTGATGACCCTCTGCAGCTAGAAGGAAATCAAAACCCCAGGGATGGTGCTATGCAAATATACAAATAAAATACAGTTCCCCTCGATCCAGCGCTGGGGGATTGGTTGATGTGACGTTCCCCATTCATAATGTTAGCTATGACGAAACGCATCTGAGGAGGTACGTGCTAACGTCACCACGCTGTCTCGTTGAGGAGGACGGGACTTGTTTGCTTAAGCCAGCCGGCTTCATATTCCCATGCGAGTTGTTTATCGTTTGTTTGTAAGTGCATTTCCTTTATTTTAATAAATCAGTGTTGATGATATCACGCCATTGGTCTATATATATCTCTTTTGGGTTATCATCTACTGGCAACTATGGCTCCGTGAGACCATTTCCCTCATCTGCTGAGCGATTGATCCATATATCACACAAGTTGGTTTCTGAAGTAAACCGTGGTTCTGTTTCCTTTTGGTGCAGTTATTTGCTCAGCTTGATCTAACGTCTGGTAAGGAGGCTCTCTGTGTGGTGACAGTCCCACTTTATTTGATTCATCCACTGGGTGGATGTTTGTTTTCCTATTGGCTATATTCTACATGCTCTCTTTCTATTCAAATCTGGTAAGGAGGTCCTTTGTCTGGTGAAGGCACATCTAGTGTCATTCTATCCACTGGGTGATCATTATATCCTTTTTTGCTCATGTCTGGTTGCTCATAATGTGAGTGTCACTATATCTACTTACACATTTAATTTATAACTTTGACAGTATCACGCTATGTACACATGTCTTGTTTACACATACAATACCTTTGGAGTTGATGCTAACCCATGCTGAGGAGTTCGCAAGGTCTACACTTCATGCTGTATTAATCATCAACCCAGGCTGGGGTATTAGCCACTTGTCTATTTTGGCTTACATTCTGGTAAGCATGCATTTCTTATGATTCTTCTGTGAAGAACATTTAGTTCATTTCGACTGCTGAAGCATCTGGAATTTTTTACCATCAACAGTCATATGCCCTGATCTCACCTATACAAAAGGCAGGCCGACTCCTGCATGTACATGCCGGTGCTCAGGGATGGCAAGAGAAGGTGGTGCTGGGCCGGGTGACACATGGGCAAAAAACTGATGGGATGGATGGTCAGTCACTGGTAAGTATGGTGTGGGTCAACAATGTGCAGCCTGCTCCACCATCGAACCCATGTTCCATCCCAAACCTCATTGTGGCTCAGTCAGCCCAACATTGCTTCGTGTTGGGGATGTCACACCCAGTATGCCGTACGTCCATACTGGCTGCACTCACCGGCTTCCTGGAGTTTCTTCCCCGGTCTACAGTGGGTCCCTGCACATCACAGACCCCACTGCACTTATCAGTGACTGGCCATCCATCCCATCAGTTTTTGCCCATGTGTCATTGGGTCCAGCACCACTCTCTGGCCGTCCCTCAGCACTGCCACGTACATGCAGGAATCAGCCTGCCTTTTGTATAAGTGAGATCAAGGGTGATCTATGTACATTGCAGGGATTATAACAAACTTTGTTGCAGATTCCTACCTTTTGTTATTCTGAAGAAATAGCTGTTTGTTGTCCTGTGTCAATTTTCAGAGTAGACCTTTATGGGAGTGGTTCTGTAATTATTAATCAGCTGATGCACCGGCAGGGTTCTAATGTGGGAACTTGCAGAGTCTGCATCTCTTTAGAGATGTGATTTCCCTTTGGGAGTATTTAATTTAAAAAATGACATTTTTGTGTAGCACTGCTCACAAATTTAGTTTGCTAGGTGGTAATTAGCCTGGCTAGTTGTTAGGGTGAAACAATGAATTTAAGTATGTCACCATAGCATGGCTACCATGGACATGTTAAAGTATACTATGCCACGTCCCTGGAAGATATAGAAGAGAAATCCCAATTGCAGGAAATTAGACTTTTTGGGCAACATTAAAAAAACAAAAATATATTTAGATATGGTATTTTATTAGAAAATTCATTAAAACCAAATGAAAACATATCCATAATAACCTGGACTGGTATGGGAGTATACCCACCCCCCAAAATATAGGTGGGGAGCCCCCAAAGTACTCTCATTAACAATTGTTCAGCATAGTAAAGGACATCACCAAAACGCTGATAGTAAACACAAGGCTGTAATTGTAGGGGGATGCGTGGGCTCACACTAGAACTGGGCTATGTTCAACATGTTTCACATTTAGTAGCACTTCTTCAGGAGATTAAGTTAAATTACACTTCTATACCCTGTGCAGGAATAAACACAGACAGAGTTTAATTGGTAACAATATTCCAAACAAATTCACATAATCTATGCAAGATAAATAGTTCTAGTACTTACAAACAGGGTAGATCATACAGAGCGACAAACCAGTGGTGGATGTGCCCCCCATCAACTAAATGCAAATATGGGGATACATCTAAGTGGGTAACATATAAAATGGTATGTTATTTTTATCTATAAAGACCCAGGTATGCCTAGATGTACATATAAATATAGTCTCCACTACTACATAGTGGACCCCATAAGATAGTAAAACACTTACGGTCCTACTGCACATGTGTGGCATGACCATTCTGATAGGCGTACGCCTTTGGCTGAGTCTCCTTGCTTCCTAGGCCCCCGGAGGTTGCGATCCCTGCTGGTCAGATCGCGATGCGCTCAGTGCACATGCGCAGCGAGGCCATTGATGGTGGACGTGCACCTGTGGCCGGGCCGTTTACACCAGGTGATGAGCAGAGGTTCAGCTGGACAGGGAACCAAATGTTGCCAGAGGGGGAGGAGAAGCAGTTGCCATAAGGGATGACCACTCCTGTTACCCGAGGCAAGTGAGAATCAAGGCCAGAGGTAAAGGGGAAGCAGTTGCCACCGCAGGACAACCACTTCTGTTATCAGAGGCCAGTGCATGAAGTCTGAATAAGTACCAGAGCAGCCTTTTTCACCAGCTGGGGACAGTGGAGAGGAGGGGAAAGCTTCAGCAGAGTCAAGTCAGGGACCCGACTGGTATCGTGGGTGAAGCTTGAGGGGTATACAGTGGGTTAGCTGTGGAAGAGCTCAGGGGATCCAGTGGTGGCTCAGATCTGGAAAGTACAGTGAGAAACCGGTAGCTCAGTGTGAAGATCTCCTGTAGGATACTGTGAAATGTGAGAGAAGATCTACAATGGGATACTATGAGTTATGTGTACAGATCTACATTGACTGTTGAGAGTTGAGTTGCTATAAGAGACAGCAGTTCTACAAAATACAGTGTGCTGCATCCAGCTTAAAGTGG
This sequence comes from Lithobates clamitans, assembly GCA_037952925.1. Taxonomy (NCBI): domain Eukaryota; kingdom Metazoa; phylum Chordata; class Amphibia; order Anura; family Ranidae; genus Lithobates; species Lithobates clamitans. The sequence goes on along the minus strand of JBBGZY010001040.1, from coordinate 495,368 downwards.
ATGTAAACCCAATGTCATCCTTTCTAAACTACTGCCATAGGGTTTATCTATAAGGATATACATGCCTCCTGCATGCATCTTTACCTGTCAAATGTTTCCCCTCTGTCTGTTATGAGAACCCAAAAACTGCAGATTCTGTGGGTGGGTCTGTTGTCTGGAGCTTGGTGGGTGGAGTCGTGATGTCAGTAGACTCCCCGCCCACCTCTACACTCCCCTTGTCAATATGCATTTTCTCCTGTGTATTTCTTACACTAAACTTCTGCTATGATCTCTAACATCCCGTGAAAAGACAGGAAAGTCCACATGACTTCAGCATGCCAAACCATGCTGATTTGTGGAACAGCCAATAGACATGTGCACACTGAAATATTTTGTTTCGTAATTTCGTTTTCGTCTGAAAAATAAATTTATTTAGTTACTCCCGAAATTTGTTTTTATTTATTTTGTTTTTCGTTAAAAATTGCATTCGTCCGAAAATCCAAATTAATTAAGGTCGAATCTGTCATTGAAGGCCTATGGTGTCTGTCGAATGTTCAAAGAAGATTAGACGGAGCAGCTAAACTGTACGACGCCGTATAGTTTACCTGCTCTGTCGAATCTTCTTAGAACTTTCAACAAACACCATAAGCCAAAGTAAGTGTGTACTTAGTTCTAGCTATTTTACTGCTTCTCCTCTTTGGTTACAATCAGCCAATAACATTCATCATCATCATTATTTTTATTTTACTTCCCCCACCCAATTCCAGCAGCAATCTTTTCTCTCCTATGTCAAATCTTTTCTCCCCTACGTCAAATCTTTTCTCTCTATGTAGAATAATCTTGGACTAATAGAGTTAAGGTTAGGCACAGTCGACCACAGGTTTGATGGACACAGATTGTTATTGTCATCATCATGTCGAATCTCCGGGGGGGCGTGGCCGAACGGGCTCTAAGATGGACGTGTAATCCAGGAGCTCCACTCGCTTCAGGAGATAATCCACAGCCATCAGAGCCCACTAGCACACCTAAAGACCCACAAACCTACCATCTGAAAGGTGGGGTCCCGCTACTCACGACGGGGATGCCTAGACGCTGCAAAAACCCACAACAACCGCAGAAAATTACGAGCTATTACTCTGCTCGCGGTCTTCAACAAAATGGCGGCGGAGCAGCAGGCAACAGGCCGGAGCACAGGCCCGAAACGAGCGGCGGCAGAAACGGACCAGCATCCGCCTCCATTCTCTCCCCAAATCCGCCCAGTGTGTCCTCCTCAGGCCCATCCAGCCCTTACACGAGAAGTCCAGCCAAATCGAAGCCATGAAGAGACTCTCCCATCAGATAAGGAAGCGCTCAGGGTATAGAGGTAAGCGGGCCTCACAGTGATCCCACACACCAGAGCAGTACTGACGGAGATCCTATCAGGGAATTTCCCACCGCAGACCGGCCTGTCTCAGCTACCTTATTAAAAGACATGCTTCTGTCATTACGCTCCTCATTGCAAGCAGACATGGTCAGGGGGATAACAGAGTGCCAGAGGGAGGTGCAAGCCATAGGCCACAGAGTACATCAGGTGGAAAATAAAATGGAGGAATACACCTCAGCATACAATGTGATGGTGGAGGCCCATACAGCCAAAGGGGGAGGACATTACATGGTTAAAAGATAAAATGGCCGACCTAGAGGACTGGTCCAGGAGGAACAACCTCAAACTGAGAGGAATCCCAGAAGATATTCCTCCTAACCAGCTCCTACAATTTGCCCATACCCTATTCTCCACACTGGTGCCAGATGCTTCAGCACATGACCTTATCGTGGACAGAATACATAGAGTCCCTAAACCGTCCTTTCTCCCTGCTGACATTCCCAGAGATGTCCTGTTAAGGATGCACTTTTACCACATAAAAGACCGGGTACTCCAGGCTTCACGCAAACAAGAGAATATCGCTCAGCAGTATGTGAACGTCAGACTGCTCCCGGATCTTTCCAGGCACACCTTACAACGTCGCCGTAACCTGATAACGGTCACAAAAGCCTTGAGGAACCACAAAATCCTCCATAAATGGAAGTACCCTGCTACGCTCTCTATCACCCATTATGGGGTCACTATCTCAGTATCCACTCGGGAAGAAGGGCTTACTGCCCTAAAGAGATGGAACATCATTGCGGATCAGCCTATACATCAAGCTTACCAGGCAGGGCCCTCATTCATTCAAAATGAATGACAGGTAGTGTCTTACAAGAGATCCAGCAAGAAACAGGCAGGTGGAAGCTCATAATTGAAACCCAAGTTATCACTTGTTTATCTCCAGGGCTGAGTTTCTGTCTTAGAATCTCTCCCTCACCCCTATAACACCAATAGCAGCTACGTCTGCACGAGGATCAATTGTGAGATCCATTTCTTATGTTACTTATGTTGACTTTCCATTTGGTTTTCAGTTTTTTTTAAAATCTCCTTCTCTAAGTGATATATGCAGCTTCATAGAATTAATCACACCTCCGAACCAGCAGAGGATTCGCTACAGCCTGTCGTCCCCATCAACAACCATGCAATACTGGATGTTACCTATGATCGCAGTGAGTACCTGCCTTTCAATCAATGCCAGAGGTTTAAACCATCCGGCTAAACGCTTTTCCTTATGGAAGGAAGCTCACAAGCAAAAGGCGGACATCTTGAGCGTCCAAGAAACGCACTTTCAACTAGACAACACTCCCCATTGCGCACACAAGGATTACCCACACATCTAAATGGCCTGTACGCCGCATTGCAAAGCAGGGGGTGTCCTTTTAGCCTTCAAAAATTCCATATCCTTTGAACCCAAAGAAATTATTACTGATGAAGAGGGCAGGTACATCATTGCCACAGGGGACATCAACTCCAACCCCTACACCATCGTAACGATATACGCTCCAAATTCGCACCAAATCAGATTCATTAAAAAAGTGATCTACAAAGCAAAGGCCTTGAAATATGGCAACCTTCTGATTTGCGGAGACTTTAATGCGACACCGGACCCACTTCTAGATACATCGTCAGGTAAAGGAACTTTGTCCCTTCAATCATTACTACACAAAGAGGAGATTCGACACATGGAGATGTCTACACGACAATGAAAGGGACTACACCTTTTTCTCAAGCAGACACTGCTCATACTCCCGCATAGACTTATTCTTAGCAGGTAAATGGCTTCTACAAAATATTGAAACAACGACAATGCATGATATTACATGGTCAGACCACTCCGCTGTTTCTGTATCTATTGCGGAGAGGGGAATCTCCTCCTCACCCCCCATCTGGCGCTGCAATACACGCATTCTCCAAGACCCACAATACCAAACACTATTATCTCAGCACTTAAAACATTTTTTCTTAGACAATGATGGATCAGTCACTGACCCATACATCTTATGGAACTCACACAAGGCCTTCATGAGAGGCGTTTTAATTTAAACAGGAGCCAGAGAAAAGAAGAGACGGGCTCAGCAGCTTAACACTGTCCTTTCAGAAATACATGATGCTACCACTCAACACAAAAAATCCCCTACATTACCATTAACTGAAAAATTAAACTCTCTCAGAGAAAAACTTAGAAATATTCTCTCCCAACAATATGACATGCATCTCCGACGCCTTCAACTAAACTCTTACGCAAATGCTAATAGAGCAGGCAAATATCTAGCAAATAGGTTAAAGGCGGGTCGCACCAAAACGAGAATAGCTTTCCTACAGCATCCTACACTACCACACAAAATCATAAACCCTCAAGCTATAGCTGACCAATTTGCGGATTACTATGGCTCACTTTACAACCTGCACACTGACCCCAACACGCACCAACCAACAGTGGAAAAGATTGAAACATTTCCAAAGAATATTAATCTCCCAACTCTTTCCACACACCAGCTAGAAACCCTGAACGCACCAATCACAATACGGGAAATAGAACAAATAATACACATGCTTCTCAATGGAAAATCTCCAGGGCCGGAGGCTTTTCCAATGAATACTTTAAAACATTTGCCAATATTCTATCACCACATATGTCAACAATATACAACAAAGCTGCTGAGACCGCAACTCTTCCTCAAGATATGTTGAAAGCATACATAGTGTTGAAAACCAGGTAAAGAACCCACCACACCAGCAAACTTCAGACCCATTTCTCTTCTAAACTCCGATATAAAAATATACGCCAAGCTGTTAGCCAAAAGATTAACAGACATAATCCCAAACATTATAAAGTGTGACCAGATGGGTTTTGTGAGGGGGAGACAAACCTCTAATGCCACCAGGAGAATTGTGAATGTGATAAAGTTTGCTGAAAGAACTCGAACGCCTTCTCTGCTATTGTCGATTGATGCAGAGAAGGCGTTCGACAGAGTCCATTGGACTTGTATGAAAATGACTCTTACCAAGTTTGGATTCAAGGGTCCCATACTGCAAGCTATTCTGGCTCTTTATTCATGCCCGTCGGCACAGGTTTATTCCTCTTGGTTCTTATCTAAACCATTCGACATCACCAGTGGAACAAGACAGGGGTGCCCCTTATCCCCAACAGTTTTCAACTTAATGATTGAACCCCTAGCTGAAACCATAAGATCTCACCCCCTGATTACGGGCTTCCGGTTTGTCTCCAGTTCGCACACCATAAACCTCTTTGCTGACGATGTAATCCTCATCCTGACCAATCCGGCCACATCATTACCGCAAGCTCATGCAATTCTTAGCACATTTGGGGAAGTCTCATACTATAAAGTTAACTTCACCAAATCATTAATATTGGATCTAGGAGTTCCACCCCACGAACGCAAAATGCTTCAGTCACAATTGCCTTATACGTGGAGCTTAGGAGGCATAACATACCTTGGTATCACACTTACTAATAAAACTTCCACGCTTGTCAAAGCCAATATGATCCCACTGATGGCCAAACTGGAAGCCCAAATCAGGAATATGTCCAATAAGGAAATCTCATGGCTTGGAAGAATTACAGCATATAAGATGATGATATTACCGCAAATACTGTATATGTTTCGCACCTTACCAATCCACATACCTATTCACTATATCCACAACATAACAAAATTAGGTTGGAAATATATATGGAATGGTAAAAAAGCTAGATGCTCCAGAAACAACCTCACGATTCATAAAAAAATAGGAGGGGCAGGCCTAGCGGACTTATATGACTACGTCTGGGCAGTCAGACTAGACCAGACCAAACTATGGTTCAAAACCGAGGACACACCACTATGGGTAGACATTGAAATGGCATTAGCCCCAACAAAAGATTTAACTTTACTATTGCTAAGCAATGGGTGGTTACCATGGAATTTGTCAACCTTTACTCCCCCTATGCAGATCTCACTGAGAGCATGGAGATTCATACTCGAACAGAAACACAATGATATACAAGACATACAACACACCCTACCCCTGACACTACTACAGACAAAGATTCCTTTACTGAAGGTAAATCACTTGACAAGCAAAGGTATTACTAACATCTTAGATCTCTATAACGGAACACAACTAAAAACGATTGATCAGATCATGTCCCAGTATAACCTCCCGAACAACAGGTAAACTCTTATGACGCGTACACACGGTCGGACTTTTCGGCTACAAAAGTCCGGCAGCCCGTCCGACAGACTTTCGACAGACTTTCGACTGACTTTTGGCGGACTTGCGGCAGACTTTCTAATGAACGGACTTGCCTACCTACGATCACACAAAAGTCCGAATGATTCGTACGTGATTACGTACACCGGACTTTTTTTTTTTTTTTTTTTTCCTGATTACTGCATAGTGTCAGTTTGTGACAGTTAGCAGTGGTGGGACAGTTAGTATTAGCCCCCTGTAGGTCTAGGGTACCCCCCTTACCCCCCCTAATAAAGTTTTAACACCTTGATCACCCCCCCTCACCCGTGTCGCTAAGCGATCATTTTTCTGATCGCTGTATTAGTGTCGCTGGTGACGGTAGTTAGGGACGTAAATATTTAGGTTCACCGTCAGTGTTTTATAGCGACAGGGACCTCCATATACTACCTAATAAATGTTTTAACCTCTTGATTGCCCCCTAGTTAACCCTTTCACCACTGATCACCGTATAACCATTACGGGTGACGCTGGTTAGTTTGTTTATTTTTTATAGTGTCAGGGCACCCGCCGTTTATTACCGAATAAAGGTTTAGCCCCCTGTAGGTCTGGGGTACCCCCCTTACCCCCCTAATAAAGTTTTAACCCCTTGATCACCCCCTGTCGCCAGTGTCGCTAAGCGATCATTTTTCTGATCGCTGTATTAGTGTCGCTGGTGACGCTAGTTAGGGACGTAAATATTTAGGTTCGCCGTCAGTGTTTTATAGCGACAGGGACCCCGATATACTATCTAATAAATGTTTTAACCCCTTGATGGCCCCCTAGTTAACACTTTCACCACTGATCACCGTATAACCGTTACGGGTGACGCTGGTTAGTTCGTTTATTTTTTATAGTGTCAGGGCACCCGCCGTTTATTACCGAATAAAGGTTTAGCCCCCTGATCGCCCGGCGGTGATATGCGTCGCCCTAGGCAGCGTCAGATTAGCGCCAGTACCGCGAACACCCACGCACGCACCATACACGCACCGTGCACCTCCCTTAGTGGTATAGTATCTGAACGCATCAATATCTGATCCGATCAGATCTATACTAGCGTCCCCAGCAGTTTAGGGTTCCCAAAAACGCAGTGTTAGCGGGATCAGCCCAGATACCTGCTAGCACCTGCGTTTTGCCCCTCCGCCCGGCCCAGCCCAGTCCAGCCCACCCAAGTGCAGTATCGATCGATCACTGACACTTTTCTTTGTAGCGTTTTGGTGAACTGGCAAGCACCAGCGGCGTAGTACACCCCGGTCGTAGTCAAACCAGCACTGCAGTAACACTTGGTGAATGTTTTGAACGCTACCATGCACTAGTTGAGTATTAGCGTAGCGTACAGCATTGCACAGACTAGGCACACTTTCACAGGGTCTCCCAAGATGCCATCGCATTTTGAGAGACCCGAACCTGGAACTGGTTACAGTTATAAAAGTTACAGTTACAAAAAAAAGTGTAAAAAAAAAAAAAAACACAAACAAAAATAAAAAAAAATAGTTGTCGTTTTATTGTTCTCTCTCTCTCTCTATTCTCTCTCTATTGTTCTGCTCTTTTTTACTGTATTCTATTCTGCAATGTTTTATTGTTATTATGTTTTATCACGTTTGCTTTTCAGGTATGTAATTATTTATACTTTACCGTTTACTGTGCTTTATTGTTAACCATTTTTTTGTCTTCAGGTACGCCATTCACGACTTTGAGTGGTTATACCAGAATGATGCCTGCAGGTTTAGGTATCATCTTGGTATCATTCTTTTTAGCCAGCGGTCGGCTTTCATGTAAAAGCAATCCTAGCGGCTAATTAGCCTCTAGACTGCTTTTACAAGCAGTGGGAGGGAATGCCCCCCCCCACCGTCTTCCGTGTTTTTCTCTGGCTCTCCTGTCTCAACAGGGAACCTGAGAATGCAGCCCGTGATTCAGCCAGCTGACCATAGAGCTGATCAGAGACCAGAGTGGCTCCAAACATCTCTATGGCCTAAGAAACCGGAAGCTACGAGCATTTTATGACTTAGATTTCGCCGGGTGTAAATAGCGCCATTGGGAAATTGGGGAAGCATTTTATCACACGGATCTTGGTGTGGTCAGATGCTTTGAGGGCAGAGGAGAGATCTAGGGTCTAATAGACCCCAATTTTTTTCAAAAAAGAGTACCTGTCACTACCTATTGCTATCATAGGGGATATTTACATTCCCTGAGATAACAATAAAAATGATTTAAAAAAAAAAAATGAAAGGAACAGTTTAAAAATAAGATAAAAAAGCAAAAAAAATAAAGAAAAAAAATAAATAAATAAAAAGCACCCCTGTCCCCCCTGCTCTCGCGCTAAGGCGAACGCAAGCGGCGGTCTGGCGTCAAACGTAAACAGCAATTGCACCATGCATGTGAGGTATCACCGCGAAGGTCAGATCGAGGGCAGTAATTTTAGCAGTAGACCTCCTCTGTAAATCTAAAGTGGTAACCTGTAAAGGCTTTTAAAGGCTTATTTAATTAATTTAATTAAAATAATTTTGTTGCCACTGCACGTTTGTGCGCAATTTTAAAGCATGTCATGTTTGGTATCCATGTACTCGGCCTAAGATCATCTTTTTTATTTCATCAAACATTTGGGCAATATAGTGTGTTTTAGTGCATTAAAATTTAAAAAAGGGTGTTTTTCCCCAAAAAATGCGTTTGAAAATCGCTGCGCAAATACTGTGTGAAAAAACAAAAAATGAAACACCCACCATTTTAATCTGTAGGGCAATTGCTTTAAAATAATATATAATGTTTGGGGGTTCAAAGTAATTTTCTTGCAAAAAAAAATAATTTTTTCATGTAATCAAAAAGTGTCAGAAAGGGCTTTGTCTTCAAGTGGTTAGAAGAGTGGGTGATGTGTGACATAAGCTTCTAAATGTTGTGCATAAAATGCCAGGACAGTTCAAACCCCCCCCAAATGACCCCATTTTGGAAAGTAGACACCCCAAGCTATTTGCTGAGAGGCATGTCGAGTCCATGGAATATTTTATATTGTGACACAAGTTGCGGGAAAGAGACAATTTTTTTTTTTTTTTACACAAAGTTGTCACTAAATGTTATATTGCTCAAACATGCCATGGGAATATGTGAAATTACACCCCAAAATAAATTCTGTTGCTTCTCCTGAGTACGGGGATACCACATGTGTGGGACTTTTTGGGAGCCTAGCCGCGCACGGGACCCCGAAAACCAAGCACCGCCTTCAGGCTTTCTAAGGCCGTAAATTTTTGATTTCACTCCTCACTACCTATCACAGTTTCGGAGGCCATGGAATGCCCAGGTGGCACAAACCCCCCCCAAATTACCCCATTTTGGAAAGTAGACACCCCAAGCTATTTGCTGAGAGGTATAGTGAGTATTTTGCAGACCTCACTTTTTGTCACAAAGTTTTGAAAATTGAAAAAAGAAAAAAAAAAATTTTTTTTCTGGTCTTTCTTCATTTTCAACAAATGAGAGCTGCAAAATACTCACCATGCCTCTCAGCAAATAGCTTGGGGTGTCTACTTTCCAAAATGGGGTCATTTGGGGGGGGGTTTGTGCCATCTTGGCATTTTATGGCCTTCAAAACTGTGATAGGTAGTGAGGAGTAAAATCAAAAATGTATGCCCTTAGAAATCCTGAAGGTGGTGCTGGGTTTTCGGGGCCCCGTACGCGGCTAGGCTCCCAAAAAGTGCCACACATGTGGTATCCCCGTACTCAGGAGAAGCAGCTGAATGTATTTTAGGGTGCAATTCCACATATGCCCATGGCCTGTGTGAGCAATATATCATTTAGTGACAACTTTTTGTAATTTTTTTTTTTCTTTTTTTTGTCATTATTCAATCACTTGGGACAAAAAAAATAAATATTCAATGGGCTCAACATGCCTCTCAGCAATTTCCTTGGGGTGTCTACTTTCCAAAATGGGGTCATTTGGGGGGGTTTTGTACTGCCCTGCCATTTTAGCACCTCAAGAAATGACATAGGCAGTCAGAAACTAAAAGCTGTGTAAATTCCAGAAAATGTACCCTAGTTTGTAGACGCTATAACTTTTGCGCAAACCAATAAATATACGCTTATTGACATTTTTTTTACCAAAGACATGTGGCCGAATACATTTTGGCCTAAATGTATGACTAAAATTTAGTTTATTGGATTTTTTTTATAACAAAAAGTAGAAAATATAATTTTTTTTCAAAATTTTCAGTCTTTTTCCGTTTATAGCGCAAAAAATAAAACCGGCAGAGGTGATCAAATATCATCAAAAGAAAGCTCTATTTGTGGGAAGAAAAGGACGCAAATTTTGTTTGGGTAGAGCATTGCATGACCGCGCAATTAGCAGTTAAAGCGACGCAGTGCCGAATTGTAGAAAGTGCTCTGGTCAGGAAGGGGGTAAATCCTTCCGGGGCTGAAGTGGTTAAAGGACCAGCCTCGTTTTGGATTTTAGGTGTTTACATGTTTAAAAAAAGTTTTTTTTTGCTAGAAAATTACTTAGAACCCCCAAACATTATATATTGTTTTTTCTAACACCCTAGAGAATAAAATGGCAGTCATTGCAATACTTTTTTTTGCACCGTATTTGCGCAGCGGTCTTATAAGTGCACTTTTTTTGGAAAAAATTCACCTTTTTGAATAAAAAATAAGACAACAGTAAAGTTAGCCCATATTTTATTTATATTGTGAAATATAGTGTTACGCCAAGTAAATTGATACCCAACATGTCACGCTTTAAAATTGCGCCCGCTCGTGGAATAGCGTCAAACTTTTACCCTTAAAAATCTCCATAGGCGACGTTTAAAAAATTTTACAGGTTGCATGTTTTGATTTACAGAGGAGGTCTAGGGCTAGAATTATTGCTCTCGCTCTACCGGTCGCGGCGATACCTCACATGTGTGGTTTGATCACCATTTTCATATGCGGGCTCTACTCACGTATGTGTTCGCCTCTGCGCGCGAGCTCGTCAGGACAGGGCACTTTAAAATTTTTTTTTTTTTTTATTTTACTTTATTTCATTAATTTTTTCACTGGTTTTAAAAAAAAAAAATTTGGATCACTTTTATTCCTATTTTACAAGGAATGTAAACATCCCTTGTAATAGAAAAAAGCATGGCAGGTCCTCTTAAATATGAGATCTGGGGTCAAAAAGTCCTCAGATCTCATATTTAGACTAAAATGCAAAAAAAAAAAAAAAAGTCGTTTAAAAAAATGACACAAAAAAAATTGTGCCTTTAAGAGAAGTGGGCGGAGCCGACGTAATGATGTATCTCGGGCCGTCCTATGGTATAGAGACGGGTGGGTGCCATCTTGGCCTCACTCGTGTCTTTACCCAGGCACAGAAAGGACCCGATCGCCTCCGCCGCTACCGACGGCTCCGGTAAGCGGCGGAGGGCGCGGGAGGGCGGCGGGAGGGGGTGGCACCTCTCCCGCCGCCGATAACGGTGATCTCGCTGTGAACCCACCGCAGAGACCACCATTATCGTGTACAGAAACGCCGGCCACAAATATGGATACCTCGGTTGTGGCAACAGCTGCTGCCGTTACCGAGATATCCATCTTCAAAAAAATGACGTATATATACAGTGGCCGGTCGTTAAGTGGTTAAAGGCCCTTTACCTGTATAGCTGTCTGCCTATTACTATTTTTGGTCTGCGGAGTCTGCAAATTGCTTTTGCATTTACCTAAGGGTGTCCTGGCCCTAATCCTTTTTCCCCAGTTCAGTTCGCAACAGAACATGTGAACAGGCAAAAAATTTGTGCAAACACCGTTAAAGTCTATGGGACACGAATGCGAAAAATACAAATGCTCATTTTAAAGGCTCATATGCAAGTTATTGCCATAAAAAGTGTTTGGGGACCCGGGTCCTGCCCCAGGAGACATGGATCAATGCAATTTTCTTTTTTTTTTAAATGGCTGGAGCAGTGATTTTAATAATGCCTAAAGTGAAACAATAAAAATGAAATATTCCTTTAAAGAGGAAGTAAACCCTGATGGCTTTACTTCTCCTTTGTTTCCCTGCAAAGGTAAAGCATAATGGGCTACTATGCATTGCATAGTAGCCCATTATTTGTCACTTACCTGACACAGGAGCCTGCGATGTCACTGCTGTCCCCTCTTCCACGAAGCGTCCATCTTCCTTCCGGGTATCGCTGCTCGGGCGCTGTGAGTGGCTGAAGCAGCGATGACATCACTCCGACGCATGCGCGCGGGAGCCGTCAGTGACGGCATGTTAGCCTTCACTAACGGCATGCTCAGTGTACTTGCGCCGTTGTCTATGGCGCGCATGCGCTGTAGACATCGGTGGCCCTTTTTAGGAAAATATCTCCTTAACCGTGTAGATACAAAAAAAAATAAATGGTGTGGATGTTCCTCCCGAAATCCATACCAGGCCCTTCAGGTCTGGTATAGATATTAAGGGGAACCCCGCACCCATTTTTTTTTTTAATGGCGTAGGGGTCCCCCAGGCCCCCAAGCACTATATACTCTGGATTCCTGTATATACAGATCCTCGTTAAATGATTATTATGATGAACTTTAATATTATGTATTGATATGTTATAGATGTTCACATCACCCTGAAGAAGATCAAATACAACATTAAGATTGAAACGTGTTGGGGTTATTCTTCACAGCAATATACTGTTTGTGTATTGCTTTTTGTCAATGTCATATTGGACATCCATTATGAAAAAAATTGTGTACACCAGAGCTCTTGTTGTTGTCCCTCTTTGTTTATGTATCTCTCCTTCTCCTTTTTTTTGCTATTTGATACTGTTCATTATTCGATGGGGGACATGGACCGGAATCCAAAGTAACACCACCTCAAGGGTATCCAGGCATACAGCTCACAAACTGCACTGTTTCCCCAAAATCCAGGGCCCATAATCAGTAGGCAAGAGGCCATCATTCAGTCCCCTCCAAAAGCCTCTGTCCCAGGAGGTGAGTCCACATGATCCCCATTCTTGGCTGCAAGGAATTGTTGTCATTAGTAGGTGTGGGGCAGAGGTCATGGACTCTCTGTCCGGCTGTCAGCGCTTCAGCTGTGTGGTCTTTACCATTCCATGGCTTGGCCTGTTGTTGGGCAGAGGGGCCAACTGCCCTAGTTCCCTGAAGCTGAGAAGAAACTGTAGGTGCTAGGCAGAGGCCAGCGGCACTCTGCTCTGTTGTCAGCGATTCAGCTGGGAGTAGAAACTTTACTACATCCGCTTGTCGCTGGGGAGAGGGGCCGACTGCCCCGGCTCCCTGGAACTCTGTAATTGTTGCCAGTGCTGGGCAGAGGTTGGTAGCACTCTGCCCTGTTGCCAGCACTTCTGCTGGGGACTCCACACCATCCGCTCCGGCTAACTATTGGGACGGGAGACTGACTTCCTCCACTCCCAAATTGCGGATTTGCTGCTGGGGTGGAAGGATGACCTCCTTCTCTCCCAAACTGTGTAGCTGCCATTGGGGAGGTGAGCTGGCTGCTTCCTCAGCCGTTCCCTCATCTGGCTGCTGGGATGACATTTCTCTGTCTCCCAAGTACACAAATCCTTGTTGGGGAGTGACCATCTCCTTCTCCCCCTGGGCCCCAGAACTGCCGCAGGTGTAGGGAAGAGGTCTTGGACCCTCTGTTCGGTGGCCAGCGCTTCAGCTGGAGAAGTTTGTTATAACTTCAAAGATGCTGCTGGCAGAAAATCCCATGTGCCTGTCAGTGTTGTGGGAGAAAGGCCGACTACCTCTTCTCTCAAGAAGGCCGAAGCCACTGTTGGTGCTGGGCAGAGGTTAGCAGAGCTCTGTCCTGTTGTCAGCACTTTAGCTTTGGAGATGGCAATCTCCAGAGTTTCCACTGGTGATTCTCTGGCATGCTGCTGAATGTGTTCTAGCAGTTTCCTGTATTCCCTTTACAGATGCTGTTCCTTCCTTAGCAAATAGTCCAGATCAGATTTAAGCTCTGAGACCCCTGCAAGACCGAGCATAGCCTCTCTATATTCTCTATATTCTCGCAGGTCCTCAAGAGTAGGTTCCCCTTCATCGCCAAACACAAAACAATCTGTAAAGCTCTCCCACAGCAATCCAAGGCCACCAAAGTCATATCCCTCCAGAAAGCATTCTGTTGTCTCCCCTAATTATCCCTGCTCTGCGTGGCATTGCAGAGCCCGATAACGATTGTCCAGCTCTATCTCCTGCTGGACCAGCCTATTCAACTCCAAGTCACCCATTGCTCCTGGGGCCGCTCTTCCAGAAATGCCATCCGCAATGCCCGTTGGTCACTGGCCTGTTGCTCTGGGGTTGGAAAGCACTTGCCCTGTTTCATACCAGTGAGCTGGAGGGCTCCACTCCAGAGCTCCACCCGAATCTGCTGCCTGAGCTCCAGGTATTCATCCTCAGACACAGTCCTGGTGTATGCTGAAAGGACGATCCACAGCAGCCCTGGGAACTCTGATACCAGGTCCATATCTCTGCTGGGGTGACCAAAGTCTGCTCTCCTGATCCAGGTGGAGGTTTGGATGTCCCAGATTGCAAGAAGCATCCCACTGCTTGCCACCAATTGTGACGGAAGCACATTTGTTACATGTTACATGTTACATTGGTGGCAGCAGTGGGATATCTGATATCTATATTCAGACTGGGAGGAAGCGGTATATGATGAAAGGGCTCAAGCGGAGTGTGCGATGTTTTGTTATAATGCACTTTTATTTTTACAGGAACCTGCACCCATGATCAGTCAATTCTGAGTGCAATGTGCAGGGCTGCTGTTAGAAATCATATTCTACCTGACAGGGCCCCCCTCCTTTTTCTTTTTTACCTTTTTAACAGTCCTGTTGGAGGTATTTGGTGAAATATCAGGGTGCTAAACAGACCCCTGATGTCTCACATTTGAGACAGAGAAAGGGACTGTGGACAAAAATTCCCCAGTCCCTTTCTCTGCAACCTCAGCTGCACTGAATTCTTGAATTCTAGTAAAACACAATTTACTATCCTTCAGTGATGAATGAACACAGTGAGTGATCGGTACTAATTCCCCACTCGTCCTTCCCCCCACCCCTGCTCTCCATGATAAGAAAATTCTCCTGTGTGCCCTCAGCAGCTGATGGTGGGAAAGGAGAGGAGGGACGCTGGCACTGCTGCAGGGGATGGGGGCACACAGGGAGGCCCGGAAAACAGGGGGGTGGGGGGTAGGGACACAGATACCAATCCCCCTGCAGTGCAGCCGGAGGAAGAAAAAGAGGAAAAGCCAGCATAGCTGCAGGGGAAGCCACATGAGTTGCCAATAAGGCAGTACAAACATTGCTGCTGCTCGTCAGGTGCACGGGCCCCCCTTTTAACTGATGGGACCCGAGCCTGGTACAGGAGGGCTGGCTGTATTGCCTTATCAGCCGCCCTGGCAATGTCAGGCTCCTGCAGCTCTATGTCCATACTTCCATATAGGTTTTCAGTTTTAGAGCCATAGGAAGTGTGAGTGGACTATGAGTGCAATGATCATCGCTCTCCTGGTCCATTGAGTACTACAAACCACCTGCTGCAGTGGAAGACAGTACTTGTAGTTTCTTCATTCACAGCAATGGCGTCACTATGGGGGGGCAGAGGAGGCCCTGACCCCCCAACATTATGCTGTGCTCCACCATGTGCCCCCCCATTAAAAAAATTTTTTTAACAAAAAGGCAATGTCTTTACTCGGGCCGCCACTGGAGTAACACAGTCTCTATTGAGAGGGATAGCATCCCCAGTCAGCTCCTGCGGGTGATTCCTCCCCCCTCCCTCTGCTTGCTGACACTGCATCATGTGAGCGCTCACACAACCATGGTCGCCCGATCTGCTCCTTCCCCTGCACCCTCATTGGCAAGGAGAAGAGTGAGTTGCAGGAAGGACTCCACCAGGACTCAGTTACTGAAAAAACAGACTGATTTCTCCCGTCCTTAGGACAGGAGAACCAGCCTGTAAATTCCAAGAGATGCCAGACCAGCGCTGTCAATAGCAGGGGCAGGACAGCAAGAGGAGGCTGTGGAAGCCCACAGTGGCAGAACACCAGGACCCTTATATTTTCTTGGTATGCTGGTGACATATATCTCTTGTTTTCTGCCACCCTGGGGGGCCCCAATACAGTAGGAAGGGAGCTCACTGCAGAACATGTGAAAGGGCCCATTGTGGGATCGTAGTAAAGGGCCCCGGGATATATATAAATATAAAATTGCATTTTATAGTTGCCCCCCTACTATGAAAACTGGAGACGCCACAGATTCACAGATATTTGTGAATGAATGACATGGCTTTTCAGGTGGAGCCCTGCACAGCTGCATTATTTTTAAATATGAGAGCAGCTGCTGGGGACAGGAACTGCCACCACCTGCTATCACAGGGAGGGGGGCTCTGATGGTGAGAGGCAGGTGATTAGGAGCATATTTTAAATTACACTCAAATACGGGTGCAAAGTGTAAAATGTTCCTAACAGTAAACCTAGCCTTTAATATAATTGGAGCATTTACACTGGCCACCAATGTCATTTACACTTATGACCAATGTAACATCAGTAATCACCAATGCTCCCAGTGAAATTGTGACTAGTGTTACCCCAGTCACATGTCGTGAGCAAAAATCCCTCTGTTCAGGCTTGTTTAAACTTGTGGCTATCATTTCCACTCCTCTAAAAAATGATTCATAGGGGTTCTCTTTTCAGACACTAGAGATGGGCCGAACACCCTTGGTTCGGTTCGCGCCAGAACTTTCGAACATTGCAAAAGTTGGGAACTGGATAACGAACCCCATTGAAGTCTATGGGACCCAAAATGGAAAAATCAAAAGTGCCCATTTTGAAGGCTTATATGCAAGTAATTAAGCAAACAATGGTTATGGGGGTCCGGGTACTTCCCTGTGAGACATGTATCAATGAAAAAAAAGTTTGTAAAAAACATAATTTTTTTAAAAAGCAGTGATTTACTGATGCTTAACATAAAACCATAAAAATGAGAAATAACAATAAAAATGAAAAATTCCTTTAAATATAGTGCCGGGGGGTCTCCTTAGTCTGCCTGTACAGTTGCACATCTGTACCATGTATAGAACCTGCTGCAGCAATAATGACATTTATAAAGCCAAAAAAATTTAATTTTTCATTCAAGATTTCTTTGCAGAGGCATGAGAATCAGACTTCTCTTGGTCACTGGGGAATACAATATCTGGAACTGCCTCCTCCCAGCCACGTTCTATTCCCAAGGGTTCTGGGGATGGAAAACCACCTGTTAAGGTTAGACATATGTCTTGCTCTGCTTCAATGCCTCCAAAATGGCAGAATTCTTCTCCTCCTCCTGCTCCTCTTGTGTGTTGTGTGGCGTCTCAAGAATGGTGTCTGCATAAAGCGGGCCTTTGAAAGGTAAGGAAGTCCTCCTCTTCCACCTGCTGCTCTGCCTCGCATGCCCTCTCCATAATGCCATGCAGAGTCTGCTCCAGCAGGAACACAACAGGGATTGTGTCACTAATGCATGCATTGTCATGGCTCACCATCCTTGCGGGGGGGGGGGGGGGTAGTTACTTACCAATCCCACATAGTTTGAGGTAATGCTCCTGAGACAGAGCTCCTCTCCACTGAAGTGGGAGGCTGTTGGCCAGTAGGGATGAGCCGAACTGCCCCCGGTTCGGTTCGCACCAGAACCTGCGAACGGACCGAAAATTCGCACGAATGTTAGAACCCCATTGATGTCTATGGAACTCGAACGTTCGAAATCAAAAGTGCTCATTTTAAAGGCTAATTTGCATGGTATTGTCCTAAAAAGGGTTTGGGGACCCGGGTCCTACCCCAGGGACATGTATCAATGCAAAAACTTTTAAAAACGGCCATTTTTTCGGGAGCAGTGATTTTAATGATGCTTAAAGTAAAAAAAAAAAAGTGAAATATTCCTTTAAATATCGTACCTGGGGGGGTGTCTATAGTATGCCTGTAAAGTGGCGCGTGTTTCCCGTGTTTAGAACAGTCCCTGCACCAAATGTCATTTTTAAAGGAAAAAATCTCATTTAAAACTGCTTGCGGGTTTAATGTAATGTCGGGTCCTGACAATATGGATGAAAATCAGTGAGACAAACGGCATGGGTACCCCCCAGTCCATTACCAGGCCCTTTGGGTCTTGTATGGATATTAAGGGGAACCCAGCACCCAAATTAAAATAAGGAAAGGTGTGGGGCCACCAGGCCCTATATACTCTGAACAGCAGTATACAGGCGGTGCAAACAAGACAGGGACTGTAGGTTTGTTGTTAAGTAGAATCTGTTTTAAACGGCACCCTATCAGATCGGGTACATATCGTGAATGGTACAAGACAAGGTTGTCCCCTTTCACCACTCCTATTAATTTTAACCCTAGAGCCTTTCATTAGACAGGTTAATGCAAATACTTTGGTTAGGGGATTCCGGGTAAGGGGACCGGAGTTCAAGGTGGCTGCCTATGCCGATGATTTGTTATTTTTCATTTCTAAGCCCCATATCACTCTCCCCAATCTTATGAAAGCCTTTGAACAATATAGCTATGTTTCAAACCTAAAGATAAACTACTCCAAATCGGAAGCCATGAATATATCCCTGTCCAACCATTCACTTACATCTGTGATAGAGAACTCACCCTTCAAATGGGACCACAAAAAACTGAAATATTTGGGAGTGTTTTTGACGCCCCAAATAACGACAATATACGAACAAAATTTCCCTCCTCTCTTAAAATCTATAGATACTGACCTTCGCAAATGGCACTCCGGAACCTTCTCTTGGTTCGGAAGGGCAGCCGTCATTAAAATGACAGTTCTCCCCAAGCTCCTCTACCTAATGCGCACTTTACCGATTAAACTGCCGCCTGCCATGTTTAGGGCACTGAGAACCATGTTTCTGAAATTTATTTGGGCACACAAAAAAACCAAGAATCAAACTTGAAACACTTCAGAAAGCGATGGCACTGGTAGGGCTGGGAGTTCCCAACTTAAAGGAATACTACAAAGCATCTCACGTAATGAGGGTCATTGACTGGCACTGCCACAGTGAAACTAAAGACTGGGTGAAATTAGAAATGGACCTTCAGACCTCACCACTTACCTTTACACCCTGGCGACCTTGGCTTTCATACACTGACGATCTGAAGCAACACCCTTTAACGGGAACCACCCTGAAACTGATCCATGAAATACACGATGACACAGGGATTACATCTGCCCTGGGCCCATAACCTCACTGAGGGATAATCCAGATTTTATCCCGGGGGTTGGCAATCCTCACCTCAGGTCCTCCCACAATGGCAGACCTCTTTTGGCAAGATATTGTTACCATTAAGCTAAAATGAAAGAATACCAGACACTTAAACAGAGTGACAATGTGACTGACTTGCCATTCTGGACCTACCTTCAAGTTAGAAGCTATGTTAGCACCAACCACAAGGTGGGAGACTTTTCCAGACCTTTGACAGATTTTGAGTCGGTGTGCCATATGGGAGAGCCAATCCGTGGGGCAACCTCAATTATTTATGCGTGGCTACAGAATACAAAAACACCCATGGATGACAGACTCCGAGTGCGGTGGTCAGAAGCCTTACAGGTAAACATAACTCTGAAACAGTGGAGGAACGCTTGCATTTTATCACACAAGTGCTCTATCAGCACCAAAGTGCAGGAGACAGCTTTCAAACTGCTGACTCAGTGGTACTTAACCCCAGCAAAATTAAATAAGATGTTCCCTCAGACATCGGACCGATGTTGGAGATGTCTTGGAGACAGCGGAACTTTGCTACACGTATGGTGGCATTGTCCTTTGATTGTCTATTTTTGGGACAATGTCCGAGACTACATTAAAAAAATCACTGAGACCTCTCTATCCCTAGATGGGTTTACTGGAACAGGTTGGGACTTTGAATGAGACATGGGTCTCCATCCCTATGCATACTAGAAACGGGAGAAGTGGGACTTTGAGTGAGGTGTGCAAAAGAGGCCAAAGGATCAGTCACTATATAACAAACCATTTATTGATTGACAATAGTCAGGTGGCACAATGTAGTTCCAAATTGTACATAAAACAATCATAGGTACTTGCATATATACATGGTAAAAGTGAATAATAAAACCCCAATGGTGCAGGGCAAGAAATGGTTAAAGGGTTAACAACATCCATAAAATGCACAGGGTCACAATATTGCTATATAACACTCAATGAAAGATATGGTGCATGTAGTAAGACCGACGCGTTTCGTGTATCAAACACTCTTCAGGGGCAATCAAGCACCAACATCTAAAAGCAAGAAAAAACAAAAAATCCAAATAGTAAAAAATATAGTGCATGAGGAAAAAATGGGGTATGCATATAGGAGAGGCTACAAAGCCACAAATCCCAAATGTATACTCACTTGACCAAAGAGTGTGACCACCATGGGTTCCATAGTCACAGGCCACCGACTGAGTCAGATCCGGGAGCTGAGGGGGGAGCCCCCAAGACAAGGGGAGAGAGAGACTAAGCCAGGCGCACACAAGAGGAATCCCCATATGGTAATGTATCCACACTGGTGTTGAGATGAGAAAAGTAAATCTGTGGTGGTGATAGAGAGTAATACATATATAAGGTATGCTCTAGGGCTAGCACGGGCCCCCAATCCCAAAATAGTTGTGAAAAATGTTGGCATATACTACCCTCCTACCTAGGTAGTAGATAATGGCCGTATACAATCTGCCCAGTGATGGATATGCTGCCTGATGGTAAGCTGGCAGAGAAATGGGGGCCCCTTATGTACATCCAGCCGCCCCCCCCAGCAGGGAAACTCCCCCCAGCGTCAGACAGTGCGGGCACCAGGCGAACCAAGGCCTCTCCCAGCGCAGCGGCACTCGCCGCCCACAGCTGCTGGGGACGCCGCCGTCCACGTGTCCGCACAGGATGTAAACACAACGCCTCTCAGCAAATAGCTTGGGGTGTCTACTTTCCAAAATGGGGTCATTTGGGGGGGGGGGGTTTGTACTGCCCTGCCATTTTAGCACCTCAAGAAATGACATAGGCAGTCATAAACTAAAAGCTGTGTAAATTCAAGAAAATATACCCTAGTTTGTAGACGCTATAACTTTTGCGCAAACAAATAAATATACGCTTATTGACATTTTTTTTACCAAAGACATGAAAGCCGACCGCTGGCTGAAAAGAATGATACCAAGATGATACCTAAACCTGCAGGCATCATTCTGGTATAACCCCTCAAAGTCGTGAATGGCGTACCTGAAGACAAAAAAATGGTTAACAATAAAGCACAGTAAACGGTAAAGTATAAAAAATTGCATACCTGAAAAACAAACATGATAAAACATAATAACAATAAAACATTGCAGAATAGAATACAGTAAAAAAGAGCAGAACAATAGAGAGAGAGAATAGAGAGAGAGAGAACAATAAAACGACAACTATTTTTTAAAATTTTATATGGTTTTTTTTTTACACTTTTTTTGTAACTAACTCTTATAACTGTAACCGGTTCCAGGTTCGGGTCTCTCAAAATGCGATGGCATCTTGGGAGACCCTGTGAAAGTGTGCCTAGTCTGTGCAGTGCTGTACCCTACGCTAATACTCAACTAGTGAATGGTAGCGTTCAAAACATTCACCAATGCAAAGACCAGGATTGTCAGGACAGGAGGGACAATAATAGCGGGTGTCACGCCTATATCTGCGCTTGCTGCAGACACAACATCTTTTTTGGGGGGGTTCGTTGGGTAGGGGTACTCGGGAGGACATAAAGAAAATGCCTCTCATGCAGATGACTGCATTTGGTTGGGGATGTGAATGGGGGAAGTACGGGCGCTGCAAAAGCGGTGGGTTCCCAATTAGGATTGGCGAATGCAGCAGGAAGGGCACTATGGGCACGACGGGCCTGTGTTTGTCTTTTTGGTGGCAGCAGGACACTACTTGTGCTTGCCACCTCACCAGCTTGAACTGCACTTATGGGACTCGCCACGTCACCAAGTGTTACTGCAGTGCTGGTTTGACTACAACCGGGGTGCACTAGGCCACTGGTGCTTGCCAGTTCACCAAAACGCTACCAAAAAAACTGTTAGCGATCGCAGGGATCAGGCCTGACTCTGCAAATGCTGCAGTTATGCGTTTAGTGTTTTGTAAGTGACAGTGATCGATCGATACTGCACTTGGGTGGGCTGGGCCGGGCGGAAGGGCAAAACGCAGGTGCTAGCAGGTATCTGGGCTGATCCCACTAACACTGCGTTTTTGGGAACCCTAAACTGTTGGGGACGCTAGTATAGATCTGATCGGATCAGATATTGATCCGATCAGATACTATACCACTAAGGGAGGTGTATGCTGCGTGCGTGGGTGTTAGCAGTACTGGCGCTAACCTGACGCTGCTTGGGGCTGGTGCTTGCCAGTTCACCAAAATGCTACCAAAAAAACTGTTAGCGATCGCAGGGATCAGGCCTGACTCTGCGAACGCTGCAGTTATGCATTTAGTGTTTTGTAAGTGTCAGTGATCGATCGATACTGCACTTGGGTGGGCTGGGCTGGGCCGGGCGGAGGGGCAAAACGCAGGTGCTAGCAGGTATCTGGGCTGATCCCGCTAACACTGCGTTTTTGGGAACCCTAAACTGCTGGGGACGCTAGTATAGATCTGATCGGATCAGATATTCATCCGTTCAGATACTATACCACTAAGGGAGGTGTACGGTGCGTGCATGGGTGTTAGCGGTACTGGCGCTAACCTGACGCTGCTTGGGGCTGGTGCTTGCCAGTTCACCAAAATGCTACCAAAAAACTGTTAGCGATCGCAAGGATCAGGCCTGACTCTGCGAACGCTGCAGTTATGCGTTTAGTGTTTTGTAAGTGACAGTGATCGATCGATGCTGCACTTGGGTGGGCTGGGCTGGGCCGGGCGGAGGGGCAAAACGCAGGTGCTAGCAGGTATCTGGGCTGATTCCGCTAACACTGCGTTTTTGGGAACCCTAAACTGCTGGGGACGCTAGTATAGATCTGATCGGATCAGATATTGATCCGTTCAGATACTATACCACTAAGGGAGGCGTATGCTGCGTGCGTGGGAGTTAGCGGTACTGGCGCTAATCTGACGCTGCCTGGGGCGACGCATATCACCGTCGGGCGATCAGGGGGCTAAACCTTTATTCGGTAATAAACGGCGGGTGTCCTGACACTATAAAAAATAAACGAACTAACCAGTGTCACCCGTAACACTTATACGGTGATCAGTGGTGAAAGAGTTAACTAGGGGGCAATCAAGGGGTTAAAACATTTTTTAGGTAGTATATGGGGGTCTCTGTCGCTATAAAACGCTGACGGCGAACCTAAATATTTACATCCCTAACTAGCGTCACCAGCAACACTAATACAGCGATCAGAAAAATGATCGCTTAGTGACACTGGTGATGGGGGGTGATCAAGGGGTTAAAACTTTATTAGGGGGGGTTAGGGGGGTACCCTAGACCTAAAGGGGGCTAACAGTACCTGTCCCACCACAGTAACTGTCACAAACTGACACCATGCAGTAATCAGAAAAAAAAAAAACTGCTTGGTGTCAGTTTGTGACAGGGGGGGGTGATTGGGGGGTGATCGGGGTGGGGGCGGTCGGGGGGGGGGATCGGGGGTGTTTTGTAAGCCTGGCATGTTCTACTGTGTGTGTAGTGTTTGTGCACTAACATTGATGTCTTCTCTCCTTGGCGCCGGAACGGAAAATACCGAGCCGAGGAGAGATGACATCATTTCCTTTGCTGCTGTTTAGCATACAGCAGCAAAGGAATGTTCCCATTGGCCGGCGGCGATCGCAAGGGGGGGCCACGAACGGATGGCCTCCCCCTCACCTCCGATCGCCGGGGGACAAAAGAGGACTGCCTCGGGCACCGGGGGGGTCCGATCGGACCCCCCACCCGCGGGAGGCTAATCACGTGTATGTACGTGATTTTGCCTGCCCGTGCCGCCTTGCCGACGTACATCGGCGTGAGGCGGTCCTTAAGTGGTTAACGTGTTTAGCTCCAGCCAAAAAATCTTTTTTAAGCTTTTTGGAAAACATA
Organism: Lithobates clamitans; assembly: GCA_037952925.1. Classification (NCBI taxonomy): domain Eukaryota; kingdom Metazoa; phylum Chordata; class Amphibia; order Anura; family Ranidae; genus Lithobates; species Lithobates clamitans. Next base: position 471,761 of record JBBGZY010001040.1, on the reverse strand, counting down.
GGGAAGGGTTATCACCCCTGTGACATTTGTTTTGCTGTCTTTCCTCCTCTTCAGAAGATTTCAGCTCACTTTTTGTCCCAATGACAAATGTTTTTTGAAAATTTGGGTTTTTTTGTAGAACAAGGATTGGAAAGCATCAGTGGAAAGGAGAAATGTTTTTCCCATATTAACTCTTACAGGAGAGAATTTCCCTTCCTAGGGGTAGATTTCATCTCACTTCCTGTTGTCTCCTTCCGTTTGCAAGTAGGAGTCGTTTGTAAGTTAGATGTTCGAAAGTAGGGGCCTGCCCTATATACTCAGCAGAAATTTGGGCCTTAGGTGTTGTTGTGGCCACAACACTGTAAGCCCTCACAGGGCCCTGCTGTGAAATATTAGATCAAGAATTGTAATTACATGCCCCTGTTGAACAGGGGCAGAAAAATTGGGCCGTTGGTGGTGGTGGTGCTGGTGTCACAACACTGTAAGTCCTCACTCGCTCTTGGTGGGTGCAGAAATGGGCCCTGCTGTGAAATATTAGATCAAGAATTGTAATTACATGCCCCTGTTGAACAGGGGCTGAAAAATTAGGCCTTAGGCACTGGTGCTGGTGCCGCAACACTGCAACCCCTCACAGACACTCTAGTTGGAACACAGGAACGAGCCCTACTGCAAAGCATTGCATCAAAAATTGTAAATACACGCCCCTGTTAAACAAGGGCTGAAAAATTGGGCCTTAGGCACTGGTGCTGGTGCCACAACACTGCAATCCCTCACAGACACTCTAGTTGGAACGCAGGAACGAGCCCTGCTGCAAAGTATTGCATGAAAAATTGTAATTACACGCCCCTGTTAAACAGGGGCAGAAAAATTGTGCCTTAGGCACTGGTGGTGGCGCTCAGAACCAAAAATGTTCTTACAAGCTATCAGCGTGATGATTGAGGAGGAAGAGGATAATTTCTCAGGGATAGTCACTCAGCATCAGTATAGGCAGTCTTTGAAGGGATCTGAGATTTCAAAAAAAATTATTCGGTTACATCAGCATCAGTTGCTTGGTAGCTTGTGGTGATCCAAGACTGATTCATTTTTATGAAGGTCAGTCGATCCACCGAGTCGGTGGACAGGCGCACCCTGTGATCGGTTACAAAGCCTACAGCAGCACTGAATGTGCGTTCCGAAAGAACGCTGGATGCAGGACAGGCCGGTAGCTCAATTGCATACTGTGCAAGCTCTGGCCAGTGATCCATCCTCAAGACCCAGTAACCCAGAGGATTTTCGGTGGGAAAGGTGTCCAAGTCAGATCTTGCCCCTAGGTATTCCTGCACCATGTAAAACAGACGCTGGCGATGGTTGCTGGAACCGATCATACCTTGGGGCTGAGGACCAAAAATTGAACGCATCGGTCAGACAGCCACCTTCTCCACCGCTCTTTCTTTGACTGACCGAAGCCTCAGCAACACGTTGTCCAGAAACAGGAGTTTGTAACCTCCCAGTCTCTGGGAACGCGTTGCACAGACCTTTCTGCAAGGCCTCCCGAAGATGTTTCATCCTCTGCTCCCTCTGCGATGGCAAGATAAGGTCCGCAACCTTACCCTTGTAACGTGGATCAAGGAGGGTTGCCAGCCAGTATTGTTCCTTCTCCTTGATACCATGAATACGAGGATCCTTACGCAGGCTTTGCAGGATCAGGGAGGCCATGCAGCGTAGGTTTGCTGAGGCATTCGGTCCGGAGTCCTCTGGGTCACTAAGGACGACATGGTCTGCAGCCACCTCCTCCCAGCCACGTACAAGTCTATGTGTTTCTTGGGACTGATCCCTTAAAGACTGCTGCTGATGCTGAGTGCCAGGCTCCACCTCCATACTGACACAATCTTCCTCCTCCTCGTCCTCTTCCTGTGTGATCGGCGGGCACGCAGGAAAACTGTCTGGATAAAGGGGGCCTTGAGAGCTAAGGAAGTCCTCCTCTTCCTGCCTCTGTTCTGCCTCAAGTGCCCTGTCCATTATTCCACGCAGTGTGTGCTCCAACAGGTAGACAAGGGGGACAGTGTCACTGATGCTTGCACTGTCACTGCTCACCATCCTTGTGGCCTCCTCAAATGGTGACAGGACAGTGCATGCATCCCTGATCATGGCCCACTGGCGTGGGGAAAAAAAAAACAAGCTCCCCTGATCCTGTCCTGGTGCCATAGTCGCACAGGTACGCATTGATGGCCCTCTGCTGCGTGTGCAGCCGCTGCAGCATGACCAACGTTGAGTTCCACCTGGTGGGCATGTCATAGATTAGGCGGTTCTTGGGCAGGTTAAACTCCTTTTGGAGGTCCGTCAGCCGAGCACTGGCATTATATGACCGGCGGAAATGCACACAGACTTTCCTGGCCTGCCTCAGGACATCCTGTAAGGCCGGGTACCTTCCCAAGAACCGCTGCACCACCAAGTTAAGGACGTGAGCCAAACAGGGCACATGGGTCATTTGTCCCTGTCGGAGGGCAGAGAGGAGGTTGGTGCCATTGTCGCAAACCACCATTCCTGCCTTAAGTTGGCGTGGCGTCAACCACCTCTGAACCTGCCCCTGCAGAGCTGACAGAACCTCTGCCCCAGTGTGACTCCTGTCCCCCAAGCACACCACCTCAAGCACCGCATGGCATCTTTTGGCCTGCGTACTTGCGTAGCCCCTTGAACGGCTACGGAGCACCGCTGGTTCCGAGGACAAAGCACAGGAAGAGGCCATGGAGGAAGAAGAAGAGGAGGGGGTGGAGGAGAGAGGTGTGTCACAATAATTAGCATTTTGGAGGTGTGGTGGCGGAACAACCTCCAAAACTACTGCACCTTGTCCTGCATCCTTCCCAGCTGCCAGCAGAGTCACCCAATGTGCCGTGGAACTTAGGTAACGTCCCTGTCCATGCCTGCTGGACCATGAGTCAACGGTAATATGCACCTTACCGCTGACCGCCCTGTCCAGCGAGGCATGGACATTGCCTTCCACATGCCGGTAGAGAGCCAGAATCGCCTTCCGTGAGAAAAAGTGGCGTTTGGGTACCTGCCACTGAGGAACCGCACATTCCACAAACTCACGGAAGGGGGCAGAGTCTACCAACTGAAAAGGCAGCAGTTGAAGTGCTAGCAATTTTGCCAAGCTAGCATTCAACCGCTGCGCATGTGGATGGCTGGGAGCAAACTTCTTTTGGCGGTGCAGCAGCTGGGGCAGGGAAATTTGCCTGGTACAATCTGACGTCGGTGTACCAAAAGCAGATTGCCCAGAAGTACTTGGCTGTGACACACCTAATTCTACACCTTCATTCCTCTCAGTTCAGGTCTCAGAGAGGACTGAAGGTATAGTGGGGTTGGAGAGCTCAGCTGATGAGGAGCAAGGAGAGGTCCTCTTTGTTCTTTGGTGTGGGTCTTTTAGATAAGCTTGCCAATGAACTGCATGGCAGGTCAACATATGTCTGGTCAAGCATGTGGTACCCAAGCGGGAGATGTTTTGGCCACGCAAAATACACTTGAGACATATGTTGCAAATAGCAGCGGTGCGATCTGATGCACTCGTCTCAAAAAAGGCCCACACCAAAGAACTTTTTGAATAATGCGCAGAGACTGCAGCGCCCTGCACATGTGGAGCTTTGGGGTGTGATGCAGTCAATGTGCTGCCCTTAGGCTGGCCCCTGGAGGGCATCCTGCCTTGTTGGTGATGTGCCGCCTCCTCCTCCTCCTCTTCCTCTCTCTGATCAGGCACCCACGTTGAGTCAGTGACCTCATCATCCCCTCCCTCCTCATCACTGGAGCAAACCTGGCAGTATGCTGCAGCAGGGGGAGCATGACTGCCAGATTGCCATCCTTCTTGGGCACCCCCTCTGTCCGTGCTCATGTTACTGCCTTCATCGAGCTCAGTATCATCATCAGAGCCTTCCAAACGCTGGGCATCCTCCTGGAGCATGTACCCAACACTGTGTTCAAACAGTTCGAGGGACTCCTCAGGAGGACATGATGGGGCTAGGGAAGGAGTCACTGATGACATTGAGCCGAGGGAAGAGGCCGCTGCTTTGCCAGACAAAGTACCCTGGGCATGGGTGAGAGAGGATGAGGAGGATGAGGACGGCTTGGTCATCCACTCGACCAAGTCTTCCACATGTTGCGGCTCAACACGGCCAGCTGCCGAAAAAAAGGCCACGCGTGTCCCATGGCCACGTGCTGATGAGGATGCACCGTCTCCACGACCAGCACTAGACACAGAGCCTGCTTGCCCTCTCTTTTTGGCTTGTGACTGTCTGCCTCTCCTTCTTGGCCTTCCAGACATACTAATGGCCAGTAGCTGCACTAAGCTGGGATATATATATATATATATATATATATATATATATATATGTACTGATACTGCAGCTAGCAAAATCAACTGCCTGCCTGTAGTATGAGAACACCACCAACCTTCTACAGGTAGCTTTAGCTGAACACTGTGCAGAGCTCGCAAAAAACTAACTTGTAGCTTTTTTAGCTGCCTGCGGTAGTGATTGGATCAGGAAAACACCACCAACCTTCTACAGGTAGCTTTAGGTGAACACTGTGCAGAGCTCGCAAAAAAATAACTTGTAGGTTTAGCTGAACACTGTGAGGTGGACGCACCACACTAACTTGTAGTTTTAGCTGAACACTGTGAGCAGGACGCACAGCACTAACTTGTAGTTTTAGCTGAACACTGTGAGCAGGACGCACTGCACTAACTTGTAGCTTTAGATGAACACTGTGCAGAGGTCTCACTACACCAACTTGTAGGTTTAGCTGAACACTGTGAGCAGGACGCACAGCACTAACTTGTAGGTTTAGCTGAACACTGTGAGGTGGACGCACCACACTAACTTGTAGTTTTAGCTGAACACTGTGAGCAGGACGCACCCCACTAACTTGTAGGTTTAGCTGAACACTGTGAGCAGGACGCACAGCACTAACTTGTAGTTTTAGCTGAACACTGTGAGCAGGACGCACTGCACTAACTTGTAGCTTTAGATGAACACTGTGCAGAGGTCTCACTACACTAACATGTAGGTTTAGCTGAACACTGTGAGCAGGACGCACAGCACTAACTTGTAGGTTTAGCTGAACACTGTGAGGTGGATGCACCACACTAACTTGTAGTTTTAGCTGAACACTGTGAGCAGGACGCACCCCACTAACTTGTAGGTTTAGCTGAATACTGTGAGCAGGACGCACTGCACTAACTGTAAATAGTCTAGCTGCCTGACTGTGGTACTAATAGGATCAAAAGAACACGAGCAATTTTCTTCAGGTAGCTGTATATACTGTAACAAGACAAGCCTGCCTGTCAGTAAGAAGATAACAGGAACGGATCTAGCTGAACACTGTGAGCAGGACGCACTGCACTAACTGTAAATAGTCTAGCTGCCCGACTGTGGTACTAATAGGATCAAAAGAACACCAGTAATTCTCTTCAGGTAGCTGTATATACTGTAACAAGACAAGCCTGCCTGTCAGTAAGAAGATAACAGGAACGGATCTAGCTGAACACTGTGAGCAGGATGCACTGCACTAACTGTAAATAGTCTAGCTGCCTGACTGTGGTACTAATAGGATAAAAAGAACACCAGTAATTTTCTTCAGGTAGCTGTATATACTGTAACAAGACAAGCCTGCCTGTCAGTAGGAAGATAACAGGAACGGATCTAGCTAAACTGAATACAGTGTATATATATATATATATATGCAACACCTGGGATACATATATATACACAATACACTGTAAGTGCAGCTAACTGACTGACTGTTCTGCCTAATCTATCTAACTCAAATCAAATGACACTGTCTCTCTGTCTATCTCTTTCAACGCCGGAACACACACTACACAGGGCCGCCGTGCAGGCGGCCTTATATAGTGTGGGGCGTGTACTAAATCCCCTGAGCCATAATTGGCCAAAGCCTCCTTGGCTTTGGCCAATTACGTCTCTCTGTTCAGACGGCGCTGTGATTGGCCAAGCATGCGGGTCATAGTGCATGCTTGGCCAATCATCAGCCAGCAATGCACTGCGATGCCGCAGTGAATTATGGGCCGTGACGCGCCACACGAATTTGGCGCGAACGCCCCATATCGTTCGCAATTTGGCGAACGGGCGAACAGACGATGTTCGAGTCGAACATGGGTTCGACTCGAACACGAGGCTCATCCCTATTGGCCAGGATATCACTGTGATGCAGACTGCATGTGCCCAGCCATATGTGTCTCCACAAGATGTTTAACTCGCTGGCCTGCCCGGTCCAGGATGGGGCTTGTAGTGGCTGACCCAGCGCTTGGCTAAAAGGTTTACAAATGCTCGTTGATCAGACTAGGGTGACTACTGAATCTAGAATATCCAGCCAGTCGTCCACCCCGGCTGTTGATTGAAGAGCTCCGCAGGAAAAGATCCCAGGTAAAATGGGAAAAGGAAAAAAAAAATATGGAATCTTATGCCGCGTACACACGAGCGGACTTTACGGCAGACTTTGCCCGTCGGACTTTTCAACGTACTTTACGACGGACTTTCTGAATGAACGGACTTGCCTACACACAATCCACCAAAGTCTGTCGAATTCGTACGTGATGACGTACGACCGGACTAAAACAAGGAATTTCATAGCCAGTAGCCAATAGCTGCCCTAGCGTGGCTTTTTGTCCATCGAACTAGCATACAGACGAGCGGACTTTTCGACCAGACTCGATTTCGACGGATTAATTTAAAACATGTTTCAAATCTAAGCCAACTTTTGAGAAAATTTTAAACCAAATTGTAGCGCTAAAAACACATAAAAAAAATATTAATAATAAAAAGTTCCAAGTGCATATAGATATAATGTCCCAGGAGAAACAGGTGTGTGATCCAAAAGAACAATCAACAGTGCAAATAAATGGTCTGTATATTGATCTTGTCTGCTTCCCACCCTTCAGCTTGTATATCATCAGTTAAAGCGAGTAGATGGAATACGCTTACCAGAGAGGTTGGATTCTACTGCCGTAAGCATAGAATCAATGAAGCTTATTGCCACCCAGGGCGAAGTGGTGAGATGTTGGAGGCAAGGGTAGAGCCTCTGCCAGGCCAGGACGTCCCCTCTCTCCCACCGAAGCGGAGCCGGAAATGGATTCCAAAAGTGTTTTTTCAATTTCCCAGAATCTGGCAAATGAGCAGCACCTCCTCTTTGCTAAAGAGACCTCGCCATGTCCACCTAGATGGAGATCCTGATCTAAGGATCTCCATCTAGGTGGACATGGCGAGGTCTCTTTAGCAAAGAGGAGGTGCTGCTCATTTGCCAGATTCTGGGAAATTGAAAAAACACTTTTGGAATCCATTTCCGGCTCCGCTTCGGTGGGAGAGAGGGGACGTCCCGGCCTGGCAGAGGCTCTACCCTTGCCTCCAACATCTCACCACTTCGCCCTGGGTGGCAATAAGCTTCATTGATTCTATGCTTACGGCAGTAGAATCCAACCTCTCTGGTAAGCGTATTCCATCTACTCGCTTTAACTGATGATATACAAGCTGAAGGTTGTGAAGCAGACAAGATCAATATACAGACCATTTATTTGCACTGTGGATTGTTCTTTTGGATCACACACCTGTTTCTCCTGGGACATTATATCTATATGCACTTGGAACTTTTTATTATTAATATATTTTTTATGTGTTTTTAGCGCTACAATGTGGTTTAAAATTTGTTTTCCTTTTGTCACATGGTTTTGTAGCAGCTGTTGTTATTTCCTTATTTTGGGTAGCGCATTAATCATCCCCCCTTTTCACTGCAACTTTTGAGAAAACAAAGTCCGCTGGAGCCCACACACATCGAATTGTCCGACGAAATCCCGTCCGCCAGGCAAAGTCTGTCGTAAAGTCCGCTCGTGTGTATGCGGCATTAGGTCCAAGCAGGGAACTATTCCTGAACACTAGGCAGAAAAAACTGGATTGGCTATAGCAGAGAGGGTTTTATGCCAGAAGGGACTGCCCATAGGTGGTGCTGAGTTATTTTCTGCCAAGTGTCCTACTCCTGTAGGTGGTGATATAACCCTATGGTCAATATTAAGAAGAGCTGTGTCAGTCAATGAACCTAAGAGAAAGAAGTCTGCTCACTGAGGCTCTAAACTATTTATGCACTCTCCAACCACCATCTGGGCAACACCTTCCCACAGATTGGGGTTACATAAATATTCCTAAAGCTCCAAAAAACTGGGGGAAGCAGCCAGACTTGCAGCCTACAGAGCCCAGAGCAGCCTGAAGCAATCACACACACACAGTTCTGCTGATTACATGAGAGCCAAGATTAAACTTGCCTAACTCAAAACCTAGCAGCCTAGCAAGGAAGGTGCTACATTGACAAAATAATTACACTGTCATGCCAATACACACTCTAATAATGTTGTCATACCAAAATGAATGCATTTTAAATGTAATGAACAAATATTTGTTATAATTATCCAACAAAACTTTGACACCAATCAATGTAATGCGTTACAAGCACCTGAAAAACTTTTGTAATATGTCCAGGCTGATTCACTGTTAACCCCTTCCCGCCGAGCGTACACAGATGTGCGGCCTCAGCTTTCGGGGGTTATACCGGGATGATGTCCGCAGCTGCAGGCATCGTCCCAGTAACATTTTTTAGAGCGAGTGATCAGCTTTCCAGGGATAACAACCGATGCAGCTAAAAGCTGCTCGATTGTTATCCTGGAGAAACGGGAGGGGACGTCCCCCCCTCCCGCCGCCTCCCACCGCTCTAACCAGGCCTTCCGTCCCACCGGAAGACTCGATCGACGATCCGCCATTTCCGGCGGCTAGGGACAGACTGGCACGAAGCCAGAAACGGCTTTGTTCTAGTCTCCTGATTGTAAACACGGAAGCGTTGTCACCGTAAAATTTTTTTAAAGCGTCGCCTATGGAGATTTTTAGGTACCGTAGTTTGTTGCCATTCCACGAGTGCATGCAATTATAAAGTGTGACATGTTTGGTATCCATTTACTCGGCGTGACATCATCTTTCACATTATACAAAAAAATTGTGCTAACTTTACTGTTTCATTTTTTTTAAATTCATGAAAGTGTCCCTTTTCCCAAAAAAGTTGCGTATAAAACACTGCTGCACAAATACCGTGTGACATAAAATATTGCAACAATCTCCATTTTATTCTCGAAATTCTCTGCTAAAAAAAATACATATAATGTTTGGGGGCTCTAAGTAATTTTCTAGCCAAAAATACAGATTTTAACTTGTAAACACCAAATGTCAGAAATAGGCTTAGTCATAAAAGGATTAAACACTGAGGCCTTGATAATGGATATTTCCTCATGTCCCTAATACTCCAGTGGGAGCTCCTTCATTGTGTGTTATATTGTTTAACCACTTCAATACCAGGCACTTAGACACCTTCCCGCCTAGCCCAATTTTCACCTTTCAGCGCTGTTGCAATTTGAATGACAATTGCGCGGTCATGCTACACTGTACCCAAACAATTTTTTTATCATTATGTTCCCACAAATAGAGCTTTCTTTTGGTGGTATTTGATCACCTCTGCGGTTTTTATTTTTTGCGCAACAAATAAAAAAAGACCGAAAATTTCGAAAAAAAACAAGTTTTTCTTTGTTTCTGTTAAATTTTTTTGTAAATAAGTACGCTTTCTCCTTCAATAATGGGCACTGATATAGCTGCACTGATGGGCACTGATACGGCGGCACTGATGGGCACCGATAAGGTGGCACCAATGAGGTGGTACTGATGAGGTGGCACTAACGGGCACTGATGATGGGCACTGATAGGCGGCACTGATGGGCACTGATAGGTGGCACTGATGTGCACTGATAGGTGGCACTGGTATGCGGCACTGGTATGCTGCACTGATGGGCACTCATAGGTGGCACCGATGGGCACACATAGGCGGCACTGATGGGCACTCGTAGGTGGCATTGATTGGCATATATGGGTGGCACTGATGGGTACTTATGTGTGGCACTGATGTGTGGCACTGATGGGCACTGATAGGTGGGCACTGATGGACACAGATGGGCACAGATGGGTACTGACAGGTGGCACCGATGGGCAATGACTGGTGGCACAGATGGGCAATGACAGGTGGCACTGATATAGCATTGCTGGGCATTGCTGGGCATATTATTGGCATAATAGTGCCAATCAGTGCCCATTTGTGGGCACTGATTGGCACAGATTGGGCACATGTGGATGGCCATGGGGTACATACCTGGCCATCCACGTTGCCCCTTCCCTGGTGGTCCTAGTGGCATCCCTGGTAGTCCAGTGGGGTGATCTGCGGGGGGGCTGCGCTGATAAACAATCAGCGCAGACCCCCCCTGCCAGGAGAGCCACCGATCGGCTCTCCTCTACTTGCGTCTGTCAGACGCGAGTGAGGAAGAGCCGATCAACGGCTCTTCCTATTGACAGCGTGATCAGCCGTGATTGGACACGGCTGATCACGTGGTAAAGAGCCTCCGCCGGAGGCTTTTTACCAAGATCAGTGTAGCGGTGTGTCAGACTGACACACCGCTCCACCGATCGCCGTGATGCGCGCCCCCGGGGGCGCGCTGCGGCATGTTGTCCTGCTGGACGTCATATGACGCCCAGTCAGGATAACACAACCACTTCCCAGCCGTCAATCCGCTATAGGGCGGGCGGGAAGTGGTTAACCACTTCAATACAGGGCACTTTTATTCCCTTCCTACCCAGGCCAATTTTCAGCTTTCAGCGCTGTCGCACTTTGAATGACAGCTACGCAATCATGCTGTACCCATATGACATTGTTATAATTTTGTTCACACAACTAGAGCTTTCTTTTGGTGGTATTTGATCACCACTGTTTGTATTTACTTTTTGCTAAATAAACAAAAAAGACTGAACTTTTTTTTTTCATTTTTGTTATAAAATTTTGCAAATAAATAAATGTTCCTCATAAATTTAGATTAAAATGTATTCTGCTACATTTCTTTGGTGAAAATAACCTGAATCAATGTATATTATTTAGACTGTAGGAAGGTTAAAGAGTCCATAAACTATGGGATATATCCGAAAAGCGATCAAACCTGATGTACTGACGGCCTATCTCAAGCTTATAGCAAGTTTTTTAAAGTTGTAATTTTTTTCTATGATTTTTTGGAAGAAAAATGTCAAAATGTTATTTTTTTTAACATACGGTCACAAGTGTAGTACACTGACTGGCGACAGTAAGAAAAAAAACTGTTTAATATTTTTTGTTCAATTTTGTTTTTTTTTTTTCATTACCCTTTTTTCGTTTTTTTACCACACTGTGACCAGAGCAATGTAATTTTACCATAGTAACATTGTACTACTCTTGATTAGGGATGAGCTTCGAGTTCGAGTCGAACTCATGTTCTACTCGAACATTGGCTGTTCGCAAGTTCGCCGAACAGCGAACAATTTGGGGTGTTCGCGGCAAATTCGAATGCCGCGGAACACCCTTTAAAAGTCTATGGGAGAAATCAAAAGTGCTAATTTTAAAGGCTTATATGCAAGTTATTGTCATAAAAAGTGTTTGGGGACCCGGGTCCTGCCCCAGGGGACATGGATCAATGCAAAAAAAAGTTTTAAAAACGGACGTTTTTTCAGGAGCAGTGATTTTATTAATGCTTAAAGTCAAACAATAAAAGTGTAATATCCCTTTAAATTTCGTACCTGGGGGGTGTCTATAGTATGCCTGTAAAGGGGCGCATGTTTCCCGTGTTTAGAACAGTCTGACAGCAAAATGACATTTGGAAGGAAAAAACTCATTTAAAACTACCCGCGGCTATTGCATTGCCGACAATACACATAGAAGTTCATTGATAAAAACGGCATGGGAATTCCCCCCAGGGGAACCCCGAACCAAAAAAAAAAAAAAAAAATTGATGTGGGGGTCCCCCTAAATTCCATACAAGGCCCTTCAGGTCTGGTATGGATATTAAGGGGAACCCCAGCCAAAATTTAAAAAAAAAAATGACGTGGGGTTCCCCCTAAATTCCATACCAGACCCTTCAGGTCTGGTATGGATTTTAAGGGGAACCCCGCGCCAAAAAAAAAAAAAAAAACGGCGTGGGGTCCCCCTAAAAATCCATACCAGACCCTTATCCGAGCACGCAACCTGGCAGGCCGCAGGAAAAGAGGGGGGGACGAGAGTGCGGCCCCCCCCCCCTCCTGAACCGTACCAGGCCACATGCCCTCAACATTGGGAGGGTGCTTTGGGGTAGCCCCCCAAAACACCTTGTCCCCATGTTGATGAGGACAAGGGCCTCATCCTCACAACCGTGGCCGGTGGTTGTGAGGGTCTGCGGGCGGGGGGCTTATCGGAATCTGGAAGCCCCCTTTAACAAGGGGACCCCCAGATCCCGGCCCCCCCCCTGTGTGAAATGGTAAGGGGGTACTTACCCCTACCATTTCACTAAAAAACTGTCAAAAATGTTAAAAATGACAAGAGACAGTTTTTGACAATTCCTTTATTTAAATGCTTCTTCTTTCTTCCTTCATCTTCTTCTTCTTCTGGTTCTTCTGGCTCTTCTGGTTCTTCCTCCGGCGTTCTCGTCCAGCATCTTCTCCGCGGCGTCTTCTATCTTCTTCTCCTCGGGCCGCTCCGCACCCATGGCATGGGGGGGAGGCTCCCGCTCTTCTCTTCATCTTCTTCTCTTCTTCATCTTCTTCTTCATCTTCTTCTTCTTCTTCTTCTTCTTCCTTCTTCTCTTCTTCCTGTCTTCTCCGGGCCGCTCCGCAGCCATGCTGTGGCATGGAGGGAGGCTCCCGCTGTGTGACGGCGTCTCTTCGTCTGACGGTTCTTAAATAACGGGGGGCGGGGCCACCCGGTGACCCCGCCCCCCTCTGACGCACGGTGACATGACGGGACTTCCCTGTGGCATTCCCCGTGACGTCACAGGGAAGTCCCTCAAGTCACCGTGCGTCAGAGGGGGGCGGGGTCACCGGATGGCCCCGCCCCCCGTTATTTAAGAACCGTCAGACGAAGAGACGCCGTCACACAGCGGGAGCCTCCCTCCATGCCACAGCATGGCTGCGGAGCGGCCCGGAGAAGACAGGAAGAAGAGAAGAAGGAAGAAGAAGAAGAAGAAGAAGAAGATGAAGAAGAAGATGAAGAAGAGAAGAAGATGAAAAGAAGAGCGGGAGCCTCCCCCCCATGCCATGGGTGCGGAGCGGCCCGAGGAGAAGAAGATAGAAGACGCCGCGGAGAAGATGCTGGACGAGAACGCCGGAGGAAGAACCAGAAGAGCCAGAAGAACCAGAAGAAGAAGAAGATGAAGGAAGAAAGAAGAAGCATTTAAATAAAGGAATTGTCAAAAACTGTCTCTTGTCATTTTTAACATTTTTGACAGTTTTTTAGTGAAATGGTAGGGGAAAGTACCCCCTTACCATTTCACACAGGGGGGGGGGCCGGGATCTGGGGGTCCCCTTGTTAAAGGGGGCTTCCAGATTCCGATAAGCCCCCCGCCCGCAGACCCTCACAACCACCGGCCACGGTTGTGAGGATGAGGCCCTTGTCCTCATCAACATGGGGACAAGGTGTTTTGGGGGGCTACCCCAAAGCACCCTCCCAATGTTGAGGGCATGTGGCCTGGTACGGTTCAGGAGGGGGGGGGGGCCGCACTCTCGTCCCCCCCTCTTTTCCTGCGGCCTGCCAGGTTGCGTGCTCGGATAAGGGTCTGGTATGGATTTTTAGGGGGACCCCACGCCGTTTTTTTTTTTTTTTTTGGCGCGGGGTTCCCCTTAAAATCCATACCAGACCTGAAGGGTCTGGTATGGAATTTAGGGGGAACCCCACGTCAATTTTTTTTTTTAATTTTGGCTGGGGTTCCCCTTAATATCCATACCAGACCTGAAGGGCCTTGTATGGAATTTAGGGGGACCCCCACATCAATTTTTTTATTTTTTTTTTTGGTTCGGGGTTCCCCTGTGGGGAATTCCCATGCCGTTTTTATCAATGAACTTCTATGTGTATTGTCGGCAATGCAATAGCCGCGGTAGTTTTAAATGTGTTTTTTCCTTCAAAATGTCACTTTGCTGTCAGACTGTTCTAAACACGGGAAACATGCGCCCTTTTACAGGCATACTATAGACACCCCCCAGGTATGAAATTTAAAGGGATATTACACTTTTATTGTTTGACTTTAAGCATTATTAAAATCACTGCTCCTGAAAAAACGGCCGTTTTTAAAACTTTTTTTTGCATTGATTCATGTCCCCTGGGGGAGGACCCGGGTCCCCAAACACTTTTTATGACAATAACTTGCATATTAGCCTTTAAAATTAGCACTTTTGATTATTCATGTTCGTGTCCCATAGACTTTAACGGCGTTCGCGTGTTCGAACGAATTTTTTTCCTGTTCGCATGTTCTGGTGCGAACCGAACAGGGGGGTGTTCGGCTCATCCCTACTCTTGATGAGTGATCATATTTTTTTTTGTTACACATTAGGAATGCTTATAGCAGTGTATTACTTTGCTACATTGCTATAAGCAAGCATTTTACTGAGTGAAACTGTATCATTCGGATTGTTTTGATTAGCTGTGATTGGCCAGAGCTAATCCTATGGTCAGTGGCGGCTGGTGCTAAATATTTTGTTGGGGATGGGGTGGAAAACTAATGCATCCACCCCCCCCCGACGGACAATCGCGCAAGCACCCTCACCCCCCTGCTCCTGCTGGAGACGAACGGCGGACGATCGCCACAAGAATCCCCTGGGCGGATTGGAGGTGGGGGAAGGCGGCGATCGCTGCAAGCACACCAATGAATATAGACTATTTTTAGGAGGCAGGGGGCCCATTCCCTCTGTTCTCCTCCGGGCTGAACAGGAAGTGTCCTGAGACACGATTGGGAGTCCTAAGACTCCCTGGCCAATCAGGTCTCAGGAGCTGCTTCCTGATTGTCCGGGAGGAGAATCGGGAAGACAATAGCAAATATTAAATTGCTATTGTCACACAACTGGGTGAGCTCAGGGCGTGGTGCTCTGCGCTCTGAGCCCACCCATTTTTGAAGCCAGTTAGAGCCTCAGACTTTAATCATGTGCTTAAAAAAAAAAAAACATTGGAATCAATGTATCTGGCACCCTGCATGTAGATTAGGGCGCATGGATAGGAGGGGGGGTGGTGCCTCTAATGGAGTGGCCGACACTGCACATGGTGCAGATGCGCTTGGATTGGCCCTGTCTGTACCATGTGATCACACGGACCAATCACAGCTAGCAATTGTACATGTAGCAATAAATCTCGGTGGAGCTGCTGGTTTAAAGCAGGTCTGTTACCTTCACTCTGCTTCCCTCTGTTTCACCGGCACCGGGTCTAGGGTTCCGTTGAGTTTACTGATGGACGATACACGCACCACACTGAAGTACGTTTTCAATGCTTTATTAAACAAACTGACGCAGGAAATAGCAGGTAAGAGGCAGAAAGGAAACTTGCAGAAGAAACTCAAATATTCTCTTGCCACTAATGTTCTGGTAGGATTCAGATACTATATGGAATGCGCTCCCCTCCTGGGACACACTCTTTGCTCGTCTGGATAGACCTCTCTCACCGGTCTAGCAGCCAGCACGCAGCACGGATCAAAGTCTCTGCCACAGACTTGTTTTTGGGAACAAATCCGTATAATCCTCGGCCACAGGATGTATCGGATCCTCTGTAGTGAATGTCAGTCACAGTGCTTGAACCTTTAAGCCAACCCGGCAACACTATGCTGTATAATTACTTTTGGATACATCCTCCAACCGAGTCACCAGGCCCCTCCATAGACCAGCACGCTGCGTGATCTCTCCAAGACGGGTCCTCCCCTGGGATCTCCTCGGCTGTCCAGCTTCGTCACACAGGACCAACAGCTCAGGACCATTCCTCGGCCACAGTGGTAGGCCCCAGACAAGCCTCTGGACCCACCCCTGCACCGTAGTGTCGTGGGCCTCCCGAACCGAGGACCACGAGGCAGCTTCTTAACGCATACCTGTCGGCCAGGAGGGCCAGCAGGTGGCTGTGAAAACGAACCCAAAAATATGGCGTCTGTTCAATAAATACCCTCGCCCAGAATGCAACTCTCCGGGACAGAGGAGCATCTATCCGCTTTAACACGTTGTGTTTCCAACCCCGAACAGTGGCAACAGCGACACCCACCGGTCAGCACAGAAACACACACAACGTCAGCTAAGCTGGAACAGAGGCGAACTTTACCTTCCTAACGCCCAAATTACTAAATTTACCTAACATGCGGTAGATTGCAAATCTACCAGCGCTACATACTCCCCCCACTACAATAGACGTTGTCCCCAACGTCTGTCCAAAACAGTAACAATAACTCTCAAGCCTGAGAGTAAGCATTTGAGTTTCTCATAACTTTTTGATAGACAAAGTGAGAAAAAGGACAGATAAAGACACTATAAGACCTTTATTTATAACACAGTATGTTTACAGCCGCAAACAAAATCACAGTATAATTATACACATCCTCACTATCTAACTAGCTGAAAAGCCTCCCAGCTATATATGAACCGATGGTTCCTGAAAAAGAACATAGTTTAAACACACACATATATACAAAAGTAGGAGCAAAGCCTCATTGAAAATGAAACTCTCTTCCCACTACAATATCAGAGAAACATATACTTAAGGAGTCCATCCCTGCATAAGAACTTTTTTTTTTTTTTCTAAAAAGAAATCTGACTTGCAAAAGAAAAAGTCCTTGGATTTAAACTCTGAACGGGATCCACAAGTCTTGATCACGCAGATCTTTTCACCCTGTCTCTATCTAGCTAAATAACTTTAAAGTTCTATTGTCCATAGTTACCAGTAAAACCGAGGATCTGGCAAAGTTAAGGATTTTCCTTCCTTATCCACAGTGGTAATAAAATATATGACATCATCCTTTCCCGGTCTGCAAATTACCACTTTATCGGCGTAGATGTGCCGACCGAAATTCC
Organism: Lithobates clamitans; assembly: GCA_037952925.1. NCBI lineage: Eukaryota > Metazoa > Chordata > Amphibia > Anura > Ranidae > Lithobates > Lithobates clamitans. The sequence goes on along the minus strand of JBBGZY010001040.1, from coordinate 454,860 downwards.
AATGTACAAAGCATCCGTTAAAACGTTCATCCATCTTGACGGAACAACCAGTCTTTCTGAAGGGCTTAGGTACAGACAGATAGTCCCAAACACATACCCCAATAGTGGCTTACCCGTCCCCAATGTAGACCACGGCCGTGGGAAGCCTTTACATAGCCCATCTTCCTCTGAGTAGGCACCACAGGAACAGGTGTAGTGGACTCAGAAATTAAAGTAATGTCTCATGATGAGACAACAGCAGCAGTGTCTCTTTCCGGAACATTATCTGCAACAACAGGCAAAGTAGCGGCCTGTCGCTCTCTCTCTTTAGCGATAGCAGCTTCCACTGTAGCGATGCCTGTCGCCCAATCCATCCGATAAGCACGGGGCGACATGGTAGGCTGTTCCACCGCAAACAGATATTCTCCGCACAAGGGACATCGGCCGAATGGACGAAGATGCAAGGCCAATCCTTCGCACCGATGGCAGATCATGCCCAGTATACAGGACAAACCTCCCCTGCGGCTTCAATCGAACTCCAGTATCTGTGAGCAGAGTTCCAGTTTGCAGAGTATTCATCACGGTACTCGAAGGGAACATTCTGGGTCCCAGAATCGATTGCAACGCCGGAAAAGACATAGCCACACTCTGATCTTTTCAGCACGATCACGAGGCTCCTCTCTCCCTCTGGCGCCAAACACCTACACGCGTCCCACGCGGTAGCAAGTAGGGTAACTCCTTCCACTTGTTCTTTCAGTCACGTAGCTCACGGGCCTTTCTGTGGCGCCCAGCGTCTACGCACTCAGAAGCAAAGTCCTGCAGTTTAACCTTTTTTCTTCCTGTAAAGATTTGATTATGATTTTTAAATTCCAGATCTTTCTGTAAACTCCCGGTAAAACACTCCACTGGGTAGCAAAAATTGACGGTCAACAAATCCCGGACGACACCCCCACATGTATCAATAACTCTCGGTGGAGCTGCTGGTTTAAAGCGGGTCTGTTACCTTCACTCTGCTTCCCTCTGTTTCACCGGCACCGGGTCTCGGGTTCCGTTGAGTTTACTGATGGACGATACACGCACCAACACTGAAGTACGTTTTCAATGCTTTATTAAACAAACTAACGTAGGAAATAGCAGGAAAGAGGCGGAAAGGAAACTTGCAGAAGAAACTCAAATATTCTCTTGACACTAATGTTCTGGTAGGATTCAGATACTATATGGAATGCGCTCCCCTCATGGGACACACTCTTTGCTCCTTAACGCATACCTGTTGGCCAGGAGGGCCAGCAGGTGGCTGTGAAAATGAACCCCAAAATATGGCATCTGTCCCATAAATACCCTCGCCCAGAAAGCAACTCGGAGGACTACCTCCACCGAGCTTGTCTCCGGGACAGAGGAGCATCTATCCACTTTAACACGTTGCGTTTCCAACCCCGACCAGTGGCAACAGCGACACCCACCGGTCAGCACGGAAACACACACAACGTCAGCCAAGCTGGAACAGAGGCGAACTTTACCTTCCTAACGCCCAAATTACTAAATTTACCTAACATGCGGTAGATTGCAAATCTACCAGCGCTACATTCACAATGGAGGGCATGAAAGGAAGCCATCCATTGTGACCTGTTGTGATTGGTCAGCAAGCCAGTACACTGATCGGTCATCGGTTGAGACACAGCCGGTTACAGATCGCACTGCTGCGCGGCCGCAAACGAGGCACGACTTGGGAGCACATCATATGACATCTACCCGGATCTACGAGAGGCCCGTCCAGCCTTCATATTGTTATAGGCTTGGCAGGAACTGGTTAAGAGAGTTGTATGCATGGTAGGTGTTATTAATAGAGAGGAGATGTCAAGAGGACCTCAAATTTTTCATAGGTCAAAGAGAATTATAACTACACTTCTGGCGAACATTAAAGTATAACTAAAGGCAAAACATTTATTTGGTTTTAGATAGGGGGGAGAGGGATTAGAACACCTGTCAGGTTTTTATTGCTGTCTGTGTCCCCATTAAGGAGATTCACCCTCTCTATTTGTCCTGTTTACCATTATTATTGAAAGTAAAAGAAAATTCCAAATTTTGGGTTGTCTCCAGAAAAGTAATGGAGAAATCTTCCAACACTAGTGACCTGGGGGGTCCCCAAAGAATTCCCTTAATTCACAGGTATTTCCTCTTACTTCCTGTTTGGTTATGGGACAGGAAGTGAAGGTAAATCTTCGCAATGGGACACAGATGGCGGAAAAAAAAAATCTGACAAGGGTTATAACTCTCCCTTACTCTATCCAAAATGAAAAAAAAAAGTTTTGCCTATAGTTTTACTTTGGAGCCCTTTCACACTGGGGCGGTGCGGGCGCTGGCGGTAAAACGGCACTATTTTAATTTTTTTTTTCATTTTAGTGACAGTATTCGCCCGCTAGCGGGGGCGGTTTTACCCCCCTGCTAGCGGCTGAGAAAGGGTTAAAACCACTGCAAAGCGCTGCAAAGCGCTGCTGCAGCAGCGCTATGCCGGTGGTATAGCTGCGCTGTCCTAATTAATTTCAATGGGCAGGAGCGGTGAAGAAGTGGTGTATACACCACTCCTTCACTGCTCCAGAGATGCTGCTAGCAGGACTTTTTTTACCGTCCTGCCAGCGCACCGCTCCATTGTGAAAGACTGGAGACACAGCAGCGGCTCTCTCAGGGCACTTTGCAGGTGCTATTTTTAGCACTGTAGTGCCTGCAATGCGCCCCAGTGTGAAAGGGGTCTAAGAGTAAAGGTCATTCTGTGTAATAAAAACAAGATTCGGATAAAATACTGGGAAACATGCCATGTTTATAGACATGTAAATGTAAGCGTAGCTTTTGTTATAAGGTTGTAAGTGTTAATAATTGTATGACAATATCATAAAAGTTACTTTACCTTTGAGATAAACAATGACAATAAAGTATATCTATCTGTCTATAAGATAGTTGCAAATTCAGATAGATGGAATTGCAGTTCCAGGAAAATGGATGATAAATATGATGAGCAAGCCAATATATGATACAATATGATATAACAGCCAGCTAAAGAGCTAATTTGTATTTCTAGGCATTTTTTATTTGGTTTTAGATGGAATAGAGAGGGGTAAGACTCTCTTTTATTGCTGTTTGTGTTCCCATTGGGGAGATTCAGACCTCAATTTGTACTGACAACTAGGGATGAGATGAACCCCCCCCCCCCCCGGTTCTGTTCATGGCAGAACATGTGAACAAAAAATTTGTGCGAACACCGTTAAGGTCTATGGGACACGAACGTGAAAAATCAAAAGTGCTAATTTTAAAGGCTTATATGCAAGTTATTGTCATAAAAAGTGTTTGGGGACCCGGGTCCTGCCCCAGGGGACATGGATCAATGCAAAAAAAAGTTTTAAAAACGGCCGTTTTTTCGGGAGCAGTGATTTCAATGGTGCTTAAAGTGAAACAATAAAAGTGAAATATTCCTTTAAATTTCATACCTGGGGGGTGTCTATAGTATGCCTGTAAAGTGGCGCGTGTTTCCCGTGTTTAGAACAGTCCCTGCACAAAATGACATTTTTAAAAGAAAAAAAGTAATTTAAAACTGCTTGGGGCTGTAATGCAATGTTGCCCCCCCCCCCCCCCCCCTGCCCATTACCAGGCCCTTTGGGTCTGGTATGGATATTAAGGGGAACCCTGCACCCAAAAAAAAAAAAGGAGGAGTAGGATGTGAGCAGCTGTGAGCACTCACAGATGATTGAGCTCCGATGCCTGCCTGACTGATCATCGCTGGTGCCCCGTCTTCGTGTCTCATGCCGTGCTCTATCTATGTGATACCTCCAAAAAATGAGCATACCGAGTGCTGCATGCTGTCTGAGCCATATTGAAGAAAGAAACTACAAGGCTGACTGAGCCACTGATCGAGCCGCTGTTTGAGTCGCTTCTTTTGCTGCTTTGACTACTGCACTGACTGGACTGATGGGAGAAACAGGAGAAATGTGGGGGGGGTTGCGATAAAGCTGTGACCGAGGTGGTGTTCATGTCCATCCCTATCCCCACCGCCAGGGTCGGACTGGCCTACTGGGATAGCAGGAAATATCCCGGTAGGCTGCCTGCTCCGAGGCCGCTGTCAGCTGGGAGCTTTGTAACTTTTTTTTTTTTTTTTAAAGAACAGCTGAGAGAGAAGCGGCTGTGCTGTGATCAGGAGGCGGGGCTGGCTGAGGAAATATGTAGCAGGGAGGGGGGGAGGAGCAAGTGACCATCGTGCAGCAGACAGTGTACCCCCCTCCCTCTCCAGCCCGCCACATTTAAATGTGCCGAGGTGCTGCATCGGGGATGAATGGGGCTGTCGGGAGGGAGATACACACAGTACCTGAAGCTGAGAGGAGATAGAGAGAAGGTATGGTCACAGCCAAATGAATCCTGCAGCACACAAGAGCTCTGGCTGAATGGAAACAAGATCGTCTGGAGCAATGTCAGATGTAATGCTGGCCGGCCGGTGTCATCCAGAAATCTCTGCCTTCGGGCAGTGTGCAGGTTACTATCAGCCTCCCCTCCCTCCTGTCTGCCTCTGTACTCTTTTGTTTTAGCTTCCTGACCTGCACACTGATAAGATCTGTGGGAGAAGCTGCAGCCAGCTGGCATTCTGTGTCCAGTGACAGGTCACACATGGCTATCTGTTAACCATTTCAACTCAACTATTTAGCCAGAGCTCTGTGTGTTCTGCACAGTTTGATGTTTTTTTTGGATGATTTACTGCTGATTCAGGCTAGAAGCTTCACAGACTCATTAACTGTTTAAAGTTCTCCACTAATCCTGACCAGTTCATTGTAAGACAATTAGAATTTTGGAAATTGGATGTGTTGCTGTCTTCTGGCACTTAGTTGTACTTTAAAAGGAGGATTACTAACTTGATCTTGAAGAGCTGGTTTAAGTAGAGTGGCGCAGCCCTACTATACGCTTTTACATTGAGTTCAGCCATACATGCATTCCCTGCCCATCTCATGTACTATGTCTGCAGTCTCTGATCATCTCCTTACTATGTCTGCAGTCTCCAACCATACCCTGTATCATGTCTGCAGTAAGGGTGAGCTCCGGCGTGTTCGAACAGCCCACGTGCAGAGCCCGCCAGAAAGTCGGCACTGCGCTAATCACAGTGCGCGGCAGCAGAGATCGGGAAATGTCTCACTGCCTGTGATTAGCACAGCGCAGTGCCGACTTCCTGGCGGGCTCTGCACATGGGCTGTGCAAACACGCCGGAGCTCATCCTTAGTTTGCAGTCTCTGACCATCTCCTCTAATGTGTCCACATTCTCTGACCATCTCCTCTGTCATGTCTGCAGTCTCTGACCATCCCTTGTATCATGTCTGCAGTCTCTGACCATCTCTTGTATCATGTCTGCAGTCTCTGACCATCTCTTGTATCATGTCTGCAGTCTCTGACCATCTCTTGTATCATGTCTGCAGTCTCTGATCATCTCTTGTATCATGTCTGCAGTCTCTGACCATCTCTTGTATCATGTCTGCAGTCTCTGACCATCCCCTGTATCATGTCTGCAGTCTCTGACCTTCTCTTGTATCATGTCTGCAGTCTCTGACCATCCCCTGTATCATGTCTGCAGTAAGGATGAGCTCCGGTGTGTTCGCACAGCCCATGTGCAGAGCCCGCCAGGAAGTCGGCGCTGCGCTAATCACAGTGCGCAGCTGCAGAGATCGGGAAATGTCTCACTGCCTGTGATTAGCACAGCACAGTGCCAACTTCCTGGCCCGCTCTGCCCATGGGCTGCGCAAACACGCCGGAGCTCATCCTTAGTCTGCAGTCTCTGACCATCTCCTCTAATGTGTCTGCAATCCCAGACCATCTCCTGTATCACATCTGCAGTCTCTGACCATCTCCTGTATCATGTCTGCAGTCTCTGACCATCTCCTGTATCATGTCTGCAGTCTCTGACCATTTCCTGTATCATGTCTGCAGTCTCTGACCATCTCCTGTACTATGTCTGCAGTCTCTGACCATCTCCTCTAATATGTCTGCAATCCCAGACCATCTCCTGTACTATGTCTGCAGTCTCTGACCATCTCCTGTACTATGTCTGCAGTCTCTGACCATCTCCTGTACTATGTCTGCAGTCTCTGACCATCTCCTGTATCATGTCTGCAGTCTCTGACCATCTCCTGTATCATGTCTGCAGTCTCTGACCATCTCCTGTATCATGTCTGCAGTCTCTGACCATCTCCTGTATCATGTCTGCAGTCTCTGACCATCTCCTGTATCATGTCTGCAGTCTCTGACCATCTCCTTAATCATGTCTGCAGTCTCTGACCATCTCCTGTATCATGTCTGCAGTCTCTGACCATCTCCTGTATCATGTCTGCAGTCTCTGACCATCTCCTGTATCATGTCTGCAGTCTCTGACCATCTCCTGTATCATGTCTGCAATCTCTGACCATCTCCTGTATCATGTCTGCAGTCTCTGACCATCTCCTGTATCATGTCTGCAGTCTCTGACCATCTCGTGTATCATGTCTGCAGTCTCTGACCATCTCCTGTATCATGTCTGCAGTCTCTGACCATCTCCTGCATCATGTCTGCAGTCTCTGACCATCTCCTGTATCATGTCTGCAGTCTCTGACCATCTCCTGCATCATGTCTGCAGTCCCTGACCATCTCCTGCATCATGTCTGCAGTCTCTGACCATCTCCTGCATCATGTCTGCAGTCTCTGACCATCTCCTGTATCATGTCTGCAGTCTCTGACCATCTCCTGTATCATGTCTGCAGTCTCTGACCATCTCCTGTATCATGTCTGCAGTCTCTGACCATCTCCTGCATCATGTCTGCAGTCTCTGACCATCTCTTGTATCATGTTCACAATCTTTGACCATCTATTGTAGTGTGTCTTACACACATACAAAAATGACATTAATTCCTGCAAGGCTATTTAAAAACACCTGAACATATTCAAAAAATATGGGGATTTGGTCACACTATATGGCAGCCCACTTACTGTGTCAAAGTACCCCATTATTAGTGGGTCCTACACTAGTAAAAGAATGAAAGGTCCTGCGTCTCAACCATGGGAGATACACTCCTCTTTTATGGGAGAACTGAAGGGACTCCTCCTATGAACTAGTGGACACTAATAAGAGGTAATGGGGGGGGGGTGGAGTTCTCCCATAAAGATGAGTGTATCTCCAATGGTTGAGACGCAGGATCTTTCATTCTTTTATTAGTGTAGGACCCACTAATTAAGGGGTACTTTGATGCAGTAAGTGGGCTGCCATATAGTGTGACCAAATCCCCATTTTTTTTGAATATGTTCGGGTTTTTTTAAATATCCTTGCAGGATTTTAATGTCATTTTTGTGTGTGTGCGCTGTAATATTTTTACTGTTTGTTGGTCTTATCAGCACCATCTTGAATGTAAACGCATTGTAGTGTGTGCCCCCCAAGTATGATTTTGTTTTTTTACACATACAGAACTCACATCGTGTGTGTGTGTGTGTATAATATATCTCTATATATATCTCTATCTATCTATCTATATATATATATATATATATATATATATATATATATATATATATATATATATATATATATATATATCATTTTATGCAATAAATGGGCATGTAGCCATTTACTTTCCGGAAAGAGGGAGAGGAAAGGGGGCAAGAAAGGAAATGAGAGAGGGGAAAAAAGAGAGAATGCATGGAAAAGAGGGGGAGAGACATAATAAGAGCGAGAACAAGAAAGATGGATAGAGAGAGAGAGATGGGGGAAAAAAACAAGAAATTATGATAGAGAGAAATAAAGGGGAAAGAAAGGAGAACAAAGAGGAGTGGTACATCCTAAAATGTACCATAAGGGGTTTAATACAGTATGAGTGGAAGAGACTCGGGGAGCGCTATATGTCCGCCGGTTAGGGGTGCAATTTACTTGCCTACCTTGGGTGCTGACAACCCACGCTACGTCCCTGGGGCTGGTATGAAATTATTTCCAGGGCAGACAGTACGGGGGAAGGAGGCGGAGCCTAGCGGAGCAGACATGCATTGTTAGAGCTCCACACCGCTGAGGAGAGAAGAGAAGGACAAAGCGGAGCCTGCAGGCTCAAAAGGTATCCATTTGAACCTTTTTGCCCCAGGGAACAAACTGTGAAAGTTTGGGCAGGAAATATGGTACTGGGAGGAAACCGTGGCAGAAATAAAAATCACCTCACAAAGAGCTCACAGGCACTCACTGCAGCTGAAGCAGCTCCAGTCACCTCACAAGATACAGCATCAGGGCGCTCTCACAGACAGAAAATGTCACAGCAAGACTCTCCATTTGAGTCAGATACAGAACAAATCCTCTCACAAACTTCTCCACAAGCCTCCTCAGTATCCCCAGTAATATTATTACAGTTTGAAAAGATGCTTCATAAGGCTTTAAAACAAACCTCAGACCAAATAACAAAAAGCCTAACCAAAGAAATAAGAGAGCTGGGAAACCGCACCGCAGCCTTAGAAATAAAAATGGATGGTGTAAGGAGATTCCATAATACATTTCATTATTGATTAATTGTTGATTTCACCCTGTTCATGAGATATGTTCAGGGTTTGCTTATTTTGCTTAATAATTAGAAAAATATCTTGGTATATTTTAAATGACTTGTGACAGACTGACTATGACTTACTGAATTATCTCATTGCAATATCACCCTGTCTGTCTTTTCCTCTTTTATGTCTCCATCTGAGGAAACATCTGTCTGTGGTTTTTATCTCTGTACACTGTTGCTGGGCATAAGAGGGCCAACAGCAGCTAACATTAGTTTTTTAGGGAAGCTGTGGTTGGACACCTCATGGTCCGGCAGACGGTGACAGAAAATAAGGAAACTTTTGACCTATTAACTTGAACTATAGGGGTTAACATTTTAAGATCACAAGATGAAGGCATTATTAAAGTATGGAAAATCACAAGATTAAGAAATTACCGAATATGCTAATATGTATTATTTTGATTGGCCCCCAATTGGGGCAGAGTCTTGTAAAGACAGCATAAAACAGCGAATCCTGGAATAAAATATTGTAATCATTCAGCATACCTAATATGTGTGTATGTGTAATTGATTAACCGCCGGCGAGGACCTCCACTGAGCCATCTCCAGAGCCTAGGCCACAAGGAGAAGACGGGCGCCTAACAGTTTTGGTACCAGGAAGTGGTGGGGTGTTTTGAACAGGTAAGACATTTTTACTCCTTTTTACCTATTTTTGGTAACTGGTGTTGATGCTTGCCTTGTTCAAATAACCTTGTATGTCCACCCACTTACATAACTGTGCCTTCGCAACGGACTAAGGCTGGTCCCTTGGAGGGTTAAAGAAGGGCTCGCGGGTTTTTTGGTTTTTTGTAGTCTGACTAGGTTGGTCTGACTGTGTTGAGTAGATATATGTGTGTTTAAAACTCGGGAAGTATAGAATACGCCCGTAGTATAAGGAGTGGCTGAGTGGACGCCCAATTTTTGGGGAAAATATTGAAAAGTGCACTTATTATACTTATTATAACATGTTCATATAGTGTAACTTTATTTTGCCACTGTATATATAAGATTTTGCTTGTTTTCTTTTAGGTACCACCGTAAGTATTTAGAGTGTATAGAGTATTAGAGAATTAGAGATAAGTGTATGATATATATGTGTATGACAACTGAATGTAAAGTACTGTATTGATTTAGAGGATTTTTTTGTTAAGATATTGTATTACACATATATGTACTAAATGAACGACCTAAGACAGGAGCCTGACTGTAGTGAGATAGCGCCCGCCTGCCCACATTGCACCTTTGGTTTACTGTTCCTTAGTGTTGACAGGACGTGGATCCTGCTTACCACTAGACCAACCGGATTTTCATACCGACTTGGTGCAAGGGGGGTCTTTCCTGCCACAAGAAGGGGTACTTTATACCGAGTACTAAGAGTTAACCTTCATAGCTATTTCAGCCCCACTGCCATAAGAGACCAAGGGACTTACTCCCAAGTCAGGGAACAGATTATAGCACAAACAGGTTGCTTTCATCTCTGTCCCTGTACTAGACACACACTACCAAGGTTATTAGATGGGGAATTCTGCGGCAACCCAGACCATGGCCAATCCATCTCCCTATGAGTATGTTAAAAACACACTGCCGGGGTCACAGGTAGAACCGTTTTGGACACAGGTCAGAGAGAGGTGCCAACAGCTGGGGATACATGACCCAGGGCCAGTGGGACCCTGTTCTGAAGACGAGTGGAAGGAAGTGAGCAAGGTGTGTCAGGTACACAAGCACTCCTACCCACCTGGGAAATGGGAAGACACCCAGTATATGAAAAATTGTTACAAAATATGGAATAAATGCTTAGCCAAATATAAAACAGAGTATGTAACTAAAGCCCCCACACCAAAACCTGTAAATTCACCCGCCCTATCACAGCAACCCGAAGCACCCCCCCCTTATGTGATGGTTAAACAGGAGGATGGAACATTGGGTCCATGTCTTCAGCTGTATCCATCTTTGGATCCAGCAGTATTGGCTACCATGGTATATGGGGCAGCTGATCAGGTACAGGTTACACGATGGGAAAACGAAAGTAGAAGACAGCAGGAAGAGGAAGAAAGGATACAGAGGAAAAGGGAAGATTTAGAGGCGTACGAGAAGAAACTAGAGAAAAAGGCAAGAAGGATTAAGGAAGCTGAGGAAAAGATAATTTCACAGCCATCCACCACACTCAGAAGCCAGAAACCCCCACAGGAGGAAAGGGAGCAGGGTGAATCCTCTACTGAGGAAAGAGAAATGGAAATGGAACAGGAAACTCTAGGTGCCACCTTTAAAGCACCACTCATGCATATAGGGGAGACGGTAGTGCATATTCCCCTACCCCTAGGCACACTGTCAAAAATAAAGGAGTTATGCCCCAGCCCAAAGAAAAGCCCTAGGGAGGCTGGTGCTTTCCTTGCAAAATACAGTGCAGGGACAAGCCTGGATAAAGAAGATATAGCAGGGATTCTTAGTATAGTTGACCCTGACAGCCCAGAAGGGCATCCCGTAGAGGCCTTATGGACAGCCCACATAGAAGAAAATAAAGATTGGGTGTCTTTTTGGAAAGGTATGGGGAATCATTGGTCTGCTATATACAAGGGTTCATCTGCACTTCAGGAACTTGTCCTAGCAAAACAGGGACCGAAGGAAAAGTTCTATGAATTTTGTACCCGGGTATATGGTCTGTGGAAAGCAGTAGATAACGCCAACCCCCAATTGTTCACCACCACCATTATGGCTGGTGGCGATACGAAGGTGACACAGTTGCTTAAATTCACTAATCCAAAGTGGGCAGAACAACCCCCAGATGAATTTATGAAAGATGCTAGGTCACGAGAAACATCAGGGGTATTTGAACAGAAGGGTGGCATTTTTCCCTCCCTAACACCAACCCAGACTCTGCCAACTGGTGGGACTCCGCCCACCCACATAATGACAATGCAACCTTATCCACCAATGCAATCTTATCCCCCAGACCAGGCTTACCCACCAGACCAGGGGTGCTTTAACTGTGGGGAACTGGGGCACTGGAAGTCCCAATGTCCCTACAGAATTAGAACAAACGCCCAGAGAGGAAGAGGTAGGAATCTTAACACCGGCCCCCGTCGCCTTCAGGATATCAGGTATCCTCACCCACCACAACCCCAACCACCCCCACCACAACCCCAATACCAGCCTCAGCCTAACAGACCACCCCCACGCATTCCGATGCAGTGGCCATCCGCTCGGCGGACACCACAATAGGGATGCCAAGAGTATGTCCCGTCCCTCAGCCTTGTGTGTTATAATCCATCGTGGAAAAGTCTTCCGCAGGTACTATTGCGGGTAGACAATCACCTGATATGTCTACTTTTGGATTCAGGGGCTACATTCAGTAGTCTGAATGATGCCATATATGACACACCGCACTGCACTGAGGGAAACTCTATTGGTATAAATGGGACATCAGTTACCCACCCCATCACTCCACCATTGCCCGTGGCTACTCCAGAAGGGCAGGAACTGTGCACTCAGAGTTTTGCTGTCCTTGTGGATTGCCCGGTATCTTTAATGGGGAGGGACCTACTCTCAAAACTGAATATCACCATTAAATTTGACAGAGGGGGCTCCCTCACTGCCAGCTCACCGTTCTGTGATTTACATGCTCCAAAGAGACACACTTTCAGGGGACTCTTTGCATCATTGCCACCCACTCTAGAAACACATGCTATATGGGCAGACAGCAAAGGGAGTGTGGGTTTTATTAACTGTACACCCTACACACCACAAATGCGTCCAGACGCTGTAGTACAATATCACAAGCAATACCCCCTGCCACTTGAAAAAATTGAAGGCATCACACCATTAATCAATGATTACATAGCAAAAGGGATTCTGAAACACATTATAAGCCCCTGGAATACACCAATCTACCCTGTGAAAAAGGCAAATGGGGAATGGAGGCTTGTACAGGACCTAAGGGCCGTGAACAAGCAGGTTATACCTCTGCCACCTTTGGTAGCAGATATTTCTTTCATCTTTTTGAAAATACCTGCTGATTCCCTTTGCTACACAGTAGTAGACCTGGCGAACGCGTTCTTTAGCATCCCGATCGATGATGGGGTATTGCCCATGTTTTCATTCTCATGGGGATGGAGGGGAAAACAGTTGACCTGGTCAAGATTACCGCAGGGGTATGTGGACAGTCCCGCAGCCTTCTCCATGGTCCTTAATGAGACAATTAAGTCATGGACTGCTGAGCGCGGGTCGGTGCTAATACAGTATGTGGACGACTTGCTCCTGTGCAGTCGATCTGCTGAAGATTGTGCGGTCGATTCCACATCTCTGTTACATCACCTGGCCAGGTCTGGCCACCTAGCATCGCAGAAGAAGATACAATGGTGTCAAAGTCAGGTAGAATACCTGGGATGCATTCTGAAGGAGGGAACCAGGCTGGTATCCCCCAAACGTGCCGCAGCCCTGCAGGCTCTCAGTCCTCCAAGAGACAAAGCAACTTTGCTCTCATTCTTGGGCGCAATTGTATATTGCCGCCAATGGATCCCAGATTGTTCATATTATGATGGCATTCTGAGGGAGGCTACCTTGTCCACCGCCCCAAAGACAGTAGATTGGACAACAGAAAGGCTCTGTGCTTTTCAGGCCTTGTTAAAAAGTCTGACTCAGGCCCCCGCCCTGGGATTGGTAGAATATGGCAAACCCTTTCAATTATACTGTGTGGTATCGGGAAATTCTTTTGCTGCGGTTTTGACACAGCAACATGGAACCGGGTACCGACCAGTCTCCTATCTCTCAAAAAAGTTGCCTACCCAAGTACAGGGGATGCCATCTTGTCTACAAAACCTTGCTGCTTGTGCTATGGCAGTTCAGGAGGCTAACAAATCAGTATTAGGCCATGAACTGACTCTTTACACTACTCATTCAGTAACTCACCTTCTACAAAACATGAACACACAGCATATGACAGCACAAAGGCTTAGTGGGTATGAGATCAAACACGCACCACCAAGTAATCCCACTGTCCGTCTTTTACATTCTTTGCTCAAGCTGCCACGAGGCCCTGATCAGAAGCACAATTGTGTTGAACAGGTTGCAGCAATAACCAGCCCTCGCCCAGATCTCACTGACATTCCCTTACCAGGAGTACAGGACGTCTTCATAGACGGCAGTTGTACTCGCCCCTCTGATGCAACATTCCTGACAGGGTATGCCATTGTCCAACTACCTGATGTGGTGTTGGAAGCAAAAGCCTTACCACCCTCCTCGGCACAGGTAGCAGAATTGGAGGCACTCACAAGAGCTTGCATACTTTTCTCTGATGAGGAGGTAAACATCTACACAGATAGTAGGTACGCTTTTGGTGTAACGCACGACTATGGCGTAATCTGGGCGAATAGAGGATTTAAAACCGCTGACAACAAGCCAATCGCTAACTCTACGCAAATTAAAGCACTCCTGCAAGCGATTCTTCTCCCAAAGAGGATAGCGGTCGTCAAGGTAAAGGCACATTCATCAGGTAACAGCAGAGTTTCCAAAGGAAACGCTCTGGCAGACAGAGAAGCAAAAAAAGCCGCTGCCCTGTACATTGGTCAGCCAGCCCCCACAACAATATTTTTCAAGGAACATTTTACATCACCCAACTTTAAAACCGTTGTGGCACAAATACAGGGATTAGCTACAGAGGAGGATGTTTCTTTTTGGGTCAAGGATGGCTTGACCAAGGACCAAGAAGGTCTTTGGTCAAAAGAGGGGAAGATATTGGGAATACCAGAATCAAGCAGTGTTCTCATACTTTCCTATCTCCATGGTCCAGGACATATAGGTACCACCGCCCTAACAAACATATACACAAAGTCTTTCTGCACAAACAACTTAAGTAAACAGGCGAAACTCCTCACCAGCAGTTGTCTGACCTGTGCACAAAACAATGTCCAAGGGAAAAATCATGGATTACATGGCCACCTGCCCTCACCCCTGGGTCCCCTAACAGATTTGCAAATAGACTTCACACACATGCCCAAACAAAAAGGCAATTTGAAATGCCTTTGCGTGATCATATGCAAATGGTCAGGTTGGGTTGAAGGTATTCCATGTACAGGTGAGACTGCTAAAATTGCTGCCAAATGCCTACTGAACCATTGGGTTTGTAGGTTCGGAATACCAACGGCCATATGGTCAGACAGAGGGCCTGCCTTCAGCTCCTCTGTTACACAGACTTTAGCTAAGCTACTAGGCTTACAGTGGAAACTGCACATCCCTTACCACCCACAAAGTGCAGGAGTAGTGGAAAGAATGAATAGGAACATTAAGGACAAGTTAAAAAAGGCCACGGGGGGCACCATGAAAGGATGGTTGGATTACCTTCCTTCTGTCCTATTCCAGATCAGGACAACACCACATGCTAGAACAAAACTCTCGCCCTTTGAGATTTTGATGGGAGTTCCTGCAAACATAGAGCTGCCCCTCTTAGATCAAAATACTGACATTAACATCTATTCTCAACAGGAAATGTACGTGAAAAATCTGGTAAGTATGCTACAGGATATGAACGAACAAGTCTCTGTCACCTTTTCTCCTCTTTCAACAGAACCTACTCATCCCTTCATCCCAGGAGACAAAGTACTGGTGAAACAACTGGCACACAAAAAGAAGGTTGGACCCATTTTCTCTGGACCTTGGAAAATAGAGAAGGTTTCCAGAACTGCTGTACTGACCGATCTAGGAAACACCTGGATCCACGCCAGCCGGTTAAAGAAGTGTCCACAGCAACCCCAGACCCCTGACCCTCCACCAGCATCCCAAGACTTCTCTCTTCAGGAACAGCGACCAGATTTGAAGGACATTCAAGAAGGCATAAAACAAATCTCTCTGGACGACGAGACGAATTCCCCACCAACAAGAAGAAACGAATAACAGAACTTTGCACACAGTACCTGACAAAATGATTTCCACCTTTGTGTCAGGAAAAACATTATGCCTCTGGACATGTCTGATTCTGATAGTATTCCTACCTACTTGGTTAATAGCGAATTGTTTGTATCATCCAGAAGGTTTAGGGCTACTAAAAGGGATATGTGGAAAGGCCCAGACAGCCAAAGCACCTAGCATAAAATATAAAAGAAGTATGTCCCCCACTGAACCCCCTTCAGGTTTCACTGACAAGATGTCGTTGTTGAGGTTTAAGTACAGTTATGCACAAAAGTCTGGTTTTGAGAAATGTCTTTCTCTACCGGGTTCAGTTTGGGAGGTCTCACTTCATGGTTTAAGAACACTGCAATGACAATTTTTACCATACTGCTTTTCATATTGTTCTTGTATGCATGCTTCATGTTACTTAAATGCCTCTACAAAAAGGGTAGCGAAGCACATTCCGAAACCATGAAGCTGACTTCCATTACCAGAGATCCCACGGTATGGTACGAGAACCAGGAAAATGAGGCCGAGGGATATGAATCCTTAAGGCATGACGAAAAGGTAGCCGAGGAATATGACTCCTTGAGGCGTGACGAAAAGGTAGAATGACCATTTCGATGATATCGAATGGTCAAAGGGAGGATTGTAAGGAGATTCCATAATACATTTCATTATTGATTAATTGTTGATTTCACCCTGTTCATGAGATATGTTCAGGGTTTGCTTATTTTGCTTAATAATTAGAAAAATATCTTGGTATATTTTAAATGACTTGTGACAGACTGACTATGACTTACTGAATTATCTCATTGCAATATCACCCTGTCTGTCTTTTCCTCTTTTATGTCTCCATCTGAGGAAACATCTGTCTGTGGTTTTTATCTCTGTACACTGTTGCTGGGCATAAGAGGGCCAACAGCAGCTAACATTAGTTTTTTAGGGAAGCTGTGGTTGGACACCTCATGGTCCGGCAGACGGTGACAGAAAATAAGGAAACTTTTGACCTATTAACTTGAACTATAGGGGTTAACATTTTAAGATCACAAGATGAAGGCATTATTAAAGTATGGAAAATCACAAGATTAAGAAATTACCGAATATGCTAATATGTATTATTTTGATTGGCCCCCAATTGGGGCAGAGTCTTGTAAAGACAGCATAAAACAGCGAATCCTGGAATAAAATATTGTAATCATTCAGCATACCTAATATGTGTGTATGTGTAATTGATTAACCGCCGGCGAGGACCTCCACTGAGCCATCTCCAGAGCCTAGGCCACAAGGAGAAGACGGGCGCCTAACAATTGAAATTACAACCCAAGAAAATATAACAGAATTGGAACAATTAAAAAAAGAGAATTTAATACTTCAAATTAAGCTCGAAGATTACGAAAATAGAGCCAGACGTTCAAACTTGCGCATAAGGGGAATACCTGAAACTGTGACAGACCTGCAATCTACTATTACTGCTCTATTACAAGAACTAAAGCCAGATATCCCTATTGAACGTTTAGAACTGGACAGAGTACACAGAGCCCTCACAGCCAAAAAGAAAGATGGACCCCCACGTGATATAATCACAAAATTTCATTATTACAGAACGAAAGAACAAATACTAATTGCTGCAAGAGAAAAAAAGGAACTTAATTTTCAAGGACACAATTATCAAATTTTTGCTGACCTATCCCAACTTACTATTACTAAAAGAGGATCCATGAAACCCCAACTAATGGAACTGCAACGCCACAACATTATGTATCAATGGGGCTTCCCCTTTTCAGTCAGATTTAACTACCAAGGTACAATTTACCGAAGCAGATCAGCAGATGAACTACAACAAACTCTTTTAAAATTAAATCTGACAGAACCCACAAGCAGCAACTCTCCCACACGCAGAAGAATGGCGTCATCTTCACCTTCAGGCAGCACCCAGAAAATTTCAGAACAAAATGGGAATCATCATTCTCACAAAAGAGGCCGTTATGCCACATCATCCATGGACCAAGAAGATTCAATGGACTGACATCCTAATTCCTGATATTTCTTCATTTATTATACTAAGAGATGGTTCTCTATAAAAAAACCTGTATTTATAACTGAATGTAACTGCATTCTGATAGTCACACACTGTGTGGGATCATGTTACATTCCAGTTATATTTCTTATTACTTCTGATTCATATAGCCTTAGAATATATAAGTGAAATAAGGAAATTCTTGTTCAGTTATATATTATCAGGTAATAACAATAGATTTATTACTTTTTAGGACAAATATGTTCAATAATCCAGAAGTAATGGAAGCTTTTTCTTTCTTTTCTTAAAACAAATACATTTTTACCTAACTAGTTCCTAGAATTATGTTTTTGTTTATTCTAATCTGAAGCAATACAACCTCAATTTTATGAGTTAACATATCTAAACAGTTACATATGAATAAAATATGTAATTGTTTACTCTAAAAGGGTTAAAATCCCAAAATAATTCAAACTATCTTCATCAATACCAAAGTTATTAACAGTACCTTTCTAACTGAATTATTTAGCCTAGGGCAAGACTAACCATATACAACCACCCTGGAATAAATAATTTCAACAAAAACTATATTCTGCACTCCAATTAATGAAACATCATTTTGATGTCTTTTGACATAGCACTTCTCTCCTGTAAGCGGAAGATCCGTGTACCCCCATTAGCCCTCCTCATTCTCCCAACCATATTATGTGGGAGTGTGACGAAGGCACTTATTCCCCTGAAAGAGATATTTATTCTCTTTCAAGGGTAAATTGTGATTACTTGCAAAAAATAATTTATACAATGTATCATTTAATCTCATATGTTTTTTGTTTACTCTTTACTCCAGAATTCACTGGTTTCTTTTCTATCTATTCATCTCTTCAGTCCACACAGGTTGATCTGCGCAGTCAGCTCTGCATAACAAAAAGTAAGTCAAAACTATTTGATCTATTGCCATGGCACCACTGAATATACTTTCCCTGAATGTTCAGGGAATAAATGTCCCTCAAAAAAGGACCAAAGCCTTCCGTACTTTCCATAACAAGAAGGCTCACATAGTATGCCTCCAAGAAACACACTTCACCAAAGATTCTACTCCAAAATATATTTCTCCTTTTTATCAACAAATTTACACGGCTTCTGCCTGTACCAAGCAAAGGGGAACTCTAATTGCATTTCACCGATCCACACCATTCACCTTATCATCAGAAATTAAAGACCCAGAAGGTAGATATCTGATACTCATGGGTTATATAATGGATACAGCAATCACAGTGATTTCCTACTACGCTCCTAACAAACAACCTACACCATTCCTCTCACATATATTACAAGTGATTAATACACACAAAATAGGAACAGTGATAATGTGTGGGGATTCGAACCAGGTCCTCCTCCCATTTCTAGATAAATCACCTTTTACACCATCCAAAATAACCTCTAGATTACCTTTTTCTCAACTTCTTTCCAAATACAATCTGGTAGATTCATGGAGAGAAAGTAACCCAATGAAAAAGAAATTCACTTATTTCTCGCACCCTCATCAAACTTTCACCAGAATAGATCATATTTTTCTAACAATAGGAATGATACCAGAAATTATTGCATCAGATATAATTCCGATTCCGTGGTCTGACCATAATGCAGTATACACTACTATAGCCTCAGCCATACCAAAAGCGCATGACCCAACGTGGTACTTACCGGACATAATGCTCAAACACACACTACATCAGATGGCCATTGAACAAGCTTTAAAGGAATACATATCAATTAATAATACAACAGACATCTCCCCAATAACACTGTGGGAAGCTCATAAGCCTGTCTTGCGTGGTACAATACAAAGACAAATGGCAGTGTTTAAACGGGAACGCAAAAATCTAGCAAAAAAACTAGAACTCAATTTTAATGCAGCCTACATATCATTTCAAGATAATCCATCTCAGAGTACAAAATCTCATCTGGAAAAATCTAGATTGGAATACGATCTATTTCTCACTGAGTCAGTTGATAAATCCCTCAAACGCTCCAAACACAATTTCTACATGAATACAAACAAACCAGGTACATATTTGGCTCGGGCATTAAATTCAACTAACAAATCTTTCAAACCAATACGTTTGAAATTATCAAAAAATGTTTACACTTGTAATCCAGTTAAAATAGTCCATAAATTTCACTCACATCTCGCAACTTTATACAAGACAAACAATGAATTTAATCCTACAGAAGCTGAATCCTTCTTCTCAAAAATAAACTTACCTGAGTTATCTCAGAATCAAAAAAGCAGTTTGGATGAGCCTATAACTATAGATGAAGTTGCTAACGCCATAAAAGACCTAAAACTTAACAAAAGACCAGGCCCAGATGGCTACTCGGCTTTATACTATAAAACATTCTCAGAAATACTCTCTCCCATTCTCACTGAAACTTTTAACAAACTTCTAGATGGACATTCTTTTCGGCAAGAAACACTAATGGCAATTGTTTGTATGATCCCCAAACCCCTTTCTGATGATACTTCCTGTGTGAATTATCGGCCTATCTCTCTGTTAAACCTCGATATTAAATTATTAGCAAAAATAATAGCAAAACGCCTCGATAGCATTATAGGAAAATTAATACATAGAGATCAAGTAGGCTTCATGCCAAATAGACAGGCAGGCGATAATATACGCAGGGCAGTGTTATTGGCACATATTGCTAAAAAACGGAAAATCCCTTTATGTTTTCTATCTCTCGATATTAAGAGGGCATTTGACACAGTATCCTGGCAATATATGTAATATTCATTACAAAAATGGGGTTTTGGACCCCATTTTTTAACATGGATAAAAGCATTATATAATAAACCCAAAGCCTATATAAAATATGCTGGATACAAATCTGAAGCCTTTAATATCGAAAGAGGTACCCGACAGGGTTGCCCATTATCTCCCTTATTATTTGCCCTTATACTCGAACCCATGGCCCAATACATCAGAACAAACCAAACTATAACTGGCATTGAAGTAGGAGGTATTACACACAAATTATGTATATTTGCAGACGATATATTACTTTTTCTATCATCACCACAGGTCTCTGGTCCTAACTTAATACCAGCTCTTGATGGATTTGCAGCCCTATCCGGCCTTATGATTAATCCTAAGAAATGCCTAGTGCTTAATATTTCACTCACAAACATGGAATTGATCCCGGCTAGGGCTGCACCCCCATTCTCATGGGCAGAAAAATCAATCCCATATCTTGGAATTCATTTAACAGCATCTCATTCTGACTTATTCTCAACCAATTATCCTCCTGTATTAAGACAGATCACAAATCTAATAAAACAATGGTCGCAACTTCCTTTATCCTGGATAGGGAAAATTAATGCAATCAAAATGACTATTCTACCCAAATTGCTTTATCTATTCAGAGTCCTCCCTATTCCAATTCCTTCCTATTTTTTGAGACTAGTACAAAAAAGAGCAACTTCGTTTATATGGGGCTCTTCTAAACCACGTATACCTATACACACACTACATCTTCCCAAAAATAAAGGAGGCCTGGGATACCCTAATTTTACTAACTACTACAGAGCAGCACATTTGGCCAGTCTGTCCAAATACCATGCAAAACAGGAAATCCCATTATGGGTATTTATAGAGGCTTCAGAAAATGACCCTCTATTAATATCAAATTTATTATGGCTTGATCCTAAAGACCGCTTTAAAATTCATAATCGGATAACTAAACACTTCTTATCTCTCTGGGATAAACTAAAAACCAAATATCAATTACAATCTCCACACAATCCTCTCCTTTCTTTTATCAGAAATCCGGCCTTTTATCCGGCATGGATCTACCCAAATTCTTTTAAAGCTTGGACAACATCAGGCATTCAGACACTAAATGACTTCATAGCATCTAAATCATTCCTTTCATTCCCATCGCTTAGAGAAAAATATGATCTACCAAACTCTGAGATATTTAGATATCTCCAAATCAAAAATTTCTATACACCATTCCTTGAGGGGGATACACCATTATCCCAATTATCCATTTTTGAATCAATCTGTACAAAAGATCCATTTGCTAAAGGTACAATTTCATCACTTTATAATCAATTATATGGAGTAGCAAATCTTAATAGACCCTCTTACGTTCAGAGGTGGGAGGAGGACCTGGGACGAACTTTAGAAGACACGGACTGGTCTAACATATGGCTCACATCTAAGTCATCTTCACCCAACATCTTAGCACTGGAGACAAATTATAAAGTCCTAACTCGCTGGTACCTTGTACCCGCTAGAGTGGCAAAATATTCACCTAATACCTCAGCTCTTTGTTTTCGAGGATGCCCAGAAATAGGCACATATTTACACATATGGTGGACGTGCCCAGTAATCCAAACCTTCTGGAAGGAAGTTTTCGTGATTGCATCTAAAATATTTAAAAAAATAATACAACCAGATCCATATTTAACTTTACTTAATCTAAAACCGGAATGGTTAACACTCTCTCAATTCAAACTTATGATCCAACTAATAACGGCTGCAAAACAAACAGTGGCCAAGGCATGGAAATCTCCTACATTGGTACTAGCAGAAACAATTCACAGAATGAATAATACAATGTCCCATGCTAAGATGGTAGCCATCGATCAAAATCAAATTCCAAAATTTGAAAAACTTTGGCACCCTTGGATAAAACAACAGTTCCTGTCAAATTTCAATGACTCTGTCCTGTTGCCATGGTAACAGATTAAATGACTTACAGTGACACCCATTTTAAGGCTTCAAAGAGAACTAAAAAGAATAATAAACTGACGAGCAGGACAACCTTGTGGACCATATCTCTACCTTTCAACCCTTTTTCTTCTTTCTCTTTCCTTTTCTCCACCTTACGATTAAAGCTCATTATCAGAATTTTATTGACCTATATACACTCTACTTGTAAACAATATGTATAATAGGTATAAATCATTTAAATACCTACAAAAGTAACTAAGGAAATGATATATATCTTTAATTTAGGTTTACGTGAACCCAATGTTTAATATTTGAAATTTCATGATATTTACCTATATAAACCCTACTGTAAAACAATGAGCTTACTTTATAGATCCTTGTAAACTTACTTTATGTATCTTTATAACATTGTATACTCAATAAACTTCTTTTGACAAGGAAATTATTTCCAGGGCTGGTTTTTATTCCCAGTCCGGCCCTGCCCACCGCACCACACTGCATACCTGTATACCTGAACCTGCACACCTGAATGGTTTGTCCTGGTCGGCTTGTGCTATGCTGGCTCCCTGTGCCTGCACTGTCCCAGTGCTTCTTGTGCTGTGTTGGGGCTGCAAGTAGTGGGCTGCTGGCTGTTGGCTTTCTGCCTTATCTCTTTCTGGAGGGTCTCCCTCTTCAATCAATCTGCAGCCGTGAGGTGTGTGATTTTTGCTGAGAGATAGACATTGTAACAAATATCCCTCTAGACTGACTAGCTAGCTGGCTGGTTGACTGGTCAGCCTTTCTCCCCCCCCCTGCCTCCACGCTTTGGACAGTTGCGATTGTTGATCAGGTATTGTGTGGGGGAGCTGGGTACTGCTGGGTACCGTTTTATACCGAGCTAAGTCGCAGAGAAGTTGAGACCTACAGATTGTTTAAAATTTCTAAATCTTTTTTTTTTTTTTTTTGGAGAGTAACTACTTGTTGGTGCAATATCTCCTATTTCCTATTCCTATTTCCGTGTGTGGTTTTTTTCATTTATTTTTTTTTTATTTATTATGTCGAAAATTAAGGAGGGTAAAGGTACAACTATTACTACTTCTAATAAAGAGGAAGTAAACCCTGGTGGGTTTTACTTCCTCTTTTGATCGCTGCTGCAGCCTGCAAATGAAAAGCATAATGGGCTAGTATGCATGTGCCACTTACCTGCAAAAGAATCCAGCGATGTCCCCTGTGTGAGCAGCGTCCATCTTCTGGCCCTCTTCCTTCCGGGCTGCAGACTCTGGTTTTCATTTCTTCCCCGCGCATGCGCCGTTGGAATTTTCGGTGGACTACAAGTGAAATATCTCCTAAACGGCGCACGTTTAGGAGATGTTTCCACTACCTATAGGTAAGCCTTATTCTAGGCTTACCTATATAGAAGTCCAAAAAGTGGGTTTACAACCACTTTAAAGCTATGTCAAATTATAGAGGACCAGCGAATGCTGGAGTGGTGTCTACCTCTGCTTCTCTTTATAGAGCGACTACAAGAGCAGAAACTGCGAAAGGAATTGCCGCTCGCCAGGATGACACTAACTTAATTCCAGACCACCATGGACAACTGGAGGACTGCAGGGTGGTCTCTCGCATAGAAGCGCCCTCCTCACAAACCACCAAGATGGATCCCCAGCCTACGCCGTATCCCTGTGGCGACAATGAAAGCCCCCCCCCCCTGAGTTCATCCTCTTCTATGCTCAATGTGAGTATGAAAACTAACTCTTTAACAGATCCTAGTCAGAAATCAACTGAAGGGGAGAGTACAGTTGGAAAGGCTTTTGAACCCACATTAAGGGATGTTTATTTTTTGATACAACATTGCTCTCCCTCCCTCTCTGTGCTCACAGGCCAAGTTCAGGCCATATGGGAAGAAGTTGTCTTTATACATGGGGACCTCCAAAAAGTACAAGAACGCACTAAGATCTTAGAAAACAGGGTGGGTGGCATAGAGGATACTTTTCCTCCCATGGTAACAGAGATGAAGGCAGCAACCCGCAAGTTAAATACTACTATCTCTAAAATTGAAGACATTGAGAATCATTTACGCTCTAATAATGTCACAGTGTTGGGCATAGGGTAATGACCCAGTTAGCTTTGCTGAACGATGGCTTATTGAAATCTTTGGCAAGGAACATTTCTCTCCATTACTCGTAATAGAACATGCCCACCGGGTCCCTACCCATTTTCAGAAAACGGGAAAAACACCTCAACCTTTTTTAAATATGTCTTCTAAATTATAGAGACAAAGAAAATATTCTGCGGCAGGCACGGGTCCTAAATGATATTAAATTTAATGGAGCCAAAATTATGTTTCCTGATGCCAACATGGCAGCATACTAGTGATAGAGCTCCGCCTCTTGACCACTCCCTCAGGACCAGTGAATAGCATAAATGAAAGGCCTAGTAAGGCCCCACCCCATTCTTCTTTTTTTCCTCATACCTCAACGCACCAGTGAAGAGTAAGCAGTACTATGCCCCCCTCTGCCTCAGTGCAGCATCCGGCTGGGTTCAGCCTCTCCCAGTGCGAAGTCCCAGTGCTCAGGCTGCTAACATGTGCTATATAGCCTGGGAGCCCCTTCTGTGTGTCTTATTGGGGCCTCTGCAGTGTTTCCTCTTTAGGAACAAAATCTGCTTTTAAAATTGGTAACAACTGCAGCCCTTGTGGAATATGGGGGGCCAGCTAATCTTTATCTCTCTCTTGGCCCCTTGTGCCATACAGGGTCGCCTGTACCTTTTACCCATGTCTCCCTTTTTTGTATTTCATTACCTTTCCCATTCCCTGTTGTCCTCTGCAGGTGTTGCATGTGTGTGTATGTGTGTATGTATGTATGTATGTATGTATGTATGTATGTATATGTGATATGGGTGTGTGTATACGTATATACACGTTTAAAAAAAAAAAAACAGTATGTGGATGTGTGGATATACATATGTGTGAGGGTGTATGTAAATTCATGTATGTATTGTAGGGGATCAGAGGGGTGAAAGGCCGGTTCAGACAGTTCAGTAAAATAAAAATGGTTTTGTTCAGCAAAACAAACAGAAGAAACAGCAGGTCTCTCTCTCTCTCTTTCTCTCTCTCTCTCTCTCTCTCTCTCTCTCTCTCCCTCTCTCTCTCTCTCTCTCTCTCTCTCTCTCTATTTCAGCTCAGCTGACAGTAAGCAGGTCTGAAGGAGAAGTTCACACCCCAGACTGACCCTCTGCAGTACGTGTGTGTGCGTGTGTATATATATATTTATATATTGTGGGTATGTGTGTACATATGTAGATATGTGTGTGTATATGTATGTAGGTATATGTAGATAAATAAAAAAAGGAGAGTGGAATCCTTTCTCCTATATCTACTCCTGATCCTTCTGTCGCTTTTCAGCTATCCTCACCTCAGCTGGCCGTCCCATTTCTCCACAGATCAAAAGTCAGTTACCGCTCATATAAAGACCCTCAACAACTAGGGTGGGGACCACCGTATCGGTAAGTTTTCAGGAAAAAGAGTGCCCTCTCATGCGGATTGGCTTTGATTTGCTTCAGCCCCGCATGCCCATGCTCTCAAAAAGGCCGGGCCAAGACAAGGTGGATGTTCTTCAGAGGAGCATAGCCCGGATGGCGCTCCCACTCAGGAGAAGAGCTCCAAGGAAGACATCTTTGCTCCTCTTCCCCAGAGCCAGCGCCCCAGCAAGAGTCCTGCAGGGCCTGTGGCGCAGTATCTTTGCCCAGGAGGCTGGTGAGTAGACACTGCCTGGAGGAGTATACAGCTAACAGGTAATGCCAAATGTCTTTATTATTGATAAGAGTGGCACAAGATTTTGTTTTGAATTCGCCTTAATTACCTGAAGCAACTGTTATGCCCCATATACACGGTCGGACATTGATCGGACATTCCGACAACAAAATCCATGGATTTTTTCAGACGGATGTTGGCTCAAACTTGTCTTGCATACACACGGTCGGAATTTAAAGGATCGGATTTTGTTGTAGGAAAATTTTATAGCATGCTCTCAAACTTTGTGTGTCGGAAATTCCGATGGAAAAGTCCGATGGAGCCCACACACAGTCGAAATTTCCGACAACAAGCTCCGATCGCACATATTCCGTCGGAATGTCTGACCGTGTGTACAGGGCATTACACTTGTATCGGAAACTGTTGGAGACTGTTGCCATAGGAGACCGCGTTCTTGTCTGTGCAGATGTGGCATCTTGCTGGATGCTTTTCCCTGCATGGCTGTCCTCCTTTAGAAGTCTGGGAGTCTGCTGGGTTGGCATTGCACAGACACATTTGGGTGCCCCAAGGAGATTAGTACTGTAATGCACAGAGCGCTCTAGTGGGTGTGGCCAAATTGCCCTTGCTGACATTATCACCCTTTAGTGAGGCCAAACAGCCGCCTACAGCGGCAACAGTTTTGTATATGACTATCTCAGTTAGTTGTGGAGCCACAGCCTGGTCTGGGTAATATGTCCGGGTCTCAGGTGGACTGAAATCCTGACATATGATTCAAAACCCAAACTGTCCGGGTGAATCCTGGACAGGTGGCACACCCTAGGTGTCTGGCACCCATGAATCTACTTTTCAGAGGCTGCCTGCTGGCTAGGTGGGTGGCAATTCTGTCTAGCAGCACTGGGGTTGCTGGTTCAATTCCCCAACATGCTAATGCTTGTGTTGAAGTTTATATCTTCTCCCTGTGTGGGTTTCTCACCACAATCCAAAGACATGCACTACACCTACTATGCCTTATGACCCACTCTATGTGGAGGGATGTTGACAACTCATGGCTCTGGAGGTTCTCATTGGACTGAAGGGGGTCTGGGTCCTTGCTACATATATTACAGATGCAGCAGTCTGCTACTCAAAATATGGAGGCTGACCAGGAAGTCCCCCCTAGTTGCTTGTATTGCAACCAAAAGCATACCCTGGCACCTTGGCGGCTAGGGAGGCCATATGGTTGAGACCCTGGGCTGCGTATTGCTTCCTAGAAACAAGACTGGGAAGAATTAAGGGGGTTTGAGAAAAATGCCCGTATATAAGGATGTCAAAACTGTATACTCTGAACAAGCTAATGGTCAACCTGCTCCTACATACTGTAGGATCTGCAGATGCCGGCAGACCAGCAATAACCAGCCCATGTACTGGGTGAGTCTAACGGGAATGGTTTAATAATTATCAACCAGCTGCTGCACCTGCAGGACTCTGAGGAGAGTGGCAGGGTCTGCATCCCTTTAGACATGATTTCCTATTGGAAGTATCTTGCCAAAAATTACATTTTTGTAGCAGTGGATGCCAAGGGTCTAGCTTGTTTCTTGGTGCAGACTTCTGGGGGGATCAGTGAGCCAGTCACACAAGTGCATGCCCAGACTCTTAAGGTAAGACCTAGAAGGCACGCTTCACTGGTGTCTGGACGGCATGTTGTACAGAGTCTTGAATGAAGGTATCAGACACTCATGGTCACTTCTGGAGATTCCTCACTGCTCCTCTCTTCCACAAAGCTACCAAGTCCACCACAACAGCGGGTGGGCTGCTACATTGCTTACAGACACCTCAGACTCAAGAGGGTTTGCAAGTTTTCTACCCAATCCTGTTTGGAGTTCACAGTAGTTGTTGGTTAGTGTCCAGTTGCAGATCAGAAGAGGTTGAACCCTGTGGGGCCCTCTTTGAGCTCTTTAAGACGGAGTCCATTAAACAGTATAACCACATGGCTGGAGGCTGTTGCTGGATCATCAGGATGCCTCTCCTATCCTCACACCTTAGAGGGAAAGCAAAGCCAACTTTCTCCATCCCAATGGTTGGTGTACCCGGGGGTGCTCTGCTAGTTTCTCTGTTTAAATTTCCATAAGAGGAAGTGGTGACAGTCAGGAACAGATTTCTGAGGATGAATACTTCTGCTTGTTTGGTGACTTCTCAGTGCCTCAGTCATCTGGGCACAACATCATCATGCATATAGATGATTCCTGGGGTGCATGGGCACTTGCGCAAATTTCATCTAGAATTCTTAGTGCAAGGGAGGAAACAGGATAGAACACAGTTAATAAGTGTTACTCAGTATGAGTAGCGGTCCACGGTGATGGAAAGACCTTGAGGAAGTCTCGGTTCATTAGGACCTTATGGACTAGAGAATTGCTAAGAATCATGTCTGCAAGACAGCCAGGAAGATGTACTGCAAGGGACTTTCGGTCAAGGCAAACAGCTTCCCAGCCAAGGAGGGTAATCTTGAACACGCTGGGGGTTCAAACAGCCCTTTTAGCACTTTGGCCTTACTACACAGAGTCAAGGAGGACCAATCTCCTTGCAGTTTAGCAACAGGGCAGCAGTCGCCTATATTTAGCTCCAGGATCAAAACTCGCAGCAATATGCTATTGGGAGAGGTGAAACCCATAACGCCTGGGGTGGAAGATCACCAGCAAAATTTCGGAAGCTGTTTACCTCCCAGCGGATTTTTCTTTTGAACAAGCTTCCCAGAGCACGAGTGGGTCTACGTCCCAGGTCTTCTCTGAGCTGGTCCACAAGTGGGGCCTACCACAGACAGACCTCCTCGTTTCCCACAGTAATCACAAACTTTGGTCTGATTATGTTTCCATAGCCAGTCCTCCATATTGACCAGGAGGCCCTCGTTTTTCCCTGGCCGTTCATTTCAGGGTACAGAAGACATTTCCCCTCCATAGCATACGCAGACTGGGGCTGCAAGCAGGCGCACTAAAGGGGGAGGATGGGCAACTCCGGTTGCTTCAGTTTCACTCCAGAGTGATCTCTACTTTGTTGCCTGCAAGAAGACATTCTACTTACAACATCTAGACCTAATTCTGGAACAAGTTTGCTTTTTCTTGGTAGGGTGAGACATTGATCCTATTGTCCTTCCAAACACATTTAAATGGGCCACTAATCCTTCAGTTTGCACAACTTTTGAGGGTAGTCGTGAGGAGTCGGTCACCAAGAAAGAAGGACCTATTGGAGTTGCTGGATCTCATATCAGTTTAACCGTTTGTTCCGACAGAGCAATGTTCGGTTCAGGCCATCACTTACAAGGCAGTATCAATTGCAAGAACTTTAAGCAGAAGGTTATCAGAGATTCAAGCTCTTGGAGCTTCAAAGTAAAAAAATATATATATATTATATTATATTTTATTATATTTTATTATATTTTATTATATTTTATTCTATTCTATTATATTATATTTTATTATATTCTATTATATTATATTCCTTTCTTTCCAGAAAGTGTAGAGTTGGGACTTGTAGATCATCCTGCATCAAACATAACAGCAGCCTGCTATTTAACAGACACCTGGACATTGCCTAACTTTCCACAACATCACACAGGAAAGTCACACGTACTGTCCATTTTCAGAACTTTTAAGTAGTATCTCTCCACAATTGTCCCTTTCAGGTCATCTAAATAAACCTTTTGTCATTCTAGCTGGGAATCATCAAGGGAAAGAGGATACTGCCTGGAACTTGGTTATGCATATAGGTCTAGGGGTCGCGAGCCTCCTTCAGTGGTGGCGGAGCACTCTACCAGAGCGGTTGAAGCCTCATAGGCAGCACATTCAAGAGAATCTATGGTGCCCATCTGTACAGGGGTATCGTGGTCGTTCCAACATTTCTACTCAAACTTGACGGAATAGACCCGGGGGACTTTATAGGAAGGACTATGCAGTCCTCTGTCTCATCCCAATTAGAAGATTGGTTTGACAAGTAGATCCCACCCTGTTAGCTAGTTATTTATCACTAGTATGCTGCCATGTTGGCGTCAGGAAAACAGAAAATTGTATCAAATACTTACCGTAATTTTCCTTTCCTGACGCCAAACCGTGGCAGCATATGGTCCCACCCTTATACGTTTTGGTATGTAGCTAATTACAGAGAATGGGGTGGAGCCTAACTAGGCCTTTCATTTATGCTATTCACTGGTCCTGAGGGAGTGGTCAAGAGGCGGAGCTCTATCACTAGTATGCTGCCATGGTTTGGCGTCAGTAAAGGAAAATTACGGTAAGTATTTGATACAATTTTCCGTTTTTTTCCTGACTTTTCACCAGAGGTTCAGAAATGGAGGGCAAATTTTCAAGAGGCGAAGAAACGTTTGTTACTCCAAGGGCTTAAATATTCAATGCTATACCCTGCCCATTTGCGAGTGAACTATGAAGGCAATGTACAAATATTCCAAACACCACAGGATGCACAGGACTGGCTTGATGGTCAGGTTTAAACTCAGACTTTGGGATGATAGGTTCACCCCTCTAGTAAATTTTATATATGTATACAGTATGAAATGACGGAGTATTGATATATACATATTTTTTTCCCCCTTTTTTTTTTATCATTGAAGGCAGGCTGTCAGAGGCCTAATCAGCAATAGCCACTGCATGTTTTTTTTTTTTTTTTACATCAGCGGCTTTTTTTTCCCGTGAGGAACATTTTTTTTTTTTCTTTTTTTGTGGGGGTTTATTTCGGAGTACTTTCATGTTTTGCATTTATATATATATATATCATATTTTAGTGCACAGTACAGGTTGGTTGACTAGTGATGTTCTTATGCCATTGTACCTATGGTAAATCAACCAATTAGAATACATTCTTGGAATGTTAGGGGTATGAACAATGCTTTAAAAAAACAATGTATATTTGACTTATGTTGCTTCTTTTCGTCCTGCACTCGTCTGTCTGCAGGAGACACATGCCACATCCAACACGACCAGGTTTCTGAAGCACAGAGAGGCTTATCACTCGTTATATATCTCGTTATATACCTCTCACTTAAGGGGGGTTACAATCCTGCTCTATGCTGGTATAAAAAAATATATTTTTTTACAATGCAAGCAGGATGATCTTGAGTTGATTCTTTCCGCTATACAGTGGGGACGGAAAGTATTCAGACCCCCTTTAATTTTTCACTCTTTGTTATATTGCAGCCATTTGCTAAAATAATTTAAGTTCATTTTTTTCCTCCTTAATGTACACACAGCACCCCATATTGACAGAAAAACACAGAATTGTTGACATTTTTGCAGATTTATTAAAAAAGAAAAACTGGGGGCGTGGCGAGTGCTTTTAGAAAACAAAAAAGCACTCCAACAGATTTTTGACGCAAGGTCTAAAAGATTCCTATTCCTTAAGAAAAAAATTTATTACGAACACAGCAACAAAACAGGCAGATTTCTAGCGAGAGCTCTGAAAAATGCAAGAACACAACAAAACATTTCAGGCATACGAACGAAAGAAGGGAAAATGGACATTACCACTAAACATATTGTTTGCCACGTCCACGAATATTACACGGCCTTATATAATCTACCTGATTCACAAAAACCTAGTACAATTCAGGGAACAAGGCAACAAGCTATTCAACACTATCTAAAACAGGGGTGTCCAAACTACGGCCCTCCAGCTGTTGCGGAACTACACTTCCCATGAGGCATTGTAAAACTCTGACATTCACAGACATGACTAGGCATGATGGGAGTTGTAGTTCCTTAACAACTGGAGGGCCATAGTTTGGACACCACTGATCTAAAAGAATCCAACTTGCCCACTCTGACTGGAGATGACATAACCCAATTAGAGAAACCCATAGAAGCTATAGAACTACAACAAACAATCAAAGCCTTAAGACAGGGAAAAGTCCGGGAATGGATGGCTTCACAGCCATATATTACAAAACCTTCCAAACCACCTTGCTTGGGCCGCTGCTGAGAGCTCTGAATTCTATGTCAAAACCCAGGGAGATCCCACCAACTTTTCTTGCGGCACATATACCAATTCTTCCCAAGCCAAACAAGGACCCAGCAGAATGTGCCAGCTACAGGCCAATTTTACTACTTAATCTAGATGTGAAGTTGATGTCAAAAATCATTGCCAACAGATTGAAGCCCCTGCTTCACAGCCTGATAGGCTCTGAGCAAGCTGGATTCATGCCAGGCAGAGAAACAAGAGACAATGTTATAAAAGCACTCAATTTGATACATGCTACCCGGGCGCGGAACATTGAGGGCCTTCTTCTGTCAACCGACGCGGACAAGGCCTTCGATCGCGTGGCCTGGGACTTTATGCTGGAGACCTGTAGGTACATTGGCTTGGGAAATCATATGTTGACATGGATCTCCTCGCTTTACAAAAATCCTACTGCACAACTCAATATTAATGGTTCCCTTTCAAACACAGTAAAAAATTAACAACGGAACGAGACAGGGTGGTCCCCTCTCGCCCCTTTTGTTTATCCTAACACTTGAACCATTCATCAGACGAATTGTAGCAGAAAGCGCAATACAGGGGTTTAAAGTAGCTGGAAAGGAGTTCAAAGTGGCGGCCTACGCAGATGACTTATCATTTTTCATAACCAATCCACACATTTCACTTCCTTCCTTGAAGTGGAGGGCCACCCAAAAAAATAAAATTGCACCAAAAAAAAAAAAAAAAAATTTACTTACCTGAAACCCTTGTCGCTAGGCAGTCTTCCTAATGTAATGCTCCTCGGTGAGCAGCCCTGTTGCCTTCTATGAACTGTGTGTGTTCCCAAAAAATCACGGGGCCATTCACAGAGCGCCACTCGTGCATGCACAGTAGGAAACTGGCAGTGAAGCCGCAAGGCTCCACTGCCTGTTTCCCTTACTTAGGATGGCGGTGCCGGGACCCGAGGGCCGAGGGACGGGTCGGCCTTGGGTGGCCGATATCGCGGGCACCCAGGACAGGTAAGTCTACTTATTTAAAGTCAGCAGCTACAGTGTTTGTAGCTGCTGACTTTAAAAAAAAATTGCTGGCCGGAATCCCGCTTTAATGAAAGAATTTTCCATATTTGGATATGTTTCTAACCTAAAAATCAATTAATCCAAGTCCGAGGCAATGAACATCTATATCCCCATAAATACGCTTGAAACCATCAAATCCAACTGCCCCCTCAAATGGGAGCGCTCAGCGCTTAAATATCTGGGGATATGGCTGACTCCCAAGCTATCTCAAATTTATGAATGTAACTTTATTCCCTTACTGAAAACAATCTGTACAGACCTCCAAACCTGGCACCCAAAATGCTTCTCCTCGTTTGGGCGTGTTGCTATTTGTAAAATGAATATTTTGCCAAGAGATCTCTACTTATTTAGAAACTTATCAATACAAATCCCCCAGAGTTTCTTTAAAGCCCTGAATTCAATTAAAATGAAATTTATATGGGCCCACAAAAAACCCAGAGTCCGATTCACCTTACTTACACAACCCAAAGAAAGAGGAGGGATGGGCATTCCGGACTTCAGAACTTACTATTTTGCCTCACACGTTACCAGGATTATTGACTGGCACTGCCATCACAAACTTAAAGACTGGGTAGAACTGGAAGAGGTGCTGAGTCATACTTCCATCAGGTTCTCTCCATGGATCCCATGGGCAGCCGTGAAGTCACACCCCCTTATAGGCACCACTTTAGCAATTTTCCATGAACTAACTAGACTCACAAACTTCTCTTCTCACCTAAGCCCACTCACCCCATTGCAGAACAACCCTGACTTCCTACCGGGAATGGGAAACCGTTCCTTACGGTCCAATACTACAAACAAACCTGTACTAGCTATGCACTGTTTCCACAATCAAGCGTTCAGAGACTTCACAGAAATTAAAGCAGAAAACCACCCCCCAGACCTGCCTTTATGGACATATTTTCAATGCCGCAGCTACCTTAACTATACAACAAAATAAACTAACTTCAGCAGATCACTGACCGAACTAGAACTAGTTTGCAATGCAGAGTTACCTATCCCCAAAGCGACTTCACTTGCTTACAGATGGATTCAGAATGGAGGCGATGCAGTTGGGATCGGATTCAGAGAGAGTTGGTCAGCAGCATTAGGTATTTCACTTACGGATAAACCGTGGAGAAAAGCGTGCATTTTTGCTCATAAATGCTCTCTGAGCACAAAAACTCAGGAAACAGCATATAAGCTGCTTACTCAATGGTATGCCACCCCAGTAAAGTTACATTCTTGGTTTCCCCATTATCCAGACACTTGCTGGCGTTGTAATAATGAACGGGGTTCCTTACTACACATATGGTGGCAATGCCCTGTGCTGATACCTTTCTGGTCTGAGGTCAGGGAGAAAGTGTTTCAGATCACAGAGACGAAACAAGCACTAGACGCGGCGGGCTGTCTCCTCCAAATCACAGAGTTTCCTATTAAAAAATACAAACATTCACTCTCCAAACACCTACTGAATGCTGCAAAAGCACTTTTTCCACTTTATTGAGGGTCCACACAAATTCCAACCATTCAGGAATGGCTTTGTAAAATATCTGAGATATGTGAGATGGAGGAGACCATTGCCCAGTCAGGTGACAATGCGGAACGCTTCCACGAGACCTGGTCACCCTGGTTTTTATACAAATATTCTCAGGCATATTCGAATCTATTAAATTCACGCTGAGGCTGTTTGCCTCTACATGTATGTTCTTTACAGAGGAATTATTTACTTAACAGGTTTAGAAAATGGATGTTGCTGTCCACTTTTATCTGAATGATTAGTATGATAAGACTTACTTTGGAAAACATCAAATAAGATTAGCGATATATTGGTTGACCCAATATTACTTTCTATACACTACTATTTTCTTTCTAACCTTTCTCCTTTCAAAACTACTTCCTTCCCCTTTCCTGAAGACAATCCTTATAATACAATGTTCTTTGATACATTTTAAGTATGTTAACATACACAGAAGTTAAGATTTCGAATTAGACAACAATTTACTACAATAAAATACTAATACAGCTAATCATAAGTTTACTTGCATATTCAATTTCTGTATTTTCATTGAGTGGAGCTGCGACTCCATAGTTGTATTTCTCTTACTTCAATAAATTTTGATGTTAAAAAAAAAAAAAAAAAAGAAAAACTGAAATATCACATGGCCCTAAGTATTCAGACCCTTTGCTGTGAAACTTATATTTAACTCAGGGGCTGTCCATTTCTTCTGGTCATCCTTGAGATGGTTCTACACCTTCATTTGAGTCCAGCTGTGTTTAATTATACTGATTGGACTTGTTTAGGAAAGCCGTAACCTGTTTATATATACCTTACAGCTCACAGTGCATGTCAGAGCAAATGAGAATCATGAGGTCAAAAGGAACTGCCTGGAGAGCTCAGAGACAGAATTGTAGCAAGGCATAGATCTGGTTAAGGTTACAAAAAAATTCTGCTGCACTTAAGGTTCCTAAGAGCTCAGGGGCCTCCATAATCCTTAAAATGGAAGACGTTTGGGATGACCAGAACCCTTCCTAGAGCTGGCCGTCCAGCCTAACTGAGCTATCGGGGGAGAAGAGCCTTGGTGAGAGAGGTAAAGAAGAACCCAAAGATCACTGTGGCTGAGCTCCAGAGATGCAGTCGGGAGATGGGAGAAAGTTATAGAAAGTCAACCATCACTGCAGCCCTCCACCAGTCAGGGCTTTATGGCAGAGTGGCCCGACGGAAGCCTCTCCTCAGTGCAAGACACATGAAAGCCTGCATGGAGTTTACTAAAAAACACCTGAAGGACCCCAAGATGGTGAGAAATAAGATTCTCTGGTCTGATGAGACCAAGATAGAACTTTTTGAGCTTAATTCTAAGCGGTATGTGTGGAGAAAACAAGGCACTGCTCATAACCTGTCCAATACAGTCCCAACAGTGAAGCTTGGTGGTGGCAGCATCATGCTTTGGGAGTGTTTTTCAGCTGCAGGGACAGGACGACTGGTTGCAATCGACGTAAAGATGAATGCGGCCAGGTACAGGGATATCCTGGATGAAAACCCTCCCCAGAGTACTCAGGACCTCAGACTGGGCCGAAGGTTTACCTTCCAACAAGACAATGACCCTAAGCACACAGCTAAAATAACGAAGGAGTGGCTTCACAACAACTCCTTGACTGTTTTTGAATGGCCAAGCCAGAGCCCTGACTTAAACCCAATTGAGCATCTCTGGAGAGACCTAAAAATAGCTGTCCACCAACATTTACCATCCAACCTGACAGAACTGGAGAGGATCTGCAAGGAGGAATGACAGAGGACATATAACTATGTCGGACTCCCCACAGTCATATATTGTAGATAATAGATTTCCATTACTTATTAGATTTCAAAATCAGAGTCAAACTTGGACTAAGCTCCCTTTATCGCTAATAGGTCGTATCAATTTAATAAAAATTATATGGATGCCTCAGCTTCTCTATTTTTTACATAAAGCCCCGATTTGGATACCTATCCGGATCTTTATTAAGATAAACACTATATTTAGGCAATTAATATGGCGGAGCAAAACCCCTTGTATCAAACTGGAGACTTTACAGCATCCCACAAATGCCGGAGGCCTGGCAGTTCCCCTCTATCCCTGTCTTAGATAAAATAGTATGGGCAGGTTCAACAAAGGGTCTTGCCTCGGTTACTTATAGGGTACTATCAGATGGGTTTCTATTGAACTTCCCCATCTGTTCTCGGGTTGGCTGGGAGAAAGATACTGGTCTCATCTCTGAGGAGATTTGGGACGATGTCCTCCAGTCCCGTCCAGGGTGTCTCTTTCTCCATCACACAGACTAACCCAGATTTTTATTCTCCATAGGGTCTATAGAACTCTGCAGTTTCTCTGTGCAATTGGACTGAAATCTGAGCCAGCCTGTGCTAGATGCGGTAACACAGGTACATTATTACATCTTTTGTGGCGATGTCCAAAACTTCAAAGATACTGGGTGGAGGTGATTGGTACCTTTAAATAGGGTATTGGATATTAATGTTCCGGTTGAACTGCTTATATGTATATTGGGTTACTGTGACACTTCTATCTACACCTCCCCTACTGGTAATACTATAAGGTGCACACTTTTTGTTGCCCGTAGACATATTGCTCTTAAGTGGACCTCTCCACGTCCACCGACTGTGTCCGATTGGATTGTAGATTTCAATAGGATCATTCTCTTTGAAAAGCATACATATTCCCCAAGGAATTCCCTGAATAAGTTTGATGTTATCTGGTCTAGATGGCTTCAATCAATGACTTAGGTATCATGTCAACCAATGTGTACTTTGTAATGCTGGATATTGTTATTCCTTTTTTTTGTTTGTCTTATATACTCCGAGTGGGGGGGGGGGGGTTGGCGGGGCTTGTTGAAGGGAAGTGGTTTGGGGTTTATTTTATTTTTTTCTGGGGGGGGGGTTGGTTTGGTGTGATTTCTATTTTTGTGGTTTTGTCTGTATTGTGTTAATGTCGTTTTCATATAAAATAATAAAGTATTTGATTAAAAAAAAAAAACAGACTTTTTTCAGGAGCAGTGATTTTAATAAAGCCTAAAGTGAAACAATAAGTGTAATATTCCTTCTTGGGGGGTGTCTATAGTATGCCTGTAAAGTGGCACATTTTTCCCGTGTTTAGAACAGTCCCTGCACAAAAATTACATTTCTAAAGGAAAAAAGTAATTTAAAACTGTTTGCGGCTGTAATGTAATGTTGCCCCACCCCCCAGCCCATTACCGGGCCCTTTGGGTCTGGTATGCATATTAAGGGGAACCCCACACCCAAATTTTTTAAAAAAAGGCGTGGGGCCCCCAGGCCCTATATACTCTGAACAGCAGCAGTATACAGGCGGTCCCCGGGTTACAAACAAGATAGGGACTGTAGGTTTGTTGTTAAGTTGAATCTGTTTGTAATTTGGAACAGGTACATTTTTTAAGTGTAGCTTCAGCCCAAGAATCTATTTTAAGCTTTTTGGATAATATAGGGCAGGGTTATCAACCCTGTAACTTTTTTTGCTGTGTGTCCCTGTTCAGAAGATTTCACCTCACTTTCTGTGCCAATGACAATTGGATTTTGAAAATTTGGGGTTATTGGGGAAACAAAGATTGGTGATAAAGCATCAGTGGAGACACCTTTTTCCCATATTAACTCTTACAGGAGAGAATTTCCCTTCCTAGGGGTAGATTTGCTCTCACTTCCTGTTGTCTCCTTCAGTTTGTAAGTAGAAGTCGTTTGTAAGTTGGATGTTTGAAAATAGGGGACCGCCTGTATATACTATACGGCCTGCCCTTTACACTCTGCATAAAATTATGCCTTAGGTGTTGGTGGTACCAGAACACTGTAAGCCCTCACAGTTACTCTTGGTTGGCGCTGGAATGGGCCCTGCTGTGAAATATTAGATCAAGAATTGTATTTACAATACAGTGCAGCCGTAGTGCAGTTGCTACTACTTTTTTGGTGGTGTATACAATACACAATACAGTGTAGTGCTGTGTTGCAAAACATAATATACATCATATCCAGAAAGCCACCAAGGAGAGACAGACGCTCACAGGCCACTAAAAGAGAGCAAGCAGGCTCTGTGTCTACAGTCAACAGTGCTGGTTATGGACATGGTGCATCCTCTGCCAGTGGCCGTGGGGCACACTTGTCCTTTTTTTCTGCTGCTGGCCGTGTTATTGAGCCAGAACATGCAGAGTTGGTGGAGTGGATAACAAAGCCGTCCTCATCCTCCTCATTCTCTGTCACCTAGGCTCAGAGTAGTTTTCCTTCCTATGCAGCTACCAAAGCGGCCTATTCCACCGCCTCCTTGTCCACAGTCACTCCTTCCGTAGCCCAACCATCATGCACCGAGGAGTCCCTCGAACTATTCGACCACAGTTTCGGGTACATGCTGCTGGAATGACAGTGATTTGAAGGCTCCGATGTTGGTTCCCAGCTTGAGGAAGGGAGTAACGTGAGCCTAGAGAGAGGGGGTGCCCAAGAAGGACAAGAAACTGGCAGTCATGTTCCCCCAGCTGCAGCATAGTGCCAAGTTTGCTCCAGTGACGTGGAGGGAGGGGATGATGAGGTCACTGACTCTACTTGGGTGCCTGATAGAATAGAGGAGGAGGATGAGGCACAACTCTAACGAGGCAGGATGTCCTCTAGGGGGCAGCTTAAGGGCAGCCACCCTATTGCATCACACCGCAGAGCTTCGCAGGTGCAGGGCGCTGCTGACTCCCCACTGATTTTGAAAAGTTCTTTGGTGTGGGCCTTTTTGGACACGAGTGCAACAGATCGCACCATTGCTGTTTGCAACCTATGTCTGAAGCGGATCAAGCGTGACCACAACAGCAGCCGCTTGGGCACCACATGCTTGACCAGACATATGATGACTTCCCATGCAGTCTTTTTCCCGTATACTATATTTGAGATTTAATATCTCTGATATGATTTGGGTTAAATGAGAGTTCTTTGACCATGAATGAAAGCTTTAACACAATAACAACATTTATTGGTGAGTAGTTGAAAGTCTATCTGATACACAACCATCTATCTATAGTCTACACTAGGGATGGGCTTTATGTTCGGGTCGAACATGAGCTTGACTCGAACATTGGCTGTTCGCCCGTTCGCCGAATAGCGAACAATTTGGGGTGTTTGCGGCAAATTCAAAAGCCGCGGAACACCTTCTAAAAGTCTATGGGAGAAATCAAAAGTGTTCATTTTAAAGGTTAATATGCAAGTTATTGTCATAAAAAGTGTTTGGGGACCTGGGTACTGCCCCAGGGGACATGTATCAATGCAAAAAAAAGTTTTAAAAACTGCTTTTTTTTCGGGAGCAGTGATTTTAATAATGCTTAAAGTGAAACAATAAAAGTGTAATATTCCTTTAAATTTCGTACCTGGGGGGTGTCTATAGTATACCTGTAAAGTGGCACATGTTTTCCGTGTTTATAACAGTCTAAGAGCAAAATGACATTTCTAAAGGAAAAAAAAGTAATTTAAAACTACTCACGGCTATTAATGAATTGTCGGGTCTCTGCAATACTCAAGTCATTGAAAAAAAAAGCCTAGGGATTCCACCACAGTGCATTAACAGGCCCTTTGGGTCTGGTATGAATATTAAGGGGAACCCCGAACCAAAATGTAAAAAAAAAAATTGCGTGGGGGTCCCCCCCCTCGTGGCTATAATGAATTGTCGGTCCGGCAATACACACAAGAGTTCATTGATAAAAACGGCATGGATTCCCCAACAGGGGAACCCCGAAACAAAATGAAGAAAAAAATGCGTGGGGCCCCCCTTAAAATCCATACCAGACCCTTCAGGTCTGGTATGGGATTTTAAGGAGAACCCGCTCCAAAATTTAAAAAAAAATGGCGTGGGGTCCCCCCAAAAATCCATACCAGACCCGTATCCGAGCAGGTAACTTGGCAGGCCGCAGGAAAAGAGGGGGGGATGAGAGAGCACACCCCCTCCTCCTGAACCGTACCAGGCCACATGCCCTCAACATTGGGAGGGTGCTTTGGGGTAGCCCCCAAAGCACCTTGTCCCCATGTTGATGGGGAGAAGGGCCTCATCCCCACAACCCTTGCCCAGTGGTTGCGGGGGTCTGCGGGCGGGGGGCTTATCGGAATCTGGAAGCCCCCTTTAACAAGGGGACCCCCAGATCCCGCCCCCCGTGTGAATTGGTAATGGGGTACAAATTTACCCCTACCATTTCACAATAAAAGTGTCAAAAATGTTAAAAAAAACCCAATAGACGTTTTTTGACAATTCCTTTATTAATGCCTTCTTCTTTCCCCGCTTCTTCTTCCATCTTCTGGTATTCTTTCGGTTTTCTTCTTCTTCCTCCACCTTGTCCTTCCCCCACTTTTTCCTCTATCTTCCTCCGCTTCTTTCTCCAGTCTTCTAGTCCGGCGTCTTTTTCTCCGCTTCGTCCTCCGATCCGCCTCGGTGGGAGTCTCCCGCTGTGTGACGCTTCTGTTCAGGTGACAGCTCTTATATAATGGACGGCGTGGCCACCCGGTGACCCCCCTCTGACAACACGGGAAAGCCATAGGGAAGTCCCCATGCGTCAGAGGGGGGCGGGGTCACCAGGTGGCCCCGCCCTCCATTATATAAGAGCTCTCACCTGAACAGAAGCGTCACACAGCAGGAGACTCCCACTGAGGCAGATCGGAGGATGAAGCGGAGAAGAAAATGCCAGACGAGAAGACCGGAGGAAGAAGCGGGGGAAGAACAAGATGGAGGAAGAAGAAGAACACCGAAGGAAGACCAGAAGATGGAAAAAGAAGCGTGGAAAGAAGAAGACATTAATAAAGGAACCGTCTATTGTCTTTTTAACATTTTTGTTAAAAAATTGTCTAAGGTCCAGCCTGGTGTTTTTGCAGGTGCTAGCACTTGTTTGGGTAAGTGTTTGCATTCATGCCTCCCTTTGGCAACCAAGCTCACATATCATTTCTTTTTGTACGATAGATTTGAATGTATGGTACAATTGTATGTTATATTTTCTCTATATCTCATTTATTTAGTGGCTACAAGTAAACTTTGCACATCCCCTGAGGAAGCTAATAGCGAAACATGTCGGGCTAATGTGCAATGTCTCCTCTGTCATCTTTGATTCTTCTGTTCATTACATAACCACCAAACATTTGTAATTTTATATGTCTATATAAACTTTTTTTAAGCATGTTATCAAATAAAATTCTTTTATATTTTAATTGATGGAAGAAATTCTTTGTCTTTACGTATCTGGCACCGTAAAAATCCCTCTAACCTCCTACTGCTTTCTTCTATACACTGGGATGAGGTGCCTAATTTAGGGGGTGTTGTACCATCAACCAGACTAATCATTCGTTTTTTGCTTCTCTGTGTTTTAATACACTCTTTTCTCTGGTCAGATTGGTGGCAACACAATAACTGTGCTCCTTTGTTGAGCCCATCTTCAATTTACACTTGTTTATGGGAACCTATTTATTCTTGCTCACTAACCTTGTCCTTTAGTGTCCTCCTTTCAACCATCCACTCTTGCCCCATCCACCTTGTTTCCCCCTTTCCCATCCCCCACCCTTGCCTAGTTTTCCCTTTGCTTCCAGGCATGGCTACATTCAGTGGAGAGGCCTGGGAAGGCCTCATGGACAAAATCCAGCAGTCCCAGCACTCTGCGGAGATTTCTGATCAGGACCTGGACCAGGCCTTTCTTAGACTACAACGTCTCTTAGAACATAAAGTTAGAACCTTTTGGCACAGGAAGTATTTTCAAAAATAAACGGACAACAATATAGTCCCTTGGGGACTTAGAATTCAAATCTTTCCTAATCTGAAAAATATAGATAAATCATTGAAATCCAGTTGGGAAAATAACCTACAATCCTGTTCTTTTGGTATGATGTTGTTGCTCTGCACACAATATGAAGTGGAATTAAAGTCTCTGGATAATTCCATCTTTAAGTGGTATGAGGATTATACACTCATAACCACAAGCAATCGATTTAAGAAAAAGGAACAAGATCTTAAAACACATATAGAAAGATACACCTTGGATATTATTCGTACGAAAGAAAGCAAATTAACAAGGGACGTGAGTGCCCATACCAATGGCTTTGCCTACAAATGGGCTCAAAACACCAATACCAGAAATAAACCCTCTAATCACACCTATGAACCTAGTACAAATAAAAGTGACAATGTTACTAATTTATCTTCCCCTTCTTCTTCATCTCTTTCTTTTAGCCAATCTACCATCCATCGTGACCTGTCGGGAGACAGACTACCCAAAAGACGAAAAGGCAACTCTGATGCAGCCTCCATCGAATCACTCACACATCACCTTAGTAATTCATCAGTACGTTGGTCACAATCTGTTCACTCTAAACAGGCACCCGCACGTTCGGTACCTTTACCTCACTCGTCACTTCCGGTAACCCGTGGCCCACAAGCCTTGGCTTCACATACTATGATTGCCATGGCACCAACAACTTCAAATATTAGCACTGCTGAGGTAATTATCTCTCCTTCTTGCACCCCTTTACCTACCGACATCAAACTAGCTCCCCTTTTTTTAGGAAAGGATTAGCGCTTAGTCCTTCACCAAATTCTTCACCTACTCTTATTCACAGTAAGACCAAGGACGACGCGGTTCCTATTTCTCCACCGGCGTTGTAGATCGTTGGCATGTCCTTCCCCCCTCCTCAATCCTTCAAACCCAGACTTTTTCCACTCTTAAACACCAACCCGAATATATGGGCATTTATTCAACAAACAACAAAAGCAATCGAAGATCTTAAAATCTCCACCACTAAGACCCCCAATCTAACCACTGAACAAATTGATGCAATCAAATCCCTACAAACAAATCACAACATAATAATTAAGCCCTCTGACAAGGGCGGGAATTTGGTCGTCATGAACATTCCTCAATATGTAACTATGTGCCAAAAGATTCTTACGAACCGTAGTTGGTATCGCCCCATTTCAAAAACTGTAATTAACAATTTTGACGCCAAATATCGGGTAATTATCTTTCGAGCTTACCATCAAGGTGTTATTGACAAAAATACTCTAAACTTTTTAAATGTTAAGGACCCAAGAATGCCTACGTTTTATGCACTACCCAAAGTGCATAAATCATTGACTGAACCTCCAGGACGTCCTGTAATTTCTGGATGCTCTAGTCTTACTGAAAATGCTAGCTCTCTAGTAGATAGCTACCTACAACCCCATGTTACGGCACTTTCTTCACACATTAAGGATACTATTGACCTCCTGAGAACAATCAAAGGTATTTCTCTTCCCCCCAACACCTGGTTAGTAGCCCTTGATGTAGAAAGCCTTTATAACACAATTCCACACGACCTAGGAATTAAAGTAATACAGCAACACCTCTATGAAAAAGAGGTCCTTCTTCTACCAAATACAATGCATTTGTACTGGATTTACTTAACCTCATTTTGAAACTTAATGTGTTAATTTTTACTCCTCCCACTGCCTCCAGGTACAGGGAGTCGCAATGGGGACCAAATGTGCCCCCTCTTATGCGAACCTGTACCTGGGGGGGTGGGAGAAGGAAGTTCTCACTAGAGAGGATTTGAGTCATCTTCACGACAAAATCATGGCCTGGTATCATTTTATAGATGATATCCTTATTTTTTGGTCCGGAACTCAAACTGAACTCAATGAATTTCTACAAATAATTTCAATTAACAATTTTAATTTAAAATTTACTAAGCATTGTAGTCAGAATAGCATCAGTTTCTAGGATCTAGTCATCTCTATTAATGCACAAGGCAAACTCGATTCATCCCTCTATAGAAAGCCCTCGGCGGGTAACACTATTCTGCATGCCCAAAGTTCGCACCGTACTTCCTTAATCAGAAGCATTCCCAACAGCCAGTACCTGAGGCTCAAACGTAACTGTAGCCTAGATTCAGACTTTAGAACTGCAGCCAGGGACCTATATAACAGACTAAGAATTAGAGGCTACAGTCATACTTGCCTCAAAAAAGCCTTCAATCGGGCAAATGCAGAAAAAAAAAGTTCATTAATTTTTTTCCAATAAACGGGTCATCCAACCGGATAAAGTGAGAGTAATCACCCGTTACTCCAGCCAGCATCAACAAATTGGACAAATTTTAACAAAATGTTGGCCACTCTTTTCTGCAGATCCAACTGCGAGTAAATACATAAAAAATGTTCCTGAAATTACTTTTAGATGAGCTCCCTCTCTTAAGGACCGACTGGTCCAGAGTCATTTTGGTATTATATCATCTTGCACTACCCAAGCCAACTGGGGCACTTTTCCCTGCGGTGCCTGTGACGTCTGTGATTATATTGACAAAAAAACAAGTTTAAACTTCCGAATGGCAAATGGCACTTTACCCAAGCCAGGGTCACCTGCCAGACACCTGGTGTTATATATTTGGCCCAGTGTCTGTGCGGTGGCTTCTATATTGGAAAAACAAAACGACAATTCTTCAAACTAATACGAGACCACATCAAACCGATTTTGAAAAACAAGATGGACACTGCCATCAGCCGGCATATTGGCATATACCATCATTTCAATCCTCATTACATCAAATTTTTGGCACTTGAACATGT
Source organism: Lithobates clamitans (assembly GCA_037952925.1). NCBI lineage: Eukaryota > Metazoa > Chordata > Amphibia > Anura > Ranidae > Lithobates > Lithobates clamitans. The sequence goes on along the minus strand of JBBGZY010001040.1, from coordinate 409,874 downwards.
TCCTATAGATTCCCGTGGTGGCAGTGTCGACTGCATCTTGTTACAGTTAGAGGCTCGGTGGATATACGACCTCAAAGCCACATCATTCCCTGGCTTTAACGAAAGCCTTAGCTTCAAGTCCTTTCTTTAGTCTCCCCAAGTGTTAGCCCCCAGGCCATCCCTCCCTTGACTGCTTCCCATGTTTGGAGACCCACTCTTTCTGACCCCTTCCCACAGTTCCCCTCCCCCCTATCCCCATCCACCCTCCATTTTCCTCCCCTGTGTTCTCCTAAGTCAGTGTCTTATCCCTACAAGATTTTTATCATTAATTATTTACATATATTCTACTGTACCTAATCTATGTATTCATAATTCAATGTTTGACTATTTTTGTTTTTTCACTGTATGCTTTAATATCATTATTTTCAGCATCATTTATTCATATCTGTAAGTGAGCTTGGTTGCCCTTAGCAACACTTGGTCAGCTAGAGCGGTTTAGTGGTCCTGCTCTGCTTCCCCTGTCCCTCTTGGCCTTTTCCCGGTTCACCACTGTTGGACATAGGATTTTGTCCCTTTTTTCCCGGTTCTGAGGAACAGGTCTTTGGTGGGCCATATGGACGCCCAGGGCTTGCCTTATTCCATCTTATAGCAAGCCCACTTTACGCCCGGCTGCACATGAGGACCCATCTGATCCTAGGGTGACACTATCACCTCGGATCATGCCTCTCTGTTTACCATCTCTGCACTTTCCGGGCCGCTGCGGAGAGGTTGGAGTCTTTACATGTCCGCCCTTCTATGGATGGACTTGAGTCCTCCCCCCCCTCGCACGGCCTCCTGGTTAGTGTAGTTGTCAGGCTTGGGCTCCCTCTGCCCATGCGTCCAGGCGTCCCTTCGTCCGCCTCGAGCCGGCGGCACCACACGCCAGCTTGTCAGAGGGCTGATTTAAACTGGCTGATCTGGCTGTATGTGCAGCCAGAGCTGGAGGGAGATGCTCTCACGTTGTGGTGTTATTTCAAACCAGTAAGCAAGGATCCAGCCTGTTAGGCTTTATTACCATTATGCTTTCTTATAGCTTTTTTGCTCCTGTATGCCTCTCAGCCATTCATTTATCCCCAGTATTATTAAATTACCTTCCTTCCAACTTTGGCGTTCCTTCCCTGGAATGCAGTGAAACACACTGGAGATTTACTTTTCTATAGCTATTCAAGCTTTCACCAAATTTAACCCTTCGATTTTTAGTGATTTTTCTGTTATGCTTACAGCATCTCTATACCCAGACTTTTTTTTTATATTTACAGTCTGCTTCCTGCAACCAAATCTCCACAACTTGCTTAAAGATCTAGTGTATGAGTATCTCCCCTATGGATCATTAGGCACATACTATTAGTAAGTATTCAACCAAGGAGACTTTTTGTCCCCTCCCCCTTTTTTCATTTTTATCCTATGAATTGTATACAATTTACTTATGAAACTTGTCCTTAACTCCTTAAATACCTACTGTCCCTAGTGTTCCCCATGCCGCCCTCTATGGCCACACCTGACTAAGTCCCTCTGATCGGTTCATTTGGGTCGATTGTCTAAGGTCCAGCCTGGTGTTTTTGTGGGTGCTAGCACTTGTTTGGGTAAGTGTTTGCATCCATGTCTCCCTTTGGCAACCAAGCTCACATATCATTTCTTTTTGTACGATAGATTGAAATGTATGGTACAATTGTATGTTATAATTTCTCTATATCTCATTTATTTAGTGGCTACAAGTAAACTTTGCACATCCCCTGAGGAAGCTAATAGCGAAACATGTCAGGCTAATGTGCAATGTCTCCTCTATCATCTTTGATTCATTACATGACCACCAATCATTTGTAATTTTATATGTCTATATAAACTTTTTTTAAGCATGTTATCAAATAAAATTCTTTTATATTTTAATTGATGGTAGAAATTCTTTGTCTTTACGTATCTGACACCTTAAAAATCCCTCTAACCTCCTACCGCTTTCTCCTTTTATTAATGTCTTCTTCTTTCCCTGCTTCTTCTTCCATCTTCTTCTGGTCTTCATTCGGTTTTCTTCCTCTGCTTTTTCCTCCGAACCTCTGCTTCTTCCTTCGGTCTTCTCGTCTGCATCTTCCTCCGGCTTCTTCTTCCCCGCTTTGTTCTTCGGACGATCCGTATCCATGGGAGGTTCCCGCTGTGTGACGCTTCTGTTCTTCTGACAGTTCTTATATAACTGAGGGCAGGGCCACCCGGTGACCCTGCCCCCTCTGACGCAAGGGGACTTCCCTATGGCTTACCCCATGGTGTCAGAGGGGGGCGGGTTCACCCGTTACGTAAGCTGGTGACCCCGCCCCCTCTGACATCACAGGGAAAGCCATAGGGAAGTCCCTGTGCGTCAGAGGGGGTGGGGTCACCAGGTGGCCCTGCCCTCAGTTATATAAGAACTGTCAGAACAGCAGAAGCGTCACACTGCGGGAACCTCCCAAGGATGCAGATCGTCTGGAGAACGAAGCGGGGAAGAAGAAGCTGGAGGAAGATGCGGACGAGAAGACCGAAGGAAGAAACAGAGGATTGGAAGAAGCAGGGGAAGAACAATATGGAGGAAGAAAACCGAATGAAGACCAGAAGAAGATGGAAGAAGCAGGGAAAGAAGAAGACATTAATAAAGGAATTGTCAAAAACTGCCTCTTGTCTATTTTAACATTTTTGACATTTTTTTGGTGAAATGGTAGGGGTACATTTGTACCCCATTACCATTTCACACAGGGGGGGCGGGATCTGGGGGTCCCCTTGTTAAAGGGGGCTTCCAGATTTTGATAAGCCCCCCGCCCGCATACCCCCACAACCACCGGGCAAGGGTTGTGGGGATGAGGCCCTTGTCCACATCAACATGGGGACATTCTCTCCATGTTGAGGGCATGTGGCCTGGTACAGTTCAGGAGGGGGGATGCGCTCTCTCGTCCCCCCCTTTTTTCCTGCGGCCTGCCAGGTTGCCTGCTCGGATAAGGGTCTGGTATGGATTTTTAGGGGGACCCCCACGCCATTTTTTTTTTCATTTTGGTGCGAGGTTCCCCTTAATATCCATACCAGGCCCTTCAAGAATTTGGGGGGACCCCCACGCATTTTTTTTTTTTAATTTTGGTTCAGGGTTCCCCTTAATATTCATACCAGACCCAAAGGGCCTGGTAATGCATTGTGGTGGAATCCTAGGCCTTTTTTTTCAATGACTTGAGTATTGCAGAGACCCGACAATTCATTTATAGCCACGAGTAGTTTTATATTACTTTTTTTTTCCTTTAGAAATGTCATTTTGCTCTGAGACTGTTATAAACACGGGAAACATGCGCCACTTTACAGGCATACTATAGACACCCCCCAGGTACCAAATTTAAAGGAATATTTCACTTTAAGCATTATTAAAATCACTGCTCCCGAAAAAACTGCCGTTTTTAAAACTTTTTTTTTGCATTGATACATGTCCCCTGGGGCAGGACCCGGGTCCCCAAACACTTTTTATGACAATAACTTGCATATTAACCCTTAAAATTAGCACTTTTGATTATTTATGTTCGTGTCCCATATACCTTAACCACTTCAACCCCGGACCAATATGCTGCCTAAGGACCAGAGGACTTTTTCCAATTTGGCATTGCGTTGCTTTAACTGCTAATTGCGCGGTCATGCAATGCTGTACTTAAACGAAATTTGCGTCCTTTTCTTCCCACAAATAGAGCTTTCTTTTGATGGTATTTGATCACCTCTGCCCTTTTTATTTTTTGCGCTATAAATGGAAAAAGACCGAAAATTTTGAAAAAAAAGTGATATTTTCTACTTTTTGTTATAAAAAAAATCCAATAAACTCAATTTTAGTCATACATTTAGGCCAAAATGTATTTGGCCACATGTCTTTGGTAAAAAAATGTCAACAAGCGTATATTTATTGGTTTGCGCAAAAGTTATAGCGTCTACAAACTAGGGTACATTTTCTGGAATTTACACAGCTTTTAGTTTATGACTGCCTATGTCATTTCTTGAGGTGCTAAAATGGCAGGGCAGTACAAAACCCCCCCAAATGACCCCATTTTGGAAAGTAGACACCCCATTGAATATTTATTTTTTTTGTCCCAAGTGATTGAATAATGACAAAAAAAAAAAATATTTACAAAAAGTTGTCACTAAATGATATATTGCTCACACAGGCCATGGGCCTATGTGGAATTGCACCCCAGAATACATTCAGCTGCTTCTCCTGAGTACGGGGATACCACATGTGTGGGACTTTTTGGGAGCCTAGCCGTGTACGGGTCCCGAAAACCAATCACTGACTTCAGGATTTCTAAGGGCGTAAATTTTTGATTTCACTCCTCACTACCTATCACAGTTTTGAAGGCCATAAAATGCCCAGCTGGCACAAAACCCCCTCAAATGACCCCATTTTGGAAAGTAGACACCCCAAGCTATTTGCTGAGAGGCATGTTGAGTCCATGGAATATTTTATATTTTGACACAAGTTGCGGGAAAGTGACACATTTTTTTTTTTTTTGCACAAAGTTGTCACTAAATGATATATTGCTCACACAGGCCATGGGCATATGTGGAATTGCACCCCAATATACATTTAGCTGCTTCTCCTGAGTATGGGGATACCACATGTGTGGGACTTTTTGGGAGCCTAGCTGCGTATGGGGCCCCGAAAATCAATCACCGCCTTCAGGATTTCTAAGGGTGTAAATTTTTTATTTTACTCTTCACTGCCTATCACAGTTTCGGAGGCCATGGAATGCCCAGGTGGCACAACCCCCCCCCCCCCCAAATGACCCCATTTTCGAAAGTAGACACCCCAAGCTATTAGCTGAGAGGCATGGTGAGTATTTTGCAGCTCTCATTTGTTTTTGAAAATGAAGAAAGACAAGAACAAACATTTTTTTTTTCTTTTTTCAATTTTCAAAACTTTGTGACAAAAAGTGAGGTCTGCAAAATACTCACTATACCTCTCAGCAAATAGCTTGGGGTGTCTACTTTCCAAAATGGGGTCATTTGGGGGGGGGGGTTGAACTGTCCTGGCATTTTATGCACAACATTTAGAAGCTTATGTCACACATCACCCACTCTTCTAACCACTTGAATAAAAAGCCCTTTCTGACACTTTTTGTTTACATGAAAAAATTATTTTTTTTGCAAGAAAATTACTTTGAACCCCCAAACATATATTTTTTTTAAAGCAAATGCCCTACAGATTAAAATGGTGGGTGTTTAATTTTTTTTTTCACACAGTATTTGCGCAGCGATTTTTCAAACACATTTTTTGGGGAAAAAACACACTTTTTTAAAATTGTAATGCACTGAAACACACTATATTGCCCAAATGTTTGATGAAATAAAAAAGATGATCTTAGGCCGAGTGGAGTGCAGTGGCAACAAAATAAATACATTTTTAAAAGCCTTTAAAAGCCTTTACAGGTTACCACTTTAGATTTACAGAGGAGGTCTACTGCTAAACTTACTGCCCTCGATCTGACCTTCGCGGTGATACCTCACATGCATGGTACAATTGCTGTTTACGTTTGACGTCAGATCGCCGCTTGTGTTCGCCTTAGCGCGAGAGCAGGGGGTGACAGGGGTGCTTTTTTTTTTCTTTATTATTTATTTGCTTTTTTATCTTATTTTTAAACTGTTCCTTTCATTTTTTTTTTTCAATCATTTTTATTGTTATCTCAGGGAATGTAAATTTCCCCTATGATAGCAACAGGTAGTGACAGGTACTCTTTTTTGAAAAAATTGGGGTCTATTAGACCCTAGATCTCTGCTCTGCCCTCGAAGCATCTGACCACACCAAGATCGGTGTGATAAAATGCTTTCCCAATTTCCCAATGGCGCTGTTTACATCCGGCGAAATCTAAGTCATGAAATGCTCGTAGCTTCTTGTTTCTTAGGCCATAGAGATATTTGGAGCCACTCTGGTCTCTGATCAGCTCTATGGTCATCTGTCTGAATCACCGGCTGCATTCTCAGGTTCCCTGTTGAGACAGGAGAGCCAGAGAAAAACACGGAAGATGGTGGGGGGGGCATTCCCTCCCACGGCTTGTAAAAGCAGTCTAGAGGCTAATTAGCCGCTAGGATTGCTTTTATATGAAAGCCGACCGCTGGCTGAAAAGAATGATACCAAGATGATACCTAAACCTGCAGGCATCATTCTGGTATAACCACTCAAAGTCGTGAATGGCGTACCTGAAGACAAAAAAATGGTTAACAATAAAACACAGTAAACGGTAAAGTATAAAAAATTGCATACCTGAAAAGCAAACATGATAAAACATAATAACAATAAAACATTACAGAATAGAATACAGTAAAAAAGAGCAGAACAATAGAGAGAGAGAGAATAGAGAGAGAGAGAACAATAAAACAACAACTTTTTTTTTATTTCATATTTTTTTTTTACACTTTTTTTGTAACTAACTTTTATAACTGTAACCGGTTCCAGGTTCAGGTCTCTCAAAATGCGATGGCATCTTCGGAGACCCTGTGAAATGGCGCCTAGTCTGTGCAATGCTGTACCCTACGCTAATACTCAACTAGTAAATGGTAGCAGTCAAAACATTCACCAATGTAAAGACCAGGATTGTCAGGACAGGAGGGACAATAATAGCGGGTGTCCCGCCTATATCCGCGCTTGCTGCAGACACAACATCTTTTTTGGGGGGGTTCGTTGGGTAGGGGTACTCGGGAGGACATAAAGTAAATGCCTCTCATGCAGCCGACTGCATTTGGTTGGGGATGTGAATGGGGGAAGTACGGGCGCTGCAGAAGTGGTGGGTTCCCAATTAGGATTGGCGAATGCAGCAAGAAGGGCACTATGGGCACGACGGGCCTGTTTGTCTTCTTCTTCGTGGCAGCGGGACACTACTTGTGCTTGCCACCTCACCAGCTTGAACTGCACTTATGGGACTCGCCACGTCACTAAGTGTTACTGCAGTGCTGGTTTGACTACAACCGGGGTGTACTAGGCCGCTGGCGCTTGCCAGTTCACCAAAACGCTACCAAAAAAACTGTTAGCGATCGCAGGGATCAGGCCTGACTCTGCGAACGCTGCAGTTATGCGTTTAGTGTTTTGTAAGTGACAGTGATCGATTGATACTGCATTTGGGTGGGCTGGGCTGGGCCGGGCGGAGGGGCAAAACGCAGGTGCTAGCAGGTATCTGGGCTGATCCCGCTAACACTGCGTTTTTGGGAACCCTAAACTGCTGGGGACGCTAGTATAGATCTGATTGGATCAGATATTGATCTGTTCAGATACTATACCACTAAGGGGGGCGTATGCTGCGTGCGTGGGTGTTAGCGGTACTGGCGCTAACCTGACGCTGCCTGGGGCTGGTGCTTGCCAGTTCACCAAAACGCTACCAAAAAAACTGTTAGCGATCGCAGGGATCAGGCCTAACTCTGCGAACGCTTCAGTTATGTGTTTAGTGTTTTGTAAGTGACAGTGATCGATCGATACTGCATTTGGGTGGGCTGGGCTGGGTTGGGCTGGGTTGGGCCGGGCGGAGGGTGCAAAACACAGGTGCTAGCAGGTATCTGGGCTGATCTCGCTAACACTGCGTTTTTGGGAAGCCTAAACTGCTGGGGACGCTAGTATAGATCTGATCGGATCAGATATTGATCCGTTCAGATACTACAGTGCCTTGCAAAAGTATTCACCCCCCTTGGCTTTTTAACTATTTTGTTACATTACAGCCTTTAGTTCAATGTTTTTTTTTAATCTGAATTATATGTGATGGATCAGAACACAATAGTCTAAGTTGGTGAAGTAAAATTAGAAAAATAGATACATAAAACTATTTTTCAGAAATAAAAAATGATAATTGGCATGTGCGTATGTATTCACCCTCTTTGTTATGAAGCCCATTAAAAGCTCTGGTGCCACCAATTCCCTTCAGAAGTCACATAATTAGTGAAATGATGTCCACCTGTGTGCAATCTAAGTGTCACATGACCTGTCATTACATAGACACACCTTTGTGAAAGGCCCCAGAGGCTGCAACACCTAAGCAGGAGGCACCACTAACCAAACACCGCCATGAAGACCAAGGAACTCTCCAAACAAGTAAGGGACAATGTTGTGGAGAAGTACAAGTCAGGGTTAGGGTATAAAAAAATATCCAAATCTTTGATGATCCCTAGGAGCCCCATCAAATCTATCATAACCAAATGGAAAGAACATGGCACAACAGCAAACCTGCCAAGAGACAGCCGCACACCAAAACTCACGGACCGGGCAAGGAGGGCATTAATCAGAGAGGAGCACAGAGACCTAAGGAAACCCTGGAGGAGCTGCAGAGTTCCACAGCAGAGACTGGAGTATCTGTATATAGGATGACGATAAGCTGTACGTTCCATGGAGTTGTGCTTTATGGCAGAGTGGCCAGAAGAAAGACATTACTTTCATCAAAAAACAAAATAGCGCGTTTTGAGTTTGCAAAAAGGCATGTGGGAGACTCCCAAAATGTATGGAGGAAGGTGCTCTGGTCTGATTAGATTACAATTCAACTTTTTGGCCATCAGAGAAAACGCTATGTCTGGTACAAACCCAACACATCACATCCCCCAAAGAACACCATCCCCATTGTGAAACATGGTGGTGGCAGCATCATGTTGTGGGGATGTTTTTCAGCAGTCAGGACTGGGAAACTGGTCAGAGTTGAGGGAAAGATGGATGGTGCTAAATACAGGGATATTCTTCAGCAAAACCTGTAGTACTCTGTGTGTGATTTGAGGCTAGGATGGAGGTTCACCTTCCAGGACAATGACCCCAAACACACTGCTAAAGCAACACTTGAGTGGTTTAAGGGGAAACATGTAAATGTGTTGGAATGGCCTAGTCAAAGCCCAGACCTCAATCCAATAGAAAATCTGTGGTCAGACTTAAAGATTTCTGTTCACAAGCGCAAACCATCCAACTTTAAGGAGCTGGAGCAGTTTTGCAAGGAGGAATGGGCAAAAATCCCAATGGTAGATGTGGCAAGATCATAGAGACTTACCCAAAGGGGCTTGGAGCTGTGATAGCCACAAAAGGTGGCTCTACAAAGTATTGACTTTAGGGGGGTGAATAGTTATGCACATTGGCTTTTTCTGTTATTTTGTCCTACTTGTTGTTTGCTTCACAATAAAAAAAAAAAAAAAAAAAAAAACATCTTCTAAGTTGTGGGCATGTTCTGTAAATTAAATGATGCAAATCCTCAAACAATCCATGTTAATTCCAGGTTATGAGGCAACAAAACACGAAAAATGCCAAGGGGGTGAATACTTTTGCAAGGCACTGTATACCACTAAGGGAGGCGTATGCTGCGTGCGTGGGTGTTAGCGCTACTGGCACTAATCTGATGCTGCCTGGGGTGACGCATATCACTGCCGGGCGATCAGGGGGCTAAACCTTTATTAGATAATAAACGGCGGGTGCCCTGACACTATAAAAAATAAACAAACTAACCAGCGTCACCCGTAACAGTTATACGGTGATCAGTGGTGAAAGGGTTAATTAGGGGGCAATCAAGGGGTTAAAACATTTATTAGGTAGTATATGGGGGTCCCTGTCACTATAAAACGCTGACGGCGAACCTAAATATTTACCTCCCTAACTAGCGTCACCAGCGACACTAATACAGCGATCAGAAAAATGATCACTTAGCGACACTGGCGACAGGGGGTGATCAAAGGGTTAAAACTTTATTAGGGGGGTTAGGGGGGTACCCTAGACCTAAAGGGGGCTAACAGTAACTGCCCTAACACAGTAACTGTCACAAACTGACACCATGCAGTAATCAGAAAAAAAAAAACCTCCTTGGTGTCAGTGTGACGGGGGGGGGGGTGATTGGGGGGTGATTGGGGGGTGATCGGGGGGATCGGGCAGTAATGGGGGGTGTTTTGTGTGCCTGGCATGTTCTACTGTGTGTGTAGTGTTTGTGCACTCACATTGCAGTCTTCTCTCCTCGGCGCCGGAACGAAAAATACCAAGCCGAGGAGAGATGACATCATTTCCTTTGCTGCTGTTTAGCATACAGCAGCAGAGGAATGATTCTTTTTTTTTAAATCAATAATTTTTTATTGAAAGATTTTTGCATATTTTACAAAAATATAAAACATATAAACAGAAAGTCAATATTATCAAATGGTTAGAAAATCACTTAGACATTGCTTTCCTCAATTTAAGCTATAAATCAGATATACGTGGGCTATTCATATTGGAATAACTTAAACATTTTGTTTCATACAATCAGCGGTATTGGCACACAAGATCCCCACTATATGTTAGGGTGAGGTGCATCGCTCTCCCTCCCAAGCACCCCAACTGGGAACATCTGTGCTCAGTGAGAGAGCCGCACTCCCCATTGTTCCTCAACATGCAATGTCCTTAGAAAGGTAGGTATCTTGGTGGCAGTCCAAGCATTAGATTACCATGTACAGGATAAGGAATAAAAGTAATAATAATAATGATAAAAAAATATAAATAATAAAAAAAAATAAAAATAGATTAACATAAATTTAGGAAGAAAAAACATACTCTCAGTCAGAACAGTCTTCCCCTTTGGGTATTGTAATAAAGCATAAAATTAAGTCATTTAACTTTTACGTGCTTTTGTGTACCAGTTTATCCATTTCCCCCAGGTCTGCTTCGCTTTGTTATGGTTGTTTTGGATTGATGCATACATCATCTCGTACGCTGCGTGGGTGTTGGTTGTGTTTATTGCCTCTTGGAGAGATGGAAACTGGATGTCTCTCCAATGGCGCATTATTGTTAGTCTTGCGGCTAATAAAATGTGGACTACAATAGTTCTATCTTTTATTGGTATTAAGTCAATGTCCAGGGGTAGCAGTGCTGTGCCTGGTGATATATATATCTTACTATTCATTATTTGAGCAATCATATCCTGTATTCCACTCGAAAATTGGAGGATCTTAGGGCAGGACCATAGCATATGATATAATGTTCCCACCGCCCCGCATCCCCTCCAACATGTGTTAGTACTCTGTGGAGAAAATTTTGCTATTCTGTGGGGGGTTAGATACCATCTGAGAAGGATTTTCTGTGACAATTCCCACAGGTTTACACTTTTGGTTGCAGCGTACGTGATGTGTAGTGCCTCTCTCCATTGGTCTAATGAATAAGAGAGCCCTAAATCTTTTTCCCAAGCTAACATATGGGTTGTTTTAGACAATATGTTTTTGTTACTCAATAGGTTGTAGAATAATGATATTCCTTTAATCTTGGTCATAGGGTTGGTGTAATATTGGAGCACTCTCCAAGGCATTTCTAATGACGTGTTCATATTGGTGCTTAGTAAGTGTGTAATCCTTTGATATGTATAATATTCGGAGTCAGCCAGCTTAAATTCTATTTGTAGCGATCTAAATGTTTTGGTTGTTGGGCCTATCAATACGTCTGCAATATTGTTTATCCCATGTGCGACCCAACGTGAGATATGCAGATCCTGAATAATGTGGGTTAAGCTTTGGATGGGTAATTCTAATGTAGATGTTGTCAGGCCTGGATGTGATATCTTTGATAGTGCTACCCATGCATGCAACGATGCTACTATAGTGGGAGAGATCCCTAGGCGTTGGAGGTTATGTTGCGAGCTGGCTAGAAGGAAATGATAGAGATTGCCCCCTATAATTTGTATTCTTTCCAGTTCTTTCCATCTGGTGTTGGGGTGGTGGGGGAACCATGCTTTAATTTGTGCCTGAATCGAGGCAGTATAATAATCTTTTAGAACTACCATTCCCACCCCCCCTGCTTTCCTTGTGGCGGTTAGCTTGGAAAATGAACATCTAGCTCTCTTCCCCTGCCATATATATTGATTAACCATAGATTGTGCTTTAATAAAGAAAGTGTTAGGTACTGGAATGGGAATAGTCCTGAATAAATATAGGAACTGCGGTAGGAGTACCATTTTAAAGGCGGCTAGTCTTCCAGACCAGGATAGTTCAGTTTTGGCTAAGTCTTGGAGTTTGGATTGTAATTTATCTAAGAAGGGTATGTAATTGGCTTTAAAGAATTCTGTTGTTTTGGGTTTTAGTGTGATGCCTAAATATTTTACACCAGAGGTGCACCATATATATGGGTATAGGTGTTCCATCCTATTTCTAATGCTAGGAGGAATATTAATTCCTAAGATGTAGGATTTAGTATCGTTGACCTTGTAGTATGATATACTGTAAAATATTTTAAGTGTTTAGTGGATTGAATCCAAGGATGTCTCCACATCTGTAACCATGAGTATGACATCATCAGCAAATAAACTAATGGTGTATTCTGAGTTGCCAAACTTAAATCCTGTGATTTGGGGATGATTGCGGATGTAACTCGCCAGGGGTTCCATAAGAAGATTAAATATTAACGGTGAGAGCGGGCACCCCTGACGAGTTCCATTTGTAATGGTAAATGGGGTGGATAGTACTCCTGACATGTACACCTGGGCAGATGGCCTGGAATATAAAGCCATAATGGCTGAGAATATGGTGCCGTGAAATCCAAACCTATCCAACACCTTTGCAAGATACCCCCAATGTATTCTATCAAACGCCTTCTCTGCATCCAAAGCTAGGAGCAGAGAAGGCGTTTTCCCAGAATTTGCATGATGTATTACATTAATTAGGCACCTGGTGGCATCAGTTGTTTGACGTCCCTTCGTGAAACCAGATTGATCCATATGTATAAGTTGTGGCATTATATCAATTAGTCTCAGTGCAATTAACTTAGCATACAATTTTACATCATTATTTAACAATGATATTGGTCTGAAGTTCTGTGGAATAAATGGTTCTTTTCTAGGTTTAGGCAATGTGATTATAAGCGCCTTTTAACATTTCTGATGGTAAGGAGGAGGAAGCGGCTGCAGCATTAAATATAGTGGTTAAGTATGGCGAGAGAATGTGTTTGAATGTTTTATAGTATTCTCCTATATATCCATCGGGACCTGGGGATTTATTTAAAGGTAGTGTATCAATGGTCTTGGAAATCTCTTGGGTTGTAAAGGGTGAATTGAGATATAGTAGTTGATCTGTATTTAAGTGTGGTAGAGATACTTTCTCCAGAAAATTGTTTATAGCGTCAGAGGTTGGTTGTATGGTATGTGGGTCATCCACTAAGTTGTATAGAGAACTATAATAATGACTAAATGTGTCAGCAATATCTTGTGGGTGATAATGTTTTTTTTTTGTTACTGCGTGTGTTATGTATGGTATTTTGGATTTGTACCTGCATCCCTTAATGCGTTGTGCTAGGAGTTTTCCTGCTCTGTTGCCATTTACATTATAATTCATGTTTGATCTCCTGGCTGATTTTTCAAATTTCTCTAGTAAAAGTAAACGAAGATCGTATCTTAATTGGGATATTTGTTTAGATGTAGTAGGTGTAGGGATTTGTTTATTTAATTGTTCTAAGTCATGAATTTTAGTCGTGAGATCTAAAATTCTCTGTTGGCGCTGCTTCCTCCTCCTTGCTCCCAGTTTGATAAATATACCCCTCATTAATGCCTTATGGGCATTCCAAAGAACAAATTTATCTGTTACTGAATGCTCATTTTCGCTAAAGTAATGCACTAAATGTTGTTCTAATATACTTTTGGTATCAGCTTCCTGTAAGAGAAGTGGGTTAGCTCTCCAAATTGGAACAGAGTTGGAAGAAAAAGAGTCCCTTATTGTCAAGGTTACTGATGCGTGGTCTGACCATGTAATCTCGTTGATGGATGCTGAGATTCATGGATGCTGAGATTGTTCTGGATAATGTCCACTGGTCAATGAGGAATAGGTCTATCCTTGTATAAGTACCATGCGGGTTAGAAAAAAAAGTAAAATCTCTCTCTCCTGCATGGAGGCATCTCCATGCATCAAATACGTTTTGGCGGTGTATGGATTCTTGGAGTGTTGGGAGCTTTCTTGTAGTGTGCGACGTAGATTCGAGGTGTGGATCTGGGATTATGTTAAAGTCCCCACACACCACCAAGGCCCCTTTTTGATGGGCTCGAATCTTTCGAAAAAGTCTGTTGACAAAACGTATCTGATGAGCGTTTGGAGCATATACATTCACAATGGTGTAAGGTGAGGAGTTTATGCTGCAGATGAGTATTATAAACCTTCCCTGTGGATCTGTGATTGCCTTGTAAGATTGGAAAGATACCATGTCTCGTATTGCAATAAGAACCCCTCTTTTTTTTGAGTCCGTATTAGCAGTAAAAATATGGGGGAACTGCCTGTTTGAGCATTTTGGTGGGGATATACTGCTGAAGTGCGTCTTTTGTGCACAAAGAACGTCGCTTTTAAATTGTATAGCTTCATTCCACATTGATTTGCGCTTGACAGGGTGGTTAAGGCCCTTCACATTCATGGAGAGGAAAGTTACCCCCATTTGTACTGCAGAGATACAAGCATGTGATATTTTACTTGCATAAGTGTTCTTTTGTGGGAGAATGGCTCCCTCTTGTGGTCAGGACCGGTATAGAATATATTTGGAAAAGCTAATATTGATTTAAAATGGTTTGTACTCACATTGAAGATTTTGCATCTTGCTTTTTCGTTATGGTTTTGCATATGGAGTTGGAGAAGTTTTCGCAGAGATGTGATCTCGGAGGAGACATACCTGAAGTCATCAAAAGGCTGTAAAGGAATCTGTAAGTTCTGACTGTATTGGAGAAATATGGTATAAAGAAAAACATAACTATTTATTTTTATTTATTTATTTATTTCAGGTACTTATATAGCGCTGTCAATTTGCGCAGCGCTTTACATATACATTGTACATTCACATCAGTCCCTACCCTCAAGGAGCTTACAATCTAAGGTCCCTAACTCACATTCATACATACTAGGGACAATTTAGACTAAGGTGACCAGATTTTCAAAATGAAATCCGGGGACATTTTTTTTTTGGCAAATGGTAAGCGATTTTATAAGCATATATTCCTCAAATTATATATGCAGTGTATGTGGTACATGTTTATGGAAGGATTATACGATATATACGTTATTTCTCACATTTCATCCATGAGATTAAAAAAAAAAATTCTTAGAATTTTTTGGGATACGACTACCAAATGTTAAGAAGATAAGATGGAGATAAAACTTTTCAATGCATATTTTGTATTTTATTCTTGCCAAAGAATTTTGGTTCAACAATAACAATAACAATGAACAATAAATTAACAATTCAGAACAGTAAAAGAATACATGGTAACAACATGTAGGATATCTTCGAACATAAATAATAAAATATTAATAGCTAACTGTTATAAGACTACAAATGTACGGTAAAGTGCCGCTAAAAATAGCGGCGCTTTACCGCCGACCCCGCCCCAGCGTGAAAGCAGCCTTACAGCAGATGTCATTTGTGGACTGAGCTCCTGTATGTTTCATTGGATTCACGAATACAGGTTTTTTTGGACTGTTTTGATATACACAGCTCTAATTGGACTATAATTGTATGGTTTTTGCACGATTGACTATCACATATACAAAAACATATTTGGGGGCACACCCTACAATGCGTTTAAATTCAAGATGGTGCTGCTATAAGACCTACAAACAGTACAAAACAGATTACAGCGCACACATTCAAGAATGACATTTCCTGCAAGGCTAGTTAAACACCTGAACATATTCAAAAAAATACGGGGGTTTGGTCACACTATATGGTCATATAGTGCTAAGCCCACTAAGACCCCTTTCACACCGAGGGCGTTTTGCAGGCGCTATAGCGTTAAAAATAGCGCCTGCAATCCGCCCTCAAACAGCTGCTCTATTATTTCCAGTGTGAAAGCCCGAGGGCTTTCACACCGGAGCGGTGTGCTGGCAGGACATCAGGAAAAGTCCTGTCAGCAGCTTCTTTGGAGCGGTGAAGGAGCGGTGTGTTTACCGCTCCTTCACCGCTGCTCCCCATTGAAATCAATGGGGCAGCGCTGGGATACCGCCGGCAAAACCCCGCTACTGCGGCGCATTGCGGGCGGTTTTAACCCTTTCTCGGCCGCTAGCGGGGGGTAAAAGCACCCCGCTAGCGGCCGAAATGCGCCGCAAATCCTACGGTAAAACTCTGCTAAAAATAGTGGCGTTTTACCGCCGACGCTATAGGCGGCTCGGTGTGAAAGGGGTCTTACTGAGACAAAGTACCCTGAATTAGTGGAGAAACATATTACAGCGCACACATTCAAGAATGACATTTCCTGCAATGCTAGTTAAAGAAAACTATCACATATATTTGATTTTTTTTTTATATATAATCAATTGCATATTTGATAGATAGATAGATAGATAGATAGATAGATAGATAGATAGATAGATAGATAGATAGATAGATAGATAGATAGATAGATAGATAGATAGATAGATAGATATAGATCTATATATATCTATAGATATATATAGATAGATATATATATATATATATATATATATATATATATATATATATATATATATATATATATATATATATATATATATATATATATATATATATAGTGCTACATGAGTGCTGCCTGTCAGTGCCCACCAGTAAAGGAGAAAAATTTTATCATGTTGGCTGCTAGCATAAAAACTCACCTGCTTGTGGCCATTCACTCTATACTACTTCTTGCCTACAATTCCCATAGTGCCTTGCAGGACCAGAGGGAAGGGGAGGAACGCTGTACTCTGTCCTCTCCCCTATGCTGCCAGGAGCGCGATTGGAGGAGGGAGCAGAGGTAGGAGGAGAGGGGCGGGATGCTGGAAGAGTCACCTGATGGATTTTTCAGCTGAGGAGGAGTGGCAGCTACTAGCTACACTAGCACAGCATAGGTAGGCTGGAGACGCTCCAGATCCTCCTCTACAGTCACTCTACATAGCTCTGCATGTGCTATCTCTTGGGGCAACGCCCCCGTCCACTGGGAAACGCCCCCGTCCATCAGGAAACGCCCCCATACATCGGGAAACTGCCGCTGCCTAAATGCTGACTGGCAAAACCGGGGACAAAAGCGGGGACAAACGGGGTCCGGGGATCATAGTCGGAAAACGGGGACTGTCCCCGGAAAACGGGGACGTCTGGTCACCTTAATTTAGACAGGATCTAATTAACCTACCGGCATGTCTTTGGAGTGTGGGAGGAAACCGGAGTACCCGGAGGAAACCCACGCAGGCACAGGGAGAACATGCAAACTCCAAGCAGGTAGTGTCGTGGTTGGGATTTGAACCAGTGACCCTTCTTACTGCTAGGCGAGAGTGCTACCACTACACCACTGTTCTCCTTTTACCATCCAAGAAGAAACATCTGCCAAGTCGAGAACCGAATACCTAGCTCATCGATTGAACTCTGATCAACCCTCGGACATTAATTGCAAGTATCCTTCCTTCCCAATTCTACCTTATTGCTTTGTGGCTGTATATTGTCTTTATTTTTTGAAACATCTTTTTTCTGTAAATATTTTATTTGCATCAACCTTGACCTTTTCATAATAAACCCTTATGTTGAAAAGTGTTAACCTTGTCTCTAAAGCTCTTAATGCAAGCTATAAACGAACCTGCCTCTTGAAGGGCGCTACTGTTGTAGAGTAAGACTCTGAGCAGACCTGTCTGTAGTGGCAGTGTGTGTGGCAGACGCTTATTCTAAAATTATATTGGTATTGCAAAATTACGAGTCTCCCCCGGCTCGGTCTTGTAAACGGGGGTGGTGGCAGTTAAAGGGTTAATTGTGTAATTAGCCCAGTGACAATCACTCTCAGGCTGCTCACACCTAGATTGTGGTCCTGCAAGCTGGAAAATCTTTGTGCTGGGCGCAGCTGAGAGTGGCATTGTTACGTAAGTGACAGCGTGGTGTGAGGTTGGCCGGTCCTTTGTCGCGAGTTAGCGAGGAGGGCAGGGATCTGACACCCGCGTTCGTCAGAAAAGTCAGAGAAGTAAACCTACTTCGTAAGTGTGATAACTGAACTTTTTGAACCAAGTATGGGTATTGTATACCTGAATGCAGCATTTTGCTGCTCAAGAGTAGTCAGAGGGGAGAGTTTGTGAGCCGAGAGAGGCTGTTCCTCCCCAGAACAATGTATAGCATGTATATGCTTTCCAGATGGTCAGTGCTTTTTAGCATTTTTGGCTGTGACCTTTTGCCATTCAGGGTTTACACGTGAGGTGCTCTTAGGAAGAGAAGGGTTATTATCAGGCTCTAGAATGATCTTCCATTCTTTTAGCAAAGACAGTCCTTTTCCCAAGGAATCTACAATGAAAGTGCGACCTTCCTTGGTGATTTTTGTGGGGAAGCCTCATCTATAGTTGATCTGATGGTTCCTGAGTAGGGATGAGCCGAACACCCCCCTGTTCGGTTCGCACCAGAACATGCGAACAGGAAAAAAATTCGTTCGAACACGCGAACGCCGTTAAAGTCTATGGGACACGAACATGAATAATCAAAAGTGCTAATTTTAAAGGCTAATATGCAAGTTATTGTCATAAAAAGTGTTTGGGGACCCGGGTCCTCCCCCAGGGGACATGAATCAATGCAAAAAAACGTTTTAAAAACGGACGTTTTTTCAGGAGCAGTGATTTTAATAATGCTTAAAGTCAAACAATAAAAGTGTAATATCCCTTTAAATTTCATACCTGGGGGGTGTCTATAGTATGCCTGTAAAGGGGCGCATGTTTCCCGTGTTTAGAACAGTCTGACAGCAAAGTGACATTTTGAAGGAAAAAACA
Organism: Lithobates clamitans; assembly: GCA_037952925.1. NCBI lineage: Eukaryota > Metazoa > Chordata > Amphibia > Anura > Ranidae > Lithobates > Lithobates clamitans. The sequence continues at coordinate 391,196 of JBBGZY010001040.1, read as the reverse complement.
CATTTAAAACTAGCCGCGGCTATTGCATTGCCGACAATACACATAGAAGTTCATTGATAAAAACGGCATGGGAATTCCCCACAGGGGAACCCCGAACCAAAATAAAAAAAAAAAAATGATGTGGGGGTCCCCCTAAATTCCATACAAGGCCCTTCAGGTCTGGTATGGATATTAAGGGGAACCCCAGCCAAAATTGAAAAAAAAAATTGACGTGGGGTTCCCCCTAAATTCCATACCAGACCCTTCAGGTCTGGTATGGATTTTAAGGGGAACCCCGCGCCAAAAAAAAAAAAAAAAAAACGGCGTGGGGTCCCCCTAAAAATCCATACCAGACCCTTATCCGAGCACGCAACCTGGCAGGCCGCAGGAAAAGAGGGGGGGACGAGAGTGCGGCCCCCCCCCCCTCCTGAACCGTACCAGGCCACATGCCCTCAACATTGGGAGGGTGCTTTGGGGTAGCCCCCCAAAACACCTTGTCCCCATGTTGATGAGGACAAGGGCCTCATCCTCACAACCCTGGCCGGTGGTTGTGAGGGTCTGCGGGCGGGGGGCTTATCGGAATCTGGAAGCCCCCTTTAACAAGGGGACCCCCAGATCCCGGCCCCCCCCCTGTGTGAAATGGTAAGGGGGTACTTACCCCTACCATTTCACTAAAAAACTGTCAAAAATGTTAAAAATGACAAGAGACAGTTTTTGACAATTCCTTTATTTAAATGCTTCTTCTTTCTTCTTTCTTCCTTCATCTTCTTCTGGTTCTTCTGGCTCTTCTGGTTCTTCCTCCGGCGTTCTCGTCCAGCATCTTCTCCGCGGCGTCTTCTATCTTCTTCTCCTCGGGCCGCTCCGCACCCATGGCATGGGGGGGAGGCTCCCGCTCTTCTCTTCATCTTCTTCTCTTCTTCATCTTCTTCTTCATCTTCTTCTTCTTCTTCTTCTTCTTCCTTCTTCTCTTCTTCCTGTCTTCTCCGGGCCGCTCCGCAGCCATGCTGGCATGGTGGGAGGCTCCCGCTGTGTGACGGCGTCTCTTCGTCTGACGGTTCTTAAATAACGGGGGGCGGGGCCATCCGGTGACCCCGCCCCCCTCTGACGCACGGTGACTTGAGGGACTTCCCTGTGACGTCACGGGGAATGCCACAGGGAAGTCCCGTCATGTCACCGTGCGTCAGAGGGGGGCGGGGCCACCGGGTGGCCCCGCCCCCCGTTATTTAAGAACCGTCAGACGAAGAGACGCCGTCACACAGCGGGAGCCTCCCTCCATGCCAGCATGGCTGCGGAGCGGCCCGGAGAAGACATGAAGAAGAGAAGAAGGAAGAAGAGAAGAAGGAAGAAGAAGATGAAGAAGAAGATGAAGAAGAGAAGAAGATGAAGAGAAGAGCGGGAGCCTCCCCTCATGCCATGGGTGCGGAGCGGCCCGAGGAGAAGAAGATAGAAGACGCCGCGGAGAAGATGCTGGACGAGAACGCCGGAGGAAGAACCAGAAGAGCCAGAAGAACCAGAAGAAGATGAAGGAAGAAAGAAGAAAGAAGAAGCATTTAAATAAAGGAATTGTCAAAAACTGTCTCTTGTCATTTTTAACATTTTTGACAGTTTTTTAGTGAAATGGTAGGGGTAAGTACCCCCTTACCATTTCACACAGGGGGGGGGCCGGGATCTGGGGGTCCCCTTGTTAAAGGGGGCTTCCAGATTCCGATAAGCCCCCCGCCCGCAGACCCTCACAACCACCGGCCAGGGTTGTGAGGATGAGGCCCTTGTCCTCATCAACATGGGGACAAGGTGTTTTGGGGGGCTACCCCAAAGCACCCTCCCAATGTTGAGGGCATGTGGCCTGGTACGGTTCAGGAGGGGGGGGGGGCCGCACTCTCGTCCCCCCCTCTTTTCCTGCGGCCTGCCAGGTTGCGTGCTCGGATAAGGGTCTGGTATGGATTTTTAGGGGGACCCCACGCCGTTTTTTTTTTTTTTTTTGGCGCGGGGTTCCCCTTAAAATCCATACCAGACCTGAAGGGTCTGGTATGGAATTTAGGGGGAACCCCACGTCAATTTTTTTTTTCAATTTTGGCTGGGGTTCCCCTTAATATCCATACCAGACCTGAAGGGCCTTGTATGGAATTTAGGGGGACCCCCACATCATTTTTTTTTTTTTATTTTGGTTCGGGGTTCCCCTGTGGGGAATTCCCATGCCGTTTTTATCAATGAACTTCTATGTGTATTGTCGGCAATGCAATAGCCGCGGCTAGTTTTAAATGAGTTTTTTCCTTCCAAATGTCATTTTGCTGTCAGACTGTTCTAAACACAGGAAACATGCGCCCCTTTACAGGCATACTATAGACACCCCCCAGGTACGAAATTTAAAGGGATATTACACTTTTATTGTTTGACTTTAAGCATTAATAAAATCACTGCTCCTGAAAAAACGTCCGTTTTTAAAACTTTTTTTTGCATTGATCCATGTCCCCTGGGGCAGGACCCGGGTCCCCAAACACTTTTTATGACAATAACTTGCATATAAGCCTTTAAAATTAGCACTTTTGATTTCTCCCATAGACTTTTAAAGGGTGTTCCGCGGCATTCGAATTTGCCGCGAACACCCCAAATTGTTCGCTGTTCGGCGAACTTGCGAACAGCCAATGTTCGAGTAGAACATGAGTTCGACTCGAACTCGAAGCTCATCCCTATTCCTGAGGTCCTTAGTAATTGTACCTAAGTTCCGTCTCTTTTGGAGGGTGTACTGCGACTGATCTGCAAAGAATTGCAGGTTTTGATGTTGTAAGGGAACATGCTCCTTGGAACGCATCGCAGACATTAATTTTTCCTTCACATGAAAAAAGTGTAGCCTTAATATTACATCCCTTGGAACTTGATCAGGGAGATAGGTAGGTTTGGGCAAGCAATTGATCCTGTCTATGGTTACATCAAGATCTGTGAGTTCAGGGAGGATATCTTTAAACAGGGTGGTAGTATATGCACGCAGGTCATTCTGCTGCACTGTTTCTGGGATCCCTCTAATTTTTAAGTTGTTTCTTCTGCTTCTGTCTTCCATGCAGTGGCGTAGCATGGGTTGTCAGCACCCGGGGCAAGGCAAGTAATTTGCGCCCCCCCCCCCCCCAACCTGCGGACTTTTAGCTATCCCTGAGTCCCTTCAAATACAATAGTACTGACCTACCTGATTCCTATACTGACCACTACACTGAGAACTACACTGTCCACTACACTACATTGTCCTCTACACTGACCACTATACTATACTGACCACTACACTGACCACTATACTATACTGACCACTATACTGACCACTATACTTTACTGTCCACTACACTGTCCACTATACTGACCACTATACTACACTACACTGTCCACTATACTACACTGTCCACTATACTGACCACTATACTACACTACACTGTCCGCTATACTACACTGTCCACTATACTACACTACACTGACCACTATACTACACTACACTGACCACTGTACTACACTATACTGACCACCATACTACACTGTCCACTATACTGACCACTATACTACAGTACACTGTCCACTATACTACACTGTCCACTATACAACATTACACTGACCACCATACTACACTATACTGACCACCATACTACACTGACCACTATACTACACTATACTGACCACCATACTACACTGATCATTATACTACACTATACTGACCACCATACTACACTGATCATTATACTACACTACACTTCACCAACATACTACACTGACCACTATACTACACTATACTGACCACCATACTACACTGTCCACTATACTACACTATACTGACCACCATACTACACTGACCACTATACTACACTATACTGACCACCATACTACACTGACCACTATACTACACTGTCCACTATACTACACTATACTGACCACCATACTACACTGTCCACTATACTACATTATACTGACCACCATACTACACTGACCACCATACTACACTGACCACCATACTACACTGTCCATTATACTACACTATACTGACCACCATACTACACTGACCACCATACTACACTGACCACTATACTACACTGACCACCATACTACACTGACCACCATACTACACTGTCCACTATACTACACTGTCCACTATACTACACTGTCCACTATACTACACTATACTGACCACCATACTACACTGATCACTATACTACACTGTCCACCATACTACACTGTCCACCATACTACACTGTCCACTATACTACACTGACCACCATACTACACTGTCCACTATACTACACTGTCCACTATACTACACTATACTGACCACCATACTACACTGTCCACTATACTACACTGTCCACCATACTACACTGTCCACCTTACTACACTGATCACCATACTACACTGACCACCATACTACACTGACCACCATACTACACTGACCACCATACTACACTGACCACCATACTACACTGACCACTATACTACACTGACCACTATACTACACTGTCCACTACACTACACTGACCACTATACTACACTGACCACTATACTACACTGTCCACTATACTACACTGTACACTATACTACACTATACTGACCACCATACTACACTGTCCACTATACTACACTATACTGACCACCATACTACACTGACCACTATACTATACTGTCCACTACACTACACTGACCGCTATACTACACTGACCACTATACTACACTGTCCACTATACTACACTGTCCACTATACTACACTATACTGACCACCATACTACACTGTCTACTATACTACACTGTCCACTATACTACACTGTCCACCATACTACACTGTCCACCATACTACACTGCCCACTATACTACACTGACCACTATACTACACTGACCACCATACTACACTGACCACTATACTACACTGACCACCATACTACACTGTCCACTATACTACACTGACCACTATACTACACTGTCCACTATACTACACTGTCCACTATACTACACTGTTCACTACACTAACCACTACACTGACTACTATACTTCACTACACTGTCCACTATACTACACTGACCACTATACTACACTGTCCACTATACTACACTGTCCACTACACTACACTGTCCACCATACTACACTGACCACCATACTACACTGAACACCATACTACACTGACCACCATACTACACTGACCACCATACTACACTGACCACCATACTACACTGTCCACTATACTACACTGACCACCATACTACACTGTCCACTATACTACACTGTCCACCATACTACACTGACCACTATACTACACTGACCACCATACTACACTGTCCACTATACTACACTGTCCACTATACTACACTACACTGACCACCATACTACACTGTCCACTATACTACACTGACCACCATACTACACTGTCCACTATACTATACTGTCCACTATACTACACTATACTGACCACCATACTACACTATACTGACCACCATACTACACTGTCCACTACACTACACTACACTGACTTCCATACTAAACTACACTATACTGACCACTATGCTAACCACTATACTATACTACACTATACTGTCCACTACACTGCCCCCCATAGTGACCACTACACTGACCTCCATACTATACTACACTACATTGTCCTGCCTACAGTCTCTCTCTCTCGCCCCCCTCCCTCCCCCTCCCAGTAACATGACTCTCACTCACCTTCTTATCCTGGCTGCATCAATCCGGAGGAGGAGAACACAGCGGCGGCTCACTTTCTTCTCTCCCCTGCGCTCTGCTTGCTGCCATGTTCAGTGTCCAGCGCCCTGTGATTGGGCGTAGGGGAGTCATGTGCGGAGGCGGGACTTCAGGAGCTATTGAGGACAGGCCAGCCCTACGCCTCACATGACCCCCATACACCCAATCACAGGGCGCCAGACACTTAACATGGCCGGGGACACAAAATTAGAAATTAGGAGGAGGCAGCCAGTGACACATACTGGCGCCCCCCTAAATATCGCGCCCGGGGCCACGGCACCCCCTGCACCCCCCACGCTACGCCACTGCTTCCATGTCAGCCATTTTGGATTTGAGCCCTTCTTTTACCTCCTCTTTCTTGTCATGAACATCCACCAAATCATTTATGGTGGATGCAAATTCCCCCATCTTGCTTTCAATGTGTTCCACCCTCGATTCCACTGCTTGGATGTCTGTATTGAATTTTTGCATACAGGACATCATGTCAGTTTGAATTGAGCTTCTTAGTGATAGTAATATGTCTTTTAAGACAGTGTCCATAACAGGCATGTTATTTGTTGGGAACACTTCTATACTATCTGGCAGTTCTCTAGTGTCTTCCCCTGAATCACTGCTGGGACTGGCTGCTGAATTGCATCCAGAGCCATCCATCTTAAATCTGGCTTTAGTTGGGCTTGCAGATTGTGGGGTATTAGGACATGACTGCGGGCTTCGGGGAGACCCACTATTGAAGCTATATGATGCCTGTTTAGCTTGGCTGGAGTGTGGTTTCTGGGCTGGGGTAGATGTGCTGCCGGTGCCATCTTGCCTACCTCCATGTGCTTGCCAGGATACAAAGTCCATCAGTTTCTGGGGTCCCCTCGCCTCCTTTCTCTTCCTTGTCATGGTCCCTGGTGCTGTAGGGTGTAGATCACTCTATTTGTGGGGAGAAACCACCCTCTGGAAAGCCGATTAGAGCCGCTGAAGATTCGTGGGAAGAGGAGCTCAGCTCTCACACTGCCATCTCTGTTCCCGGCTGGCCACGCCCCTCGCAGAGGAATGATTCTATTGGCCGGCGGCGATCGCGAGGGGGGGCCACGAACGGATGGTCTCCCCCACATCTCCGATCGCCGCTGTACAATAGCCGACCACCTCGGGCACCGGGGGGGTCCGATCGGACCCCCCGCCCGCGGGAAGCAGATCACGTATATGTACGTCATTCTGCCTGCCCGAGCCATTCTACCGACGTACATCGGCGTGAGTCGGTCGTTAAGTGGTTAACGGTGTTTGAACAAATTTTTTGCCTGTTCACATGTTCTGCTGCAAACCGAACCTGGGGGTGTTCGGCCCATCCCTAGTCTACACCAAGGAAGAAAATATTAGGTTAAAATAAGAGAATTACATGAAGGAATACAGAGTATATTGCTGAAAACATGAATCTGCAATAATATTTAGTTACAAGTAAAATGTAGACCTTTCCCATAATTACCCTTTGCACCAAGGTTCCATTCTGATGGTTGCTCTCCCATAAAAGTGTGTGTTTCCCTCCCATCTAGTCTGTGTATATCATTACAGGCTGATGCCTCATTGGTTGGCATAGCATGGCTCTGATGGGTTAGCTTCCCTATTCCTGGTTAAGGACTGGCGGCATCTCCAATTCCTATACTTTGCATAAGTCAGCCCCCTTGAATGCAAATCCTTGTGACTATTCTGAGCAGGAGCTTAACTTGAATTTTCCGGGGAAGTTAAGTATTGATTAGGGGTTGGCCTCCCTTCATTACATATCCCAGCATGGGATCTTTTGAAGTGAGTATGTGTAAAACAATGAGGTTTGGATCCCATTGTTTGTATACACAAGCCTAGGCACCAACTTGTCTGGTCTACCAGAGATTTCTGTGAAGATAATATGTTCCGCCCTACATAGATAAAAGCTAAATTAAATATATTCATTAAATATAAATAAATTAAATATAAATTAAATATAAATTAAATATATTCATAATTCCAATATTTTATAGCTATTAATGTAGATTTCACCTAAACTCATAAGGCAACAAGTCCGTTGGCAACAGCACTTGAAAGACCCACATCAAAGAAAAAGGCGGACTTATCCTTGCTCCTCATCTGGGATCTCCAACCCTACTCCAGTCCTCTCGACAGCCAATCTGCTAGCAGTACACCACCATCTGATTTTAGCAGGCAAATTTCCCTACCACAGTTGTTAAACTGTAAAAAGAAATTCTGTCCCAGCCATCCACATGCTCACAGTCTGAATGCTAGCTTGAATGCCAGCTTGGTTAAATTGCTATCACTACAACTACTGCCTTTTCAGCTGGTAGACTCTGCCCCCTTTTGTGAATTTGTGGAATGTGCTGTACCTCAGTTGCAGGTTCCAAAATGACATTTTTCATGGAAGGCTATTCCAGCTCACTACCGGTATGTGGAAGGCAATGTTTTTGTCTTGTTGGACAGGGCAGTCATCAGTAAGGTGTATATTAGGGATGAGCTTCGTGTTCGAGTCGAACCCATGTTCGACTCGAACATCGGCTGTTCGGTCGTTCGCCGAATTGCGAACGATATGGGCCGTTCGCGCCAAATTCGTGTGGCACGTCACGGCCCATAATTCACTGCGGCATCGCAGTGCATTGCTGGCTGATGATTGGCCAAGCATGCACTATGACCCGCATGCTTGGCCAATCACAGCGCCGTCAGTAGAGAGAGCTGTAATTGGCCAAAGCCAGGGTGGCTTTGGCCAATTATGGCTCAGGGGATTTAGTACACACCCCACACTATATAAGGCCGCCTGCACGGCGGCCCTGTGTAGTGTGTGTTCCGGTGTGCTGAGAGATAGAGAGAGAGAGAGACAGTGTCATTTGATTTGAGTTAGATAGATTAGGCAGAACAGTCAGTCAGTTAGCTGCACTTACAGTGTATTGTGTATATATATGCATCCCAGGTGTTGCATATATATATATACACTGTATTCAGTTTAGCTAGATCCGTTCCTGTTATCTTCTATCTAGACTATTTACATTTAGTGCAGTGTGTCCTGCTCACAGTGTTCAGCTAGATCCGTTCCTGCTATTTACATTCAGTGCAGTGCGTCCTGCTCACAGTGTTCAGCTAGATCCGTTCCTGGTATTTACAAATTAAGTGCAGTGCGTCCTGCTCACAGTGTTCAGCTACATCCGTTCCTGCTATTTACATTCAGTGCAGTGCGTCCTGCTCACAGTGTTCAGCTAGATCCGTTCCTGCTATTTACATTTAGTGCAGTGCGTCCTGCTCACAGTGTTCAGCTAGATCCGTTCCTGCTATTTACATTCAGTGCAGTGCGTCCTGCTCACAGTGTTCAGCTAGATCCGTTCCTGCTATTTACATTCAGTGCAGTGCGTCCTGCTCACAGTGTTCAGCTAGATCCGTTCCTGGTATTTACATTTAGTGCAGTGCGTCCTGCTCACAGTGTTCAGCTAGATCCGTTCCTGCTATTTACATTCAGTGCAGTGCGTCCTGCTCACAGTGTTCAGCTAGATCCGTTCCTGGTATTTACATTTAGTGCAGTGCGTCCTGCTCACAGTGTTCAGCTAGATCCGTTCCTGCTATTTACATTCAGTGCAGTGCGTCCTGCTCACAGTGTTCAGCTAGATCCGTTCCTGCTATTTACATTCAGTGCAGTGCGTCCTGCTCACAGTGTTCAGCTAGATCCGTTCCTGGTATTTACATTTAGTGCAGTGCGTCCTGCTCACAGTGTTCAGCTAGATCCGTTTCTGCTATTTACATTCAGTGCAGTGCGTCCTGCTCACAGTGTTCAGCTAGATCCGTTCCTGGTATTTACATTTAGTGCAGTACGTCCTGCTCACAGTGTTCAGCTACATCCGTTCCTGCTATTTACATTCAGTGCAGTGCGTCCTGCTCACAGTGTTCAGCTAGATCCGTTCCTGCTATTTACATTCAGTGCAGTGCGTCCTGCTCACAGTGTTCAGCTAGATCCGTTCCTGCTATTTACATTCAGTGCAGTGCGTCCTGCTCACAGTGTTCAGCTAGATCCGTTCCTGGTATTTACATTTAGTGCAGTGCGTCCTGCTCACAGTGTTCAGCTAGATCCGTTCCTGCTATTTACATTCAGTGCAGTGCGTCCTGCTCACAGTGTTCAGCTAGATCCGTTCCTGGTATTTACATTTAGTGCAGTGCGTCCTGCTCACAGTGTTCAGCTAGATCCGTTCCTGCTATTTACATTCAGTGCAGTGCGTCCTGCTCACAGTGTTCAGCTAGATCCGTTCCTGCTATATACATTTAGTGCAGTACGTCCTGCTCACAGTGTTCAGCTAGATCCGTTCCTGTTATCTTCCTACTGACAGGCAGGCTTGTCTGGTTACAGTATATAAAGCTACCTTAAGAAAATTACAGGTGTTCTTTTTGATCCTATTAGTACCACGGTCAGGCAGCTAGACTATTTACATTTAGTACAGTGCGTCCTGCTCACAGTGTTCAGCTAGATCCGTTCCTGGTATTTACATTTAGTGCAGTGCGTTGTGCTCACAGTGTTCAGCTACATCCGTTCCTGCTATTTACATTCAGTGCAGTGCGTCCTGCTCACAGTGTTCAGCTAGATCCGTTCCTGCTATTTACATTCAGTGCAGTGCGTCCTGCTCACAGTGTTCAGCTAGATCCGTTCCTGCTATTTACATTCAGTGCAGTGCGTCCTGCTCACAGTGTTCAGCTAGATCCGTTCCTGGTATTTACATTTAGTGCAGTGCGTCCTGCTCACAGTGTTCAGCTACATCCGTTCCTGCTATTTACATTCAGTGCAGTGCGTCCTGCTCACAGTGTTCAGCTAGATCCGTTCCTGCTATTTACATTCAGTGCAGTGCGTCCTGCTCACAGTGTTCAGCTAGATCCGTTCCTGCTATTTACATTCAGTGGCAGTGCGTCCTGCTCACAGTGTTCAGCTAGATCCGTTCCTGGTATTTACATTTAGTGCAGGTGCGTCCTGCTCACAGTGTTCAGCTAGATCCGTTCCTGCTATTTACATTCAGTGCAGTGCGTCCTGCTCACAGTGTTCAGCTAGATCCATTCCTGCTATATACATTTAGTGCAGTACGTCCTGCTCACAGTGTTCAGCTAGATCCGTTCCTGTTATCTTCCTACTGACAGGCAGGCTTGTCTGGTTACAGTATATAAAGCTACCTTAAGAAAATTACAGGTGTTCTTTTTGATCCTATTAGTACCACGGTCAGGCAGCTAGACTATTTACATTTAGTACAGTGCGTCCTGCTCACAGTGTTCAGCTAGATCCGTTCCTGTTATCTTCCTACTGACAGGCAGGCTTGTCTGGTTACAGTATATAAAGCTACCTTAAGAAAATTACAGGTGTTCTATCCCAGCTTAGTGCAGCTACAGGCCATTAGTATGTCTGGAAGGCCAAGAAGGAGAGGCAGACAGTCACAAGCCAATAAGAGAGGGCAAGCAGGCTCTGTGTCTAGTGCTGGTCGTGGAGACGGTGCATCCTCATCAGCACGTGGCCATGGGACACGCTTGGCCTTTTTTTCGGCAGCTGGCCGTGTTGAGCCGCAACATGCGGAAGACTTGGTCGAGTGGATGACCAAGCCGTCCTCATCCTCCTCATCCTCTCTCACCCATGCCCAGGGTGCTTTGTCCTGGCAAAGCAGCGGCCTCTTCCCTCAGCTCAATGTCATCAGTGACTCCTTCCCTAGCTCCACCATGTCCTCATGAGGATTCCCTCGAACTGTTTGACCACAGTGTTGGGTACATGCTCCAGGAGGATGCCCAGCGTTTGGAAGGCTCTGATGATGATACTGAGCTCAATGAAAGCAGTAACATGAGCACGGACAGAGGGGGTGCCCAAGAAGGACAGCAATCTGGCAGTCATGCTCCCCCTGCTGCAGCATACTGCCAGGTTTGCTCCAGTGATGAGGAGGGAGGGATGATGAGGTCACTGACTCAACGTGGGTGCCTGATAGAGAGAGAGGAGGAGGAGGAGGAGGAGGAGGAGGAGGAGGAGGTGGCACATCACCAACTAGGCAGGATGCCCTCCAGGGGCCAGCCTAAGGGCAGCACATTGACTGCATCACACCCCAAAGGCTCCACATGTGCAGGGCGCTGCAGTCTCTGCGCGTTATTCAAAAAGTTCTTTGGTGTGGGCCTTTTTTGAGACGAGTGCATCAGATCGCACCGCTGCTATTTGCAACATATGTCTCAAGCGTATCTCGCGTGGCCAAAACATCTCCCGCTTGGGTACCACATGCTTGACCAGACATATGTTGACCTGCCATGCAGTTCGTTGGCAAGCGTATCTAAAAGACCCACACCAAAGAACAAAGACTCTCCTTGCTCCTCATCAGCTGAGATTTCCAACCCCACTAGACCTTCAGTCCTCTCTGAGACCTGCAGTGAGAGGAATGAAGGTGTAGAATTAGGTGTGTCACAGCCAAGTACTTGTGGGCAATCTGCTTTTGGTACACCGACATCAGATTGTACCAGGCAAATTTCCCTGCCCCAGCTGCTGCACCGCCGAAAGAAGTTTGCTCCCAGCCATCCACATGCCCAGCGGTTGAATGCTAGCTTGGCAAAATTGCTAGCACTTAAACTGCTGCCTTTTCAGTTGGTAGACTCTGCCCCCTTCCGTGAGTTTGTGGAATGTGCGGTTCCTCAGTGGCAGGTACCCAAACGCCACTTTTTCTCACGGAAGGCGATTCCGGCTCTCTACCGGCATGTGGAAGGCAATGTCCATGCCTCGCTGGACAGGGCGGTCAGCGGTAAGGTGCATATTACCGCTGACTCATGGTCCAGCAGGCATGGACAGGGACGTTACTTAAGTTTCACGGCGCATTGGGTGACTCTGCTGGCAGCTGGGAAGGATGCAGGACAAGGTGCAGTAGTGTTGGAGGTTGTTCCGCCACCACGCCTCCAAAATGCTGATTGTGACACACCTCTCTCCTCCACCCCCTCCTCTTCTTCTTCCTCCATGGCCTCTTCCTCGGAACCAGCGGTGCTCCGTAGGCGTTCAAGGGGCTACGCAAGTACGCAGGCCAAAAGATGCCATGCGGTGCTTGAGCTGGTGTGCTTGGGGGACAGGAGCCACACTGGGGCAGAGGTTCTGTCAGCTCTGCAGGGGCAGGTTCAGAGGTGGTTGACGCCACGCCAACTTAAGGCAGGAATGGTGGTTTGCGACAATGGCACCAACCTCCTCTCTGCCCTCCGACAGGGACAACTGACCCATGTGCCCTGTTTGGCTCACGTCCTTAACTTGGTGGTGCAGCGGTTCTTGGGCAGGTACCCGGGCTTACAGGATGTCCTGAGGCAGGCCAGGAAAGTCTCTGTGCATTTCCGCCGGTCATATAATGCCAGTGCTCGGCTGACGGACCTCCAAAAGGAGTTTAACCTGCCCAAGAACCGCCTAATCTGTGACATGCCCACCAGGTGGAACTCGACGTTGGCCATGCTGCAGCGGCTGCACACGCAGCAGAGGGCCATCAATGAGTACCTGTGCGACTATGGCACCAGGACAGGGTCAGGGGACCTTGGTTTTTTTTCCCCACGCCAGTGGGCCATGATCAGGGATGCATGCACTGTCCTGTCACCATTCGAGGAGGCCACGAGGATGGTGAGCACTGACAGTGCATGCATCAGTGACACTGTCCCCCTTGTCCACCTGTTGGAGCACACGCTGCGTGGAATAATGGACAGGGCACTTGAGGCAGAACAGAGGCAGGAAGAGGAGGACTTCCTTAGCTCTCAAGGCCCCCTTTATCCAGACAGTGTTCCTGCGTGCCCGCCGATCACACAGGAAGAGGACGAGGAGGAGGAGGAGGAGGAAGATTGTGTCAGTATGGAGGTGGAGCCTGGCACTCAGCATCAGCAGTCTTTAAGGGATCAGTCCCAAGGAACACATGGACTTGTACGTGGCTGGGAGGAGGTGGCTGCGGACGTTGTTGTCCTTAGTGACCCAGAGGACTCCGGACCGAATGCCTCAGCAAACCTACGCTGCATGGCCTCCCTGATCCTGCAAAGCCTGCGTAAGGATCCTCGTATTCGTGGTATCAAGGAGAAGGACCAATACTGGCTGGCAACCCTCCTTGATCCACGTTACAAGGGTAAGGTTGCGGACCTTATCTTGCCATCGCAGAGGGAGCAGAGGATGAAACATCTTCGGGAGGCCTTGCAGAAAGGTCTGTGCAACGCGTTCCCAGAGACTGGGAGGTTACAAACTCCTGTTTCTGGACAACGTGTTGCTGAGGCTTCGGTCAGTCAAAGAAGGAGCGGTGGAGAAGGTGGCCGTCTGACCGATGCGTTCAGACAATTTTTTGGTCCGCAGCCCCAAGGTATGATCGGTTCCAGCAACCATCGCCAGCGTCTGTTTTACATGGTGCAGGAATACCTAGGGGCAAGATCAGACTTGGACACCTTTCCCACCGAAAATCCTCTGGGTTACTGGGTCTTGAGGATGGATCACTGGCCAGAGCTTGCACAGTATGCAATTGAGCTACTGGCCTGTCCTGCATCCAGCGTTCTTTCGGAACGCACATTCAGTGCTGCTGGAGGCGTGGTAACCGATCACAGGGTGCGTCTGTCCACCGACTCGGTCGATCGGCTGACCTTCATAAAAATGAATCAGTCTTGGATCACCACCAGCTACCAAGCACCTGATGCAGATGTAACCGAATAATTTTTTTTGAAATCTCAGATCCCTTCAAAGACTGCCTATGCTGATGCTGAGTGACTATCCCTGAGTAATTATCCTCTTCCTCCTCAATCATCACGCTGATAGCTTGTAAGAACATTTTTGGTTCTGGGCGCCACCACCAGTGCCTAAGGCACAATTTTTCAGCCCCTGTTTAACAGGGGCGTGTAATTACAATTTTTGATGTAATACTTTGCAGCAGGGCTCGTTCCTGCATTCCAACTAGAGTGTCTGTGAGGGGTTGCAGTGTTGTGGCACCAGCACCAGTGCCTAAGACCCAATTTTTCAGCCCCTGTCTAACAGGGGCGTGTAATTACAATTTTTGATGCAATACTTTGCAGCAGGGCTTGTTCCTGCGTTTCAACTAGAGTGTCTGTGAGGGGTTGCAGTGTTGTGGCACCAGCACCAGTGCCTAAGACCCAATTTTTCTGCCCCTGTCTAACAGGGGCGTGTAATTACAATTTTTGATGCAATACTTTGCAGCAGGGCTCGTTCCTGCGTTCCAACTAGAGTGTCTGTGAGGGGTTGCAGTGTTGTGGCACCAGCACCAGTGCCTAAGACCCAATTTTTCAGCCCCTGTCTAACAGGGGCGTGTAATTACAATTTTTGATGCAATACTTTGCAGCAGGGCTTGTTCCTGCGTTTCAACTAGAGTGTCTGTGAGGGGTTGCAGTGTTGTGGCACCAGCACCAGTGCCTAAGACCCAATTTTTCTGCCCCTGTCTAACAGGGGCGTGTAATTACAATTTTTGATGCAATACTTTGCAGCAGGGCTCGTTCCTGCGTTCCAACTAGAGTGTCTGTGAGGGGTTGCAGTGTTGTGGCACCAGCACCAGTGCCTAAGGCCCAATTTTTCTGCCCCTGTCTAACAGGGGCGTGTAATTACAATTTTTGATGCAATACTTTGCAGCAGGGCTCGTTCCTGCGTTCCAACTAGAGTGTCTGTGAGGGGTTGCAGTGTTGTGGCACCAGCACCAGTGCCTAAGGCCTAATTTTTCAGCTCCTGTTCAACAGGGGCATGTAATTACAATTCTTGATCTAATATTTCACAGCAGGGCCCTGTGAGGGCTTACAGTGTTTTGGCCACAGCAACACCTAAGGCCCAAATTTCTGCTGAGTATATAGGGCAGGACCCTACTTTCAAACATCTAACTTACAAACGACTCCTACTTGCAAACGGAAGGAGACAACAGGAAGTGAGATGAAATCTACCCCTAAGGAAGGGAAATTCTCTCCTGTAAGAGTTAATATGGGAAAACAATTTCTCCTTTCCACTGATGCTTTCCAATCCTTGTTCCACAAAAAAACCCAAATTTTCAAAAAACATTTTTCATTGGGACAAAAAAGTGAGGTGAAATCTTCTGAAGAGGAGGAAAGACGCAAAACAAATGTCACAGGGGTGATAACCCTTCCCTATGTTTTCCAAAAAGCTTAGAAAAGATTTTTTGGCTGGAGCTAAACACATTAAAAATGTTCAAAATTACAAACAGATTCTACTTAACAACAAACCTACAGTCCCTGTCTTGTTTGCACCGCCTGAATACTGCTGTTCAGAGTATATAGGGACCTTTCCTTATTTTAATTTGGGTGCGGGGTTCCCCTTAATATCCATACAAGACCCAAAGGGCCTGGTAATGGACTGGGGGGTACCCATGCCGTTTGTCTCACTGATTTTCATCCATATTGCCATGACCCGACATGACATTAAACCCGCAAGCAGTTTTAAATGAGATTTTTTCCTTTAAAAATGACATTTGGTGCAGGGACTGTTCTAAACATGGGAAACACGCGTCACTTTACAGGCATACTATAGACACCCCCCAGGTACGATATTTAAAGGAATATTTCACTTTTTTTTTTTTACTTTAAGCATCATTAAAATCACTGCTCCCGAAAAAACGGCCGTTTTTAAAAGTTTTTTTTGCATTGATACATGTCCCCTGGGGTAGGACCCGGGTCCCCAAACCCTTTTTAGGACAATACCATGCAAATTAGCCTTTAAAATGAGCACTTTTGATTTCGAACGTTCGAGTCCCATAGACGTCAATGGGGTTCTAACGTTCGTGCGAACTTGCGGTCCGTTCGCGGGTTCTGGTGCGAACCGAACCGGGGGGTGTTCGGCTCATCCCTAGTGTATATTACCGCAGACTCATGGTCCAGCAGGCATGGGCAGGGATGTTACTTTACCTTCATGGCGCACTGGGTAACTCTGCTGGCAGCTGGGAAGGATGCAGGACAGGGTTCAGTATTGTTGGAGCTTGCTCTGTTACCATGCCTCCAAAATGCTAGCGGTGATTCTGCCACAGTTCTCTCCTCCACCCCCTCCTCTTCTTCTTCCTCTATGGCCTCTTCTGCAGATTTGTTCTCTGAACCAGCGGTGCTTCATAAGCATTCAAGGGGTTACGCAAGCACTCAGGCAAAAAGATGCCATGCGGTGCATGAGTTACATAGTTACGTAGTAGGTGAGGTTGAAAAAAGACACAAGTCCATCAAGTCCAACCTATGTGTGTGATTATATGTCAGTATTACATTGTAGTTGTTGTTGTTGTTCAGGTGCTTATCTAATAGTTTCTTGAAACTATCGATGCCCCCTGCTGAGACCACCGCCTGTGGAAGATAATTCCACATCCTTGCCGCTCTTACAGTAAAGAACCCTCTACGTAGTTTAAGGTTAAACCACTGCTTGGGGGACAGGAGCCACACTGGGGCAAAGATTCTGTCAGCTCTGCAGGGGCAGGCTCAGAGGTGGTTTACGCCACGCCAGCTTCAGCCAGGAATGGTTGTATGCGACAATGGCACCAACCTTTCTCTCCGCCCTCCGACAGGGACACTTGACCCATGTTCCATGTTTGGCACACATCCTGAATTTGGTGGTGCAGCGGTTCTTGAGCAGGTACCCAGGCTTACAAGATCTCCTGAGGCAGGCCAGAAAAGTCTGTGGTCATTTCCAATGGTCATACAATGCCAGTGCTTGGCTGGCTGACATTCACAGGGAATGCAACCTGCCCACCAACCGCCTCATTTGTGACACGTCCACCAGGTGGAAGTCAACGTTGGCAATGCTGCAGCAGCTGTACATGCAGCAGAGGGTCATCAATGAGTACCTGTGTGAGTATGGCACCAGGACAGGGTCAGGGGAGCTTGGCTTCTTTTCGCCACGCCAGTGGCTACTGATCAAGAATGCATGCACTCTCCTGTCACCATTTGATGAGCCCACAAGGATGGTGAGCAGCGACAATGCATGCATCAGTGATACTGTCCCTCTTGTCTTCCTGTTGGAGCACACGCTTCATGGAATAATGGACAGGGCATGTGAGGCAGAACAATGCGAGGAAGAGGAGGACTTCCTTACTTCTCAAGGCCCCCTTTATCCAGATATTATTCCTGCAGGCCCGCCAAACACACAGGAAGAAGAGGAAGAGGAAGGGGAGGAGGAGGAGGAGGATCATGTCAGCATGGACGTGCAGGATAACAATCAGCAGTAGTCTTCAAGGGACGTTTTTTAGTCCCCAGAAACCTAAAGAGATTAACGTGGCTGGGAGGTGGTTTTTACGGATCATGTGATCCTTAGTGACCCAGAGGACTCAGAATCGAATGCCTCTGCAAACTCTCGCAGGCTTTGCAGAATCAGGGATGCCATGCAGCATAAGGACCCTAGGATTTGTGGTAGCAAAGAGAAGGAATCATTACTGGCTGGCAACCCTTCTTGATCCTCCTTACAAGGGTAAGGTTTCAGAACTCATCCTGCCTTCACAGAGGGAGCAGAGGCATCTTCAGGAGGCCTTGAAGAAAGGTTTGTGCAATGCATTTCCAGACCCTGGGAGGTTACAATTTCCTGGTGCTGGACAACGTGTTGCTGAGGCTTCTGTCAGGACACCTGAGGCCAGGTGACAAATGGACACTGTTGGGGTCAAGAGTGCACCGCAAAGGTAGTGGATCCTACGGCTGACTGCTGCTGATGGGAGTCTAGGTAGTTAAGGAAGTCAGGTCCGCTGGGACACCAACATGGATCCTATAGGGGCTAGAGTGTAAGATACCCCAGGGTGTGGAGTCTAAGAGCCAGCAGGTGTTCACCAGAGCCTCTAGTGGTGAGGATGGACTGGGCTGCAACTGGCACCAGGTCACGACCCCCAGGATCCCCCAGCTCATGCCCACAGTAGGCTACAGGAGGACAGAGATAGTAAGGGAGTAAGCCAAACGAGAGGGCGACTAGCAGACAATGATAAATATAGAACACGCCAAAGGTCAAGGTCACAAGCAGGCAGGGATAGTCGAGAACAAGCCAAGATCAGTAACTGGAATCAGACGTAGAAGACAGAGCAAGATGCACACGGAAGCTAAACACACAAAGGTTGATCAGCAAGGCAGTCTTGCAGTGCACAGGTTAAAATAGAGTTCCCTTATAGGGGCAAGAGTGAAGCCATGCTTTGAGGAGAGATTATTTAAGTAGCCAGGTGAGAGTGGCTGGCCTCTAAAGGTGAACACATAGAGGAGAGTTAAGCTGACAGACAAAGCTTACTGCATAACCATGACAGCTTCGTTCAGTCAGAGAAAGAGCAGTGGAGAAGGTGGCCGGCTGACTAATGCCTTTAGACAATTTTTCAGTCCTCATCACCAAGGTCTGATTGGTTCAAGCAACCATCGCCAGCGTCTGCATTACATGGTGCAGGAATATCTAGGGGCAAGAGCAGACTTGGAGACCTTTCCAACAGAGCACCCACTGGGTTACTGGGTCTTGAGGATGGACCACTGGCCAGAACTTGCTCAATATGCAATTGATCTACTGGCCTGTCCTGCATCCAGCGTTTTTTCTGAATGCACATTCAGCTGCTGCAGGGATTATAGAGTTATGGATGTGGGATCCCTTGAAGACTGCCTATGCTGAATGACTATCCTATTCCTCCTCAATCTTGATGATGCTAGCTTCCAACAATATTTTTGGTCAAGGGCACCACCACCACTGCCTAAGGCCCAATTTTTCTGTCACTGTTTAACAGGGGCATGTAATTACAATTTCTGATCTAATATTTCACAGCAGGGCCCGTTCCTGCGCCCTACAAGAGTATCTGTGAGGGGTTAGAGTTTTGTGGCACCGCCACCAAAGGCCCAATTTTTCTGCCCCTGTCCCAGCAGCAGAAAAAAAGGACAAGCGTGCCCCATGGCTACCTGCAGAAGATGCACCATGACCAGCACTGTGGACTGTAGACACAGAGCCTGCTTGCCCTCTTTTAGTGGCCTGTGAGCGTCTGCCTCTCCTTGGTGGCATAAATGCATGATGGGGATTTTGTTTTGCAACACCACATTACACTGTATTGTGTACTGTGTGTACACCACCAGAAAAGTAGTAGCAACTGCACTATGGGTGCACGGTATTGTATACACCACCAGAAGTCTAATAGCAACTATGGGTGCACTGTATGTATTGTGTACTGTGTACACAGCCAGAAAAGTAGTAGCAACTGCACTAGGGGTGCACGCCTGAAGTATATTAAAAATAGTACACCAGGAACGGCCTGCAATGAGATATAGCTAAACTGTATGCAGTGGATATATATATACAAGACTATCTGTGTATATATATATATGTATATGTGTATATATATATATATATATATATATATATATATATATATATATATATATATACACTGCGGCTAACTGAATCACCTGCCTGCCAGAAGTATATTAGAAACAGTACACCAGGAACATCCTGCAGTGAGATATAGCTAAACTGTATGCAGTGGATATATATACCGTTTTTATCGGCATATAACACGCATCCCAAGTTTAGGAGGGAATTTTAAGGAAAAAACCTTACATTTAAATGCCCATCAATGCAGCGTTATTAGTGTCCATCTTCAGCCTTGTCAGTGTCATCTGCAGCCTTGTCAGTGTCATCTGCAGCCTTGTCAGTGTCATTTGCAGCCTTGTCAGCGTCCATCTGCAGCCTTGTCAGATCATTTTTAGCCTTGTTAGTGTCATCTGCAGCCTTGTCAGATTATTTGCAGCCTTGCCATTGTCCAGCTGCAGCCTTGTCAGATCATATGCAGCCTTGTCAGTGTCATCTGCAGTTTAAATATGATGCCGCCGCCGAGATACACAGAGCCGGTCCTCTGTTTCTCGGCTCTTCTCGGCTCTTCTCGGCTCCTCTCGCAGTCCCGCTCAGTCACACCCAGTCCCACCCTATGATGGACATAACACAGGTCCAATGGCGGGACTGGGCGTGACTGTGAGCGGAGCCAAGCGCCGCCGATATACATACATAGCCGAATGTACTCGGCTAGCTCCGCTCACAGTCACGCCCAGTCCCTGTGTTATGTCCATCATAGGGCGGGACTGGGTGTGACTGTGAGCGGAGCTAGCCGAGCCTAGCTGAGTACACTCGGCTATGTATGTATATCCGCGGCTGGCGCTCATTCCTCCGCTTACAATCAGCGGGGGATCGGCGTATAACACGCACCCACGATTTTCCCCTGATTTTAAGGGGAAAAAAGTGCTTGTTATACGCCGTTAAATATCTCTATCTCCTGCATACAGTTTAGCTATATCACACTGCAGGCCGTTCCTGGTGTACTGTTTCTAATATACTTCAGGCAGGCAGGTGATTCAGTTAGCTGCAGTGTATTTAATATATTTATTATTTTCTTTTTTTTTTCTTTTTTCTTTTTATATATTTTCACAAGAAGCATTGCCTGATATGAATGATGTCTTGCACAAAAGAGCTCTCAGAAGACCTACAATTAGGAATTGTTGACTTGCATAAAGCTGGAAAGTATCTCCAAAAGCCTTGCTGTTCATCAGTCCACGGTAACACAAATTGTCTATAAATAGAGAAAGTTCAGCACTGCTGCTACTCTCCCTAGGAGTGGGCGTCCTGTAAAGATGACTGCAAGAGCACAGTGCAGACTTGCTCAATGAGGTGAAGAAGAATCCTAGAGTGTCAGCTAAAGATTTACAAAAGTCTCTGGCATATGCTAACATCCCTGTTAGCGAATCTACGATACGTAAAACACTAAACAAGAATGGATTTCATGGGAGGATACCACAGAGGAAGCCACTGCTGTCCAAAAAAAACATTGCTGCACATTTACAGTTTGCACAAGAGCTCCTGGATGTTCCACAGCAGTACTGGCAAAGTATTCTGTGTACAGATGAAACCAAAGTTGAGTTGTTTGGAAGAAACACACAACACTATGTGTGGAGAAAAAGAGGTACAGCACATCAACATCAAAACCTCATCCCAACTGTGAAGTATCGTGGTGGGGGCATCATGGTTTGGGGCTGCTTTGCTGCGTCAGGGCCTGGACGGATTTCTATCATCGAAGGAAAAATGAATTCCCAAGTTTATCAAGACATTTTGCAGGAGAACTTAAGGCCATCTGTCCACCAGCTGAAGCTCAACAGAAGATGGGTGTTGCAACAGGACAACGACCCAAAGCATAGAAGTAAATCAACAACAGAATGGCTTAAATAGAAGAAAATACGCCTTCTGGAGTGGCCCAGTCAGAGTCCTGACCTCAACCCAATTGAGATGCTGTGGCATGACCTCAAGAAAGCGATTCACACCAGACATCCCAAGAATATTGCTGAACTGAAACAGTTCTGTAAAGAGGAATGGTCAAGAATTACTCCTGACCGTTGTGCACGTCTGATCTGCAACTACAGGAAATGTTTGGTTGAAGTTATTGCTGCCAAAGGAGGTTCAGCCAGTTATTAAATCCAAGGGTTCACATACCTTTTCCACCTGCATTGTGAATGTTTACATGGTGTGTTCAATAAAAAACACGGTAACATTTAATTATTTGTGTTTTATTAGTTTAGGCAGACTGTGATTGTCTATTGTTGTGATTTAGATGAAGATCAGATCACATTTTTTGACCAATTTGTGCAGAAATCCTTATCATTCCAAAAGGGTTCACATACTTTTTATTGCAGCTGTATAATACACTAACTGAATAATCTGCCTGCCTGCTCAATCTAAATGACTCTCTCTCCGTTCACGCCAACACACTACATGAGGCCAACGTGCAGATGGCCTTATATAGTTTGGGGCATGGACTTAGTCCCCCTGAGACATGATTGGCAAAGTTACCCTGCCTTTGGCCAATTATTGAAGAAAAGCAGATGAGCCCCAAGGATAGTGCGGACACAGACAAAATGTAAATTAGGGTACACCCAACCAGTGTGTATATAAAAATATAAAGGTTCACTTTATTAATACAAAATAGAAAAATATAGAACATATACAAATATAAAAGCAATTGTACATCTCAATTTGGCATAGAACAAGCTGCTAGACTAAAGTCACCGACATGTTTCGGAAGCCAAAAAGAAAAATTTTTGACAAATGTACGTTCTCCATCCTGACACATTCCCCGCAGCAGCTGGCTAGAGAGAAGGGAAGCCGGCAGTGTTGTTGGGGGGGCGGGGGGAGTTGAGGGAGCCAGGGGGTACACAGGGTACACAGGGGCCTGGAGGGAAGCAGGAGCTGGATAGGAGGGGTGGCAAGGACCCCTCCAGCTCGGCATAAATTCCCCCTCCCCCCAATGTTTCAGCTTGGGCACCAGGGGCACTTGCCCCGCATCTCTTACAGGGTGCCAGGGGTCCCAGATGCTGCAATTGCCCCCTCTGAGACAGATGGCATCTCTTTGATGGGAGGGGTAAGAGGATATGTGCTGGGGGGGTGCTTTGGGAGGAGACAGGACTTACAAGGTGTGGTGTCAAATCAGACTCCCCCAACCCCAGCCAGCACATATCCGTTTATCCCACACTCTTCACTCCTCCTGGTGTATTTTCGTTAACCCCCCTCTGAGTTACTATTGTCCCCCTACTCTGAATACATAAAAACACACAGACCTCAGCAGCGCGGCTCTTCCAGTTCTATACTCCTCCTCCCCAGCTCCTCCTGTCTGTATATGTACAGGAGAACATCGGAGGCAAGGAGGAGGAGCCGGCTTCAGTGAGGTCTGCAAGGTGTGTAGCCAGTCAGTGGGGAGAGACATGCCGGCTGAGGGGAGGGGGGGGCGATCGCTGCATGTATGTGACACGGGGCACCCTGCAAGTGATGTGGGGCAGATGTCACGAGTGCCCACGCTGGTCCACCCCATTAGCCAGAGAACTGGAGCTCAGTGCCGGAGCTTGCTCCCCAGCACTGTGCTCCGGGAATTAGCTCAGCGTGTTTAAAACAGATTTTGCTGGGGGAGGGGCCCAGGGCCCCCCCACGATGGCAGAACGACAGGGCCCAGTTTCAGCGGCAACTGCTGCGACCCTCATAATTCCGCCACTGCACACAAGAGAGGGGAAGACGATTGTCTGAAAGTGTGATAGAATGTGCGTGTCAAACCAACAGACAAGATAGTATAACGCTAAGCCAAAAAGTTGCAGAAAGGACATAATTATAGTAAGGCAATTGTGCCATATCAGTATTACCTGGGGAGTGGTAAGCAGAGCTTGCTTAGCAGGGATCTCTGGCGTTTCCTGGCTGTGCAGCAAATAATTCTGTTCACAGCCAGGATATATACACCCAAAGGTTAGGTGGATGCAATCATGGCAATTGGTGATAAGTTGAAATCAATGCGACAGGTGGGAGGAGGGGGCGAGGACGGGTGCTGTGGAGCGTCAGCTGACCGCTCCCCCAGACATTCATCACATGGTCCCGATCCATGCGTCTGCCTCTCAACGGCATCCCCCGGCCGATGCGGCATCCGGCGCTGTCTGGGACCTTGACAAACTCCTCCTCCAGCGGGAGCTAAGGTGGATATTCTATCTTAATGCCACCTCGCCTCCTGGCCTCAATGAGGCATTTAGCTTCAGGTCCTTCTTACCCGGCTTCACCTCAGGCTCTTTTGACAAAGACATGTGATTTTACTATTCTTTTTCCTTGGTTTTCCCTCCCCCCTCTTTTTCTTTCTTTTTTCTTCCTTTTCTCTTTGATGGCATATAATTATTGATTAATGAGCACATGAACTTACTTATTTTTTCAAAATATTACATTATAATAATCATATATTATTCTTTGTCTGTTACAGATATTGTACCAACAACAAATCTTGCTGTACGGATGCTAACCGATGACCAGGTTAAATCCTAAGCTGTGCCCACATTTGTGTTACTCTTAGGTTAGTTTGGGTGGTTTTTGCTGCCCTTGGTGGTCCATCGAGGATCCTCGACATGTGGGGCCCCTTCAGTGGCAACATTGCCACCGTTGGGGCAGCTCCCTGTTTAGGGTTGCATTGGCGGAGACCCCAGTGTGGACAGTACTTGTGATCTGTGAGTACTTGTAAATGTGATCTGATCTTCATATTTTGTGTCCCATATCTTGGGATGTGACACAGAGGGTAGGGTTCCCCCATTCCTGGTTGGTTTCCATCTCTTCATTTTTTTCTTGCCCTCTCTTTGCTGAGGGTGCTGTGATTAGCCAAAGCATGCAGGTCATGATGCATGCTCTGGCCAATCATCATACAGCAATGCACTGCGCTCCCGCAGTGCATTATGGGCCGCTCAAATTTGGCACCAATGTTCGAGTCGAACTCATGTTTGACCCGAACAGAAAGCTCATCCCTGCTGACAATCATTGTCATATTGAAAAAAATTAGGGGAAATCATACATTTTAGAGTTGTCGCCAGAAAAAGTTAGGTAGGGAAAATCTTTTAATGAGAACACAATCACAGACTAGAGGCTTGTGGACCTTCTGTGCCACCTGCGCACTTGATGGTGGTGTGCTCAAAGGTGCAAAGCTTAACCAACTCCCGCCTGCCGCATAGGGAAATGACGGTGGCGGGGTGGCTCTATTGTTCTGGGACAATGACATATGATGTCGCCCCACTCTTACCATGCTTGCTCACCCGCGGAAGTGTGCAGCATGGTGATCGGTGGAGCGCTGTGTCCCCGCGACACGGCACATCCCCGGTCTCAGTAAAGAGCCGATGACGAGGCTCTTTACCCATGTGATCAGCTGTGTCCAATTACAGCTGATCATGTGTAAACAAGGAAATTCCAATTATTGGCTTTCGTCTCCTCACACTGACAGCGGCATTTTCATGAAGGGGAGACCTGTACAGATAATCAGGGCACTGATCATCAGTGCAGCCTCAACAGTGCCCATCAGTGATGCCGGTTAATGCCCAACAGTGATGCCAATCAGCCTGCCTTTCAGTGCCCATGAGTGCCACCTATCAGTGCCCATCACTGCTGCATATCAGTGCTGCCTATCAGTGCCCATCAGTGCTGCATATCAGTCCCGCCTCATCAGTGCACATCAGTGAAGGAGAAAAATTATTTATTTACAAAATGTTATAACAGAAGCTATACTTTTTTTTCAAATTTTTCGGCCTTTTCTCCTGTTTTTTAGCAAAATATTTAAAAAAAACAGTGGTGATTAAACACCACCAAAAGAAAGCTCTGTCTCAAAAAAAATGTTAACAATTTAATTTGGGTACAGAATTGCATGACTGCACAATTGTCATTCAAAGTGTGACAGCGCTGAAATCTGAAAATTGGCCTGGGCAAGAAGGGGGTAAAAGTGCCCAGTAAGCAAGTGGTTAAAGAGTGACTTGTCTTCACTAGAGCTCCTGGTGGTGGCGATGGATTTCACTGCAGGACAGGTCCCAGGTTGCGGTCCCAAATCACACCCATGCAAGCTACTGTCGAAAAGATTCAAAGAGGCACAGGATTCAAGAATTAAGAAGGAACAAGAATGCTGGGCTCACAGGAAGGCAGGAATGCTATCAGGAGTTTACAGGGGGCACACAGGGGCTGGAAGATTGGATGTGGATGGAGTGCACAAGGAACACAATGGTGCTGAAAGGCTGGATGCAGCTAAGGTGCACAGGGCACACATGGGAATTGGAAGGCTGGACATGGCTGGGGTCAGTGGCAGCCGCTCCATTAGGGGCACAGGGGCGCTGTCCCCCCTAATCCATGCGCCCAGCCCCTAATCTACATGCAGGGTCCAGGATCTGAGGTCTGTGTAAGAGAGGAGATCAGAATGACAGTGAAGGAGAGATCAAAGTGACAGTGAAGGGGAGAATAGTGTGACCGGGGAGGGAGAGAAAACAGGGAATGGAAAGAAAACATTGACCAGGGAGGAGAAAATGGGAACTGGGAAGGGGAGAACACAGTGGCTGGGAAAGGGAGGTAGGTTTCGTGCAACAAGTGATTTTAAGGGAGAATATGTGCTGGGAGGGTAGAGTGCTAGGAAGGGGGAAGGAGTCAGATTTAAAGACCAACCCCCCTCCCACTTCTTAGCACAAGTCCTCTCCCCTCCCAAAGTGCCCCTCCAGCACATATCCTCCTACCCCTCAGAAAGATGCCAGCTGCCATCTTGGTGTCTGGGACCCCGGGCACCCCACAAGAGCTGCTGGGCATGTGCCCTGGGTGCCCACAAAAGCGCACCTCTGCCAGGCAGGCGTTTGGAGCCAAGTGGCGGTACTTGTTTTGGTATCTGGCTCTGGGACTCGGCCCAGATTTGTGGGACAATGGGACTTTGTTCAAATCAAAGAAAGGTCCCATATAATCATGGTATATCTAGCATAACCCCCCAACAAGGATGGTTGGGGGGTTATGTTAGAAGTGCGGAGAGGATTTGTGCTGGGAGGAGGGGCTGGGGGAAGGAAGGTTTGTGCTGGGGGATTTGATGAGGGGGACTAGCATTTGTACCAGTATTAAGTTTTGTGCTGGGAGGGGTGATTTGGGAGAGGGGCTCAAAAAAGATTTGTGCGGGGAGGAGGGATTTGGGGGAGAGGATTTGTGCTAGAAGTAGGGAAAGGTTTTACCCCGGGATGGGGTATTTGCACATAAATAGAATTTGTGGTGGGGGATTTAGAGAGGGGAATTGGGTGAGGCAGGATTTGTACTGGAATAGTGGTTGTGCTGGGAGGGAGGATTTGGTTTGGAGGTAGAAGAGGATTTATTTTGGAAGGGTAGATTTTGGGGACAGTATTTATGTTGGGAGGGGGAAGTGGGGATATGTACTGGGATAGGGAAGAAGAAGACTTATGATGGAAGGGGGGATTTGAGGGGTGGAGTAGGATGTGTGCTGAGGAAGGTCTGAGGATTTGTATTGGGAGGGGGATTATTTGTGCTGGGAGAGGAAGAGAGAATTTGTGCTGGGGGGACAAAGATTTGCTCTGGGAGGGGTGAGCATTTTGTTTTGGTAGGAGAGAGTGGGAATTTTTGTTGAAAGGGTAAAGTGGGGGATGCACTGTATTGTACATTACATACTTCTCACCAAACAGTTACTGGTTGCTAATCAGTCCCTGACTATTATACGGAACTTCTTCTGTAAGGTAGGCTCAGACAAAGTAGCGGTCACATTTTTGCTTAATAATTCAATGTTATGTTATAGCTTAGTATTTGGCACCATCTAGCGACCAAAATTGTGAATGGACTTTATTTTATTTTTCTTTCTGAAGAATGTGAGAAGATGATAGGAAGTGACTATTTGTTTACATTTCCACATTAACTTGACCTACCCACAATGCCTAATGACCTCCCATGAACACCAAGAGAACTTAACTGCATTGTGGGAAGGCTATAAAAGAACTCAGCGCGACCATCTTAGCTCTCTTGTTCCTAGGACACGTGGCCTGCCAGCAGGGCTCTGTGGGTGTGTGTGTCCCACAGAGTTGCGGCCTACCCTGTGCGGAGCAGAACAGCAGCCAGCGATCCTGCCTTAGATCACAGCATGCTGGAGCAGCTGGAGTGATCGATCCAGAGACCCTTGACGTACTTTTATACACTTGCATCTATAACACGGTACTACTGGGACCTGCAGTCCCACAGAGGAGATTTAAAGGGATAAAGTCTGAGTTTAATATATGCCTCAACCCTGCACTTCACTACAGTTTGACACTGTGTTATATCAAATTACTTGCACCGGAGACAGTTGCAGTGCTGCCGCACCACAACAATAGTTCAACATTCAGTTTGCCTTGACTCGGGTTTTGTTAACCACTGGATTACAAATTACCCTACACATAGCTAGCAGAAGACAGAAGAAAAGAAGGACTGCCTCTGCTAATGCAAGGCTTTGCATTCTATTGTTCCACAGGGTTACTGTAAAATAAAGCAGTGGGAGCTCCCTAGGGATTGTACTATGCTTTGTTAACCGCTTGCCGACCACCTCACGCAGATATACGTCGGCAGAAGGGCACGTACAGGCAGAATCACGTACCTGTACGTTCCCCTTTAAGAGGCAGCCAGCGGGCGTGCGCGCCCCCGCGGCAAGCTCCGTGAGTCGGGTCACGGGTCCCGCGGACTCGATCACCACGGGGATACCCGCGATCGCCTCGCGGGGAGGAAGAATGGGGAGATGCTCATGTAAACAAGCATCTCCCCGTTCTGCCTAGTGACAGTGTCTCTGATTTCTGCTCTCTGTCATCGGAGCAGAGATCAGTGATGTCACACACACAGCCCAACCCCCTAACAGTTAGAAACGCGCCCCTGGGACACACTTAACCCCTACACTGCCACCTAGTGGTTAACCCCTTCACTGCCAGTGTCATTTACACAGGAATCAGTGCATTTGTATAGCACTGATTGCTGTATAAATGTGAATGGTCCCAAAAATGTGTCAACAATGTCTGATGTGTCTGCCATAATGTCGCAGTCATGATAAAAATCGCTGATCGCCGCCATAAAAAAATAAAAATTATTAATAAAAATGCCATAAAACTATCCCCTATTTTGTAACAGCTATAACTTTTGCGCAAACCAATCAATAATTGCTTATGGCAATTTTTTTTTACCAAAAATATGTAGAAGAATACGTATCGGCCTAAAATGAGGAAAAAATAATTTTTTTTATATATTTTTGGGGGATATTTATTATAGCAAAAAGTAAAAAATAATGCGTTTTTTTCAAAATTGACGCTCTTTTTTTGTTTATAGCGCAAAAAATAAAAACCGCAGGGGTGATTAAATACCACCAAAAGTAAGCTCTATTTGTGGGAAAAAAAGGACGTCAATTTTGTTTGGGAGCCACGTTGCACGACCGCGCAATTGTCAGTTAAAGCGACGCAGCGCCAAATTGCAAAAAGTGCTCTGGTCAGGAAGGGGGTAAATTCTTCCGGGGCTGAAGTGGTTAAAATAGCATTTGTCTTCTCTACAGTTACAGAGCGTGCTGCGAGTGGGACAGTGCCCATAGTGAAGTCAGTTTCACTTTGCCATTGGTCCCTTTGGAAAGACGCTATTCTAAGAGGTTAAATTTAACAACTTTCATTTGTGTAGTACTTTTGTGAATTGAATCTGTTGGCTGTCACACTATGTTGGTCTGATAGTACAACTTCTGTGTTCATTATTTTTGAAGCAATTACAGTAAAATCTTATTCTTGTTTAAGTACTATTGTGTGGAGTGCTATTTCCTTTGAATTGCTGACTAGGGATGAGCCGAACACTCCCCGGTTCGGTTCGCACCAGAACCTGCGAACGGACCGAAAATTCGCACAAACGTTAGAACCTCATTGACGTCTATGGGACTCGAACGTTCAAAATCAAAAGTGCTCATTTTAAAGGCTAATTTGCATGGTATTGTCCTAAAAAGGGTTTGGGGACCCGGGTCCTGCCCCAGGGGACATGTATCAATGCAAAAAAAACGTTTAAAAACAGACGTTTTTTCAGGAGCAGTGATTTTAATGATGCTTAAAGTAAAAAAAAAAAAAAAAGTGAAATATTCCTTTAAATATTGTACCTCCGGGGTGTCTATAGTATACCTGTAAAGTGGCGCGTGTTTCCCGTGCTTAGAACAGTCCCTGCACAAAATGTCATTTTTAAAGGAAAAAATCTAATTTAAAACTGCTTGCGGTTTTAATTTAATGTCTGGTCCTGGCAATATGGATGAAAATCAGTGAGACAAATGGCATGGGTACCCCCCAGTCCATTACCAGGCCCTTTGGGTCTTGTATGGATATTAAGAGGAACCCCGCACCCAAATTAAAAAAGGAAAGGTGTGGGGCCACCAGGCCCTATATACTCTGAACAGCAGTATACAGGCGGTGCAAACAAGACAGGGACTGTAGGTTTGTTGTTAAGTAGAATCTGTTTGTAATTTTGAACTGCTACATTTTTAAAGTGTAGCTCCAGCCAAAAAATCTGTTTTTAAGCTTTTTGAAAAACATAGGGAAGGGTTATCACCCCTGTGATATTTGTTTTGCTGTCTGTGCTCCTTTTCAGAAGATTTCACCTCACTTTTTGTCCCAATGACAAATGTTTTTTAAAAATTTGGGTTTTTTAGTGAAACAAGGATTGGTGAAAAAGCATCAATGGAAAGGAGAAAAGTGTTTCCCATATTAACTCTTACAGGAGAGAATTTCCCTTCCTATGGGGTAGATTTCATTTCACTTCCTGTTGTCTCCTTCCGTTTGCAAGTAGGAGTCGTTTGTAAGTTGGATGTTTGAAAGTAGGGGCCTGCCCTATATACTCAGCAGAAATTTGAGCCTTAGGTGTTGTTGTGGCCTCAACACTGTAAGACCTCACAGGGCCCTGCTGTGAAATATTAGATCAAGAATTGTAATTACATGCCCCTGTTGAACAGGGCCAGAAAAATTGGGCCTTTGGTGATGGTGGTGGTGCTGGTGCCACAACACTGTAAGTCCTCACAATTACTGTTGGTTGGCCCAGAAACGGGCCCTGCTGTGAAATATTAGATCAAGAATTGTAATTGCATGCCCCTTGTGACGAGAGGGCCCGTGGAACTCAGAATCCCTTGGAAAGTAGGGGATGCCCTTGTTTCAGCTCCCCATACACCTCTTATGTATAAGTCACCCTGTGCTATCCTGGCACAGGGTGAGTGAGAAAATATATCTTGGACTACTTAAAATGGGACAGTAGAAGTGCGCATGCACGAGAGCTCCGACATGGCTGCCTGAGCCAGGAGCTCCGCTCCACCCCGGACCGACGAGCCGCACACCAGCCGCCTCAGCCCACTAAAGGGTGACACAGCAACCCACCCAGGTAGGGGAACAGCCGGGGACCAGAGGGAGATGTCGGGGCCCCCTGCAAGATGCGATCTCGGCCCCCAATTTGCCTCGGCAGGCGCGGACGGGAGTCCCAAGATGGCCGCCAGCATGGACGGACCGCTGCATCAGGCAGGCATCCACTCCAGGATATCAGAGAACAGGCCAGTACTCTCTCCTCCGACCCTGACCTACACACAGGCAGCACAGGGACCCTCCCAAACTCCCCATTTACCCCCGCAAGGCCATACGAAGCCCCAGGCCACAGCAAAGGCCCCCTCTGAGACGCTGTCCCTCTCTCAACAAGAGATACTCTCACAGGCCCTCCCTGCTCAGGCCCAACTACCACCTCCAGCTATGCAGCAATCTGGCTTCTCAGTAACTGACCTCACAGCAATGCAGGAAGACATGTTTGCAAAATTCTCATCCCTTTTAGAGAAAGGACTGGCTAATACAGCAAAACAGATCACCAACACTATTAAAGCGGACCTGTCCAATTTAGGCGCCAGAATTGAAGCCATTGAGGATAAAGTGGAATGCACAACCGCTAGAACCAACCAAAACGCAGCACACCTCATGACCATTCAAGAACAATTAGATGTCGCCCTCTCCAGGATCGACCAACTCGAAAACCGGTCTAGGAGGTACAACTTTCGGATAAGAGGCCTCCCGGAAACTTTTTTGGACATACCCTCCACGGTTCAGGACATCATCGCAGCCCTTATTCCCAACATACCCCCCCAACGTCTTGAACTTGACAGAGCACACAGGTCTCTTGGCCCCCCCAGACAAGATGGCTCCCTAAGGGACATAATCGTCAAGCCGCACTTTTATGCGGTAAAGGAAGAGGTCATGCGTCAATCCCGTCAAAAGCCTATGCTGCAGCACCAGAGTCACCAGATCCAGATTTTCGCTGACCTCGCCCCGCAGGACACTAAAACCCCTTCTCACGGTCCTCTCTCAACGGGACATCAAATACCGTTGGACCTTCCCCTTCGCTGTAAAGTTCTCCATCCAGGGCAAGACCCACTCATTCGCTACCCTCCAGGAAGGGGAAAGGCTATTACTCGGCCTCAGGCTGATTTCCCATGAGGCTCCAATGGACTTTTCGTCTGCTTCCTCGGGCTCCACTAAACGCCCTCCTCCAGGCAGCCCGGTATCCCCACTCTGGATGAAGGGCCCTTCCAAGAAGAGCAAGAAACCACCCTAAGGCTGACTTACTCATCTCTTTTCTCCAGTCTCTGTAGAGACATTTTTGGGCCTGTACTGCCCCCAAGTTGATGGAGCAGGTGCTCCAAAACCTTCCTACGTCTTACGGACATGGCATACCCCACATCTAAATTCTCATTGAGTCTCACTGTATTACACACCGTTTTCTACATTTGAAAATGTTCCCGATGAAGAAGGTCTGAAACATTCACTCACCTCTCTTTTCCTCAACCTGCTGCCTGCAAGAACCAGGTAATTTAGCTGGCAACCTTCACAGAAGAAGAGGACTTCTACAGAGAATACAATACTACATGAAGACCAAGGTCCCTCTAACGTAAAGTTCAGAATACAGGACTAGAATTCCAATATTGATTATGCTAGGCCAAATCTTAGTTCAGTTAGAAACCTTGGTTTATCTGTAATACCCATATCTCTTCCCCATTTTCAGTTGGAGGTCATGTTAGCTAGGCCATTAAGGCCTCTCTCATTTTCAGGGGACCCCCAGGAATTCTCCCTCACATAGTCAGTTAGGGGGCGGGGGGACTTCTGGGGATGAGAAGGGGGCGGGATTCTCAGGTTCTTGATTATTTGTCCCTACCTGGGTTGAATATTGTTTCAGGCATAGAGAGCCCTGCAAGTAGGGCTGTTATTACAGTTACTCTGTTAACTATTGTTGTGTGTGTTTATTTTATGGTTCAAATTTGACACACCTAGGGTCCGGGGTGGACCCCTTGTGCCTCCACTCGATTCCAAAGAACAGTTAGTGTCCTTTGGTGTCGGAACTTCAGACGCCCCATAGGGCGGTCAGAAGTAGTTCATTGGGGCTAAAGCGGATTCTGATTCGCATAACCCCAAGGGTATTTTTATAGTACCCATGTCTTTGTTTATGTCTTTAGTGTTTAGTAAGTCTCTTATCTTTTTCTCCCCCATCTCATCCCTTTTCTTTCTTCTAGCCAACCCGGGGGGGGGGGGGGATACTCCTCCACGTCCCAGAGTCGATCCTGGGACTACTCCGCACAACCTGGCCTAAATTCAGTATCAGAAGACTACCAAGGGTAAGTGACTGCGTAATTACTAGCTTCTATCCCCTCTGCTCCTATGGCTGACCTGACCGTGAAGGATATTGACCTCAAGATCGGTTCACATAATGTCCAGGGCCTAAACTCTCCTAGGAAAAGGAGACTAGCCATGGATCATTATAAATCACTGAGAATTGATGTGATGCTCCTGCAGGGGACACATTTCCACACCCGGTACACCCCCAAGTTCCTACATGCACACTTTCCAACATTTTATTTAGCGAACGCCCCTAATAAGACGAAGGGGGTAGCTATTGTCTTCTCTAAAAACTGCAAATTTTCACACCTCTCTGACTTCAGGGATCCAGAGGGCAGATTCATTTTGGTGAAAGGTACCCTGGAAGGCGTTTTATATTCTTTCGTCTCATACTACGCCCCAAACAAGGGCCAAGCGGCGTTTTTCCAGGACCTGTTCTCAACGTTGCATCCGCTCCTGGAAGGCAAAGTTATCCTGGGAGGGGACTCAAATGTTGCATTTGATCAGGGTCTGGACAAAACCAAGCCCCCTAAAGACCAACTCACACGCCCCACAAAACTTAGCACGAGGATCGCCAAAATGGTCCACTCACAGGGTCTGGTAGATGTATGGAGGGAATTGAACCCCAACAAAAGGGACTATACGCACTTTTCCGCTCCCCACCAGTCGTACGCTAGAATTGATCACATCCTCACCCAGACGGCCCTCATTCCCTTGTCAACTAAGGCAGCAATACTGGACACAGCATGGTCTGATCATTCCTTGGTTACCCTTACCCTGAGAAATGTTCTGTCTGGGCGAGGAGGTTTCTTCTGGTGACTAAACGAATCCCTTTTAGCTGACCCTAGCCTGGTTCAGGAAATTGCTAAATCTATCAAAGAATATTTCCTCTTAAATGATGTGGAGAATATCTCCCCTGAAACCCTGTGGGCAGCCCACAAGGCAACTATTCGAGGAGTTATAATTAGACTAGTGTCCAAATTTAAGAAGGAACGATTGATAGACATTCAAATACTTGAAAAATCCTTTCTCCAACTAAAAGCAGTACATAAAAAACACCCATCCAGGACCCTTTTAGGTAAACTTGACGCCACCAGACTTGAGCTGAATCTCGCTTTAATGGCTAAAGCAGAGAAAAATCTTAGATGGTGTGGAGCCAAATTTTATTGCCATAAGGATAGATTCGGCTCAATGTTGGCTTCTAAACTCTCACCTAAATTTCGTTCTCTCTCCTTCCCCAAATTGAGGATAGCAGGTCAACCTCCAACAGCAAATCCAATAAGTATTATGTCTGCTTTCCACGATTTTTATGCTTCTCTCTACAACCCACCCCAACAAGAGAAAGGCCCCTTAGTAAATGAATTCCTATCACATCTACAACTTCCCTCACTCTCCAGAGACTGTAGAGACTTAATGAAAGCCCCCATCACGGAGGCTGAAATCAGGGAGGTAATAAAAGGTCTTAAATCCAGCTCTGCCCCAGGGCCAGACGGCCTCTCAGTCCCCTACTATAAGGAATATAGCGCTATCCTAGCCCCGTATCTAGCAAAGTTCTTTAATTCTAAAAAGACAGGATACCCCCTGGAAACCCAACTAAACACAGCATTCATCTCAGTGATCCCCAAACCCAACAAAAACCATGAGGAAGTTGAGAATTACAGGCCCATATCTTTAATTAATAATGACCTCAAAATTCTTACTAAAATTCTTGCCAACCGCCTATCCTCTTTCATCAACCTCTATGTACACAAGGATCAGGTCGGTTTTATACCCGGTAGGCAAGGACCCGACCAAATTAGGAGAGCAATAGATATAGTATCCATCCTACAATCTAACTGGGAAGGGGGGCCGAAACAAGAAGGTACCGTATATACTCGAGTATAAGTCGAATTTTTCAGCACATTTTTTTGTGCTGAAAGTGCCCCCCTCGACTTATACTCAAGTCAAGCACTTTTCTGCAGCAAAAAATTTCATTTTCCGAACCGACTTTGGGGGTCCGTATCTCAGGGCCACTTGGTTCTAGGAACCCCAAATTTGGTGTGCAAACCCAGTGGAACTGGTACCACAACATATCCAAAGCTGAAGTTCCTAGAACCAAGTGTCCCTGAGATACAGGGCCCCAAAACCGGTTCAGAAAATGTCATTCTCTGCTGTAGAAAAGTGCTTGACATTTTCTGAACTGATTTTTGGGGACCTGTATCTCGGGGCCACTGCGTGCTAGAAACCCCAGCTTTGGATATTTTATAGTTCCACTGGGTTTGCACACCAAATTTGGGGTTCTTAGCACTAAATGGCCCCGAGATACGGGGCCCCAAATTCGGTCAATTGTGTTCATCTGCAGCAATGTCATTTCGGGACCCTTTGGGTTCAGAGACCCCAAATTTTGGCTGCAGCTAGGGGGCACCTAGGAACCCTTAACTACCGAGTTTGAAGTTCAGGGGACCTATGGCTGCAAATGGGTACAGTGATGCTGCAAATGGGCATTGTTGACCCTCTTTTCCACTTACAGTAGCTGTGCATTTCTCACCCTCGTCTTATACTCGGGTCAATAAGTTTTTCCCATTTTTTTTGTGGTAAATTAGGGCCTCGACTTATACTCGGAACGACTTATACTCGAGTATATACGGTATGATCCTCTCGCTGGATCTCCACAAAGCTTTTGACTCGATCGAATGGCCTTATCTCTTCTCCATACTAGAGAAGTGGGGCTTTGGACCCAACTTTTTAGGGACCCTAAAATCACTATACTCTTCTCCCAAAGCGGTGATTCGCTTACAAGGTCAATACTCTAAAACCCTAACCATTGCAAGAGGAACTCGGCAGGGATGCCCACTCTCCCCCCTAATTTTTGCTATTGCGATCGAAACGTTAGCAATAGCAATAAGAGCAGATTCCAACATCCAAGGGGTTGCCTGTGGTGACCAGGTCCACAAATGTGGGTTGTTTGCGGACGATATGCTCCTTTTTATCACATCCCCAACCACCTCCCTTCCAAACCTTTGCAAGCTCCTGAAAGAGTTCTCGAAGGTTTCTGGGCTGAAGGTCAATTATGCCAAATCTTCAGCCTTGAACATCTCCCTTAACCCAACTTTAATGGCATCCCTGCAGAGTGCCTTTGAATTCAAATGGAGTGACTGATACATTGATTACTTGGGGATAAGGCTCACAGCGAAAACAGAACTTCTTTATGCAACCAACTTCCCTCACACTTACCGCAAACTAGAGGCAGACTTATCCAAATGGGCTAGGGGGGGTTTATCCTGGTTAGGGAGGATTCATGCTGTCAAGATGAACTTGCTCCCCAGAATCCTCTACCTATTTAGAGCCATTCCAATTAACATCAATAAAGAGCACTTGAAATCGTTCCAAAGGAAAATAGTAAAATTCATTTGGGGAGGGAAGGGGTACAGACTTCAACAGAGCACATTATACTTAAATAGACCACAAGGGGGATTAGGCCTTCCGCAGCTATTATGGTACTACCAATCAGCCAGGCTAGCCCAGATTTCGACGGTATACGCAAAGGCGGAGAGACCGGATTGGATACAGATTTAGAGACAGGCAGTTCCTTCTTTTACTATCGATTTTCTTTTGTGGGTCCCCCCTAAAAAACATCCCCCCCTCTTATCCCCAGTCCTCTCGCAATCCTTTCAATTATGGGATTCTCTAAGAAACCTTCCAACCATAACTTCCTACAGACAACCACTGGCTCATATCTTCAATAACCCTGACTTTCCCCCAGGAACTGACATTAAAGCATTCCGATGGTGGCTGAACAAGGGGATGTATCGGATTAGACACTACTTCACATCAATGGGGCCTATAACCAGGGCCTTCTGTGTGAGTCAGCTGGAGATGCCTAGCTCTGAGAACTTTCGCTTTCAGCAGATCAGACACTTCCTCACACATAGGGGAAAAGACAATCCTTCAAACCACTCATTCACCCCTTACGAAATATGGTGCGGTCGGTCTACGGAGCAGAGGGGTGGAATCTCCATCATTTACCAGTCACTCTCTAATCAAACAGCCAAGACTCCATACATGTTAGCTTGGGAGTCAGACTTATCCCTGGAGTGGGACCTGGAGAAGTGGAGGGTCACTTTTAATAGGGCATACAAGAGCATTCTGAACATCTCACTGGTGGAATCCAGCGTAAAGGTCATCATAAGATGGTACCTTCCACCGGAGAGACTGGCCAAAATGTTCCCCTCCACGGACCCCAGGTGCTTTAGGGGTTGTCTTCTTAGGGGCTCCTTGGCCCATATCTTTTGGGAATGTCCATGTCTGAGGCCTTTCTGGCATAGAATTTTTCATATGATTAAGAAAGTCACCGGAGTTCAGATCCCAAGAACCCCCGCCTTAGCGCTTTTAAACGATCATTTACCTAAGACTCCCAAACTGGCCCGTAAGTTGATTCACTTCATTTTGCTGGGGGCTAAACTATCTATAGCCAAGGCATTGAAACAACCCAAGGTGTCCTTCAAAGCGGCTATCCGCAAAATTTCATGGATCATGGCCCAAGAGAAGCTTGCTAGTACCCTGAACAATACCACAGAGAAATTCGAAGCTATCTGGGAACCATGGGCTAATTTCTTGGGCATCTCCTTGATCCCAGGGGTTCAACCTTGAAGCGTCAGGCTGTTTCTGGGTCTGGAGGGACTCCTCCCGTGGTTTGGCTTTCGACTACTTTCTCCTCTCTCTCCCCCCACTCTCACCTCTCCTTCTTCTCTTCCTTTCCTATCTTTTGTTTTTTAGCAGGTTGATCTACCAAGATGATGTTTTACCTGCCTTAATTTAGACCATTGTATGGACCACTGGGAGTCTAGCTCCCAGGGAAAGCATACGAAGTAGGTCATTATTTCCTGTTTTGTTGCCCAGAGACCTTTAGCAATAACTAAGGGGGTGCTAGGGGCAAGTTGGAGTGTTCCGCTCAGGCACAGTGTGTTCCCAGTTGGGGTGCAGACGGTCTCTCCTTCTTCCCCCTTTCCCAACCATTCCTTGTCTCTGGGTTCTGTGATTTAAGCAAACGAATTTTGACACTTATAGGTATTAATGCAAGGTCTCAGACCGTTTTTATAGTCGTATCTACTGTCGTAAGGTTAACAAGTTACCCCTAAGGGGTTCGAATTATTCTCCTTT
This sequence comes from Lithobates clamitans, assembly GCA_037952925.1. NCBI lineage: Eukaryota > Metazoa > Chordata > Amphibia > Anura > Ranidae > Lithobates > Lithobates clamitans. Next base: position 352,469 of record JBBGZY010001040.1, on the reverse strand, counting down.
GTACTCCAGCATTCAACGCTAATGTTATGTATGTGTCTTTTTTCTTCGTGAAAACACAATAAAATATTTTGAAATTTAAAATGGGACAGTAATATTTGTCCACAATATCTCCCAGGATGTTTGTAGAGACTATTATTGGTTTGTTTTATTCTGAACTCAACCTGTTAATTGAGTGAGCTGATCACATTAGCCTCCAGGACTGGCTAGGAGATGAACAGTCTATAATAAAGTCTACTCCTACTATAGTTGTTGATGACTAGGCTGAGGAGGGGGGAGATTGTTGTTTGTATTGTTAATTGTAATTAGCTCCTGCTATTGTGTTTATACTACTGTGTGAAGCTCGGTGCCCACAAGTCTGTGTCCTACAGGTCATGTCTCTGAGTCATCTGGTCTGGGTAAATGATTTAGTAAACTAGCTCATGTTAATTAGGTTAATTAGGTTACAGGTGTATTGTTAGAGTAATATGAGCAGGAGGGGGGGACCTCATCTTCTACTGTATATAAGACTGTATTCTGGTTCTAATAAAAATATAGTCCATGTTAGCAGTGAAACAAGTCTCGTCTTTTTTTATGCTTGGGAGCGGTTGGAATATCTGATATCTGTATCCAGACTACAAGGAAGTGGTATACAGACAGAAGCACACAAGTGGAGTATGGGACGTTCCGTGACACCCCTGTTGAACAGGGCCAGAAAAATTGGGCTTTTGGTGGTGGTGCTGGTGGCACAACAGTGTAAGTCCTCACAGTTACTCTTGGTGGGCACAGAAACGGGCCCTGCTGTGAAATATTAGATCAAGAATTCTAATTATATGTCCCTGTTGAACAGGGGCAGAAAAATTGGGCCTTAGGCACTGGTGCTGTTGCCACAACACTGCAACCCCTCACAGATACTCTAGTTGAAATGCAGGAATGAGCCCTGCTGCAAAGTATTTCATCAAAAATTGTAATTACACACCCCTGTTAAACAGGGGCTGAAAAATTGAGCATTAGGCACTGGTGCTGGTGCCACAACACTGCAACCCCTCACAGATACTCTAGTTGGAGCACAGGAACTAGCCCTGCTGCAAAGAATTGCATCAAAAATTTTAATTACATGCCCCTGTTAAACAGGGGCTTAAAAATTGGGCCTTAGGCACTGGTGGCGGCGCCCAGAACCAAAATTGTCCTTACAAGCTATCAGCATGATCATTGAGGAGGAAGAGGAGAATTACTCAGCATAACAGGATAGTCACTCAGCATCAGCATAGGCAGTCTTTGAAGGGATCTGACATTTCAAAAAAAAATTATTCGGTTACATCAGCATCAGGTGCTTGGTATCTGGTGGTGATCCAAGACTGATAAATTTTTATGAAGGTCAGTCAATTGACCGAGTCGGTGGACAGACGCACCCTGTGATTGGTTACAAAGCCTCCAGCAGCACTGAATGTGCGTTCCGAAAGAACGCTGGATGCAGGACAGGCCAGTAGCTCAATTGCATACTGTGCAAGCTCTGGCCAGTGATCCATCCTCAAGACCCAGTAACCCAGAGGATTTTTGGTGGGAAAGGTGTCCAAGTCAGATCTTGCCCGTAGGTATTCCTGCACCATGTAAAACAGACGCTGGCGATGGTTGCTGGAACCGATCATACCTTGGGGCTGCGGACTAAAAGATTATCTGAATGCATCAGTCAGGCGGCCACCTTCTCCACCGCTCCTTCTTTGACTGACCGAAGCCTCAGCAACACGTTGTCCAGAAACAGGAGTTTGTAACCTCCCAGTCTCTGGGAACGTGTTGCACAGAACTTTCTGCAAGGCCTCCCGAAGATGTTTCATCCTCTGCTCACTCTGCAACGGCAAGATAAGGTCCGCAACCTTACCCTTGTAACGTGGATCAAGGAGGGTTGCCAGCCAGTATTGGTCCTTCTTGATACCACGAATACGAGGATCCTTACGCTGGCTTTTCAAGATCAGGGAGGCCATGCAGCATACTTTTGCTGAGGCATTCGGTCCAGAGTCCTCTGGGTCACTAAGGACGACATGATCCGCAGCCACCTCCTCCCAGCCACGTACAAGTCCATGTGTTTCTTGGGACTCTAAATGATCCCTTAAAGACTGCTGCTGATGCTGAGTGCCAGGCTCCACCTCCATACTGACACAATCTTCCTCCTCCTCCTCCTCCTCTTCCTGTGTGATCGGTGGCCATGCAGGAACATTGTCTGGATAAAGGGGGCCTTGAGAGCTAAGGAAGTCCTCCTCTTCCTGCCTCTGTTCTGCCTCAAGTGCCCTGTCCATTATTCCAAGAAGCGTGTGCTCCAACAGGTGGACAAGGGGGACAGTGTCACTGATGCATGCACTGTCACTGCTCACCATCCTCATGGCCTCCTCAAATGGTGACAGGACAGTGCATGCATCCCTCCCTGATCGTGCCTCACTGGCGTGGGGAAAAAAAACAAGCTCCCCTGACCCTGTCCTGGTGCCATAGTCGCACAGGTACTCATTGATGGCCCTCTGCTGCGTGTGCAGCCGCTGCAGCATGGCCAACGTTGAGTTCCACCTGGTGGGCATGTCACAGATTAGGCGGTTCTTGGGCAGGTTAAATTCCTTTTGGAAGTCTGCCAGCCGAGCACTGGCATTATATGACCAGCGGAAATGCACACAGACTTTCCTGGCCTGCCTCAGGACATCCTGTAAGCCCGGGTACCTGCCCAAGAACCGCTGCACCACCAAGTTAAGAATGTGAGCCAAACAGGGCACATGGGTCAGTTGTCCCTGTCGGAGGGCGGAGAGGAGGTTGGTGCCATTGTCGCAAACCACCATTCTTGCCTTAAGTTGGCGTGGCGTCAACCACCTCTGAACCTGCCCCTGCAGAGCTGACAGAACCTCTGCCCCAGTGTGGCTCCTGTCCCCCAAGCACACCAGCTCAAGCACCGCATGGCATCTTTTGGCCTGCGTACTTGCGTAGCCCCTTGAACGGCTACGGAGCACCGCTGGTTCCAAGGACAAAGCACAGGAAGAGGCCATGGAGGAAGAAGAAGAGGAGGGGGTGGAGGAGAGAGGTGTGTCACAATCATTAGTAGTGGCATTTTGGAGGCGTGGTGGCGGAACAACCTCCAACACTACTGCACCTTGTCCTGCATCCTTCCCAGCTGCCAGCAGAGTGACCCAATGTGCCGTGAAACTTAGGTAACGTCCCTGTCCATGCCTGCTGGACCATGAGTCAGCGGTAATATGCACCTTACCGCTGACTGCCCTGTCAAGCGAGGCCAAGTCATTGCCTTCCACATGCCGGTAGAGAGCCGGAATCGCCTTCCGTGAGAAAAAGTGGCGTTTGGGTACCTGCCTGTCAGACTTTCACGTACCTGACTGGTGAACCCGATATAGCAGGGGAAGGCCTCCCTTACGTATCTGGTTCCCGGCCCCTGGTAGTGTAAACAGAAGGCAAACAGAAGGAAACTTAGGTAACGTCCCTGTCCATGCCTGCTGGACCATGAGTCAGCGATAATATGCACCTTACCGCTGACTGCCCTGTCAAGCGAGGCCAAGACATTGCCTTCCACATGCCGGTAGAGAGCCGGAATCGCCTTCCGTGAGAAAAAGTGGCGTTTGGGTACCTGCCTGTCAGACTTTCACGTACCTGACTGACGAACCCGATATAGCAGGGGAAGGCCTCTCTTACGTATCTGGTTCCCGGCCCCTGGTAGTGTACACAGAAGGCACGGGAGTGCAGAGTGGTATGAGAGCCTGGCGGGTGACTTGCGGAGATAGGCCCAAGATCCTGGTGCAAGCGGATTGGAGGTACTTGGTAGACTGGAGCACAGTTAACTGGTGCAGAGTAGGCAGGTCCGGTCACAGGCAGAGTTGGCAGCAGGCGGTCAGCACAGTACAAGGGAGCAGGCAGATTCAAAGTCAAAGGCAAGCCAGGGTCAGATGCAGGCAGATAGCAGGGGAGAATTCAATAGAAAATCCGGGTCACAGGGAGATCAAACTTTCAGACAGGCAAACAGGAAGTACGGGAACTGGGAGCTGCAGATCGGACAGCACCGAGCAAAGTGCACCAACACACTAAATAGGGCGATTGGTGCCAAACACCGTGCGCCGACGTGCAAGGGTGTGCGCCCACGCACGCCCGCACAATGGTGTGCCCGACATTAACCCTGCTCTGGGATCCTCTCTGACAGTGCCCCCTCCTTAAGGGCAGCCTCCGGATGCCCAGCTGGGCCAGTCTATCCGTGTGGGCACTCTGAAAATCCCTTAAGAGTTCTTCAGCGTGCAGGTTGTTTTCCGGTTCCCAAGAATTATATTCTGGTCCATACCCCCTCCACTTGATTAAGTATTGGACTTGGTTGTGTCTCTTCCTGCAGTCCAAGATTGCTTCCACCTCAAATTCTTCCTCATTGTTGATGATTATGGGTTCAGGCGGGCCAGTATTACGACCCGAAAAGGAATTGGGAGTAACAGGTTTAAGCAAAGACACGTGGAAGACCGGGTGGACCTTCAGTGTATTGGGTAAGTCAAGCTCATAGGTCACATCATTGATCTTCCTCTTGACCGAAAAAGGACCCATGAATTTGGGACCCAACTTCCTTGAGGGGCAAGTCATCTTTAAGTTAACAGTAGACAGCCAAACCTGGTTGCCAGGTTCTAACATGAGTTCTCCTCGCTTCTTCCTGTCATACATCCTTTTATTGTATTCCTTGGTTTTAGCCATGGTTTCTCGTAGTAACTTATTGTTGGTGATGAAGAAGTTCATTGTTTCCGAGACTGCGGGAATCGCACTTTTGGGTAAGGAACCGGTTAGAAAGGACGGGTGAAAACCGTAGTTTGCAAAGAATGCTGTTTGTTTAATGGCTGAGTGCACAGAGTTGTTGTAGGCAAACCCGGCAATAAGCAGAAGAGAGACCCAATCGTCCTGTGAGAAGGCAGAAAAGCATCGGAGGTATTGTTCTAGCGTCTGATTAGTTCTCTCCGTCTGCCCATTCGTCTGGGGATGGTAGGCAGATGAGAACGCCAATTCAATCTCAAGGGAACTACAGAGAGCCTTCCAAAACCTGGAAGTGAACTGAACACCACAATCCAATACTATACTTGAAGGCACTCCATGTAGTCACACTATTTCCTTGATGAAGATCTTCGCTGTTTCCAAAGCTGAAGGTGTACCTTTCATGGGCAGGAAATGGGCCATTTTAGACAGTCTGTCCACAATGACGAAGATGGTGGAGAAACCTTCTGCCAGAGGGAGCTCTACGATGAAATCCATCAAAATAATTTTCCATGGCCTTTCTGGGACGGGTAAGGGTCTTAATAGGCCCCAGGCCTTCACTCGGCTATTCCTGCTTCCAGCACAGGTGATGCATGATTCCACAAAACTCTTGCAATCGCTTGCCAGCTGAGACCACCAAAAAGTATGTTGTACCAGCTCTGTTGTCTTCAAAATGCCAAAATGCCCAGCCAACTTGTGGTCGTGGCAGAGTTCCAGTACTGCCACTCTCAGATTCTCTGGGACCATGTTTTTGTCCTTATATCGAAACAGGCCATCTTGCATGCTTAGATTAACTTCCGCAGAAGGAGACCAACTCCTGGAGGCTTGTTTAATTTGAGATATAAGATCCCCCTGAAGTAGCAGAAAATTTCCAGCAGGGAGAATGGTGTCTGGAGGCAAGGATTGCCTGGAGTCATGGAACGTGTGGGATAATGCATCCGATTTGATGTTCTTGGTGCCCGGCCTGTACGTAATGTGGAACTGGAATCTAGAGAAAAACAGGGCCCACCTTGCCTGCCATGGTCTCAGTCTCTTGGCTGTTCTCAGGTACTCTAGGTTTTTGTGGTCTGTGTAGACCAAAATGGGATGAGCGGCACCCTCCAATAGGTAGCGCCACTCTTCTAGTGCGGCTTTAATGGCCGAGAGCTCCCGATCTCCTACGTCATAATTTTTCTCTGCAGTGGAGAGCTTCCGTGAGAAAAAGGCTACTGGATGGAGGAGAGCTTTGGCACCTTGCCGCTGAGAAAGTGCTGCCCCTACTGCGAACTCTGATGGATCCACTTCAAGGACAAACGGTAAGGCAGGGTCTGGGTGTTTCAGAATAGAGGTAGAGGTAAATAGTTCCTTGAGCTTTTCAAAGGCGGATTGCGCCTGAGGGGACCAACAGAATCGGTTCCCTTGCTTGGTCAGTTCAGTGATGGGGCAATTATTGCAGAAAAGCCCCTTATGAACTTCCGGTAAAAGTTGGCAAAGCCCATGAAGCGTTAGACCCCTTTTTTATCGGAGGGAGCGGGCCAGTCCAGGATAGCTGCCACCTTTTGAGGATCCATCTTAATGCCGTTGATAGAGATGATTAGGCCGAGGAACTGAATGCACTGGAGTTCAGACTCGCATTTTTCCAATTTGGCATAAAGTCCATGCTGCCTGAGCCGAGGTTAAAACATTCCGGACATGCCTGCGATGTTCAATGACTGAGGAGGAAAAGATCAGAATGTCGTCTAGGTATACTATAACGTATAAGTCCAGAAGGTCACGGAAGATGTCATTAACAAAGTGTTGAAAAGTCGCTGGTGCGTTTCACAGACCAAAGGGCATGACGAGATATTCAAAGTGCCCGAACCTGGTACGGAAGGCAGTTTTCCATTAATCTCCCTCTCTGATGCAAATTAAGTTATAGGCACCACGGAGGTCAAGTTTGGTGAAGATTTTTGCTGAACCCAGTCTTTGAAAAAGTTCCGGCACGAGAGGTAAAGGGTAAAGATTCTTGGGTACTTTATTTAGTTCTCTGTAGTCGATACAAGGCCGTAGAGAGTGATCCTTCTTCTCAACAGAGAAAATGCCGGCTAAGTGGATGGACGGATAAAACCTCTCTTCAGATTCTCATCAATATACACCTTGAGGGTGTCCAGCTCCTGCTCTGTTAAGGGAAAGATTCCCCCAAAGGGAACTTCAGATCCAGGCAAAAGTTCTATTGGACAATCATAAGGTCTGTGAGGCTGAAAGGTCTCTGCCCCATTTTTACTAAAGACTTCAAAAAAGTCCCGATAAGGAGCGGGAATCGCCTGCTGCGATTCAGTGTCAATGTCCAGACACAGGAGTTGATTGGATTTCACAGGGGTGCTGTGCAGACAGTGCTGTTGACTAGGGATGAGCCGAACACCCCCCCGGTTCGGTTTGCACCAGAACCTGCGAACGGACCGAAAGTTCGCACGAACGTTAGAACCCCATTGACGTCTATGGGACTCGAACGTTCGAAATCAAAAGTGCTCATTTTAAAGGCTAATTTGCATGGTATTGTCCTAAAAAGGGTTTGGGGACCCGGGTCCTACCCCAGGGGACATGTATCAATGCAAAAAAAACTTTTAAAAACGGCCGTTTTTTCGGGAGCAGTGATTTTAATGATGCTTAAAGTAAAAAAAAAAAAGTGAAATATTCCTTTAAATATCGTACCTGAGGGGTGTCTATAGTATGCCTGTAAAGTGACGTGTGTTTCCCGTGTTTAGAACAGTCCCTGCACCAAATGTCATTTTTAAAGGAAAAAATCTCATTTAAAACTGCTTGCGGGTTTAATGTAATGTCGGGTCCTGACTCCTGGCAATATGGATGAAAATCAGTGAGACAAACGGCATGGGTACCCCCCAGTCCATTACCAGGCCCTTTGGGTCTTGTATGGATATTAAGGGGAACCCCGCACCCAAATTAAAATAAGGAAAGGTGTGGGGCCACCAGGCCCTATATACTCTGAACAGCAGTATACAGGCTGTAGGTTTGTTGTTAAGTAGAATCTCTTTGTAATTTTGAACGGGTACATTTTTAACGTATTTAGCTCCAGCCAAAAAATCTTTTTTAAGCTTTTTGGAAAACATAGGGAAGGGTTATCACCCCTGTGACATTTGTTTTGCTGTCTTTCCTCCTCTTCAGAAGATTTCACCTCACTTTTTGTCCCAATGGATTGGAAAGCATCAGTGGAAAGGAGAAATGTTTTTCCCATATTAACTCTTACATGAGAGAATTTCCCTTCCTAAGGGTAGATTTATTCTCACTTCCTGTTGTCTCCTTCCGTTTGCAAGTAGGAGTCGTTTGTAAGTTAGTTGTTTGAAAGTAGGGTCCTGCCCTATATACTCAGCAGAAATTTGGGCCTTAGGTGTTGCTGTGGCCACAACACTGTAAGCCCTCACAGGGCTCTGCTGTGAAATATTAGATCAAGAATTGTAATTACATGCCCCTGTTGAACAGGAGCTGAAAAATTAGGCCTTAGGCACTGGACCACTGCAACCCCTCACAGACACTCTAGTTGGAATGCAGGAACGAGCCCTGCTGCAAAGTATTGCATCAAAAATTGTAATTACACGCCCCTGTTAAACAAGGGCTGAAAAATTGGGCCTTAGGCACTGGTGCTAGTGCCACAACACTGCAACCCCTCACAGACATTCTAGTTGAAATGCAGGAACGAGCCCTGCTGCAAAGTATTGCATCAAAAATTGTAATTACACGCCCCTGTTAAACAAGGGCTGAAAAATTGGGCCTTAGGCACTGGTGCTAGTGCCACAACACTGCAACCCCTCACAGACATTCTAGTTGAAATGCAGGAACGAGCCCTGCTGCAAAGTATTGCATCAAAAATCGTAATTACACGCCCCTGTTAAACAGGGGCTGAAAAATTGTGCCTTAGGCACTGGTGGTGGCGCCCAGAACCAAAAATGCTCTTACAAGCTATCAGCGTGATGATTGAGGAGGAAGAGGATAATTACTCAGGAATAGTCACTCAGCATCAGCATAGGCAGTCTTTGAAGGGATTTGAGATTTCAAAAAAAATTATTCGGTTACATCAGCATCAGGTGCTTGGTAGCTGGTGGTGATCCAAGACTCATTCATTTTTATGAAGGTCAGTCGATCGACCGAGTCAGTGGACAGACGCACCCTGTGATCGGTTACCACGCCTCCAGCAGCACTGAATGTGCGTTCCGAAAGAACGCTGGATGCAGGACAGGCCAGTAGCTCAATTGCATACTGTGCAAGCTCTGGCCAGTGATCCATCCTCAAGACCCAGTAACCCAGAGGATTTTCGGTGGGAAAGGTGTCCAAGTCTGATCTTGCCCCTAGGTATTCCTGCACCATGTAAAACAGACGCTGGCGATGGTTGCTGGAACCAATCATACCTTGGGGCTGCGGACCAAAAAATTGTCTGAACGCATCGGTCAGACGGCCACCTTCTCCACCGCTCCTTCTTTGACTGACCGAAGCCTCAGCAACACGTTGTCCAGAAACAGGAGTTTGTAACCTCCCAGTCTCTGGGAACGCATTGCACAGACCTTTCTGCAAGGCCTCCCGAAGATGTTTCATCCTCTGCTCCCTCTGCGATGGCAAGATAAGGTCCGCAACCTTACCCTTGTAACGTGGATCAAGGAGGGTTGCCAGCCAGTATTGGTCCTTCTTCTTGATACCACGAATACGAGGATCCTTACGCAGGCTTTGCAGGATCAGGGAGGCCATGCAGCGTAGGTTTGCTGAGGCATTCGGTCCGGAGTCCTCTGGTTCACTAAGGACGACATGGTCCGCAGCCACCTCCTCCCAGCCACGTACAAGTCCATGTGTTTCTTGGGACTGATCCCTTAAAGACTGCTGCTGATGCTGAGTGCCAGGCTCCACCTCCATACTGACACAATCTTCGTCCTCCTCCTCCTCCTCTTCCTCCTCGTCCTCTTCCTGTGTGATCGGCGGGCACGCAGGAACACTGTCTGGATAAAGGGGGCCTTGAGAGCTAAGGAAGTCCTCCTCTTCCTGCCTCTGTTCTGCCTCAAGTGCCCTGTCCATTATTCCACGCAGCGTGTGCTCCAACAGGTGGACAAGGGGGACAGTGTCACTGATGCATGCACTGTCACTGCTCACCATCCTCGTGGCCTCCTCAAATGGTGACAGGACAGTGCATGCATCCCTGATCATGGCCCACTGGCGTGGGGAAAAAAAACCAAGCTCCCCTGACCCTGTCCTGGTGCCATAGTCGCACAGGTACTCATTGATGGCCCTCTACTGCGTGTGCAGCCGCTGCAGCATGGCCAACGTTGAGTTCCACCTGGTGGGCATGTCACAGATTAGGCGGTTCTTGGGCAGGTTAAACTCCTTTTGGAGGTCCGTCAGCCGAGCACTGGCATTATATGACCGGCGGAAATGCACACAGACTTTCCTGGCCTGCCTCAGGACATCCTGTAAGCCCGGGTACCTGCCCAAGAACCGCTGCACCACCAAGTTAAGGACGTGAGCCAAACAGGGCACATGGGTCATTTGTCCCTGTCGGAGGGCAGAGAGGAGGTTGGTGCCATTGTCGCAAACCACCATTCCTGCCTTAAGTTGGCGTGGCGTCAACCACCTCTGAACCTGCTCCTGCAGAGCTGACAGAACCTCTGCCCCAGTGTGGCTCCTGTCCCCCAAGCACACCAGCTCAAGCACCGCATGGCATCTTTTGGCCTGCGTACTTGCGTAGCCCCTTGAATGACTACGGAGCACCGCTGGTTCCGAGGAAGAGGCCATGGAGGAAGAAGAAGAGGAGGGGGTGGAGGAGAGAGGTGTGTCACAATCATTAGCATTTTGGAGGCGTGGTGGCGGAACAACCTCCAACACTACTGCACCTTGTCCTGCATCCTTCCCAGCTGCCAGCAGAGTGACCCAATGCGCCGTGAAACTTAGGTAACGTCCCTGTCCATGCCTGCTGGACCATGAGTCAGCGGTAATATGCACCTTACCGCTGACCGCCCTGTCCAGCGAGGCATGGACATTGCCTTCCACATGCTGGTAGAGAGCCGGAATCGCCTTCCGTGAGAAAAAGTGGCGTTTGGGTACCTGCCACTGAGGAACTGCACATTCCACAAACTCACGGAAGGGGGCAGAGTCTACCAACTGAAAAGGCAGCAGTTGAAGTGCTAGCAATTTTGCCAAGCTAGCATTCAACCGCTGGGCATGTGGATGGCTGGGAGCAAACTTCTTTCGGCGGTGCAGCAGCTGGGGCAGGGAAATTTGCCTGGTACAATCTGACGTCGGTGTACCAAAATCAGATTGCCCACAAGTACGTGGCTGTGACACACCTAATTCTACACCTTTATTCCTCTCAGTGCAGGTCTCAGAGAGGACTGAAGGTCTAGTGGGGTTGGAAATCTCAGCTGATGAGGAGCAAGCAGAGGTCCTCTTTGTTCTTTGGTGTGGGTCTTTTAGATACGCTTGCCAACGAACTGCATGGCAGGTCAACATATGTCTGGTCAAGCATGTGGTACCCAAGTGGGAGATGTTTTGACCACGCGAGATACGCTTGAGACATATGTTGCAAATAGCAGTGGTGCGATCTGATGCACTCGTCTCAAAAAAGGCCCACACCAAAGAACTTTTTGAATAACGCACAGAGACTGCAGCGCCCTGCACATGTGGAGCTTTGGGGTGTGATGCAGTCAATGTGCTGCCCTTAGGCTGGCCCCTGGAGGGCATCCTGCCTCGTTGGTGATGTGCCGCCTCCTCCTCCTCCTCCTCCTCTTCTCTCCTATCAGGCACCCACGTTGAGTCAGTGACCTCATCATCCCCTCCCTCCTCATCACTGGAGCAAACCTGGCAGTATGCTGCAGCAGGGGGAGCATGACTGCCAGATTGCTGTCCTTCTTGGGCACCCCCTCTGTCCGTGCTCGTGTTACTGCCTTCATCGAGCTCAGTATCATCATCAGAGCCTTCCAAACGCTGGGCATCCTCCTGGAGCATGTACCCAACACTGTGGTCAAACAGTTCGAGGGACTCCTCAGGAGGACATGGTGGGGCTAGGGAAGGAGTCACTGATGACATTGAGCCGAGGGAAGAGGCCGCTGCTTTGCCAGACAAAGTACCCTGGGCATGGGTGAGAGAGGATGAGGAGGATGAGGATGGCTTGGTCATCCACTCGACCAAGTCTTCCGCATGTTGCGGCTCAACATGGCCAGCTGCCGAAAAAAAGGCCAAGCGTGTCCCATGGCCACGTGCTGATGAGGATGCACCATCTCCACGACCAGCACTAGACACAGAGCCTGCTTGCCCTCTCTTATTGGCTTGTGACTGTCTGCCTCTCCTTCTTGGCCTGCCAGACATACTAATGGCCTGTAGCTGCACTAAGCTGGGATATATATATATATATATATATATATATATATATATATATATATATATATATGTACTGATACTGCAGCTAGCAAAATCAACTGCCTGCCTGTAGTATGAGAACACCACCAACCTTCTACAGGTAGCTTTAGCTGAACACTGTGAGGTGGACGCACCCCACTAACTTGTAGGTTTAGCAGAACACTGTGAGCAAGACGCACTGCACTAACTGTAAATAGTCTAGCTGCCTGACTGTGATACTAATAGGATCAAAAGAACACCAGCAATTTTATTTAAAATACTGTAACAAGACAAGCCTGCCTGTCAGTAAGAAGATAACAGGAACGGATCTAGCTGAACACTGTGAGCAGGACGCACCCCACTAGCTTGTAGGTTTAGCTGAACACTGTGAGGTGGACGCACCCCACTAACTTGTAGGTTTTGCTGAACACTGTGAGCAGCACGCACCCCACTAACTTGTAGGTTTAGCAGAACACTGTGAGCAGGACGCACTGCACTAACTGTAAATAGTCTAGCTGCCTGACTGTGGTACTAATAGGATCAAAAGAACACCAGCAATTTTCTTCAGGTAGCTGTATTTACTGTAACAAGACAAGCCTGCCTGTCAGTAAGAAGATAACAGAAACGGATCTAGCTGAACACTGTGAGCAGGACGCACCACACTAGCTTGTAGGTTTAGCTGAACACTGTGAGGTGGACGCACCCCACTAACTTGTAGGTTTAGCTGAACACTGTGAGCAGGACGCACCCCACTAACTTGTAGGTTTAGCAGAACACTGTGAGCAGGACTCACTGCACTAACTGTAAATAGTCTAGCTGCCTGACTGTGGTACTAATAGGATCAAAAGAACACCAGCAATTTTCTTCAGGTAGCTGTATTTACTGTAACAAGACAAGCCTGCCTGTCAGTAAGAAGATAACAGAAATGGATCTAGCTGAACACTGTGAGCAGGACGCACCCCACTAGCTTGTAGGTTTAGCAGAACACTGTGAGTAGGACGCACTGCACTAACTGTAAATAGTCTAGCTGCCTGACTGTGGTACTAATAGGATCAAAAGAACATCAGTAATTTTCTTTAAAATACTGTAACAAGACAAGCCTGCCTGTCAGTAAGAAGATAACAGGAACGGATCTAGCTGAACACTGTGAGCAGGACGCACCCCACTAGCTTGTAGGTTTAGCTGAACACTGTGAGGTGGACGCACCCCACTAACTTGTAGGTTTTGCTGAACACTGTGAGCAGCACGCACCCCACTAACTTGTAGGTTTAGCAGAACACTGTGAGCAGGACGCACTGCACTAACTGTAAATAGTCTAGCTGCCTGACTGTGGTACTAATAGGATCAAAAGAACACCAGCAATTTTCTTCAGGTAGCTGTATTTACTGTAACAAGACAAGCCTGCCTGTCAGTAAGAAGATAACAGAAACGGATCTAGCTGAACACTGTGAGCAGGACGCACCACACTAGCTTGTAGGTTTAGCTGAACACTGTGAGGTGGACGCACCCCACTAACTTGTAGGTTTAGCTGAACACTGTGAGCAGGACGCACCCCACTTACTTGTAGGTTAGCAGAACACTGTGGGCAGGACGCACTGCACTAACTGTAAATAGTCTAGCTGCCTGACTGTGGCACTAATAGGCTCAAAAGAACACCAGTAATTTTCTTCAAAATACTGTAACAAGAGAAGCCTGCCTGTCAGTAGGAATATAACAGGAACGGATCTAGCTGAACACTGTGAGCAGGACGCACTGCACTAAATGTAAATTGTCTAGCTGCCTGACTGTGGCACTAATAGGATCAAAAGAACACCAGTAATTTTCTTCAAAATACTGTAACAAGACAAGCCTGCCTGTCAGTAGGAATATAACAGGAACGGATCTAGCTGAACACTGTGAGCAGGACGCACTGCACTAAATGTAAATAGTCTAGAAGATAACAGGAACGGATCTAGCTAAACTGAATACAGTGTATATATATATATATATGCAACACCTGGGATGCATATATACACACAATACACTTTAAGTGCAGCTAACTGACTGACTGTCCTGCCTAATCTAGCTAACTCAAATGAAATGACACTGTCTCTCTAAGCACACCGGAACACACTGCACAGGGCCGCCGTGCAGGCGGCCTTATATAGTGTGGGGCGTGTACTAAATCCCCTGAGCCATAATTGGCCAAAGCCTCCTTGGCTTTGGCCAATTATGGCTCTCTGTTAAGGCGGCGCTGTGATTGGCCAAGCATGCGGGTCATAGTGCATGCTTGGCCAATCATCAGCAAGCAATGCACTGCAATGCCGCAGTGAATTATGGGCCGTGACGCGCCACACGAATTCGGCGCGAACGGCCCATATTGTTCGGAATTCGCCAAACGGGCGAACAGCAGATGTTCGAGTCGAACATGGGTTCGACTCGAACACGAAGCTCATCCCTACTGTTGACAATACCTGGAAAGGAATTTGATTTCCCCAGAGACCCAATCAATGCTAGGGTTATGGGCCTGCAACCAGGGCATCCCCAGAATAATAGGGAAAAGTGGTGAAGAGATGATGTCCAAACGAAGAAATTCCCGATGTTGAGTGCTCATGATAGCCAGCAGAGGAATAGTCTCCTGGGTGACCGGACCAGAGCTAAGGGTGGAACCATCAGCAAGGTGGACAGCAAGTCCCTGCATCTTCAGTTGGAGAGGAATGCGGTGGTGAGCAGCAAAAGTTAGATCAATGAAGCAGCTGCATGCTCCGGAGTCAATTATGATCGAGACTGACAGATCCTGTCCTGGAAGCTGGAGAATAACGGAGAGAGCCAGGTGGTTAGCAAGGTTAGGCAAGGCAGGTGCAAACTTAGAAGAAGTTGAAAGGGACTTACATGTCTTGTTAGGGCAAGATCTCACATAGTGACCCGATTCTCTGCAATGCATACATAGATTATTGACTCGTCTGCGCTGTCGCTCTTCTGGAGTGAGGGATGGGCGGAGAAGCCCGAGCTGCATCGGTTCAGAGGTATCGAGGACTGAGGTAGGTGGTACATGAGGGCTTTGGCCAACAGAGCTGGTAGCACTAGGGACCTTGGGGAGGACCCAGGTGGGACGGAACTGGTTGGCGGACCTCTCGAAACGGCGCTCCCTTATTGTACTATAAAATTTATTCCATGATTACAACATACATAAGAAATGTCAATGGCACAGATAGACATAGCAACCTGCAAACCTTCTAGAGTAAATTACATAATAGATCATAATATATATAAACATAAATACAATTAATGTAAGACATCCCATATGTGGAGGTAAAATGGTCACTGACTGTGAACATAATGTAGCAGCATAATTAGTTCAAACAACTGGATGTGTATCCATGATTGTTGCGTCTATAGCTCGACGCGTTTCGTGACTATTTGGTCACTCTTCAGGAGCAGACGCTATAGGGATGTCTATAAAATTGAAATTGAAAGATGAGCAATAATTGTGTAGATCATACCAAAAGAGGGAGACGGGGAAATAATACATATTCACCCATACTTACAGGTTCTGCATGGGTGTGGGGTGCGGCAGTGGATGCCTAGGCAAAGCTGCGGACAAATTGTCTCCCCCAGGAGCAGAGGCGGAAAAACAGTGGATGAAACGCGTCGAGTTATAGACGCAACAATCATGGATACACATCCAGTTGTTTGAACTAATTATGCTGCTACATTATGTTCACAGTCAGTGACCATTTTACCTCCACATATGGGATGTCTTACATGAATTGTATTTATGTTTATATATATTATGATCTATTATGTAATTTACTCTAGAAGGTTTACAGGTTGCTATGTCTATCTGTGCCATTGACATTTCTTATGTATGTTGTAATCATGGAATAAATTTTATAGTACAATATTCCAAGTGTCTTCTTGCTCTCCAGCTGCATGATTCACACAAAGTCCCAAACTCTTTCTTTTTTTCTTTGCTGCGCAAAAACCGGGATGGAGGCACCCCTGATTTTCAGAGGCCTCATATAAAGTCCCACTTCTCCCCTAAACATACCAATAGGGATGGAAGCATGCATGTATGGACAGCAATTTTTGACACTTACATTCTTTCCCCTTGTGCATTCATGGGTAAAGATATTAGGGCAGTTTAGTCCTATTATGCTGCATACACACCCGTATGCAGCACACAACCATGCATCCATGGTGCAGTAGTTTGGTGAGTGGGCACAGTGGATTGCTGGGTACTGCTGTGGCTAGTCATGCCCCGGGAGCTGCGATGCGCACCGTGGGTCCCCCCTTTCCCGCCATGCTCCCCAGAGTGGGGGGGTCGGGTGGATGTTTCGCTGCGCGCCGATGCCACGCCCCCAGTCCCGGGTTCGCTGGGCGGTTATCGCCCAGGTTGACGCCTCCCCTCTTCTCCATGCCTACCAACGTGACGCTGTGATGTGCTTTGTGGGCCCCCCCTCCTCCTCTCCATACTATTGGAGGAGCCTTGGGTGTTCCCCTGCACGCCAACGCCACGCCCCTGGTCTCTGGACACGTGACGTTGATCCGGCCTGCGCCGGCGCGCGGGCATTCTGGGATATACATCCGGCATTGTAGATGAGGGAGGTTGTTTGGCGCCATTCGCTGGGCGGTTATCGCTCGGGTAGACGCCTTCCCTCTCTCCCATATTTGCCGGCGTGACGTTGGTGGCAAACAGTGGTTATGGGGGTATACTTACACTCCCCATTGCACGAACGGGTACTCTCTGGATGGACCGGCGCTCTCTGGGTAGCAGACCTGGTCATTACACATACTTGCATATGCACATACAAGGTAATCCTCAATTCACATTATTTCATGATTTCTTCCTTTTTTATTTGCATTATTCATTTCTCTTCGCTTCAGGCACTTTTACATTCATTGTTTTTTCTTTTTTAGTGTAGTGTTTTCCATGTCCTTTTTCACATATCACTTTTCATTCATCCCAGTCACCTACACTTACATAGATTGGAACCTTTGCCTCACCAGTCAAATTTATCATCAGTCTCACACAATTTTCACACATTTTTTACACACATTTTCACATTTATTCACAGATAATCTCATCAGCCATGCACACATTTGGATTTTGGAATTTGGTGGGGTTCACCTCCCCAGTCACGCCGCATCCTTCAGGGTTTCCCGCCGTCCATCCACTGTTTTTCCGCCTCTGCTACAATTGTCCACAGCTTTGCCTAGGCATCCACTGCCGCACCCCACACCCATGCAGAACCTGTAAGTATGGGTGAATATGTATTATTTCCCCGTCTCCCTCTTTTGGTATGATCTACACAATTATTGCTCATCTTTCAATTTCAATTTTATAGACATCCCTATAGCGTCTGCTCCTGAAGAGTGACCAAATAGTCACGAAACGCGTCGAGCTATAGACGCAACAATCATGGATACACATCCAGTTGTTTGAACTAATTATGCTGCTACATTATGTTCACAGTCAGTGACCATTTTACCTCCACATATGGGATGTCTTACATGAATTGTATTTATGTTTATATATATTATGATCTATTATGTAATTTACTCTAGAAGGTTTGCAGGTTGCTATGTCTATCTGTGCCATTGACATTTCTTATGTATGTTGTAATCATGGAATAAATTTTATAGTACAATATTCCAAGTGTCTTCTTGCTCTCCAGCTGCATGCTTCACACAAAGTCCCAAACTCTTCCTTTTTTTCTTTGCTGCGCAAAAACCGGGATGGAGGCACCCCTGATTTTCAGAGGCCTCATATAAAGTCCCACTTCTCCCCTAAACAAACCCATACGAAATTGGTAACGCAGGGCAGCGTCATTCCAGTCCGTATCCGAACTCCAACGCTAAACTCCAGGACATAGTGTTCCGTGGGTCTGCGTCCTTGTTGTAAAGCATGCAAGGCGGATTCAGCGGTGGCTTTTAACTGGGGATCCTCATACAAATGAGACATAGCAGCAAAGAAGGTATCCAGGCTATCCAGAAAGGTTGATTTTTGCTCCAGAAGGCGGTGGGCCCAGGTCTGTAGTTCGCCGGACAGAAGAGAAATCACAAAGCCCACCTTGGTTGCTTCCAATGAAAAGGTGCGTGGTTGCTAAGCAAAGTAAAGTTCACAGGCATTGCGGAATGATCGGTATTTACTAAGCTCACCAGTAAATCTTTCAGGTGTAGGGACCCTGGGTTCAGAGGGTAACATAACCACAGAGGGTGCAGATGAGAGTCCAGCAGCAGAAGCAACTTGAGGGTTAGCAGGTGAGGACAACACCTGGACTTGTTCCTCCAGTCTAGTATAACCTTCTTGAAGGCTCTTCACAGCTTGTGTGAGACCCGCCGGATGTCTGCACAGTTCCTCCATGGGAGAGGTCCCCTGCACGGGCTCGGACATGGCTGTCCGATACTGTCAGACTTTCACGTACCTGACTGATGAACCCGATATAGCAGGTGAAGGCCTCCCTTACATATCTGGTTCCCGGCCCCTGGTAGTGTAAACAGAAGGCACGGGAGCGCAGAATGGTATGAGAGCCTGGCAGGTGACTTGCGGAGATAGACCCAAGATCCTGGTGCAAGCGGATTGGAGGTACTTGGTAGACTGGAGCACAGTTACCTGGTGCAGAGCAGGAGCAGAGTAGGCAGGTCCGGTCACAGGCAGAGTTGGCAGCAGGCGGTCAGCACAGTACAAGGGAGCAGGCAGATTCAAAGTCTAGGTCACTGGCAGGGTTGGCAGCAGGTGGTCAGCACAGTACAAGGGAGCAGGCAGATTCAAAGTCAAAGGCAAGCTGGGGTCAGATGCAGGCAGATAGCAGGGGAGAATCCAATAGACAAGCCGAGTCACAGGGAGATCAAACTTTCAGACAGGCAAACAGGAAGTACGGGAACAGGGAGCTGAAGATCGGACAGCACCGAGCAATGTGCATCAGCACACTAAATAGGGCGATTGGCGCCAAACACCGTGCACGCGCACCAACGCGCAGGGGCGCGCGCCCGCGCACACCCATGCGCGCCCGCACAACAGCGCGCACAGGCGTGCACAGGCGCAAAGCGGCACACACCAGAGTGCCCGACATTAACCCTGCTCTGGGATCCTCTCTGACACTGCCACTGAGGAACTGCACATTCCACAAACTCACGGAAGGGGGCAGAGTCTACCAACTGAAAAGGTAGCAGTTGAAGTGCTAGCAATTTTGCCAAGCTAGTAGTCAACCGCTGGGCATGTGCATGACTGGGAGCAAACTTCTTTCAGCGGTGCAGCAGCTGGGGCAGGGAAATTTGCCTGGTACAATCTGACATCAGTGTACCAAAAGCAGATTGCCCACAAGTACTTGGCTGTGACACACCTAATTCTACACCTTCATTCCTCTCAGTGCAGATCTCAGAGAGGACTGAAGGTATAGTGGGGTTGAAGATCTCAGCTGATGAGGAGCAAGGAGAGGTCCTCTTTGTTATTGGATGTGGGTCTTTTAGATACGCTTGCCAACGAACTGCATGGCAGGTCAACATATCTCTGGTCAAGGATGTGGTGCCCAAGCGGGAGATGTTTTGGCCATGCAAGATACGCTTGAGACATATGTTGCAAATAGCAGCGGTGCGATCTGATGCACTCATCTCAAAAAAGGCCCACACCAAAGAACTTTTGTAATAGCGTGCAGAGACAGCAGCGCCCTGCACATGCGGAGCTTTGGGGTGTGATGCAGTCAGTGTGCTGCCCTTAGGCTGGCCCCTGGAGGGCATCCTGCCTCATTGGTGATGTGCCTCCTCCTCCTCCTCTCTCCTATCAGGCACCCACGTTGAGTCAGTGACCTCATCATCCCCTCCCTCCTCATCACTGCAGCAAACCTGGCAGTATGCTGCAGCAGGGGGAGCATGACTGCCAGATTGCTGTCCTTCTTGGGCACCCCCTCTGTCCGTGCTCACGTTACTGCCTTCATCTAGCTCAGTATCATCATCAGAGCCTTCTAAATGCTGGGCATCCTCCTGGAGCATGTACCCATGAGGAGGATGAGGATGGCTTGGTCATCCACTCGACCAAGCCTTCTGCATGTTGCGGCTCAACATGGCCAGCTTCCGAAAAAAAGGCCAAGTGTGTCCCATGACCACGTGCTGATGAGGATGCACCATGTCCATGACCAGCACTGTTGTCTCTAGACACAGAGCCTGCTTTCCCTCTTTTATTGGCTTGTGACTGTCTGCCTCTCCTTGTTGGCCTTCCAGACATACTAATGGCCTGTAGCTGCACTAAGCTGGAATATATATATATATATATATATATATATATATATATATACTGATACTGCAGCTAGCAAAATCAACTGCCTGCCTGTAGTATGAGAACACCACCAACCTTCTACAGGTAGCTTTAGCAAAACTCTGTGCAGAGCTCGCAAAAAACTAACTTGTAGCTTATTTAGCTGCCTGCGGTAGTGATAGGGTCAGGAAAACACCACCAACATTCTACAGGTAGCTTTAGCTGAACACTGTGCAGAGCTCGCACTACACTAACTTGTAGCTTATTTAGCTGCCTGTGGTAGTGATAGGATCAGGAAAACACCACCAACCTTCTACAGGTAGCTTTAGCTGAACATTGTGCAGAGGTCGCACTACACTAACTTGTAGTTTTAGCTGAACACTGTGAGGAGGACGCACTACACTAACTTGTAGCTTAATTAGCTGCCTACGGTAGTAATAGGATCAGGAAAACACCACCAACCTTCTACAGGTAGCTTTAGCTGAACACGGTGCAGAGCTCGCAAAAAACTAACTTGTAGCTTATTTAGCTGCCTGCGGTAATGATAGGATCAGGAAAACACCACCAACCTTCTACAGGTAGCTTTAGCTGAACACTGTGCAGAGCTCACAAAAAACTAACTTGTAGCTTATTTAGCTGCCTGCAGTAGTGATAGGATCAGGAAAACACCACCAACCTTCTACAGGTAGCTTTAGCTGAACACTGTGAGGAGGACGCACTACACTAACTTGTAGCTTTAGCTGAACACTGTGCAGAGGTCGCACTACACTAACATGTAGTTTTAGCTGAACACTGTGAGGAGGACTCACTACACTAACTTGTAGCTTTAGCTGAACACTGTGAGGAGGACGCACTACACTAACTTGTAGCTTTAGCTGAACACTGTTCAGAGGTCACACTAAACTAACTTGTAGCTTTAGCTGAACACTGTGCACTACACTAACTTGTAGTTTTAGCTGAACACTGTGCAGAGGTCACACTAAACTAACTTGTAGCTTTAACTGAACACTGTGAGGAGGACGCACTACACTAACTGTAAATAGTCTAGCTGCCTGACTGTGGTACTAATAGGATCAAAAGAACACCAGCAATTTTCTTCAGGTAGCTGTAAATACTGTAACAAGACAAGCCTGCCTGTCAGTTGCAAGATAACAGGAACGGATCTAGCTAAACTGAATACAGTGTATATATATATATATATATATATATATATATGCTGTGATTGGCCAAGCATGCGGGTCATAGTGCATGCTTGGCCAATCATCAGCCAGCAATGCACTGCAATGCCGCAGTGAATTATGGGCCATGACGCGCCACACAAATTTGGCATGAACGGCCCATATCGTTTGCAATTCGGCGAACGGGCAAACAGACGATGTTCGAGTCGAACATGGGTTCGACTCGAACATGAAGCTCATCCCTATTGCTGACCAGGTGGAGAGCTGGAGGTAAAAGGTAAAGACAAAAGGTATACTATATTATATATTGTGGAATTTGAGTTTCTGTTGCACACTAACATGACACCACAACTGTGTCAAGGGGACTGAGTCAAATTAAGGGGGTGTATAGCAGAGTACAGGCCCAAATCAAATATCCCCTTCGGGGGTAAGTGCTACATATATATAATGGAAGCACTTTTTTTGAGACTATACTGGAGTTTGTATGTGTCAAAGCATATTTACAGTAATAGGTACAATAAAGCCTGGGTTTTGTTTACCGATGCCCCTTAAGCCACACACACTTTTTGCCATGGCACGCGTAGCGCACTACAGGTAGCTGCCTCCCTAAACTGTCCCTCATTCTCTAGTTCAAATATCATAGCTTCACTGGTACTTTGATGGCTATTGTGGCTACCATTTAAGGCTCCATGCACACTAGTGTTTTTGTAAGCTCCTAGAAGCTGTTATTAGCATTTTTTCCTGCTCCTAGAAGATAATTGGTGTTATGCCTCGTACACACGGTCGGACTTTCTGGAAAGCTAGGTCCGACGTACTTGCCTCCAGACTTCCGGCAGACTACCTCCGGACTTTCTGAACGGACGGACTTGCCTACACACGACCGGACTTTCCGGCGGACTAGGTCCGCTGGTCTTCCCGACGGACTTTCGCCGAAGTTACGGTGGACTTTCAGAATGAACAGACTTGCCCACACACAGCCAAGTCCGTTCATTTTGAATGTGACCCGGGTACGACGGGACTAGAAAAGGAACGCAATCTCACCACTTTTATCGGCGAGATTGACACCTTGCGAGCCCCATCGCAGGGCATGCCAGGCCTGGTATGGATTTTAAGGAGAACCTCCTACGCCGAAAAAACTGCGTGGGGTCCCCCCAAAATCCATACCAGACCCCGATCCGAGCACGCAGCCCGGCTGGTCAGGAAAGGGGGTGGGGACGAGCAAGCGCCCCCCTCCTGAGCCGTACCGGGCCGCATGCCCTCAACATGGGGGGTGGGTGCTTTGGGGGAGGGGGCGCCCTGCGACCCCCCACCCCAAAGCACCTTGTGCCCATGTTGATGAGGACAAGGGCCTCTTCCCGACAACCCTGGCCATTGGTTGTCGGGGTCTGCGGGCGGGGGGCTTATCGGAATCTGAGAGCCCCCTTTAATAAGGGGGCCCCCAAATCCCGGCCCCCCACCCTATGTGAATGAATATGGGGTACATGGTACCCCTACCCATTTACCTAGGGAAAAAGTGTCAATAATAAAACACACTACACAGGTTTTTAAATCAATTTATTAGACAGCTCCGGGGGGGTCTTCTTCCGGGGGGGTCGTTGACCACGCCCCCTAAAACATCACAGTCCCAGCATGCCCAGGGACTGTGACGGCATAAGGGGGCGGGGGTTTCTGTCTATATAAGTCCCATCGGAGCTCTCAGAGAGCATTCCAGCCAGAGAGACCGTCATGTCAACATCGGAAGAAGAGAAGAGAGAAGAAGCAAAGAAGCCCAGAAGCCCAGAAGCGAAGAAGCCCAGAAGCCAGAAGTCCGGACCTCCGCTGGTAAAAGAGCGGCATGAAGACAGCGGAGGAGCCAGCAGAAGAACTGGAACACTGGGAGAAGAGGAACCGGAGGGACCCCCGAAGTCGGAAGAAGACCCCCCAGAAGAAGACCCCCCCCGGAGCTGTCTAATAAATTATTTTAAAAACCTGTGTAGTGTGTTTTATTATTGACACTTTTTCCCTAGGTAAATGGGTAGGGGTACCATGTACCCCATACTCATTCACATAGGGTGGGGGGCCGGGATCTGGGGGCCCCCTTATTAAAGGGGGCTCCCGGATTCCGATAAGTCCCCTGCTCGCAGACCCCGACAACCAACGGCCAGGGTTGTCGGGAAGAAACCCTTGTCCTCATCAACATGGGGACAAGGTGCTTTAGGGTGGGGGGTTGCAGTGCGCCCCCCTCCTCTAAAGCACCTACCCCCCATGTTGAGGGCATGCGGCCTGGACCGGCCGGGCTGCGTGCTCAGATCAGGGTCTGGTATGGATTTTGGGGGGACCCCACGCTGTTTTTTCGGCGTAGGGGGTTCCCCTTAAAATCCATACCAGACCTAAGGGCCTGGCATGCCCCGTGCTAATTGCAATAGGAAAATTTGTTTTTCCTATTGTAGCGAGCACGAGATGCAGTACCCTGCCCTTGCGTCATATCTGGTCCGTCGGACCAGCATACAGATGAATGGGCTTTCCGTCAGGAACTCAGTCCGGCGGAGTTACGATGTAAAGATTTGAAGCAGGTTTCAAATCTAAAGTACATCGGATTTCCGACCGAAACGGTCCATCGGAAGTCCGATGCAGGCCACACACGGTCGGAGCGTCCGTCGGACTTTTGTAGATGAAAAGTCCGACCGTGTGTACGCAGCATTATCCTATGTGTCCATGCACACTACTTTAGGCTATTAGTGTTTTCTAAGCTGCAGCGTCTGGGAGCAGAAAAAAAATTGTTTTTGTCGAGTTTTTTGGAGCGTTTTACCAGCAGAAACGCTCCGAAACGCTACTGAGTGCTGCTAAACACTACTAGTAGCGTATTTTTGATTTTTTGTTTCCTTTTTTTCTTTTATGGAACTGCAAAAATGCTAATAAAATGCTAACACTCCTAAATGCTCTTAGGCTGGGTTAACACTTGAGCACAAAGCGGCTCACAGCAGGAGTCCGGTGCGTCTCCATTCACCATTTCAAGTCCGATTTCAGCCCAATTTGTTAGCTGAATTTGGACCTGAAATGGACCAGAAGACGCACAGAACTCCTGTGCAATTTACACCGGAGCCGATGCACAGATGTGTGAACCGGCTTCATAGAGAGCCAGTCACAATCTCCTGGCATGCCAATTGGATGTGAGGAAACCTGCATCCAATTTGCATAAGTGTGAACCCGGCCTTAAAGAGGAAGTAAACCCTGGTGGGTTTTACTTCCTCTTTATTTCCCTGCAAAGGTAAACCATAATGGATATGCTTTATATGCTTTATAATGCATCGCATAGTAGCCCATTATGTGACATTTACCCGAAACCGAAGCCTGGGATGTCACTGCTGTCCTCACTAGCAGCGAGCGATCATCTTCACCCCACTTCCTTCCGGGGCCACAAACTCCAGCTCTGTGACTGGCTGGAGTAGCGTGACGTAATTACCGCGCATGTGCGTGGGAGCCGCCAGTCACTGCATGACCCCTATTAGAAATGGCACAATGGGGGGGCAGAGCCAGCAGCCAGAGCTCATGGACGTGTGAGAGGAGAGCTCTGACACACCGGGTGTAATCAGCGGCTCACAGCACACTAAAACCAGCCAAAAAGCATACCATTTAAGAGAGGAGAGCAGGGGGGCACACAGTGGGCACGATGTTCAAACGAAAGGAGAGAGAGGGACCCCGAAAATTGACGGATTTCTTCCGCCCTGCTGAGGGACGAAATTTCCAAGATGGCGCCGGGAGCCGTTCGTCTGGCTCCACAGCACAGTCACACAGCAATCCAACGCCATCCTCTGGTGAGTCACACTTTAATGACAATCCCTTGTCATCCTCCCCATTCTACAGCCCTGTCAAACAAAAAAGGAGGCTTGGGGAAGGAGGGGAGAATGAGGATGAGGCAGGAGCAGCAGGTGATGAAATGGAGGAATCCTCCACACAGGCAGAGCAGCTAGATGCATTCCCTACCTCAGGTCAGCCCATTATTGACACTACAATGAAGGAGATGCTGCAGACACTGAGGGGAGCTCTTCAATCTGATATGGCAGTGTTTATGAGCAACACAAAAATGGAAATATCAGCTGTCAGCAACAGAGTGGAATATGTAGAGAATAAAATGGAGGAGTTCACTCTAGCACACAATGAACTGGTAGATGCTCACTTTGAGGTAGAAGACGAAATCAGGGCCATGCGTCTCAAAATGGTGGATATTGAAGATCGGGCCCGAAGGAACAATATCAAATTTAGGGGGGTCCCCGAGACTGTCAAACCCACAGAGATCACTACCTACCTGCAAAAGCTCCCCTCTCTAAGCCCAGCAGACATCACTATTGACAGGGCACACAGACTGCCAAAACCATCCTTCCTGCCTGAACAATTACCTAGAGATATGATAGCAAGAATCCATTTCTACCACATTAAGGATCAACTCATGCGATTCGCAAGACAGCATCCCTCTCTCCCTGACCCATATGCTGGTATCGCACTTTATGCAGACCTGTCACAAGCCACCCTGTCAGCCAGGCACAACTTAGTACCTATCACTAAGATTCTGCGCAACCATAAGATCCTCTACAAATGGGGTTTACCTGCTAAACTTCTGGTTGACATGAACAATGAATCGCATGTGATAACATCGCTAGAAAAGGGCCTGGACCTCCTCCGAAATCGGCTCTTGCTCCCCGCAGACGCAGTACCTGAGGACCCTAACCCACAATATAACAGACGCAACAACCAACGTACACCTAAGAAATACAAATAGCATCCTGCCTAAGTTTATACCACTTGTTATTATTTCTTTCAGTGAGTACTCTCCTCTCACAACTGTCATCTGGCTAGTTATGGTGATTTGCAGCTTTCTAGGAAGTTGTTCTTTCTGATCAACCACCCGATGTTCAGCTGTTCAAGGGTTTACCTTGTTGAACCCCCTACGTTAGTTACGAGATGATTCCCCTGACCTACTATCCACATATCATGCGGCCTACATCTCATCGTTTATCAAAAGTTCAAGTTCGTTCAGTTAAACTGTTCACGTACAAAGCTATGAGAACATTGCTTTCTCGGATCCCATGCATTATGACAATACCCAACATCTCAACTTCAATTCCTGGAACTACCACTAGATGGCACTGCTGCGCACCTTTCCACAAGAATGGAAACTGATAAACTGATGTCATACAATGTGAGAGGCTTGAACAGCCCCTACAAAAGAAGAGCCCTCTGGAAATCAGCCTTGGAAGAGAAATGTGACATTCTATGTGTACAGGAAACTCATTTCGCCAGTGATAACTCCCCGAAATGTACACATCCCAAGTTTCCGCACGTATATATGGCCAAGAATACGACAAAGAAGAATGGAGTAATGATTGCATTCAAGGACACACTAACCTTCTCTCTCTTACAGGAACATATTGATCCCCAAGGTTGCTTTCTGATCGTAATCGCAGAACTGGACCATGTCACATATACTATAGTTAACTTGTATGCACCTAATGTTAGAACTCTAAGGTTTGTTCGCAAAGTTGTAAGTATGGCTAAAAAAGGTGCAAAAAGGCAACTTAATAATATGTGGTGATTTTAACTTGATTATGAACACAGAATTAGATGTGTCCTCAGTGACCTCTAAGCGGTGGCCCTCTCTAGACTCGAAGAGAGGCTCTATGACCCTTGGCGCTGCCTTAGATCCACCGAGAGAGATTACACATTTTATTCAGCTGTACATAAGAGCTATTCTAGAATAGATTTTTTCCTCACGGACCTGTACACTTTGCAAAATGTCCAGAAAGCTGACATCCACAATATCACATGGTCTGACCACGCTCCAGTGACTATTGAGAAACAGAACAAAGGATTCCCCTTGAGTGGGATTTTTAGGGCATTACCATAAATGATACAATATAAGTATAAAAGTAATTTTATTCCAAAGATCAAAAAAGTGACAAAAAATACAACATATAAACA
The DNA here is from genome assembly GCA_037952925.1 of Lithobates clamitans. Taxonomy (NCBI): domain Eukaryota; kingdom Metazoa; phylum Chordata; class Amphibia; order Anura; family Ranidae; genus Lithobates; species Lithobates clamitans. The sequence continues at coordinate 325,019 of JBBGZY010001040.1, read as the reverse complement.
TCAAACAAAAATAATATATACAGACAAGTGTATCAAAGGCAACATGTATGAAATAGAGGATACCACAACATGGCAAGTGAACAGACCAATGGTATGGAGTGTAGTAAGTCTCACTAAACCGACGCGTTTCGAAAAGTCCTTCATCAAGGTTTAACAAGTGAGAGTTACCATCTATAGAATTGCAAAAGTAAAAGACAAAAACAGGGGATAATTAGCAACACACATGTGAGAATCATACTCACTTTCAGAATGCAAATGTTATACAGGCATCCAAATCTAAAATCAGCTTCACTGCGGTCTCCCAGGTCATGCGCACATAACGAAAATCCAATTGTTGGTAATGTGAGGTACTATAGGTGACCATACATTTCCTTAAAATTATAGAAAACCTTACCATACCAGATAATGCATATCTGGTGACGATCGACGTTGAGGCCTTGTACAGCTCTATTCCCCATGTTGGGGGACTTAGAGCTGTCAAAAAGGCTATTTACTAAAGACCGGATGGAGACTGGGCCTATAATGACTTCATTTTACAGCTGCTGGAATACATCTTGTACCACAATGTTTTCACCTTTGATGGCTCCCATTTCCTCCAGGTACAGGGGGTGGCGATGGGGACATGTTGTGCCCCGTCCTACGCCAACCTGTACCTGGGGGAATGGGAAACCACCTTCCTCAGTGATGAAAACTCATCGATGTATACAAACCACTTTTTGCTGTGGTTCAGATACATCGACGACATTTTCACCATCTGGGATGGTCCCATAGAGCTTCTGCATTCATGCCTTGAGTGCATGAATAGGAACCGCTTCAATCTTCATTTCACCATGTCATCGAGTCGCAGTGAGATCGCGTTTCTGGATGTTATGGTTCACAGGGATCGGGATGGTGGACTCAGCAGTGGCCTCTTTCGGAAGGCCACTGCTGGGAACACCATCCTACATGCCTCCAGTTTCCATCCACCCAGTCTCATTAAGTCAATACCATACAGCCAGTACTTGAGGGTGCGCAGAAATTGCACCGATGAAGCAACTTTTAAAAATGAAGCAAATAATTTACGTGCGAGACTCCTCGAGAGAGGATACTCACATACCTCCCTCAAAAAAGCCTATAAACGGGCTATTACACATACTAGGCAGACTCTAATTTACTCGCAAAAAAACAAGACCCAGGACAATTCCTTGCGCATCATCACAAAATATTGTAATCAACATGCAGAAGTCTAGAGAATTGTGTCCAAGTTCTGGCACATTCTCACTATGGACCCCAACCTACAGAAACTCCTCCCTAAAAGTCCGCTCTTTACCTTCAGGAGGGCTACTTCTTTGTCCTCCAGATTGGTGAGAAGCGAATTTAGGGATGAAAAATTTGCACAGCACTGTAAATATAGGGGCACATTCATGTGTGGGGCCTGTGGATATTGTAGGTATATGTACACTACAAAAAATCCCACTTTACCTGATGGCAGTATCTTTAGGCCCAAACACTTTGCGAACTGCAAAACCAAGGGGGTGGTCTACATGCTCTGGTGTGATTGTGGATGCTTCTATGTCGGGAAAACCAAATTGGAATTCTGGCATAGAGAATACCGCCACATCAGAAGCATGCAGACATGCGACCCCGACCTACCATTGGGAAGACACACGGCCCTGGTTCATCAGGGATTGTTTCCAAGAATTAAATTCTTGATTTTAGACCGTTTCCACCCCGGTTCGAGGGGGGGAGATTGGAACAAGGATCTCCTCCAACTCGAACTGAGGTGGATCTATAATTTGCGGGCGACCAGACCCCCTGGACTGAATGATACCACATGTTTCAAGCCCTTTTTGGAGGGCTTTGACTCTGGGGGCATGGAGAGGTAGATTTTCCTCCCAGTACCTGTCGGTGAATACTCCAGCCTCCTCTTATGTGTCTATGATTTAAAGGCTCGCTACCTCCCACGTCTTACATATCATGTAGAATATAAATACTAATATGGGGCTTATTATGTGATGCTAGTGGCTAGTTTGTATATCTAATACCCATATCCCCCAGGGCAAGCGAGACATCCAGGTGGTCCTCTTTGGGAATTAGATCCCAGGAGTGAGGCGCAATTAGGTCCTATTCCCCTTATGTCTGTTTTGTTGCTAACTACATTTATTTTCTCTCCGTGTAACAGCTCCACTGCGGTCTCTCACGCCAAGGTGCACTGACATATAATCGATACATTATCCTCTTCATATATCACCAAATACACCGGCATTTATTTATACTTAATGTTGGTACTAATTGGCCTCTATCCAAATTCCCTTTATGTTATGTGTGCTAAGTCTATTGCTGTTACTGTGCGCGGACCCGGAACGGCAAGGCTGTCCCTCTTGGGACACATTAGGGGAACTGTTTATGTCCCTCTTTTCCTGATCTGGATCAGCATTTGCTGTATCCAGCTCAGGCTTTCCGTGCTGGTGGGAGTGAACGGCGGCGCGCGGCTCCGGGACGCAGCGCCGTGACGTCAGCCTCTATTGTGCGCTCCAGCTTGGCTGGCACGCATGCGCGGTGTGGGTTTGGGGCCGGCGCCTGCGGGGTGGCGTGGCGCGGTCCACGCCCAGGGGGTCCATGATTGGACCAGGCAGAGCACACACCCCTCGAGGCTGATTATCAGTTAGCTGTTGGGGGTGGGAATAGTAAGCCTAGGGGATATACCGTGCGCACAGCTGATTGGTGTTGCAATCAGCTGTTAGCGCAATCTGCTCTGATATATACTCAAGCTCACTCACTCTGATCCTGTGATCGGAGGAGGATGCTGTACTGGCTGCTAAAGTAAGTTACTTCTGACAATGTGGGGCACCCAGGCTTTTACTCTCAAGCTTTTTTGAGACACTGTTTGTGGTTTACAACATTGTAGCCTGCTTACACATGTTTTATTAGTCTTACTCTCCTTTCTTTAAAACCAGGTTCCCTTTACTAGTCTCAGCTGTCTCGCTGTTAGCATGGATTTTGAGCCCTCCTCCCCTCCCCTACACTACTACCTGTAGGGGTCATCTTTGGATCTAGTTTCCAGGTATGTTCCCTTAGCTAGTCCCCATATATGTGCATATTACCTGTACACTCCCTGGGATCAATTACTTTTCGGATCCCAGCTCATATTAGTGCCCACTTTTACTACATTGCCCTCTCTCATGGGGTTGTGTGCTTGGTCTTAGGTCCAAAGATTCTTTTGGACCCCAGCCCGCGCACAGGCGCCGCACCAAACTTTTGGACGTGGCCTTTCTCAGCACTTATTGGAATTGTACTCTATATACGAGTCACCTATAGTACCTCACATTACCAACAATTGGATTTCCGTTATGTGCGCATGACCTGGGAGACCGCAGTGAAGCTGATTTTAGATTTGGATGCCTGTATAACATTTGCATTCTGAAAGTGAGTATGATTCTCACATAGACCTTTACTGGGTGTGGGGGGGGTAGCATCTCATATCTGTGTGTGTTGCTAATTATCCCCTGTTTTTGTCTTTTACTTTTGCAATTCTATAGATGGTAACTCTCACTTGTTAAACCTTGATGAAGGACTTTCCGAAACGTGTCGGTTTAGTGAGACTTACTACACTCCATACCATTAGTCTGTTCACTTGCCATGTTGTGGTATCCTCTATTTCATACATGTTGCCTTTGATACACTTGTCTGTATATATTATTTTTGTTTGATGTTTATATGTTGTATTTTTTGTCACTTTTTTGATCTTTGGAATAAAATGACTTTTATACTTATATTGTATCATTTATGGTAATGCCCTAAAAATCCCACTCAAGGGGAATCCTTTTTCTGTTTCTAAATTATGGGATGTGGCATACCTTTTTCTTTACTGCTTCCTGTCAGAGCCTCTCAGTGACTATTGAGATTGTGGATGCCAACAAAAACTCCCACAAACCAACTGTGGCGTAACAATACATTTCTTCTATCACACCCCAAACTCAGGGATGAAATTGCAGCAAAAATTACGGAATTCTTTCATTTCAATAATAATGGAGATTGCTCACCTATGATGATCTGGTGTGCACACAAAGCATTCGCTAGAGGTGCCCTTATACAGGAAGCCTCTAGGGAAAAGAAAAAGAAACAGCAGCGCATGACAAAACTACTTGAGAAGATAGCAGATTTAGAAGCACAACACAAGAATCCTGCTACCTCCTCAAGTGAAATACTCAAAAGTCTCAACAGCTGCCGGGAAGAAGTAAGACAGGAAATTAGAGCGGATTATGATACTTTTTAAAAAAAACTAAAAGTCTCCTACTACTCCCAAAATAACAGAGCAGGTAAAATCCTAGCTTCCCAGCTTAAAAAGAAACAGGCACGTTCTAATCTCAAAAATCTCAGACATCACAGTAACAAAGTCCTATACCATAATCCCAAAGATATCGCCAACGCCTTTAAGGACTATTATGAATCCCTATACAATCTCAAGACAGACCCAAATACTTGTCAACCCTCGGACACAGAGATTGAACAATTCCTACAGACTGTTCACCTTCCCTCAATAGAGAAAACTTCCCTACAAAAAATAAATGCGCCCATCACACTCAGAGAGGTTGAATCTGTTATTCAATCTCTACCCATGAATAAATCACCAGGAGCAGACGGATTCTCCGCTGAATATTACAAGGCTTTCTCTGCCATCCTTGCCCCTGAATTGGTAAAAATTTTCAATATAGCAGCTTCCGATGGTGCCTTCCGAAAGAAATGCTCCAAGCTATCATTATCACTATCCCTAAACCCGGTAAAGACGTATCGGACCCACAAAACTTCAGGGCTATTTCCCTACCAAATTCTGATTTAAAGATATATGCAAAAATTTTAGCAAACAGACTTATGGAAATAACCCCCTCCCTCATAGGGCTCGACCAGGTAGGCTTTGTAAAGGGCAGACAGGCACCAGACGGGACGAGGAGGATGCTAGACCTCCTGCGCATATCAGAAATAAGCAAGCAGCCCAACATCTTTTTAGCACTAGACGTAGAAAAGGCCTTCGACAGGGTCCATTGGGGATACCTGTCCAGGGCCTTACTCAAGTTTGGTCTATCAGGACTAATACATTCGGCAATTATGTCCCTGTATTCAGACCCATCTGCAAGAGTCTTCACCTCTAGCTTGTTATCTGACCCCTTTGCACTAACTAACGGTACCCGTCAAGGATTGTCCCCAATTATTTTTTCTCTGGTCATAGAACCACTAGCAGAATCTATTAGAGCTAACGACAAAATAGAAGGCATTAAAGTCGGTTCTGTCAGCCATAAAATAGGTCTGTTTGCTGATGACATAATCCTTTCTATATCAAACCCAGCAACTTCTTTACCCATTGTCAAAACACTATTACATAAATTTGGGCAAATCTCTTTTTACAAAGTTAATACAACCAAAAGCTATGCACTTTCGCTTCATATATCAAATGATATCAAAACAAGGTTAAAAAATATTTTTCCCTGCAACTGGGACCCCCCTTCCATTACTTACCTTGGTGTGCAGCTGACTTCCACTTCCTCCAAAATATATTCACAAAACTTCCCTCCATTATTAACAAAAATCAAAGAGGAACTACATCAAATTAACAAACTACACCTTACCTGGTTGGGGAGGATAACTGCATACCAAATGCAAATATTACCAAAACTCCTATATTATTTTAGATCATTACCCATACCAATCCCCCAGAATTTTTTTACACAACTGGAGAAATGCCTGAAAAAATACATATGGGGGGGGGGTAAAAAACCCAGAATAGCACTGGCCCACCTCTATAAACCTAAACATCTAGGGGGAGTAGGATTACCTAATGCACAGACATGCTATAAGGCTGCAATACTGGACCAAATTAAATACTGGTTCTCCTGCCAAACAGATAACCGCTGGTCAGATATTGAACGCACCGTAACACCAGGTCATGACTTCCCTGCATTGGCTATAGCAGCCTGTATACATTACAGACCAAACACCCCACCTTACTTAACTATACGAGCAACGATAGATGCCTGGTCCTCCTTAGTGCATAATCATTTTACAGACACCCCAATTAGAAAACTAAATGTACCACTAGCATCCTACAAATACCTAATCCCAAACTTCTCAGTCCAAACATGGAAATCCTCGGGAGACAACTTCACCACACCTGCTCCACCTCATCAAAATGCGATAGATAGATATAGAGCATATCAAATACACCACAACACGAGCAAATACCCAACACGACAGATAGTCATACCACAGATTCTGTGGGACTTCCTTTTAAGCAAAACCTCCAATACTCGTAAGGGAATATCGCTCTTTTACAAATTCACCACCCCCCTCTACTTACAATCCAAAACCCCCAGCATGGTGAAATGGGAATTTGAATTACAAAAAGAATTTTCTATGCCTCAATGGCATGAAGCGATAAAATATAATCATAAATCTTCAGCATGAGTAGACCACTGGGACAATGCACAAAAGCTCTTACATAGATGGTACATAACTCCATATAGGTTAAACAAAATGAACCCTAGTATCACACCTCTCTGCTGGAGAAACTGCCAAGTTATTGGCAATATCCTCCATATATTCTGGAACTGTGCAACTATAAAACCTTTCTGGCAAAAAATACAGGCACTAGTTAGAAATATCACCAGCTCTGATTGTGTCATTAACCCTGCTCTTGCTCTTCTAAGCCTAGGCATCGAAAACTATCCTCCCTTGATGAGAAAAGTAGTAACCCATGTTTTGTTTAGCAAAACATAGCAATAGCCAAGGAGTGGCGCTCTACATCACCCCCCAAAATTGCAGAAGTCATTTCTAGAGTAAATGCTCAATACACTATGGAAAAAATGCTAGCATATACAGAAAGGAGAACCCCGAGTTTCCACAAACATTGGGAAACTTGGAGTTCCTCTAAATATGCCTCCTCACATGTGTGAAAGTTATTCCTACTTCGCCACTACTGAAACACAACCACCAAATGTCTAGTGGTACAATCCAATATTGGGTATGGTCATATAGGAAATGGTATTATAGTTAGCACACAACATAGCAATAATACACGGTTTACCTCATATTAAGGGACTGAGAAAGTCTAACTGATATAAATCAGTCATTCTAAGTTTATTAATATTGGTTAACTACAAGCTTACAAGGAACTTACATGACAGTATGCTTGAGTGGACCCTCAGTAAGGTCCCCTCAGGGCTAACTTTGAAAACTTAAGCAGAAAGCAGTGGCGGCTGGTGCTCAAAATTTTTGGGGGGCACAAACAAACTGAAAAATTCTGAAAAAAAACCATCAATCGCAGCCACTGTCATTAAAAATGCATCCACTGTGTCATCAAAAGCGCATTCACTGTTTCATCAAAAATGCATTCACTGTGTCATCAAAAACGCATTCACTGTGTCATCAAAAACGCATTCACTGTGTCATCAAAAACGCAGCCACTGTGTCATCAAAAACGCATTCACTGTGTGTAAAATAAGTTTTAAAAACGGCTGTTTTTTCAGGAGCAGTGATTTTTATAATGCTTAAAGTGAAACAATAAAAGTGTAATATTCCTTTAAATTTCGTACCTGGGGGGTGTCTATAGTATGCCTGTAAAGGGGCGCATGTTTCCCGTGTTTAGAACAGTCTGACAGCAAAATGAAATTTCAAAGGAAAAAAAGCCATTTAAAACTACTCGCGGCTCCGACAATACACATAAAAGTTCATTGATAAAAACAGCATGGGATTTAACCACAGGGGAACCCCGAACCAGGCCCTTCAGGTCTGGTATGGATATTAAGAGGAACCCTGCGCCAGTTGGCACAGATTTCCTCTTGTGGCAGTGTGCCATTGGTGCATGTGTAGTAAGCCCTCTACTCTTACAGAACCCCCCCCCCGAAGGGGCAGCCTCCGGATGCCGGTCCGGGAAGAAGCTCGCTGAACGAACCGCCGGAGAAGATCTGGAGCATGGATATGCGACTCGGGTTTCCAGGAATTCTCTTCAGGGCCGTAACCCCTCCACTGTACCAGAAATTTGCGTCCGCGGCCCCTTCTACGGCAGTCCAGGATGGCCTCCAACTCGTACTCCTCAATCCCTTTAATCATAGAGGGAGGCGGAGGATGGGCCCCACGTTCCCCAAAGGGGTTCGGGGCCATGGGCTTCAGGAGGGAGGCATGGAAGGCAGGGTGGATCCCCTAAGTTGAGGGCAGTTTAGGTTTGTAGACAACAGGGTTGAATCGGGACAGGACAGGGAAGGGCCCAATGAACTTAGGACCCAATTTCTTGGAGCAGGTGGGAGCAGGTAGGACAGGGGAAGCAGGTAGGACAGGGGAAAAAGAAGGGTGGTACCCCAGGTTAGCGTAGAACGGTGATTGCTAAGTGGTAGAATGTATTGCGTTGTTGTATGCAAATTCTGCGCAAGGAAGTAGGGAGGCCCAATTGGCTTGGACAAAGGTGGAGAAACAACGAAGGTACTGTTCAAGAAACATTTTTGTAAGGCGGTCCACAACAACGAATATGGATGTAAACCCATCAGAGGGTGGTAGCTCCACTATGTAATCCATGCTGATCTGTTCACAGGGTCTGGAGGGAACAGGCAGGGGGCATAGGAGACGCCATGATTTATTTTCCGTTTTGCTGTAATTGCATAGCGGGCAGGAATTGACGTAAGCGTGGCAGTCTGCCTTGAGGGTAGGCCAGCAAAAGGTTCGCAAAAGCAGATCAGTGGTTTTGGTCACCCCAAAATGCCCTGCTAACTTGTAGTCATGGCAGAGTTTGAGCACAGGAACTCTCAGTTGAAGGGGCACAAGCACAGCATGGTCATGGAAGAAAAGTCCGTCCTTTTCTTGCAGATATTCTCATGAAGGCAGTTGGTCTAGAGAGGAGGCCAGTTTAATCCTGGACAAAAGGTCATCCGTAAGTAGGAAGAAATTATAGACAGGGAGTATCGCGTCCGTCGTTGGTGAGTTATCTGATGTGGGATACATGCAGGATAGAGCATCAGGTTTACATTTCTTGGATCCTGGACGGTACGTGATATGCATTTGAAATTGGGTGAAGAAGAGAGCCCATCTGGCTTGTCTAGGTCGGAGACGTTTAGCTGTATGGAGGTATTCCAAATTCCTATGATCAATGTAGACAGGGCTTTTTTTCAGCTGGAACTTGGTGGAACTCAGTTCCACCACCTCTGGTCCTGTGCTCCCTGCTCAGCACTATGACTTGTAAACACAGAAGTCCAACTTCTGTGTTTACAAGTGACAGCTTGTCTCTCAGCAGTCCCCACAAATCTGGTCTCCTGAGTGGCTCCCACTGAGTGCAGGATGGGGACAAGGGAGATGTGGGTGCCTGGGGTGCAGTGCAGATGCCGACACCCCCACTGGATGATCTCCCTGCAAGTGAGAGGTAGAGCCATTTACAGTGTGCGGGGAGGTCCTAGAGCCAGCTGTGAAAAAGGGTGAAAGTGAGATATGGATGGGGATGCAAAGGTAAATAGCTATGGAAGAAGGTGTATAGAAGTGAATGGGACTTTAATTGTGCCTCTAGGAAGTATGAATAGATAGAAAACAGTTCATGAAAAAATACATAATTTTATTCAAGCATAAATACATTACAGTTAATACGGTTGAATTGGATTCAGGGTGTGCAAATCCCCAATTTTAACAGAGTTATGGCCTACGCGTTTCGCGGACAAGGCCGCTTCGTCAGGGCCTTCGAGAATGGCACAATGTGATCACATGTAGATTCTACAAATAAAACATTGATTAATATTGCATAGATTTATAAAGTTACATCGGTAAAGACTACGATATGAAATATATATAGACATTGATGCATACATTTATACAAAAATACATATTGATGAGAAATCATTACCAATGTTCACTGAACAGATCTGGGTATTTTATAAAATATTAAACAGACAAACATAGCTGCATTATCAATCCATTAGGGGTGTGTGTGGCGATGCTAGTCAACGTGTGAGGTTAAATAGTGATCAACTCTATACTATTGAATGTCTAAGCAGGTAATGCTATATATATTATAAATATAAATCATATTATTTTATCAAAAAGTTTCTCCCACTCACCCGAGAACTGTAAATGAAGGATCCCGGCTCGGCGGGACAATGTGAGGCCTTTGTGCTTGTGGGAGTGCTCCACCCCAACCCTCCCCACCCGAAAGGAAAGGGCAAGGCTAGATCATGATGACGAAGGACCGGGGCAGAGGTGAATTGCTTCTTGAGTTTGTCAATAGCCGTTTGTGCTGAGGGGGACCACAGAAAACGTCTGTTTTGCTTGGTGAGTTGTGTGATAGGTGAAAATATTGACGAGAAGCCTTTGATGAATCTTCTATAAAAATTGGCGAATCCCACGAACCTCTGGATGCTCTTACGGTCTGAGGGTACTGGCCATTCAAGAACTGCAGTTACCTTCTGGGGGTCCATGGATATGTCAGAAGTCAAAATAATGAGGCCAAGGAATTGTATGATATCTTTCTCAAATTCACATTTTTCAAGCTTGGCGTAGAGCTTATGGGCTCGGAGGCGAAAAAGGACTTTTCGCATGTGGATAGGATGTGCCTCCAGGGAAGGTGAAAAAACAAGGATGTCATCTAAGTACACTGTCATGAAGAGGTCAAGAAAATCCAAAAATAACCACAAAAAATAGGGGAAGAAATCACATCCAGCCGAAGATATTCCCAATGGTCTGCTTCGGTGGTGGCCAATATGAGTGTGGTCTCATGGGTTATTGGAACCGAGGTAGGTGTGGAGCCATCTGTCAGATGAACGGTAAATGGCTGGGGCTTCTTGCCTAGTGGGATTCCATACGTTTTGGAGAAGTGGATGTGAATAAAGCAGCTGCAAGCCCCAGAGTAGGGATGAGCCGAACACCCCCCGGTTCGGTTCGCACCAGAACCCGCGAACGGACCGCAAGTTCGCACGAACGTTAGAACCCCATTGACGTCTATGGGACTCGAACGTTCGAAATCAAAAGTGCTCATTTTAAAGGCTAATTTGCATGGTATTGTCCTAAAAAGGGTTTGGGGACCCGGGTCCTACCCCAGGGGACATGTATCAATGCAAAAAAAACTTTTAAAAACGGCCGTTTTTTCGGGAGCAGTGATTTTAATGATGCTTAAAGTAAAAAAAAAAAAGTGAAATATTCCTTTAAATATCGTACCTGGGGGGTGTCTATAGTATGCCTGTAAAGTGACGCGTGTTTCCCATGTTTAGAACAGTCCCTGCACCAAATGTCATTTTTAAAGGAAAAAATCTCATTTAAAACTGCTTGCGGGTTTAATGTCATGTCGGGTCATGGCAATATGGATGAAAATCAGTGAGACAAACGGCATGGGTACCCCCCAGTCCATTACCAGGCCCTTTGGGTCTTGTATGGATATTAAGGGGAACCCCGCACCCAAATTAAAATAAGGAAAGGTCCCTATATACTCTGAACAGCAGTATTCAGGCGGTGCAAACAAGACAGGGACTGTAGGTTTGTTGTTAAGTAGAATCTGTTTGTAATTTTGAACATTTTTAATGTGTTTAGCTCAGGCCAAAAAATCTTTTCTAAGCTTTTTGGAAAACATAGGGAAGGGTTATCACCCCTGTGACATTTGTTTTGCGTCTTTCCTCCTCTTCAGAAGATTTCACCTCACTTTTTTGTCCCAATGAAAAATGTTTTTGGAAAATTTGGGTTTTTTTGTGGAACAAGGATTGGAAAGCATCAGTGGAAAGGAGAAATTGTTTTCCCATATTAACTCTTACAGGAGAGAATTTCCCTTCCTTAGGGGTAGATTTCATCTCACTTCCTGTTGTCTCCTTCCGTTTGCAAGTAGGAGTCGTTTGTAAGTTAGATGTTTGAAAGTAGGGTCCTGCCCTATATACTCAGCAGAAATTTGGGCCTTAGGTGTTGCTGTGGCCAAAACACTGTAAGCCCTCACAGGGCCCTGCTGTGAAATATTAGATCAAGAATTGTAATTACATGCCCCTGTTGAACAGGAGCTGAAAAATTAGGCCTTAGGCACTGGTGCTGGTGCCACAACACTGCAACCCCTCACAGACACTCTAGTTGGAACGCAGGAACGAGCCCTGCTGCAAAGTATTGCATCAAAAATTGTAATTACACGCCCCTGTTAGACAGGGGCAGAAAAATTGGGTCTTAGGCACTGGTGCTGGTGCCACAACACTGCAACCCCTCACAGACACTCTAGTTGAAACGCAGGAACAAGCCCTGCTGCAAAGTATTGCATCAAAAATTGTAATTACACGCCCCTGTTAGACAGGGGCAGAAAAATTGGGTCTTAGGCACTGGTGCTGGTGCCACAACACTGCAACCCCTCACAGACACTCTAGTTGAAACGCAGGAACAAGCCCTGCTGCAAAGTATTGCATCAAAAATTGTAATTACACGCCCCTGTTAGACAGGGGCTGAAAAATTGGGTCTTAGGCACTGGTGCTGGTGCCACAACACTGCAACCCCTCACAGACACTCTAGTTGGAATGCAGGAACGAGCCCTGCTGCAAAGTATTACATCAAAAATTGTAATTACACGCCCCTGTTAAACAGGGGCTGAAAAATTGTGCCTTAGGCACTGGTGGTGGCGCCCAGAACCAAAAATGTTCTTACAAGCTATCAGCGTGATGATTGAGGAGGAAGAGGATAATTACTCAGGGATAGTCACTCAGCATCAGCATAGGCAGTCTTTGAAGGGATCTGAGATTTCAAAAAAAATTATTCGGTTACATCTGCATCAGGTGCTTGGTAGCTGGTGGTGATCCAAGACTGATTCATTTTTATGAAGGTCAGCCGATCGACCGAGTCGGTGGACAGACGCACCCTGTGATCGGTTACCACGCCTCCAGCAGCACTGAATGTGCGTTCCGAAAGAACGCTGGATGCAGGACAGGCCAGTAGCTCAATTGCATACTGTGCAAGCTCTGGCCAGTGATCCATCCTCAAGACCCAGTAACCCAGAGGATTTTCGGTGGGAAAGGTGTCCAAGTCTGATCTTGCCCCTAGGTATTCCTGCACCATGTAAAACAGACGCTGGCGATGGTTGCTGGAACCGATCATACCTTGGGGCTGCGGACCAAAAAATTGTCTGAACGCATCGGTCAGACGGCCACCTTCTCCACCGCTCCTTCTTTGACTGACCGAAGCCTCAGCAACACGTTGTCCAGAAACAGGAGTTTGTAACCTCCCAGTCTCTGGGAACGCGTTGCACAGACCTTTCTGCAAGGCCTCCCGAAGATGTTTCATCCTCTGCTCCCTCTGCGATGGCAAGATAAGGTCCGCAACCTTACCCTTGTAACGTGGATCAAGGAGGGTTGCCAGCCAGTATTGGTCCTTCTCCTTGATACCACGAATACGAGGATCCTTACGCAGGCTTTGCAGGATCAGGGAGGCCATGCAGCGTAGGTTTGCTGAGGCATTCGGTCCGGAGTCCTCTGGGTCACTAAGGACAACAACGTCCGCAGCCACCTCCTCCCAGCCACGTACAAGTCCATGTGTTCCTTGGGACTGATCCCTTAAAGACTGCTGATGCTGAGTGCCAGGCTCCACCTCCATACTGACACAATCTTCCTCCTCCTCCTCCTCCTCCTCCTCCTCATCCTCTTCCTGTGTGATCGGCGGGCACGCAGGAACACTGTCTGGATAAAGGGGGCCTTGAGAGCTAAGGAAGTCCTCCTCTTCCTGCCTCTGTTCTGCCTCAAGTGCCCTGTCCATTATTCCACGCAGCGTGTGCTCCAACAGGTGGACAAGGGGGACAGTGTCACTGATGCATGCACTGTCAGTGCTCACCATCCTCGTGGCCTCCTCGAATGGTGACAGGACAGTGCATGCATCCCTGATCATGGCCCACTGGCGTGGGGAAAAAAAACCAAGGTCCCCTGACCCTGTCCTGGTGCCATAGTCGCACAGGTACTCATTGATGGCCCTCTGCTGCGTGTGCAGCCGCTGCAGCATGGCCAACGTCGAGTTCCACCTGGTGGGCATGTCACAGATTAGGCGGTTCTTGGGCAGGTTAAACTCCTTTTGGAGGTCCGTCAGCCGAGCACTGGCATTATATGACCGGCGGAAATGCACAGAGACTTTCCTGGCCTGCCTCAGGACATCCTGTAAGCCCGGGTACCTGCCCAAGAACCGCTGCACCACCAAGTTAAGGACGTGAGCCAAACAGGGCACATGGGTCAGTTGTCCCTGTCGGAGGGCAGAGAGGAGGTTGGTGCCATTGTCGCAAACCACCATTCCTGCCTTAAGTTGGCGTGGCGTCAACCACCTCTGAACCTGCCCCTGCAGAGCTGACAGAACCTCTGCCCCAGTGTGGCTCCTGTCCCCCAAGCACACCAGCTCAAGCACCGCATGGCATCTTTTGGCCTGCGTACTTGCGTAGCCCCTTGAACGCCTACGGAGCACCGCTGGTTCCGAGGAAGAGGCCATGGAGGAAGAAGAAGAGGAGGGGGTGGAGGAGAGAGGTGTGTCACAATCAGCATTTTGGAGGCGTGGTGGCGGAACAACCTCCAACACTACTGCACCTTGTCCTGCATCCTTCCCAGCTGCCAGCAGAGTCACCCAATGCGCCGTGAAACTTAAGTAACGTCCCTGTCCATGCCTGCTGGACCATGAGTCAGCGGTAATATGCACCTTACCGCTGACCGCCCTGTCCAGCGAGGCATGGACATTGCCTTCCACATGCCGGTAGAGAGCCGGAATCGCCTTCCGTGAGAAAAAGTGGCGTTTGGGTACCTGCCACTGAGGAACCGCACATTCCACAAACTCACGGAAGGGGGCAGAGTCTACCAACTGAAAAGGCAGCAGTTGAAGTGCTAGCAATTTTGCCAAGCTAGCATTCAACCGCTGGGCATGTGGATGGCTGGGAGCAAACTTCTTTCGGCGGTGCAGCAGCTGGGGCAGGGAAATTTGCCTGGTACAATCTGACGTCGGTGTACCAAAAGCAGATTGCCCACAAGTACTTGGCTGTGACACACCTAATTCTACACCTTCATTCCTCTCACTGCAGGTCGCAGAGAGGACTGAAGGTCTAGTGGGGTTGGAAATCTCAGCTGATGAGGAGCAAGGAGAGATCGTCTTTGTTCTTTGGTGTGGGTCTTTTAGATACGCTTGCCAACGAACTGCATGGCAGGTCAACATATGTCTGGTCAAGCATGTGGTACCCAAGCGGGAGATGTTTTGGCCACGCGAGATACGCTTGAGACATATGTTGCAAATAGCAGCGGTGCGATCTGATGCACTCGTCTCAAAAAAGGCCCACACCAAAGAACTTTTTGAATAACGCGCAGAGACTGCAGCGCCCTGCACATGTGGAGCTTTGGGGTGTGATGCAGTCAATGTGCTGCCCTTAGGCTGGCCCCTGGAGGGCATCCTGCCTAGTTGGTGATGTGCCACCTCCTCCTCCTCCTCCTCCTCCTCCTCCTCTCTCCTATCAGGCACCCACGTTGAGTCAGTGACCTCATCATCCCCTCCCTCCTCATCACTGGAGCAAACCTGGCAGTATGCTGCAGCAGGGGGAGCATGACTGCCAGATTGCTGTCCTTCTTGGGCACCCCCTCTGTCCGTGCTCATGTTACTGCCTTCATTGAGCTCAGTATCATCATCAGAGCCTTCCAAACGCTGGGCATCCTCCTGGAGCATGTACCCAACACTGTGGTCAAACAGTTCGAGGGAATCCTCATGAGGACATGGTGGAGCTAGGGAAGGAGTCACTGATGACATTGAGCTGAGGGAAGAGGCCGCTGCTTTGCCAGACAAAGCACCCTGGGCATGGGTGAGAGAGGATGAGGAGGATGAGGACGGCTTGGTCATCCACTCGACCAAGTCTTCCGCATGTTGCGGCTCAACACGGCCAGCTGCCGAAAAAAAGGCCAAGCGTGTCCCATGGCCACGTGCTGATGAGGATGCACCGTCTCCACGACCAGCACTAGACACAGAGCCTGCTTGCCCTTTCTTATTGGCTTGTGACTGTCTGCCTCTCCTTCTTGGCCTTCCAGACATACTAATGGCCTGTAGCTGCACTAAGCTGGGATAGAACACCTGTAATTTTCTTCAGGTAGCTTTATATACTGTAACCATACAAGCCTGCCTGTCAGTAGGAAGATAACAGGAACGGATCTAGCTGAACACTGTGAGCAGGACGTACTGCACTAAATGTATATAGCAGGAACGGATCTAGCTGAACACTGTGAGCAGGACGCACTGCACTGAATGTAAATACCAGGAACGGATCTAGCTGAACACTGTGAGCAGGACGCACTGCACTGAATGTAAATACCAGGAACGGATCTAGCTGAACACTGTGAGCAGGACGCACTGCACTGAATGTAAATAGTCTAGCTGCCTGACCGTGGTACTAATAGGATCAAAAAGAACACCTGTAATTTTCTTAAGGTAGCTTTATATACTGTAACCAGACAAGCCTGCCTGTCAGTAGGAAGATAACAGGAACGGATCTAGCTGAACACTGTGAGCAGGACACACTGTACTAAATGTAAATAGTCTAGCTGCCTGACCGTGTTACTAATAGGATCAAAAAGAACACCTGTAATTTTCTTAAGGTAGCTTTATATACTGTAACCAGACAAGCCTGCCTGTCAGTAGGAAGATAACAGGAACGGATCTAGCTGAACACTGTGAGCAGGACACACTGTACTAAATGTAAATAGTCTAGCTGCCTGACCGTGTTACTAATAGGATCAAAAAGAACACCTGTAATTTTCTTAAGGTAGCTTTATATACTGTAACCAGACAAGCCTGCCTGTCAGTAGGAAGATAACAGGAACGGATCTAGCTGAACACTGTGAGCAGGACACACTGTACTAAATGTAAATAGTCTAGCTGCCTGACCGTGGTACTAATAGGATCAAAAAGAACACCTGTAATTTTCTTCAGGTAGCTTTATATACTGTAACCAGACAAGCCTGCCTGTCAGTAGGAAGATAACAGGAACGGATCTAGCTGAACACTGTGAGCAGGACGTACTGCACTGAATGTAAATAGCAGGAATGGATCTAGCTGAACACTGTGAGCAGGACGCACTGCACTGAATGTAAATAGCAGGAATGGATCTAGCTGAACACTGTGAGCAGGACGCACTGCACTGAATGTAAACAGCAGGAACGGATGTAGCTGAACACTGTGAGCAGGACGCACTGCACTGAATGTAAATAGCAGGAACGGATCTAGCTGAACACTGTGAGCAGGACACACTGTACTAAATGTAAATAGTCTAGCTGCCTGACCGTGTTACTAATAGGATCAAAAAGAACACCTGTAATTTTCTTAAGGTAGCTTTATATACTGTAACCAGACAAGCCTGCCTGTCAGTAGGAAGATAACAGGAACGGATCTAGCTGAACACTGTGAGCAGGACACACTGTACTAAATGTAAATAGTCTAGCTGCCTGACCGTGTTACTAATAGGATCAAAAAGAACACCTGTAATTTTCTTAAGGTAGCTTTATATACTGTAACCAGACAAGCCTGCCTGTCAGTAGGAAGATAACAGGAACGAATCTAGCTGAACACTGTGAGCAGGACACACTGTACTAAATGTAAATAGTCTAGCTGCCTGACCGTGGTACTAATAGGATCAAAAAGAACACCTGTAATTTTCTTCAGGTAGCTTTATATACTGTAACCAGACAAGCCTGCCTGTCAGTAGGAAGATAACAGGAACGGATCTAGCTGAACACTGTGAGCAGGACGTACTGCACTAAATGTATATAGCAGGAACGGATCTAGCTGAACACTGTGAGCAGGACGCACTGCACTGAATGTAAATAGCAGGAATGGATCTAGCTGAACACTGTGAGCAGGACGCACTGCACTGAATGTAAACAGCAGGAACGGATGTAGCTGAACACTGTGAGCAGGACGCACTGCACTGAATGTAAATAGCAGGAACGGATCTAGCTGAACACTGTGAGCAGGACGCACTGCACTGAATGTAAATAGCAGGAACGGATGTAGCTGAACACTGTGAGCAGGACGCACTGCACTAAATGTAAATACCAGGAACGGATCTAGCTGAACACTGTGAGCAGGACGCACTGCACTGAATGTAAATAGCAGGAACGGATCTAGCTGAACACTGTGAGCAGGACGCACTGCACTGAATGTAAATAGCAGGAACGGATCTAGCTGAACACTGTGAGCAGGACGCACTGCACTGAATGTAAATAGCAGGAATGGATTTAGCTGAACACTGTGAGCAGGACGCACTGCACTGAATGTAAACAGCAGGAACGGATGTAGCTGAACACTGTGAGCAGGACGCACTGCACTGAATGTAAATAGCAGGAACGGATCTAGCTGAACACTGTGAGCAGGACGCACTGCACTGAATGTAAATAGCAGGAACGGATGTAGCTGAACACTGTGAGCAGGACGCACTGCACTAAATGTAAATACCAGGAACGGATCTAGCTGAACACTGTGAGCAGGACGCACTGCACTGAATGTAAATAGCAGGAACGGATCTAGCTGAACACTGTGAGCAGGACGCACTGCACTAAATGTAAATACCAGGAACGGATCTAGCTGAACACTGTGAGCAGGACGCACTGCACTGAATGTAAATAGCAGGAACGGATCTAGCTGAACACTGTGAGCAGGACGCACTGCACTGAATGTAAATAGCAGGAACGGATCTAGCTGAACACTGTGAGCAGGACGCACTGCACTGAATGTAAATAGCAGGAACGGATCTAGCTGAACACTGTGAGCAGGACGCACTGCACTAAATGTAAATAGCAGGAACGGATCTAGCTGAACACTGTGAGCAGGACGCACTGCACTGAATGTAAATAGCAGGAACGGATCTAGCTGAACACTGTGAGCAGGACGCACTGCACTGAATGTAAATAGCAGGAACGGATCTAGCTGAACACTGTGAGCAGGACACACTGCACTGAATGTAAATAGCAGGAACGGATCTAGCTGAACACTGTGAGCAGGACGCACTGCACTGAATGTAAATAGCAGGAACGGATCTAGCTGAACACTGTGAGCAGGACGCACTGCACTGAATGTAAATAGCAGGAACGGATCTAGCTGAACACTGTGAGCAGGACACACTGCACTAAATGTAAATAGTCTAGATAGAAGATAACAGGAACGGATCTAGCTAAACTGAATACAGTGTATATATATATATGCAACACCTGGGATGCATATATATACACAATACACTGTAAGTGCAGCTAACTGACTGACTGTTCTGCCTAATCTATCTAACTCAAATCAAATGACACTGTCTCTCTCTCTCTCTCTATCTCTCAGCACACCGGAACACACACTACACAGGGCCGCCGTGCAGGCGGCCTTATATAGTGTGGGGTGTGTACTAAATCCCCTGAGCCATAATTGGCCAAAGCCACCCTGGCTTTGGCCAATTACAGCTCTCTCTACTGACGGCGCTGTGATTGGCCAAGCATGCGGGTCATAGTGCATGCTTGGCCAATCATCAGCCAGCAATGCACTGCGATGCCGCAGTGAATTATGGGCCGTGACGCGCCACACGAATTTGGCGCGAACGGCCCATATCGTTCGCAATTCGGCGAACGACCGAACAGCCGATGTTCGAGTCGAACATGGGTTCGACTCGAACACGAAGCTCATCCCTACCCCAGAGTCAATAATGGCTGCTACTCGGATTATCCTTCCTGGTATCTGCAAAGAGAGGCAGAAAGTGAGATGCAAAGATTTAACAACATTTGGCGAAACAGATGGGGGTTTGATCCACTTACTCGACCTAATGGGACATCCCTGAAGAAAGTGACTCACTCCACCACAGTATAGGCATAGATTGTTCAGGCGACGGCGTTGTCGCTTTTCGGGTGTGAGGGGTGCACGAACTAAGCCGAGTTGCATCGGTTCTGCATCCTGAATTGGGGTTGATGCGTGGATCTCAGGGGTTCTCAGGTGTGGAGCCATGGGTACTCGTGGGAGCATCCATGTGGGACGGGCCATACCGGATCGTTCCCTGTGATGTCCTCTGAGTCTGCGATCAAGCTGGATAGCCAACTGAATTGTAGGTTCCAATGTATCAGGGAGCCCCACTCTTGCTAATTCGTCTTTGAGGGGCTCGGACAGGCCCAAGCGAAACTGATGGTGCAAGGCAGCATTGTTCCATGCAGTGTCTGCAGCCCACTTACGGAATTCCATTATGTAGTCCTCAACAGGGCGTTTCCCCTGTTGTAGAGAGGTCAACACTGTTTTAGCCATAGTGGTTAGTTGTGGGTCTTCATAGAGCATTTCCATGGCATCGAAGAAAGAAGACAGTGAGTGCAGTAAAGGACTCTCCCTTTCCAAAAGCTGATGAGCCCATGCCTGAGGTTCTTCTGTAAGTAAAGCTACTACGAACCCGACCTTTGTATCCTCTGAAGAGAAGGTCCTAGGCTGTAAGGTAAAGTATAGCCGACAGGCGTTCCTGAAAGCCCGGAACTTGTGGCGAACCCCTGAAAAGCAGTCCGGCATAGGAATCTGTGGTTCAGAAGCTGGAGTAGAGATGGGCTGCTCCATAGCCATAACAGGTGGTTCCGCAGGGCTCAGAACTGAGGTATTGGCCATTGCAGTCAGCTGACCTTCCAGTCGAAAATACCCCTCTTGTAAGGACTTCAGGGCCTGAGACACAGAGGCCACTTGTTGACACAGGGCCTTGAAGGCAGAAGCACTCCCCTCAGTCTCAGACATGGCTGGATTATTCTGTCACGAGGGCCACGAACCTGAGGTGAGACCGAAAAAGTGGGGAGGCCTCCCTTGCACCTCGGGTCCTTGAAGCCTCTGGAGATGGAGACAGAGACTTGGTGGACACCGATTGACACAGGTGCCAGGGGTGCGGAGCACCGTGCAAGTCTTAGTTTGAGATCCGAGCTGAGGTCAAGTCCAGTTTGGCAAAGAAGTATAAAAGGACTGATCAGAAGAAGAATGGTCGAGATCCAAGCCGGGATCGGTTTCCAATCTGGCAGCTAAGTACAAAAGGGGCAAAGAAGTAGAATGGTCAAGGTACAAATCCGGGGTCAATGGCAAGCAGCAATCAAGAGTAATTAAATAGGTTTCCAGGTCACAAGTTCAGACAGATCACACACTAGTACAGGAACAAGGGGGGACTGAAGATAATCCAGCAATTTGGCAGTGTCTGGGATGGGCTTATATAGGGAAGTTTGAGGTCACTTCCTGTGCGCCTCCTGGGCATTTTCCTACCTTTTTCCATCAGGTTGAGGTCACTTCCTGTGCACTTCTGGGCATTTTCCTGCCTTTTCCCATCAGGTCTTCTGCACAGGTGTGAGTTGGCGCACTGAGGCGTCTTTGGCACATACTCAGTCCTCTTGCGGCAAAGTGCCACTGGTGCATGCGTAGTAATCCCTGGACTCTTACCAGCTACACTGGATGCTGCAGAGTGTGTGTATAAATATATATATGTAGCAATAACTCTCGGTGAGGCTGCTGGTTTAAGCGGGCTGTTACCTTCACTCACGATACCTCGGTTTCACCGGCACCGTGTCTAGGCCTCTCTGCCTGCTCACCATCTCCCCCCGATCTCCATTCCAGCCGCCGGTTGTCACATCTCTCCTGAGGTCAGCAGGGAATTCTCCCGGGAGAGCACTCCGTGCGTAAAGCTGTTACTAGTGTGTGTATATCCCGCTCATGTGACTCTCGGCCGTGCCTCCCTCCTCTCACGTCTCTCCTGATGTCAGCCCCGCCCGCCTCTCTTCTGACCTGATAGCTCCAGTCAGTGGGCGGGGCTGACATCAGGAGAGACTGAGAGGAGGGAGGGGCGGCCGAGAGTCACATGAGCGGAATATATACACACTAATAACAGCTTTACGCACGGAGCGCTCTCCCGGGAGGGGGCGGGGCAAGAAATCGATTTTTCGGGTCGCATGCATCGATGCCGCATCGGGGACACCCGAATCTCGATGCATCGATGCTGCGATTAATTTCAGCAGCCCTACTATGCAGTAAGATTACTTTAGGATACGTCCTCCAAAGAAGTCACCAGGCCCCTCTCCAGACCAGCACTCTGCATGATCCTTCCATGACGGGTCCTCCCCTGGGATCTTCTCGGTTGTCCAGCTTCTTCACTCAGGATAGACAGCTCAGGACCATTACTCTGCTGCTGTGGTAGACAGCTTCTGGGCCCACCCACGCGCCACAGCGATGTGGGCCTCCGGAACGGAGGACCACGAGGCGGTGCTCTAACGCCAGCAGGTGGCTGAAAATGAACCCCTAAACATGGCATCTTTCCCATAAATACCCTCTCCCAGAATGCAACACGGAGGACCACCTCCACCGAGTTGTCTCCGGGACATAGGAGCACTCATACTCTTCGACACGTTGCCTTTCCAACACCAGTTAACGGTGAAAACGGTACAGTGTGGAACTACGCGCAACTCAGCCAAGCTGGAACAGAGGCAAATCTAACTTCCTCCAACAAGCAACCCACGAGATTTACCTATCAGATGGTAGATTAAAAATCTACCACTTCCGGTTCCGGCGCCACATGAGGAGGAGGTGAGCAGCTTCAGCTCCCGCACAGCTCCTCACTAAATTGGCACATTACCCAGCCACAGCTCCGGGGGGAACCCCTATCACCTCCGCTCCTCATCAGGCAGCCATGGATCGGTTTGTGGAGCGTTCCTATGCACGGGCGCTGTCCTCCTCCACGGCACCTCCGGCGGGAGACACAGCAGCCGACACAGCCAAGATGGCGGCCACCCCGGGCACAACAGAGCTGCCTCAGATGCAGCCACAGCCTCCCCCTGCTTCTGCTTTGGCAGAGACGGATCCCACATCCCCTGCTAACATTGCCCAGGCTGTGGTGACACTGCTGGGACCATCCCTGACAGCCACTGTGGATGCAGCGGTACACAGAGGGCTGGAGCAGCTGCATATAGAGCTCCAGGCTCAGGCTCAGCGCATCACACACGTGGAGGAGCGGATATCTGTGCTTGAAGATGACTGCACAGCTTCCTCTGCAGCACTTGCACGCATCAATGCTTCATACAGGGACATATGGGACAAGCTGGATGATTTGGAAAATCGTTCAAGAAGAAACAACTTGCGCATAATCGGCCTGCCAGAATAGATCCCAGCCTCCCAACTTTCAAATATATGCGCAAAAACCATCCCAGAGCAACTGGGCCTTCGCATACCCTGCACTGTTGAGCGTGCGCACCGTATGGGTCAATACACGCGCGCCAAACCTCTCCATGTAATAGTGAAATACCTGAACTATGCTGACAAGAACGCTATAATGCAAAAATTTTGTCGCAGGTAATGAAACAATGTAAAGCGTTCTCCTCAATTTGCTCCACCCTTCATCACAATCAAATCTGATTTTCCTAAGCTTATCCAGCTGTCCTCCGCGTCCAAACTCCTGAAGGAGAACAACTCACCTTTAACTCACCTGAAGAGGTGGAAACCTACTTAGCCAATAGAAGCACCGGAATGGAACATAGCACCGCTACAGAGGGCTCACCATCATCGTCTTCACCCTACGCAAATGCACCTCCTAAGCATCCCCGAAGCCCGACCAAACCTCCATACAAACGCAGTCGTTTCACCAACCAAGAGGACCGCTCTGGGAATCGCTGATTGACTCCACAGCACTACCCTTCTCACCTCTACATCCACTAACGGGTAGTATTACCCCCCTTATTTCTCTTTTCACCTTTAAGGTATAGGTACTTTTGTTGCCCCTTTGATTTGCCATGTCTGAACTTTATGGAACATTACCTTTACCAGCCTGTTGCTTAAAGTTTTACACTTACAGATGTATGGTCCTGCATCCCAGTAACGGGGGTGGCCTCCCACTATTTGGGAGACCTTCCTCTTCAGGGTCACTAGTAATGTTTGTACAGATTGTACTTGTTTAGCTTAGCCTCTGGAGAGGGGCCTTCCCCTGTCCTTAGCCTACCTTTTTATATGCATGTTTAAACTCGCACTGCTCCTTCATGGAAACCCCCCCAGACTACCCTTCCCTCTTATCCTATACCCATTTCCTCTCCTTCCCATTCCTTTTCTCCTTCCCCTCACCCCCTCCCTTCCCCCACCCCCCGTAGCCCGTACCCTGCCCCTACGTGAGGAGCTAGTAGCTGGCGGGAGCTATGGTGGATAGGTGAACCTCATGTGGAAAAAAGAGAAGTCCACATTGCACGTTCTGTTTTTCCTTACCCGATACTCTGCCTTATTACTGTTTATAACTTACTGTTGCTTAGATAAGTTGAAATTCCTGTTTGCCAACCTAGTACATATATCTTCAGGAGTTTTGCGGGGCTCTGGTGGCTCCCAAAGGATAGATACAATACCTACCAAGGGGTTCCTTTGCAAACCCCTAAACCAAAACTCTTTTAATTACCAGTCATGTCACAATCTGCTGATGGGAGTCACCTAAAGCTTGTTTCGTGGAATGTTAAGGGGCTGCGTTCTCCAAACAAACGCATGTCCATTCTCAGACACCTGCGGACTGATGTGGCTCTACTTCAGGTGACACACCTGTCCGCAGACGACCTGCAATGTCTTCGTAAAATGTGGGTGGGTTCTGTTTATGGTTCACCGGCAGTAGGCCGTAAAGCAGGTGTCGCTATTCTTTTGCACAAAAATCTACAACACACTGTTAGAGACGTTACGGTTGATTCGGAAGGCAGGAAAATAACCCTGCATATGACTCTAGATGATAAATCTGTGGCACTCACCAACATCTATGCCCCTAACTCGCCTGACGCCTCCTTCTTCCAGGAGTTGGTGAAATGGGTGCTAACTACCCCGGAGACACTACACTTGATGGGTGGGGATTTTAATTCAGTCATGTCCACACTGTCTGACCGCACAGGCCCCTCATCACATAGACCACATACACATATCCCCCCATTATCTGCATCTACTCTCCTGGCACAATCCATCGCCTCCATGCAATTTGTCAAAGTCTGGCGATTAATGCACCCGACGGATCGGGAATACACTTTTTTTTCACCCCCATACAATACTTTTTCACGAATAGACTACTTTTTTGCCTCCCCAGCTATAATTTCCTCAATTAGTGCCCCAGACATACAAGACGCAGTGATCTCAGACCACAGCCCTATCGTTGTACACCTATCTCAAACGGCTCGTACATCCCCCTCCCCTACCTGGCGCTTCCCCTCCTATCTGGCGGATAGCGAAGACTTCCGACATACACTATATGGTGCTTGGGAAGACTACATCTCCACCAATGGGGCTCACATCACTGACCCTAACTTCTTTTGGGAAGCCGGTAAGGCCTTCTTACGGGGTAAAATAATTTCATACACGCCCAGTTTAAAAAACGAACCTTACAACAATATAGTCAGTCAAGCGAAGCTTTACGCTTGGCTCATGAACGGCTCACGCTAAACCGTACCATAGAGAACATACAGGAATGGAGACAGGCTAAAAGCACCTTTGACCTTTGGGCAGAACAACATGAGGCGGCCAAAACGTCATACTCTAAGTTACATTTTCATAAATTCAGCAACTAGGCGGGCAGGCTCCTGGCCAAGTTGTGCTCAGGACCTAGACATCCTACCCATATCTCTGCTCTTAGAGATGCGACAGGCTCTCTAGTAGGGATGAGCTTCGAGTTCGAACAGCGAACAATTTGGGGTGTTCGCGGCAAATTCGAATGCCGCGGAACACCCTTTAAAAGTCTATGGGAGAAATCAAAAGTGCTCATTTTAAAGGCTAATATGCAAGTTATTGTCATAAAAAGTGTTTGGGGACCTGGGTCCTGCCCCAGGGGACTGGATCAATGCAAAAAAAAGTTTTAAAAAAGGCCGTTTTTTCAGGAGCAGTGATTTTAATAATGCTTAAAGTCAAACAATAAAAGTGTAATATCCCTTTAAATTTCGTACCTGGGGGGTGTCTATAGTATGCCTGTTAAGGGGCGCATGTTTCCTGTGTTTAGAACAGTCTGACAGCAATATGACATTTTGAAGGAAAAAACCCATTTAAAACTACCCGCGGCTATTGCATTGCCGACAATACACATAGAAGTTCATTGATAAAAACGGCATGGGAATTCCCCAAAGGGGAACCCCGAACCAAAATTTAAAAAAGAAAATGACGTGGGAGTCCCCCTAAATTCCATACCAAGCCCTTCAGGTCTGGTATGGATTTTAAGGGGAACCCCGCACCAAAAAATAAATAAAAAGCGACGTGGGGTCCCCCCAAAAATCCATACCAGACCCTTATCCGAGCACGCAACCTGGCAGGTCGCAGGAAAAGAGGGGGGACGAGAGTGCGACCCCCCCTCCTGAACCGTACCAGGCCACATGCCCTCAACATTGGGAGGGTGCTTTGGGGTAGCCCCCCAAAACACCTTGTCCCCATGTTGATGAGGACAAGGGCCTCATCCCCACAACCCTGGCCGGTGGTTGTGGGGGTCTGCGGGCGGGGGGCTTATCGGAATCTGGAAGCCTCCTTTAACAAGGGGACCCCCAGATCCCCCCCCCTGTGTGAAATGGTAAGGGGGTACTTACCCCTACCATTTCACTAAAAAACTGTCAAAAATGTTAAAAATGACAAGAGACAGTTTTTGACAATTCCTTTATTTAAATGCTTCTTCTTTCTTTTATCTTCCTTCATCTTCTGCTTCTTCTGGTTTTTCTGGCTCTTCTGGTTCTTCCTCTGGCGTTCTCATCCAGCATCTCCTCCGCTGCGTCTTCTATCTTCTTCTCCTCGGGCCGCTCCGCACCCATGGCATGGGGGGGAGGCTCCCGCTCTTCTCGTCTTCTTTTCTTCTCTTCTTCTCTTCTTCATTTTCTTCTCCGGGCCGCTCCGCACCCATGCTGGCATGGAGGGAGGCTCCCGCTGTGTGATGGCGCTCCTCATCTGACAGTTCTTAAACAACGGGGGATGGGGCCACCCGGTGACCCCGCCCCCCTCTGACGCACGGGAAATGACGGGACTTCCCTGTGGCATTCCCCGTGACGTCACAGGGAAGTCCCGTCAAGTCACCGTGCGTAAGAGGGGGCAGGGTCACCGGGTGGCCCCGCCCCCCCGTTATTTAAGAACTGTCAGACGAGGAGCGCCGTCACACAGAGGGAGCCTCCCTCCATGCCAGCATGGGTGCGGAGCGACCCGGAGAAGAAAATGAAGAAGAGAAGAAGAGAAGAAGAGAAGAGCGGGAGCCTCCCTCCATGCCATGGGTGCGGAGCGGCCCGAAGAGAAGAAGATAGAAGACGCCGCGGAGGAGATGCTGGACGAGAACGCCGGAGGAAGAACCATAAGAGCCAGAAGAACAAGAAGAACAAGAAGATGAAGGAAGATAAAAGAAAGAAGAAGCATTTAAATAAAGGAATTGTCAAAAACTGTCTGTCATTTTTAACATTTTTGACAGTTTTTTAGTGAAATGGTAGGGGTAAGTACCCCCTTACCATTTCACACAAGGGGGTGGCGGGATCTGGGGGTCCCCTTGTTAAAGGGGGCTTCCAGATTCCGATAAGCCCCCCGCCCGCAGACCCCCACAACCACCGGACAGGGTTGTGGGGATGAGGCCCTTGTCCTCATCAACATGGGGACAAGGTGTTTTGGGGGGCTACCCCAAAGCACCCTCCCAATGTTGAGGGCATGTGGCCTGGTACGGTTCAGGAGGGGGGGGCCGCACTCTCGTCCCCCCTCTTTTCCTGCGGCCTGCCAGGTTGCGTGCTTGGATAAGGGTCTGGTATGGATTTTTGGGGAAACCCCACGCCGTTTTTTTTTTTTTTTTGGCGCGGGGTTCCCCTTTAAATCCATACCAGACCTGAAGGGTCTGGTATGGAATTTAGGGGGAACCCCACGTCATTTTTTTAAAAAATTTTGGCCGGGGTTCCCCTTAATATCCATACCAGACCAGAAGGGCCTGGTATGGAATTTAGGGGGACTCCCACGTCATTTTTTTTTTAAATTTTGGTTCGGGGTTCCCCTTTGGGGAATTCCCACGCCGTTTTTATCAATGAACTTCTATGTGTATTGTCGGCAATGCAATAGCCGCGAGTAGTTTTAAATGGGTTTTTTCCTTCAAAATGTCATTTTGCTGTCAGACTGTTCTAAACACAGGAAACATGCACCCCTTTACAGGCATACTATAGACACCCCCCAGGTACGAAATTTAAAGGGATATTACACTTTTATTGTTTGACTTTAAGCATTATTAAAATCACTGCTCCTGAAAAAACGGCCGTTTTTAAAACTTTTTTTTGCATTGATCCATGTCCCCTGGGGCAGGACCCAGGTCCCCAAACACTTTTTATGACAATAACTTGCATATTAGCCTTTAAAATTAGCACTTTTGATTATTCATGTTCGTGTCCCATAGACTTTAACGGTGTTCGTGTGTTCGAACTGACTTTTTTCCTGTTCGCATGTTCTGGTGCGAACCGAACAGGGGGGTGTTCAGCTCATCCCTACTCTCTAGTTACCTCGCCCGCTGAGATTAGCAACTTACTTGCGGAGTATTACACTAATCTATATAAAGCTGACCCGACTGACCTACCTACTACTGACTCTCTGTTGGACAAAATACGCTTACCTAAACACCACCACACACAATTAGAGACACTTAATGCCCCCATCACTGTAGATGACATCCGACTTACGATTAAATCTATGGCCTCGGCCAAAGCCCCAGGACCCGATGGGTATACTGCAGAATTTTTTTAAATGACCGGGGAATTTATTCCCAATACCCTAAAACATGTATACGCAGCCATGTGGGACGGAGGGCCCTATCTTCCCACAGGGACACAGTGTTATGGAAAAGATTAAGAGCTCCAATCGAGCCCAAGGTTATCTGCTGCTGTCTCTAATAGGAAAGTGTGGATATGCATGCATATAAAAGTAAACACTCTGAGACACGCTCAGCTCCGTTACTTCTTACACTTCTGATTTATTCAAGGCGGTGCTAATGTTTTATACACACAAATACGTCATTGCTATGTTAGTCTAATAGGTACATCTCATTGGTTAAGATAGAAAAGAAGATGGAGAATCTTCATAACGAGGTTTGGCTGTCCTTGGTTTTATCTTCAGTTCCGCGTTCTTCCGATGTGTGGGATGTAGGGGGTACCCGCCATTTTGAGAAAAATATAGGAACAGAGCTAATCTGTATACTTATATAATGAGTAAGGAGAAAAATATGTATGCACATAAGAAAATAGACATTTTCAGATTATTATTATTGATAATTACATCACATTCCTTCACAATCCCCCCTAAAATGACTATTTTCTCTTTTCTGTCCCTAATACTAAAGGTCCCACTTTGGCCTGGCCCTTCTCCTCAGCAACTCTTTTAGGCTGTATATAGAATTGGGCAACAACTGTTCACTTCCCTCCTCAATACAGCTGGAGAGGTGCAGTCAGGCGCTATCTATCCCTAAAACCCTATAGGACTGTGAGATTATGGACAGGGAGTGACTGTAGAGGAGTGAAGGGTTTGTCATCTTCCATCATAAGGTGGTCCTCTTCTTCTTGGTGGAGGAATGTAGGTGTGTTATTGTCTACAGCCTTGCTCATTAACTTTTTTACAAAAGGTAGAATACAGCATACAATCAGGGCTAAAAGAACCAGGATTATTAATACCGTTACCCCTATCTGGGCGAGCACCTTCTGCCACCCACTCATCCAGCTAAAGTATTGATCCCATGGGTCTGTGATACCTGAGTTCTTCTTCAACTCCAGTGACAGATCTTCTAATTTCTTTATAGCTAGAGTAACCTTACCATTTGGGCCAATATTATCAGGAATGTATGTACAACAGGTTCCCGTTTTTTCCTATGATTTTACAAAACACCTCCTTTCCCAGCTAGCACCATGTCTAAGGCCATCAGGTCCTGGAATGTCATGTAGGAAGTGGGGGCTAACTGGTCAGCAATTCCCTGGAGGGCATCTTTAGAGTAATTTACAAATCTCTGTTGGTTATAATATGTGTAGTGTCAGGTCACCTAGAGGCTGGGTGACAGATGCACACCGTTGGGATCAGGAGTGCACCGCAAGGTAGTGGACCCTACGGCTGACTGCTGCGGATTGAACCCTGGGAGGTTCAGGAAGCAGGTCTACTGGATCACTGACACAGATCCCACTGGGAGCTAGAGCATAGATTCCCCAGGGCGCGGAGTCTAAGAGCCAGCAGGTGTTCACCAGAGCCTTTAATGGTAAGGATGGACTGCGCTGCAGTCTGGCTCCAGGTTGCGGCCCCCAGGGTCTCACAGCTCACGCTCATGGTAGACTACAGGAGAAGAGGAAGGAGGCAGCAGGCTGGAACAACAAGGAAAGTAAGGGACAAGCCAAGGTCGGTAACAGGAATCAGATGTAGGAAACACAGCAAGTACACACAGAGGCTAACACACAATGGTTGATCAGCACTGCTGGCTTGCAGTGCACAGGTTAATATAGGGTTCCCTGATAGGGCCTGGGGTGGGGCCATGCTTAGAGGAGAGGTTACAAAAGCAGTCAGGTGAGGAACAGCTGGTCTCTAGAGATGAACACATGGAGACAGGTATGCTGATCGACAAACTCTACTGCATAACCATGACATGTAGTTAATCCAATCTACATTCTTGCTGACAGTTGTTATGGGGATCAAAGACTCAAAACCAGCTTTTACCTGATCCCTGGCTTTAAACTCATCAGGGACCCCCCTTGTAACCCTTATGACATCTATGTATACATGAGGATCAAAGCTTCCGAAGAGAGCTGCTCGCTTCCTCCTCTGACTGTGTGCTGGGTCAGTGTATGTATCAGGGGTATCTTCGGTTAGGATATGGGGGGGCATAATGACCTTTGCAAGGGCACATTCACTGGTCCAGATTCCCTCTAGATCAAACAGAAAAAGGATATGCAGCACCAGAAAACACGCTCTCCTGCAGTGATAAGCGTGCATTCAGGTGTTCTTCCTTGCCAACTTGACTGAGGTGGCTGTGGTCAGCAAAACTTGGAATGGACCATCATATCTTGGCTCAAGGATCTCCAGACAGTAGTTGGTGTGTTCCTGTATCTAATTCAGGATCTGGAATGGAAGAAAACACCTGGACATGCATTCAGGTTAATTCTCGTGATAATGTGGTTACATAATTAGTCAACACATCAGACTGCAACTGTAACTGTTGTGGAAAGTAACAATCAAGTCTGGGAGCTGAACCAAACAAAATTTCATTAGGGTATAGGGCATGTTTCCCCCGGGGGTGTGTCTGACACTGAACAGGGCAATGGGCCAACTCATGTTAGTCTCTTGGGCCATTTTTAACATCCTGTTTTTAGTGTCCCATTCATCCTTTCTACCTTCCCGCTACTTTGAGGGTGGTATGGGATGTGTAGTGCCAACTGAACCCCCAGTGCAGCCCAAATCTCTTTAGTAAGGGTTGCTGTTAAGGCTGGGCCCTGTTCTCTCAATATCACCTCTGGGACCCCAAATCTACATACTATCTCACTCAGTAGTTTCTTAGCTGTGGTCCTGGCAGTCATGACCACTTCCACTAGGGCGTTTTCGAATCTGCCACTTCTTGGCACTTGAGAATGATCAATTTGCATCCTCTGGAATGAGGTATAGGGCTTTTGCCAGGTGCTTCTTCTGTGTTTTTTCTGTGCTTCTTCTGTGCATCCTGGGTTACATTTGGTGCAGATAATGCATGATCTGCAGAAGTTGTCGGTCAGTGGAGTAACTCTTGGTGCAACATTTGTTGATAAGAGAGTTCATAAAAGTCTTTGTCAAGTGGGCAGCTCCATGTGCCCATTGCACCACGGCTGGGTACATACTCCTGGGTAGACAAGGCTTCTTGTTGCACTCGAATAGTCCATTTCTGAGAGTTGCTCCTCTCCGTTTCCAGCTTTCCTTCTTATCCGGACTTGTTGTTTCCTGTAGTTCTTTTAGATAAACTCTGTCCACTGGGAAAGTCTGTAAGGTAAGCACGGGGTGGTCTTCTTCTACCACCCTGCTGTCCACTTCCCGTGGACCACCAGCTGTCTGTTTGACAGCTGAATTGGCTAGATGATTGCCTCAAGCTTCCTTTGAGTTCATTTTGTCGTGTGCTTTACTCAGAATAGTCACTTGGGTTGGGAGAAGCAAGGCATCAATTTTTCACAGGTGTTCCTGCAGCCGTCAGGAATCCTCTGTCCTAAATAACACCATAATCATGGGCAATGCTGAAAGCATATCTTGAGTCCATATGAATGTTGGCTCTTTTTCCCTCTGCCTATTTACATGCTGTAGTAAGTGCTTACAGCTCTGCCTCCTGTGCAGACATCACCGGTGGTAAGGCTTCAGCTTGTAGAACAGTGTTTTCAGTGGTGACCACGTGTCCTGTGCGGTATTTGCCACGTTCTTCAGCAAACATAAATTGTTAGGTCTGAATTCTGAATCCTGCAGGGGTATTTCACTCACAGGGGGGAGATGCGTGGTTTCCAACCGTATTAGTTTGATGCAGTCATGGGGTGACAAGTCTAGACTCTACTCCTCCTCCTCCTTTCCCCCCTCGAGAAGTGGAAGAAGGGTGGTAGGGTTCAGTGTTTGACAACTTAATAGAGTAATGCTGTCCAGTAGGAGGGAACACAGGAGTCTCAAGTGTCTGGTAGTGGACAAGTGTTTCGGCTGGATCTAGGTTGAATATGGCAACAAGATCATGGGGAGCAAGCAGAACGAGGCAGTTCAAAGTTTTGTCAAGCAAGGTTTGTGCAGCAAAGCCAGCTCGCAGACACAATAGGCCTCCTCTTGCTACCGCATCCAGCCGACAGCAATAATATCCTATGGGGCGTAGGCTGATGCCGTGTGATTGGGTGAGTACACCTGCAGCATGTCCCAGACGTTTGCATACAAAGAGCTTGAGCGTTTTGTCGTAGTCTGGAAGCCCTAGCGCTGGGGATGGCGCACACCTGAGGGCCTCAAACTTAGATATTTCTTCAGGAGACATCTGGAAGGGTCTGATTGCAGAGCATCAGTAGGAAGGCTTCTGGAATCCATGCTCTGCACTAGGAAATTAGTACAAGGAAAATGACAGGTGTTGAGCACCACTGCAATTTGGGCTTTGAGGCTCTGCAGCCCTGGTTGGCAAGATAGCACAACAGGCTTTCTGAGGTGACTTCAACAGGGGGTAAGTCAGCTGCACAAAGGAGAAGGTCATCAACATGTTGGAAGAGAATCACTTCCGGGTGTTCCTCTTGTCATGTGTCAAGAATGATAGCCATAGCT
Source organism: Lithobates clamitans (assembly GCA_037952925.1). NCBI lineage: Eukaryota > Metazoa > Chordata > Amphibia > Anura > Ranidae > Lithobates > Lithobates clamitans. The sequence goes on along the minus strand of JBBGZY010001040.1, from coordinate 291,839 downwards.
TTTGCAAACTGGCTTGGAAAGTTCTGTGCCCCTTGCGGCACAACTGTTTAGGTATATTGCTGTTTCTTTCCGTGGATGAATGCAAAAAGGTACCAGCAGGAGGGGTGAGGGTGGACACTGAAGAAAGCGTTTGTAAGGTCCACCTCTGTGAGGTATTTTGCCGTCAAAGGCATCCACAGCAGGTACCTGGTTCTCCTTTAGGGGTTCTCTTCTTGGGGTTATTGTGGTTTCCGGGGCAATGAAGCGCCCTCTTTTAGCTTGACTGAAACTGGTGGCACCTTTACGTGACCATTGTCTTCCAGTCCTGTGGACCATAAGCACACAGGGATTCTGTCAAGTACTTCCTGCAGTATTGAACTTGAAGTTTTTGCTTCATTAAGTGTCATCAGGAGAGGCAAAAAACACAAAGCAGATGAGTCTTCTAAACATAGGGGAGTATGTAATTTCATCCCCCCTTCAGGCGTGTCCTAATTGAGGCCTGTAGTCTGGACAACACATCAGCTCCTAGTAGATTCAAGGGACATGTAGAGGACACCACAAATCTGGCAAGCAAATCAGGAAGTGGACTGAAGCAGGGCACCCCATCCATTCCCACGCAGGAAACGTGTGTGTCTCTTTTCATAGTGGGAGAAACTCAGATCATCAAAGGCCTGTACGAGTCTAGCATGATACTTCTTCACAGACTCCCCTTTATCTTGGGTAATATCTTGGATTGTGGTGGTCTGATCCGTCAAATTCTCCTTTGCCCAGTCGTGGAGTTGTGCACAGAACTCCACGCCTGAGGTGTAGGAAGTGGCACTTGTCAGGCAGGCATCATTGAAGGCTGTCTGCATAACTGGCCAAAAGACATATCCTGCTTTGATTTGGCATAGGCTGATCAAGTCTCTCCAGGCAGCTGAGTAAGTTTCTTGTATCTGCACTATCCTGTGGTAGAAGGGAATTGGCTGCTTCTCTGGGTCAGGCAGACTTGTCACTAAGGCCGCTGCTTGTGATGGAGTAAAAGCGACATACATCACTGGTGCCCCTTCTGGTAACCGAGACTGTTGTTGGGGCGGGGGCTGGCAAGAGGCACTGTTCCTTATGGTTGCCAACATGTGTTTGAGATTCTCTCGGAACTGTGAGTCCGGAGCCGGATTGGGGGTTAAATCAGTGGGTGGCCTTGCTGCCTGCTGTTGGGCTTCCTACTCAGATGCTTCTTCATCATTAACATATCCGGCCTGGGAATGTGATGCTTCCATATTGGGGAAGACAGGTGTGTGGTATGAACCATCCTGGTTTAAAACAGGGAGGGCTGAGTACAGGCTGTTTAAGCTTACTGGGTGTACCAAGATGGCCGCTGGCAGGAAGTGCACTGAGCTGGGTAGAAAGTGAAGGCATGGGTGCACTAAGATGGCCGCTGGGCTTAGTTGTCACAGTGGGTTGTGCTTGGGTGGTGAGAAAGGAGTGGTTGTTAGATGGAGGGCAGTGCCGTCCCTCCCCTCCTTTTGTTTCAAATTCCAACATAGCGTGGTAATTTCACATACTGTATCATCAACTCTGTGATACACACACATTATATAATCGCCATCTTTCTTAACTTCCTTTATCCAATTTTCTTTATCACACAGGATTTTTCTCCCTGTTTCTTTAGCAACATAACTTTTGCCACTTCTTTCAACTTTGTTAACTATTTCAACATCTTCTTCTCTCCTTCTTTACAATATCACTTTCTTTACAATCTCTCTGTTTCTTGGCTAAGGGCTTGGGAGGAGAATATGTACAACCAAGGGGTTAATATTTTTCTCAGCGTTCTTTATCAACAAATTCCTTGGGTGGGGGCACATAAGACTGCGCTCCTAGCTGGTACTGTCTGCTATAACCCTGTAATGTACGGTTAATCTCAGAACAAGAACAAACACATCAGGGGGAGTGAGGAGGAACGGCCTGCGACCCAACAGATCCCCCGGGCAGCCCCCCCTCCGACCTTAACCAGTCCCCAACCCCTCTCATGTATAGCAAACAGTAAACCACAAATACACTCACGACAGGACATTACACCTGCCACTCTTCAAACTGCAAAATTTCAGCAGGCTAAGGTAACCTAAAGGGGCAGACAACTCCCCTTAAACCCAGTTAAAGGTCGTCATTACAGTTACTCCCAGAGGCCGACAGCTCATCTGGGGGTGAGACATCTGTAACGCTTTCAGACTGCGGGGGGCTCCAGCAGCTGAGATTTCCCTCAAAGGTCCGTCAAACCCATGAATAACCCGTCCTATAACCGTCTACTACAAGGGAAAAAATCTCATTCCAGAGGCCGACAGCTCATCTGGAGATGAGACCACACATTCACACATGTAGCACTTTTAGACTGCTGAGTTTCGTAGCCCAAAGAATGGCAGACAGTGAACAAATACAGACAGCAGAAACCCATCGGCAGGTTCGTTAAAACAACCTCAGGAGAGGAAATACCTGCCTCTAAGACAGTCTCAGCATACCGACAGAATCCAGCGGTCAACCAAAAGATAAGAAAGTCGTACAGTGGTAAGAATATAAAAAAGACTTACTGGTACTGTTAGGGCTGCGCAAACCCCAGTCTCATCTTTCAATTAACGCTCGAATGCTTATCGCGGTATGGCTTCGACTGTAGCCTGAGGTCCCGGGTTTCGGCACCAGCTGTTATGAAAATGATTAAGAGCTCCAATCGAGCCCAAGGTTATCTGCTGCTGTCTCTAATTGGAAAGTGTGGATATGCATGCATATAAAAGTAAACACTCTGAGACACGCTCAGCTCCGTTACTTCTTACACTTCTGATTTATTCAAGGCGGTGCTAATGTTTTATACACACAAATACGTCATTGCTATGTTAGTCTAATAGGTACATCTCATTGGTTAAGATAGAAAAGAAGATGGAGAATCTTCATAACGAGGTTTGGCTGTCCTTGGTTTTATCTTCAGTTCCGCGTTCTTCCGATGTGTGGGATGTAGGGGGTACCCGCCATTTTGAGAAAAATATAGGAACAGAGCTAATCTGTATACTTATATAATGAGTAAGGAGAAAAATATGTATGCACATAAGAAAATAGACATTTTCAGATTATTATTATTATTATTTACATCACATTCCTTCACAACAGGCCCACATCAAATTAATTTCTAAGAAAGGGAAAGATCCCCTATTACCGGGATCTTACCGACCGATTTCTTTAATTAACGTCGATGTCAAAATCCTGTCCAAAATAATTGCGTCACGTCTAGCTCTCCTACTACCATCTTTATTACACCCAGTCGAATCTGGCTTTGTTTCGGGTAGATCAGCTACCCTAAACATTCGCAAAGTACTAATGGCTCTGGAATATGCTAAGACCCACCCCAACCAAGACGTTGCCATTATGTCCCTAGAAGCAGAAAAAGCCTTTGATAATATCAGTTTCTCCTGGCTTTTTAGAGTGATGGCACAATTTGGATTTTCAGGTCAAATTATGCGATTTCTACTACAAATGTACGCATCCCCTACCGCGCGTCTTGTCACCCATGACTTTATCTCTGACATGATCCCATTAACAAAAGGAACGAGAAAGGGGTGCCCCCTGTCCCCACTCTTGTTCAACCTGGCGATCGAACCCCTATCTAGAATGTTAAACTCGGTTGATGGAATTAGTGGCATCACTCTAAATAACCACACTCTCTGCTCGGCACTGTTTGCAGATGACATACTCCTATTCTCCACTAGGGATGAGCTTCGAGTTCGAGTCGAACTCATGTTCTACTCGAACATTGGCTGTTCGCAAGTTCGCCGAACAGCGAACAATTTGGGGTGTTCGCGGCAAATTCGAATGCCACGGAACACCCTTTAAAAGTCTATGGGAGAAATCAAAAGTGCTAATTTTAAAGGCTAATATGCAAGTTATTGTCATAAAAAGTGTTTGGGGACCTGGGTCCTGCCCCAGGGGACATGGATCAATGCAAAAAAAAGTTTTTAAAAAACGGACGTTTTTTCAGGAGCAGTGATTTTATTAATGTTTAAAGTCAAACAATAAAAGTGTAATATCCCTTTAAATTTTGTACCTGGGGGGTGTCTATAGTATGCCTGTAAAGGGGCGCATGTTTCCCGTGTTTAGAACAGTCTGACAGCAAAATGACATTTGGAAGGAAAAAACTCATTTAAAACTACCCGCGGCTATTGCATTGCCGACAATACACATAGAAGTTCATTGATAAAAACGGCATGGGAATTCCCCACAGGGCAACCCCGAACCAAAATAAAGAAAAAAAAAATGATGTGGGGGTCCCCCTAAATTCCATACAAGGCCCTTCAGGTCTGGTATGGATATTAAGGGGAACCCCAGCCAAAATTTAAAAAAAAAATTGACGTGGGGTTCCCCCTAAATTCCATACCAGACCCTTCAGGTCTGGTATGGATTTTAAGGGGAACCCCGTGCCAAAAAAAAAAAAAAAAAACGGCGTGGGGTCCCCCCAAAAATCCATACCAGACCCTTATCCGAGCACGCAACCTGGCAGGCCGCAGGAAAAGAGGGGGGGACGAGAGTGCGCCCCCCCTCCTGAACCGTACCAGGCCACATGCCCTCAACATTGGGAGGGTGCTTTGGGGTAGCCCCCCAAAACACCTTGTCCCCATGTTGATGAAGACAAGGGCCTCATCCCCACAACCCTGGCCGGTGGTTGTGGGGGTCTGCGGGCGGGGGGCTTATCGGAATCTGGAAGCCCCCTTTAACAAGGGGACCCCCAGATCCCGCCCCCCCCCCCTGTGTGAAATGGTAAGGGGGTACTTACCCCTTACCATTTCACTAAAAAACTGTCAAAAATGTTAAAAATGACAAGAGACAGTTTTTGACAATTCCTTTATTTAAATGCTTCTTCTTTCTTCCTTCATCTTCTTCTTCTTCTGGTTCTTCTGGCTCTTCTGGTTCTTCCTCCGGCGTTCTCGTCCAGCATCTTCTCCGCGGCGTCTTCTATCTTCTTCTCCTCGGGCCGCTCCGCACCCATGGCATGGGGGGGGAGGCTCCCGCTCTTCTCTTCATCTTCTTCTCTTCTTCATCTTCTTCTTCATCTTCTTCTTCTTCTTCTCTTCTTCCTTCTTCTCTTCTTCATGTCTTCTCTGGGCCGCTCCGCAGCCATGCTGTGGCATGGAGGGAGGCTCCCGCTGTGTGACGGCGTCTCTTCGTCTGACGGTTCTTAAATAACGGGGGACGGGGCAACCCGGTGACCCCGCCCCCCTCTGACGCACGGTGACATGACGGGACTTCCCTGTGGCATTCCCCGTGACGTCACAGGGAAGTCCCGTCAAGTCACCGTGCGTCAGAGGGGGGCGGGGTCACCGGATGGCCCCGCCCCCCGTTATTTAAGAACCGTCAGACGAAGAGACGCGGTCACACAGCGGGAGCCTCCCTCCATGCCACAGCATGGCTGCGGAGCGGCCCGGAGAAGACATGAAGAAGAGAAGAAGGAAGAAGAGAAGAAGAAGAAGAAGATGAAGAAGAAGATGAAGAAGAGAAGAAGATGAAGAGAAGAGCGGGAGCCTCCCCCCCCATGCCATGGGTGCGGAGCGGCCCGAGGAGAAGAAGATAGAAGACGCCGCGGAGAAGATGCTGGACGAGAACGCCGGAGGAAGAACCAGAAGAGCCAGAAGAACCAGAAGAAGAAGAAGATGAAGGAAGAAAGAAGAAGCATTTAAATAAAGGAATTGTCAAAAACTGTCTCTTGTCATTTTTAACATTTTTGACAGTTTTTTAGTGAAATGGTAGGGGTAAGTACCCCCTTACCATTTCACACAGGGGGGGGGCCGGGATCTGGGGGTCCCCTTGTTAAAGGGGGCTTCCAGATTCCGATAAGCCCCCCGCCCGCAGACCCCCACAACCACCGGCCAGGGTTGTGGGGATGAGGCCCTTGTCTCTTTTCCTGCGGCCTGCCAGGTTGCGTGCTCGGATAAGGGTCTGGTATGGATTTTTGGGGGGACCCCACGCCGTTTTTTTTTTTTTTTTTGGCTGGGGTTCCCCTTAATATCCATACCAGACCTGAAGGGCCTTGTATGGAATTTAGGGGGACTCCCACATCATTTTTTTTTTTTAAATTTTGGTTCGGGGTTGCCCTGTGGGGAATTCCCATGCCGTTTTTATCAATGAACTTCTATGTGTATTGTCGGCAATGCAATAGCCGCGGTAGTTTTAAATGTGTTTTTTCCTTCAAAATGTCATTTTGCTGTCAGACTGTTCTAAACACGGGAAACATGCGCCCCTTTACAGGCATACTATAGACACCCCCCAGGTATGAAATTTAAAGGGATATTACACTTTTATTGTTTGACTTTAAGCATTATTAAAATCACTGCTCCTGAAAAAACGGCCGTTTTTAAAACTTTTTTTTGCATTGATTCATGTCCCCTGGGGGAGGACCTGGGTCCCCAAACACTTTTATTGACAATAACTTGCATATTAGCCTTTAAAATTAGCACTTTTGATTATTCATGTTCGTGTCCCATAGACTTTAACGGCGTTCGCGTGTTCGAACGAATTTTTTTCCTGTTCGCATGTTCTGGTGCGAACCGAACAGGGGGGTGTTTGGCTCATCCCTATTCTCCACTGACCCCGTAGCAGACTTTGAGAGACTCAAACAACTTTTTGCAGACTTCCGACTTTGCTCGGGATTCCGAATTAACTTTGACATTACATCCCCATCTCTCCACTAAATGGAGACATTTATCACCGCTAGCCATGGCCAACCAACATATCACATAATTAGGTATCAAAATAGGTCATGAACCATCCTCTCTATATTCACTAATAGGGATGAGCTTCGAGTTCGAGTCGAACTCATGTTCGACTCGAACATTGGCTGTTCGCAAGTTCGCCGAACAGCGAACAATTTGGGGTGTTCGCGGCAAATTCGAATGCCGGTGGAACACCCTCTATGGGAGAAATCAAAAGTGCTAATTTTAAAGGCTAATATGCAAGTTATTGTCATAAAAAGTGTTTGGGGACCTGGGTCCTGCCCCAGGGGACATGGATCAATGCAAAAAAAATTTTTAAAACGGCCGTTTTTTCAGGAGCAGTGATTTTAATAATGCTTAAAGTCAAACAATAAAAGTGTAATATCCCTTTAAATTTCGTACCTGGGGGGTGTCTATAGTATGCCTGTAAAGGGGCGCATGTTTCCTGTGTTTAGAACAGTCTGACAGCAAAATGACATTTTGAAGGAAAAAACTCATTTAAAACTACCCGCGGCTATTGCATTGCCGACAATACACATAGAAGTTCATTGATAAAAACGGCATGGGAATTCCCCAAAGGGGAACCCCGAACCAAAATTTAAAAAAAAAATTGACGTGGGGTTCCCCCTAAATTCCATACCAGACCCTTCAGGTCTGGTATGGATTTTAAGGGGAACCCCGTGCCAAAAAAAAAAAAAAAAAACGGCGTGGGGTCCCCCCAAAAATCCATACCAGACCCTTATCCGAGCACGCAACCTGGCAGGCCGCAGGAAAAGAGGGGGGGACGAGAGTGCGCCCCCCCCTCCTGAACCGTACCAGGCCACATGCCCTCAACATTGGGAGGGTGCTTTGGGGTAGCCCCCCAAAACACCTTGTCCCCATGTTGATGAAGACAAGGGCCTCATCCCCACAACCCTGGCCGGTGGTTGTGGGGGTCTGCGGGCGGGGGGCTTATCGGAATCTGGAAGCCCCCTTTAACAAGGGGACCCCCAGATCCCGGCCCCCCCCCTGTGTGAAATGGTAAGGGGGTACTTACCCCTTACCATTTCACTAAAAAACTGTCAAAAATGTTAAAAATGACAAGAGACAGTTTTTGACAATTCCTTTATTTAAATGCTTCTTCTTTCTTCCTTCATCTTCTTCTTCTTCTGGTTCTTCTGGCTCTTCTGGTTCTTCCTCCGGCGTTCTCGTCCAGCATCTTCTCCGCGGCGTCTTCTATCTTCTTCTCCTCGGGCCGCTCCGCACCCATGGCATGGGGGGGGAGGCTCCCGCTCTTCTCTTCATCTTCTTCTCTTCTTCATCTTCTTCTTCATCTTCTTCTTCTTCTTCTCTTCTTCCTTCTTCTCTTCTTCATGTCTTCTCTGGGCCGCTCCGCAGCCATGCTGTGGCATGGAGGGAGGCTCCCGCTGTGTGACGGCGTCTCTTCGTCTGACGGTTCTTAAATAACGGGGGACGGGGCAACCCGGTGACCCCGCACCCCTCTGACGCACGGTGACATGACGGGACTTCCCTGTGGCATTCCCCGTGACGTCACAGGGAAGTCCCGTCAAGTCACCGTGCGTCAGAGGGGGGCGGGGTCACCGGATGGCCCCGCCCCCCGTTATTTAAGAACCGTCAGACGAAGAGACGCGGTCACACAGCGGGAGCCTCCCTCCATGCCACAGCATGGCTGCGGAGCGGCCCGGAGAAGACATGAAGAAGAGAAGAAGGAAGAAGAGAAGAAGAAGAAGAAGATGAAGAAGAAGATGAAGAAGAGAAGAAGATGAAGAGAAGAGCGGGAGCCTCCCCCCCCATGCCATGGGTGCGGAGCGGCCCGAGGAGAAGAAGATAGAAGACGCCGCGGAGAAGATGCTGGACGAGAACGCCGGAGGAAGAACCAGAAGAGCCAGAAGAACCAGAAGAAGAAGAAGATGAAGGAAGAAAGAAGAAGCATTTAAATAAAGGAATTGTCAAAAACTGTCTCTTGTCATTTTTAACATTTTTGACAGTTTTTTAGTGAAATGGTAGGGGTAAGTACCCCCTTACCATTTCACACAGGGGGGGGGCCGGGATCTGGGGGTCCCCTTGTTAAAGGGGGCTTCCAGATTCCGATAAGCCCCCCGCCCGCAGACCCCCACAACCACCGGCCAGGGTTGTGGGGATGAGGCCCTTGTCTCTTTTCCTGCGGCCTGCCAGGTTGCGTGCTCGGATAAGGGTCTGGTATGGATTTTTGGGGGGACCCCACACCGTTTTTTTTTTTTTTTTTGGCTGGGGTTCCCCTTAATATCCATACCAGACCTGAAGGGCCTTGTATGGAATTTAGGGGGACTCCCACATCATTTTTTTTTTTTAAATTTTGGTTCGGGGTTGCCCTGTGGGGAATTCCCATGCCGTTTTTATCAATGAACTTCTATGTGTATTGTCGGCAATGCAATAGCCGCGGTAGTTTTAAATGTGTTTTTTCCTTCAAAATGTCATTTTGCTGTCAGACTGTTCTAAACACGGGAAACATGCGCCCCTTTACAGGCATACTATAGACACCCCCCAGGTATGAAATTTAAAGGGATATTACACTTTTATTGTTTGACTTTAAGCATTATTAAAATCACTGCTCCTGAAAAAACGGCCGTTTTTAAAACTTTTTTTTGCATTGATTCATGTCCCCTGGGGGAGGACCTGGGTCCCCAAACACTTTTATTGACAATAACTTGCATATTAGCCTTTAAAATTAGCACTTTTGATTATTCATGTTCGTGTCCCATAGACTTTAACGGCGTTCGCGTGTTCGAACGAATTTTTTTCCTGTTCGCATGTTCTGGTGCGAACCGAACAGGGGGGTGTTTGGCTCATCCCTATTCTCCACTGACCCCGTAGCAGACTTTGAGAGACTCAAACAACTTTTTGCAGACTTCCGACTTTGCTCGGGATTCCGAATTAACTTTGACATTACATCCCCATCTCTCCACTAAATGGAGACATTTATCACCGCTAGCCATGGCCAACCAACATATCACATAATTAGGTATCAAAATAGGTCATGAACCATCCTCTCTATATTCACTAATAGGGATGAGCTTCGAGTTCGAGTCGAACTCATGTTCGACTCGAACATTGGCTGTTCGCAAGTTCGCCGAACAGCGAACAATTTGGGGTGTTCGCGGCAAATTCGAATGCCGGTGGAACACCCTCTATGGGAGAAATCAAAAGTGCTAATTTTAAAGGCTAATATGCAAGTTATTGTCATAAAAAGTGTTTGGGGACCTGGGTCCTGCCCCAGGGGACATGGATCAATGCAAAAAAAATTTTTAAAACGGCCGTTTTTTCAGGAGCAGTGATTTTAATAATGCTTAAAGTCAAACAATAAAAGTGTAATATCCCTTTAAATTTCGTACCTGGGGGGTGTCTATAGTATGCCTGTAAAGGGGCGCATGTTTCCTGTGTTTAGAACAGTCTGACAGCAAAATGACATTTTGAAGGAAAAAACTCATTTAAAACTACCCGCGGCTATTGCATTGCCGACAATACACATAGAAGTTCATTGATAAAAACGGCATGGGAATTCCCCAAAGGGGAACCCCGAACCAAAATTAAAAAAAAAAAAAGACGTAGGAGTCCCCCTAAATTCCATACCAGGCCCTTCAGGTCTGATATGGATATTAAGGGGAACCCCGGCCAAAATTTAAAAAAAAAAACCACGTGGGGTTCCCCCTAAATTCCATACCAGACCCTTCAGGTCTGGTATGGATTTTAAGGGGAACCCCGGGCCAAAAAAAAAAAAAAAACGGCGTGGGGTCCCCCTAAAAATCCATACCAGACCCTTATCCGAGCACGCAACCTGGCAGGCCGCAGGAAAAGAGGGGGGACGAGAGTGCGCCCCCCCCTCCTGAACCGTACCAGGCCACATGCCCTCAACATTGGGAGGGTGCTTTGGGGTAGCCCCCCAAAACACCTTGTCCCCATGTTGATGAGGACAAGGGCCTCATCCCCACAACCCTGGCCGGTGGTTGTGGGGGTCTGCGGGCGGGGGGCTTATCGGAATCTGGAAGCCCCCTTTAACAAGGGGACCCCAAGATCCCGGCCCCCCCCTGTGTGAAATGGTAAGGGGGTACAAAAGTACCCCTACCATTTCACTAAAAAACTGTCAAAAATGTTCAAAATGACAAGAGACAGTTTTTGACAATTCCTTTATTTAAATACTTCTTCTTTCTTCTATCTTCCTTCATCTTCTGGTTCTTCTGGTTCTTCTGGCTCTTCTGGTCCTTCCTCCGGCGTTCTCGTCCAGCATCTCCTCCGCGGCGTCTTCTATCTTCTTCTCCTCGGGCCGCTCCGCACCAATGGCATGGGGGGAGGCTCCCGCTCTTCTCTTCATCTTCTTCATCTTCTTCTCTTCTTCTTTTCTTCTCTTCTTCTCTTCTTCTCTTCTTCATTTTCTTCTCCGGCCCGCTACGCACCCATGCTGGCATGGAGGGAGGCTCCCGCTGTGTGAGGGCGCTCCTCGTCTGACAGTTCTTAAATAACGGGGGCGGGGCCACCCGGTGACCCCGCCCCCTCTGACGCACGGTGACTTGACGGGACTTCCCTGTGACATCACGGGGAATGCCACAGGGAAGTCCCGTCATGTCCCGTGCGTCAGAGGGGGGCGGGGTCACGGGGTGGCCCCGCCCCCGTTATTTAAGAACTGTCAGACGAGGAGCGCCGTCACACAGCGGGAGCCTCCCTCCATGCCAGCATGGGTGCGGAGCGGCCCAGAGAAGAAAGGAGGAAGAACCAGAAGAGCCAGAAGAACCAGAAGAACCAGAAGATGAAGGAAGATAGAAGAAAGAAGAAGTATTTAAATAAAGGAATTGTCAAAAACTGTCTCTTGTCATTTTTAACATTTTTGACAGTTTTTTAGTGAAATGGTAGGGGTACATTTGTACCCCCTTACCATTTCACACAGGGGGGGGGCCGGGATCTGGAGGTCCCCTTGTTAAAGGGGGCTTCCAGATTCCGATAAGCCCCCCGCCCGCAGACCCCCACAACCACCGGCCAGGGTTGTGGGGATGAGGCCCTTGTCCTCATCAACATGGGGACAAGGTGCTTTGGGGGGCTACCCCAAAGCACCCTCCCAATGTTGAGGGCATGTGGCCTGGTACGGTTCAGGAGGGGGGGGTCCGCACTCTCGTCCCCCCCTCTTTTCCTGCGGCCTGCCAGGTTGCGTGCTCGGATAACGGTCTGGTATGGATTTTTGCGGGGACCCCACGCCGTTTTTTTTTTTTTTTTTGGCACGGGGTTCACCTTAAAATCCATACCAGACCTGAAGGGTCTGGTATGAAATTTAGGGGGAACCCCACGTCATTTTTTTTTTAAATTTTGGCCGGGGTTCCCCTTAATATCCATATCAGACCTGAAGGGCCTGGTATGGAATTTAGGGGGACTCCTACGTCTTTTTTTTTTTTTTAATTTCGTGGTTCCCCTTTGGGGAATTCCCATGCCGTTTTTATCAATGAACTTCTATGTGTATTGTCGGCAATGCAATAGCCGCGGTAGTTTTATGTCATTTTGCTATCAGACTGTTCTAAACACAGGAAACATGCGCCCCTTTACAGGCATACTATAGACACCCCCCAGGTACGAAATTTAAAGGGATATTACACTTTTATTGTTTGACTTTAAGCATTATTAAAATCACTGCTCCTGAAAAAACGGCCGTTTTTAAAAAATTTTTTTGCATTGATCCATGTCCCCTGGGGCAGGACCCAGGTCCCCAAACACTTTTTATGACAATAACTTGCATATTAGCCTTTAAAGTTAGCACTTTTGATTATTCATGTTCGTGTCCCATAGACTTTAACGGTGTTCGCGTGTTCGAACAAACTTTTTTCCTGTTCGCATGTTCTGGTGCGAACCGAACAGGGGGGTGTTCTGCTCATCCCTATTCACTAAACTACCCCCCTCTAATAACCAAAATTGTAAAGGAGTTGGAGGCTTGGGGGACCCTACCTCTCTCGCTGTTTGGGAGATGCCACCTTTTTAAAATGGTATCTTTTGCACGCTTGCTCTACCCAATGCAGACCATACCTCTTTTACTAAAACACTCAGATATTCCAAAACTTCAGAAAGCCTTAACTGCTTTCATATGGTCTCGCAAGAAACCCCGCATAGCGCTGCAGAAACTATGTCTCCCGAAGGGCGAGGGCGGGGCGGGACTGCCCAACCTGCATTTCTACAACCTGGCGTGTTTACTTAGGCATGGCCTAGATTGGTTAACTGGAGGTTCTAAATATTCTAACTTCACCATAGAAGAGGCTATGGTGCACCTGTATGACCTTTCGGCCATCCTCCACTCCAATCCCAATGCTCTACCCCCCCACCTCAAAACAAGTGTACTTATTAGGGATACGGTCATTGCCTTGAGAGAAGTAAGAAAGCTACTCAAACTGCCATCCAGCATCTCCAACCACTTCAAAATCCAAGGCAACCCTATGTTCCTTCCATCTATCATCCATAAAGCTTTTGGCCAATGGAAACTTAAATGTCTTACCAATGTCTCGTCCTTTTATCTCAACAAGCCTGGCGAATTCAAACCCTTTCAAACCCTGATGCGGGAATTCTTTTAACCCCCAGCTCATGTTTTCTTCCATCACCAACTCGTTGATTATCTCAAGTCCTGTTCTGGTCCTAACTCCAATCCACTCGAAACATCCTGTATTGACACTCTTCTTAAAAGCAATAATTATTCTATCTCTAATATCTACTCCTGTCTCATACAACATCAAACACGGAAATATGGTCTCAAACCTTTTCAAAAATGGTCACATATATTGGGAGACGAAACTCTGCCAGAAAAGATCCTTGAGGGATACAGAACTATCCGCAATCTTACCACATCCGAAACATGGAGGGAGATGCAACTCAAAATCATTCACAGGGCTTATTTTCCGTTTCGCTTCAACAAGGCAGACCCCACTCAAGCGCAATGTTCCTGGTGTACCCTACCTCGCCCCACCTTGCTACATCGTCTCTGGGACTGTACTAAGATTGATACTTATTGGAATGAGGTGATAACCTACATTAACGAAGTCCACAAAACCCAGCTGACTAAGGACTGTCTCTTCTGCCTGTTTAGTATACCTCCTTCACCCTCCTCGCCAACGAGGGTTTCACAAAATATTCCACAATGGGCTCACCTGTGTCTTCTAGTGGCTCACAGAACTATTATGTCTCACTGGATCTCAGCGACACCACCTACTCTATCAATGTTTAAAAAAGCCCTGGCCTCACTCTTCCATCTGGAGAGATTAGTTACCATCACCCTTAATTTTCGATCGACTTTACGTTTTTTTAAGAGATGGACAAAATACATCGAAGCTACATTCGCTCCACAGGCACTAATAGATATAATGCACCCATTCCGATACACAAACTGGTACTTAACAAGAGATCTCACCAATTCACTTGGTAGCCTCAAAATACCTCCCACCCCGGACTCCTTTACCTTTAAGCCGCCGTAGGATACCCACAAATCCACTTTGCTCCTTAGCATCCACTTTTCCACATTTTTTATTATTTCTTTATCATAGTAAGCTTAGTCAGGGTAGTTAATATTCCCTGACCAATATATCCCATGCCCAGCCAGGTATGTACAGACGCTGCCTCCACTCCTGAAGGTGTCTAGATGTTAAGTTTCCATATTCTGAGCGAAGTTAAGCTCAATAATGTTGACAAAATGGTAAATGTGAATTTCCTTGACTTCCCCTTTCTCTACCCCCCCCCTTTCTTTATTTTATTTGATAGAAGAATTTCTTGCTGTCTGAAGATTTTTGATTGTAAATGCTTGATAACCATTATTATACTCTGTTGTATACTATTGTATGCTGTAAAACCCAATAAACATTTTTCAAAAAAAAAAAAAAATCTACCAGCGCTACATACTCCCCCCACTACAATAGAGGTTGTCTCCAACGTCTGTCCAAAATAATAATAAAAATAACTTCCAAGCCTGGGAGTAGGTATTTGAGCTTAAAACTTGGATTTAGATAAAGAAGAAGGTAAGATAGTAGAAAGACATTATAAGATTAACATCTATAAAACAATATGTTCACGTCCGTAAACAAAACCATCCTATGACTGTACATAACCTCACTATCTATCTAGCTGAAAAGCCTAACAGCTTGATAGGAGATCAAATGGTTCCTGAAAAGGAAAACATATTAAACACACATTCGACCTATACAACTTCAGAAGCAAAGCCTCATTTGAAAAATGAAACTCTCTTCCCATAATCTACACCAAAATAATCTTTAGGAGTCCATCCCTGTATATACTTTTTTTTTTTTTTTTAAATGAAAGAAATCGAGGGGCGTGGCTTGACCTCGTAGAGAATGGCTGCTTAACTTCAGAGCTCTGCTGACAGGGATAGAAATCTGAATTTTAAAGACGGTCAACGGCCTCCCAAACACCCGAAAAGCGATGGGTCCATCCTCTAGAACTTCGTCGACCTCCCGGTCCCGTTCTCCCCGTGAAATACCGGCAAGATCCAGTCAGAACATCCCGGAGATGTTCCGGGCACAGATGGGAACTTCGGCGCCGGCTCCCACCTCACGGAGCCAGCATCAGCATCCTCCTCACTCTAATGCTGCTGCCTCTCCATCTCACGCTGAACTCAATGACAGGGGAATTCTCCTCACTCCTCATCAGCATCCGAGCCTGAGCGATCTCAGATCCGTAGCTGAGGACATTAAGGACACCCTGACAGCAGCAATCTCAGATTTAAAAATTGAAATCCAAGCTATTACAGGCAGAGTTCAGGCGGTGGAACAAACGACTGCCCTTCATTCATCCAAGATCCGTCACCAGCATCTGGCAATTGACACACATACACGGCAATTAAGAGATGTCAATCGCCACTTGGAAGATTTAGACAATCGCGGCAGACGCCATAACCTCAGGCTGAGAGGTTTGCCTGAAACAGTGGATGCGGATCACCTTCAAAGTGAAGTTATTCATATCTTTAATAACATACTCGGCAGACCCAGAGAGGTTCCTATTGCGATGGAAAGAATCCACCGTGCCCTGCGACCGAAGGGAAAAGACTCTGACCCGCCTAGGGATGTGGTATGCTGATTTATTGACTACCGTTTGAAGGAAGACATTCTGAGGGCTGCACGTTCCCTGACCCCTTTACTACATAACGGCACAGAACTTCGTCTATTCCAGGATTTATCAAACATAACCTTGCAGCGCAGAAGGGAACTGCAACCCCTTCTGACAGTACTCCGGGCTAAAGGTATAATTTACCGCTGGAAGTTCCCTTTTGGTTTGGCGGCAACAGTACAAGGACGCTCAGCTCTCCTCAGAGTCCCTGAGGATCTACATTCCTTCTGTGACACGCTCGGAATCCCTCTCATGGAGGTCCCAGATTGGTACGCGGAATTTCGTACCCCTACAGCATCTAAAGCACCTTCCAGGAGTGAAGCAATGGAGACCCAACATACAAGCTACAGAAGACACCGTTCGCCATCGGAACCGAGAATTCATCAACCCGACCCGCAGTCTCCTTCCATCTACAGCCCGACGAAACCTCCACGCTCCAGAAGAGCTAGAAGAGATCGGTGAACACAGATGGCATCTGCAACATAGACTGAAAGATTTCCTCTGACTGTTCATGTGCCGTTTTTAGAGTATTGAAAGTTCATGCCCCGGCTGGTAATATGTTCCTAAAGTATTTCAATATGTTAAGTTTAGTTTATGTAGATCATAGTTCATACACACAGGCATATCTATATCCCCCTTAACGCTGACTATCAAAGCAGCGCTTTGCCTGCATGGTTTGTTCTGTCACACCTTACTCTCCAATACAGCCCTACACTAGCAGTTCCACCCTTCATTAGAGCTTTATTATAATTAAATTCTTATGTGGCTGTATTTTCCAATCTAGTGAGGTATAGTGTCATCAGAGATCTCCAATCTACTTTATCTCTCCTTCCTCTAGCTGATCGGTACACTGACAGTTTAACAGGGTTTCATCCCGCTCCGATTACACGGATTGATAATTATAACTGCAAATATGCCCTTCTTTTACACACAACAGGCTGCTAGTAATATTCATTGACACCCCTATTTTGATCCTGTATTAACTCTCTGTTCCTCTTAGATAGCAACTACATTAGTAGATAACTACTAGAACTACCACACAATCTTATTGCCATGACAACCAGCTGTTCATCGCTCTATTGGTTGCTGTCTTTCGGCGCGAATTCATGAGAGGAGCCAAGGTCTGAGGTAAAAAGTTCTCCCCCACCATGACTCATGCAGTCGCTCATTGGCTCTCACAAGGTTAGAGACCTGACTTGTTACCGTGGTGACACACTGCAGACCTCTCTCCCCTGCCTCCACACAAGCACCTCCCATAGGAGGATGCCTGTGTCATCCCAGCCTGAGATGGTTGTGACACATGATTCATCTCCTTAGTAGTCCTAACATCACCTTATCTGTCATGAATTACGCAAAGATTAGGGCACTCACTACCCTGTATGGTTATATAGAACATATCCTTGCGAGTGCCTTTCCCTGACTAGACAGCTGTCTACACACCAAAAACGGAACTGACAGGCTTCCCAGATAAAGGCACTCTAAGGGACTTTCACAGACACTGATCTTTCTCATATATTCATCCCCTCCTATCCACTGAGATATGCTCCCAAATAGCATAACGATCTACATGGATACTTTGTTTTATTAATTATTTTGACAAGCTTCTTCATAGCCTTCAGGGGTAGTTCATTATTAATTAGTGCAGGCACGGTTTATCTATCTTAAGAGATAATACTTTCTACCTATGTTGAATACTCTGATCTGCAAACTGTTCAAGTTTTCTGGCTGACTGTTTAACTGAATTATTACATAGACTTTTGCGTTATGAATATCTGCGCCTCACCAGATGTTTATTTTATGTGCTACTCATGGGGATTTTTATTTCTTTTATTTCTTTTATTTTTCTGTTTCTTTTTGGTTTTTTTTCTCATTCTTTCCTCTCACTTAACGATCACCAGGGGAACGATCTCACAAAATATGTCATTAACTTAATGTTTCATCTGACCATACACCTAATTCTTTATCTGCTTTTCGCAAATCTGACCCATGCTGTTTCTCCAAATCCACTGAGAAAGTTAATAGGCGGCATTCACAGCAATCTAAATGCAACCATTTCACACATGGACCGTCTTCAGTCCATGCCTTCTTCCTACATCTATCCCATATGTCAGCAGCTCTTGTCCCTTATTGACAGGTTTTACTTTTCTCTACGTTACCGTTTGGTCACCTTCCCAAACAGTGGTTTCAATTGATTACCTGATTTCTTCACTCAACCCTCCTTTAAACCACCACTGACCCATTCCGGTACCATATATCACGAGTGTATACTCGTACATAGCCTAGCGAGCAGGCATCGCTAGTCCCCGGATTACTTTCCACTACCTATAACCCCTAACAACACTACACAGTGGTCTTCACAGTTTCCTCTCCCCCGCATACCCAATATCCCTCACATCACTCTCTACTCCTGAACAATCTACTTTCATCCTGAATAGAATCTCATCACTCTCCTAGAGCACACCTTCCACACATAAGAGCATAAGGCACAAGTCCAACTACTGTTCTTTTTCTGCCACACATACACCTGCACCGCGGACTATATTCAGTAAACACCACTCCAGTCTAACTCACAACACCTCCCAAATTACAGAATGACACCGGTCTCACACAATTCTACACCAATATCTCACCACAAAGCCACTACTAAACTAGTCTCGCTCAACGCACGGGGACTAAATGTCCCTGAGAAACGTACACAAGTTCTCCTTTCTATGCATAAACTCAAGGCAGACATTATATACATCCAAGAAACGCATTTCAAAACGGACTCTATCCCCAAATTCTACGACTTACGTTATCCAACAGCTTTTCATGCTACCAACAAACAATCAAAAACAAAAGGAGTTTCTATCCTTATCTCAAAACAGTGTCCACTCATAATCAAAGACACTCTAGCGGATGAAGATGGAAGATTTCTTTTTGTCAAAGGTTCACTTTTCGGTAAACCTTTAACCTTAGCAAACATATACGCCCCCAACATTAAACAAGTCCCGTTCTTCCGACACACACTGCAATTGCTCGCATCGTTTCAAGAGGGTATACTATTAACTGGAGGAGATTTTAATGTTCCCTTAAACCCAATACAGGATACATCTTCGGGTGCATCCAAATTACCCTTCTCAGCGTTACGAGCAATTAAACAATGTTTTCAAGAATTGACATTACATGACGCATGGCGTACTTTAAACCCCTCAACTAAAGATTACACTTTTTTCTCCAACCCACATGGCAGCTACTCCAGACTTGACTATTTCTTTATTTCACAAAACGATCTCCCCATGCTCAAGCACACCTCCATCGAACCAATGTACATATCAGATCACCACCCGATAACCATGTCCTTGGAGGTTCCATCCAAACATACTCGCTCACAAATATGGCGTCTTGATCCCTCACTGCTGACAGACATTTCAATTGTGTCTACTATACACGACAATCTAAAACTTTATTTCCAGGATAACGACTCCTTGGACATATCCCCAATGATAAAATGGGAAGCCCACAAATGCACCATACGGGGAAAATTAATAGCTATCGCTTCCAAGAGAAGACGAGAAAGACAAGCGCATATTTCTATCCTTTCCAAACGCATACAGAATTTAGAAAAAATACATAAGAAAACTCGAGCGCTCTCCACGCTTGAGGAACTTACTCAGGTGAGGACAGAGTTGAAAGAAGTGTTACATAAACAAATAAAACGCAAATACATATTATCACAAAAAATATTCTACGAACATGGCAACAAATCCGGTAAAATTCTAGCCAGAGCCCTCCGTGCAAAACGATCATCTACAACACTTCATTCCATTAATGACCCTTCGTGTTCTAAAGTAACGTCTAATACACTGATAGCAGACCAATTTGTGAATTATTTCTCGCAGCTCTATAATATCAATCCTCATCAACCCACGATAAACAATGATCGTAGAACACACTTGATTAAAGAGTTCCTAGCCCAACATGGTCCCAAACCCATTTCTGATGCAGAAGCTTCGCATCTAGAACGTCCCATCTCTAAGGACGAACTAGAGACTGTGCTCAAACAACTCAAAACAGGCAAAAGTCCAGGTCCAGATGGCCTAACAGCAGGATACTATAAGGAATTCATAGCTACGCTTTATCCTCACTTCTTAAATGCTTTCAACTCCCTTTCATCCGAGAACCCCCCTCCCAGAGATCTTCTCACAGCTCACATAGTGGTTATTCCAAAACCTGATAAAGATCCAAATTTAGTTCACAATTAAAGACCAATATCTCTACTAAATGTTGACCTGAAAATATATGCAAAAATTTTGGCTAATAGACTTTTACCCCTTCTCCCTGGCCTTATCTCCTTGGACCAAGTTGGTTTTGTCCCAGGTAGAGAGGCAAGGGACAACACCCTAAAGGCAATTAGTATTCACAATTGGCTGACTTCAAAGAAACAACC
The DNA here is from genome assembly GCA_037952925.1 of Lithobates clamitans. Taxonomy (NCBI): domain Eukaryota; kingdom Metazoa; phylum Chordata; class Amphibia; order Anura; family Ranidae; genus Lithobates; species Lithobates clamitans. The sequence continues at coordinate 271,592 of JBBGZY010001040.1, read as the reverse complement.
GGGATTCCTTCTCTCCCTTGATGCGGAGAAGGCATTCGACAGGGTAGCCTGGGACTACCTAAAAGAGGTCCTAACACACATTGGCATACGAGATCGCATGCTACAAATTATTCTTGCTCTATACTCCACCCCAACTGCCAAAGTCCGGATAAATGGACACCTGTCGAATGCCTTCTCCATATCTAACGGTACAAGACAAGGATGCCCACTCTCTCCGCTTATTTTTGTCTTGGCACTGGAACCATGTCTAACGCATCTAAAAAACAATCCAAACGTTAAAGGAATAACCATCGGAAAATCTACCTATAAATTAGCGGCATTTGCGGATGACATCCTACTATTCCTGAAAGAGCCACACATTACGCTACCCAATCTCCTCAAAGATCTCACTCTCTTTGAAAATCTCACATATCTTAAAATTAACTTCCCTAAATCAGAGGCCCTAAATATCACTCTACCACCAGATATAGTGAAACAATGTCAAACTAATTTCCCTTTCATATGGAAACCGAGCGCCATTAAATACCTTGGGGTCTACATTCCAACCTCGCTATCGGACTTATACAGCAAAAACTATACTCCCATTATCCAAAATATTCAAAAAGACCTCAACACTTGGTCAAGGGGTTTGTTCTCATGGTTTGGCAGAGTCTCCATTATAAAAATGACTATAATGCCAAAATTACTATACCTGCTCCAAACAATCCCAGTGTCTCTACCACAAACTTTTTTTAATGCGTACCGCAAATCCTGTATGAAATTCATCTGGAACGATAAGCGACCTAGAATGAGTTTCAACAGAATGACCGTACCCAAAATGAAAGGTGGATTAGGCCTACCGGATCTTCGAAAATACTATTGGGCCTGTCAACTCTCTCGAATAGTGGACTGGAATGTTCACCCTAAAACTAAAGCGTGGATCGCAATTGAACAAGCCTTCTCACAAATCCCGATCCATAACCTACCCTGGATTCACCCTCGCCACATCTCTCCACATTGCAAACAACATCCCCTTATCGATACGACACTGAATTCCTTTAAAAAGACATGTAAAAATTTGCACATTTCCTCCTCTCCAGGCCCTCTCACGCCAATCAAACATAACCCAGACTTTCCACCAGGCAATGATGATTCGTTCCTTCATCACATAGGATCCCAGACAAGGATGACAGCGGGAGATTTCTTCGCTAAGGGGAATATTAAACCGCTGTCCTCATTGAACTCCCAAGAAACGAATCACCAGATCCCTTTCTGGTCTTATATGCAACTCAGACATTTTCTTCTTGATCCCCAAACTAGGGCTGCATACTCAAGAAACCAATCACACTTTGAATCCCTTTGCTCTGCCACTGAACCCCAAAGACACCTGATATCCACCATATACTTGAACCTCTTTCTCGAGCATACTCCTAAAACAAATATAGCTAGTGCAAAATGGGAAAAAGATCTTTCCATCCACCTCTCTGATAAGGAATGGGAAAAGATATACTCTAACATACACAAAGGCTCCATTAATGTAACAACTCAAGAAAACGGATACAAGCTTTTCTCCAGATGGTACAAAACGCCTCTCAAGTTACACACCATTAATCCAGAGATCCCATCTAATTGTTGGAGATGTAATGACAAAAACGGATCACTCCTTCACATATGGTGGGACTGCCCTGCGATTTCTGCCTTCTGGACTAAAGTTTTTCACCTCTCCTCCCAAATCACTACACTTCAGCTAGAATTCTCTCCAGCACAAGCCCTCTTACACCACTCCTCCCTACCAATGAAAACTTATCACAAATCCCTAGCACTACATCTAATCAATGCTGCCAAACTCTGTATCCCAGTTCTCTGGAGATCTCCCAACCCACCCACAATCGCAGACTGGTTCAAAAGAGTAAACAAAATAGCTGAAATGGAGGAACTTGTACATCAAGCACAGGATTCCTATACTAAATACAGGAACACTTGGGCCTGTTGGCTACATTTCCGCACAACATCTGAATATACCCAATTAATCAATTAGGAACCCTCCTCCAGCACACCATTAGACACATCATACATCCCATCCCAACTGTCTATAGTCCTCCCTATAGTCGTGCATGAAACAAAATTCAGGAGGTAACTATATCATTACGCATACAGAATCCACTTCAAAAGCTCTATTATGCTTTTCTTCCTGGGACTTGGTCCTTCTGTAAAGATATTTCCCGTTAGACCCATGGCTGAGCCAGGGACGGGAAATAACTTTCCCCTACCTTCCCTTTGTATTTCTCACTATATTTTGACCACCATTTAATCGAAACTTTGCTATGTTAGATATCCATGGTTGTATGCTATGATTATATCTCTATCTACAGACATTACCCGACTTATGGACACCACGCAATAGGATCAATTTCACACTCTCACACAGACATAGTAATTAACGATTATTCCAAACACAATCCAACAAAAATCTCAGACTCATATACTAAGGCTATCATAGGCAATCTATTATAATACGGTTTTTACTCCTCTCTCCCTTTTTAATCTTTTTCGCCCTCAAAAATCAACATGTTTAAAAAATGTTTTACCTGCTTTACTATATGTTCTTTATATTTTCTGCCCACACTACTCTGTAATCCCATTTATCCACACACCAGATGTAATGTGTTTTTCAACAAATCCACAGTCGTAGATTTGAATACTTGTTAAAATACAACGTTGTACTCTCTGGACTGTTCCCTCTGTATAACACTATTGTCATTTTATCTCAAACCTTGCTTTTATGTACTACTTTTCTGTATGGATTTAACTTAATAAAGCTTTATTTAAATGAAAGAAATCCGGCTAGCAAAAAGAAGTCCTTGGATTTGAAACACTGAGATGAATATTTAGATCTTGACCACGAAGATCTCTATATACTGACACTAACTAACTAACTAACCCCAAAGTTTTTTTGTCCATAATTACCAATAAAATCGGGGATCTGGCAATGTCAGTGTCTTTCCCAGTTTATCTACGGTAGTGATGAAATACACAACGTCATCTTTTCCAGGCCTGCAGATGACCACTCTGTCAGCATAGATGTGCCAACCGAAATTCCAGTGCATAAAACATCCACTGAAACGTTCATCCATTTTAACAGAACATCCAGTCTTTCGGAAGGGCTTAGGCACAGACAAATAGTCCCAAACAGCTTCACTGTACCAAAGCTCCCGGTTAGTTTCAATCACTTGCATTATATCCTGAGGGACATAAGGGAACTCCAAACCATATTCCGTAGCTACACGCTTGTTCAACATTCTCTGCAAACGTGCAAGCTTGGGTAAGGATCTGTTTTTCCCCATGCCAGGAGGCACACATGAATCCAATGATTTGCTCACCATAGACCCAGCCGGTGTCTGAAGTGAACTAGCAACTTTTGACAATGTCTCATTTACAGTGCTGTGTGGCTCCACACAAGGTGACGTCTTCCCAGAACTCAGGGCTGTCCATTCAGGGAAAGTCATAGCAGAGGGGATATCTTCGCCTTGTGCCCATAACAGCTCTTGTGGCACAGTCTCAAATAGGTCATCATCACTGGAAAGATCCGACAAGGATTCTATTTCCGAATCTCCCAACTCTTCTGCTGGCAGATATTTATTTACAGTTCCAGATACATTCCCCATTAACTGCTCACCCGCTCCTGTCGTGGACTTTGTTGGATCCGGTTCGGGTAATCTCTGGGGTAGGCCTCGGCCACAGCCGCGGGAAGCCTTCACATATCCCACCTTCCTCTGAACAGGTACAACAGGGACAGGTGTGATAGAGGCAGAAATCAAGGTAATGTCCGCTGATGAGACGGTAACAGCAGTGTCTCTCTCCGGAACATTCTCGGCAAAAACAGGCAAAGTCACGGCCTGCTGTTCTCTTTCCGTAGCAGTAGCAGCTTCTACTGTGGCGGTACCTGTAGCCCAATCCATTCGATAAGCATGGGGCGACATGGTAGGTTGCTCCACCATAAACAGATATTCTCCACATTGCGGGCAGCGACTAAATGGACGGAGATGTACGGCCAGTCCTTCACATTTGTGGCAGATCATGCCCAGCCCTTCAATATCTCCGGCGGTATAAAGAACAAACCTCCCCTGCAGCTTCAGACGAATACCGGTATCTGTAAGCAGGGTTCCGGTCAGCACAGTACTCGGCACGGTGCTCGCAGGGAACATTCTTGGTCCCATAATTGGCTGCATCGCTGAAAAAGACATGGCCACACTCTGATCTTCTCAACACGATCACGAGGCCTCTCTTCTTCTCTGGCGCCAAACACATACACGCGTCCCACGCGTATCAAGTAGGATAAGCTCCTCCCACTTGTTCTTCTAATCACGTAGCTCCCGGGCTTTTACTGGCGCCCGCCGCCTCCGCAGTCAGAAAGAACGTCCTTTAGAATTGAACACTTGTAGTTGAATGCACTCCCCTTGTGGGATTCAATCTTTGCTCGCCTGGATAGGCCTCTCTCACTTGCCTAGCAGCCAGTACGTAGCACGAACAAAAGTCTCTGCCACAGACTCACTTGAAATAAAACCCGTACGATCCTCTGCCACAGGATGTATTGGTTTGCGATGAATGTCAGACACAGTACTTGGACCTTTAAGCCAACCATGGCAGTACTATGCAGTAAGATTACTTTAGGGTACGTCCTCCAACTGAGTCACCAGGCCCCTCTCCAGACCAGCACTCTGCATGATTCTTCTATGACGGGTCCTCCCCTGGGATCTTCTCGTTTGTCCAGCTTCTTCACTCGGGATAGACAGCTCAGGACCATTCCTCTGCTGCTGTGGTAGGCCCCAGACAGGCTTCTGGGCCCACCCACGCGCCCCAGCGACGTGGGCCTCCGGAACGAGGTGGTACTCTAACACATACCTGTTGAACCCCTAAACATGGCGTCTGTCCCATAAATACCATCTCCCAGAATGCAACTCGGAAGACCACCTCCACCGAGTTGTCTCCGGGACAGGGGAGCACTCATACGCTTCGACACGTTGCCTTTCCAACACCAGCTAACGGTGACAACGACACCCATCGGCACAGTGTGGAACTATGTGCAACTCAGCCAAGCTGGAACAGAGGCAAATCTAACTTCCTCTAATAAGCAACCCACAAGATTTACCTATCAGATGGTAGATTAAAAATCTACCAGCACTATATATATATAATCAAATATACTGCCACTAGCTGAATAACCTGCCTGTTTAATCTAAATCACACTATCTCTCCGTTCACGCCAACAACACTACACAGGGCTGCCATGTAGGCAGCCTTATATAGTATGGGGTGTGGACTTAGTCCCCCTGAGCCATGATTGGATCTATTAGCAGAGGGCACTGGGATTGGCCAAAGCATGCAGTTCAGGTGTATGCTTTGGACAATCATCATACAGCAATGCACTGCAATCTCGCAGTGCATTATGGGGCGTTCTGTGGGCGCTCTAATTCCCCGCGAATACCCCATGATGTTCGTTCTTCGGCGAACGGGCGAACAACCGATATTCGAGTCGAACTTATGTTCGACCCAAACATTGAGCTCATCCTTAGTAGTGAGTGTACAGCTTGTATTATGCCCTGTACACACGGTCAGACTTTCCGACGGAAAATGTGCGATCGGAGCTTGTTGCCGGAAATTCCGGCCATGTGTAGGCTCCATCTGACTTTTTCCATCGGAATTTCCGACACACAAAGTTTGAGAGCTGGATCTAAAATTTTCCGACAACAAAATCCGTTTTCCAAACATAAGAGCAGCACTGGCTATTGAACTTTTTTCTCGGCTCGTCGTACGTGTTGTACGCCACAGCATTCTTGACGTTTGGAATTTCTGACCAACTTTGTGTGACCATGTGTATGCAAGACAAGTTTGAGCCAACATCCGCAGGAAAAAAAAAATGGATTTTGTTGTCGGAATGTCCGATCGTGTGTACAGGGCATAACAGTGTAAATTTGCTGTCCCCTCAAAATAACTCAACACACAGCCATTAATGTGTAAACTGCCGGCAACAAAAGTGAATACACCCCTAAGTGAAAATTTCAAAATTGGGACAAAAGTGTCAATACCTTGTGTGGCCACCATTATATTCCAGCACTGCCTTAACCCTCTTTTAGCAAGGTAGTGGTCGTCTTGGAGGTGTGTTTGGGGTCGTTATGTTGGAATATTGCCCTGAGGTCCAGTCTCCAAAGGGAGGAGATCATGCTCTGCTTCAGCATGTCACAGTACATGTTGGCATTCATGGTTCCTTCAATGAACTGTAGCTCCCCATTGTGGGCAACTCTCATGCAGCCCCAGACCATGACACTCCCACCACCATGCTTGACTGTAGGCAAGACACACTTGTCTTTGTACTCCTCACCTGGTTGCTCCCACACACGCTTGACACCATCTGAACCAAATACGTTTATCTTGGTCTCATCAGACCACAGGACATGGTTCCAGTAATCCATGTCCTTAGTCTGCTTGTCTTCAGCAAACTGTTTGCAGGCTTTCCTGTGCATCATCTTTAGAAGATGCTTCCTTCTGGGAAGACAGCCATGCAGACCAATTTGATGCAGTGTGCGGTGTATGGTCTGAGCAATGACAAGCTGACCCCACCATCCCTTCAACCTCTGCAGCAATGCTGGCAGCACTCATACCTCTATTTTTCAAAGACAACCTCTGGATATGACGCTGAGCATGTGCACTCAACTTCTTTGGTTGACCATGGCGAGGCCTGTTCTGAGTGGAACTTGTCCTCTTAAACTGCTGTATTGTCTTGGCCACCGTGCTGCAGCTCAGTTTCAGGGTCTTGGCAATCTTCTTATAGCCTAGGCCATCTTTATGTAGAGCAACAATCTTTTTTCAGATCCTCAGATAGTTCTTTGCCATGAGGTGCAATGTGTGTGAGCGATAACACCAAATTTAACACATCTGCTCCCTATTCACACCTGAGACCTTGTAACACTAACGAGTCACATGACACCGGGGAGGGTAAATGGCTAGTTGGGCCTAAATCCCTTAGTTTGGACTTTTTCGCTTAGGGATGTACTCACTTTTGTTGCCAGCGGTTTAGACATTAATAGCTGTGTGTTGAGTTATTTTGAGGGGACAGCAAATTTACACTGTTATACAAGCTGTACACTCACTACTTACTACCCTCTACATTGTAGCAAAGTGTCATTTCTTCAGTGTTGTCACATGAAAAGATATAATAAAATATTTACAAAAATGTGAGGGGTGTACTCACTTTTGTGAGATACTGTATATAGCACCAACATTTGGCATTTACACAGAGTGTACCAGGTGTGCTTGGGCATATCATAATCACCTAGTGTGCATTAGCATTATCGCTCTGTGTAGCAGCGGGGAAATGGGAAAGATCTGCCTCTTACCGGCTCTGCCATAAGAGAAGTGCTTACGCACTTTTCTTTCACTGTGCCGGCAGGGAGATTAATGTCCCTGGACCATATTAACAGTATGTAGACACACCCACATGTGTGTTTGAGCTTTGGGGTGCACACCCTAATGCAATAGGTTGCACACGCCTATGGTACCAACAATTTATGCAGCGCTTTACATACTGTATATATTGTACATTCAAATCAATCCCTGCCCCCAGGGAGCTTACAATCTGAGGAGGATGGGATTCAGACCTATCATAGACCATAGCTTTGTATGTATTGAAGCCAAGGCATGAAAAGGCAGCCCCATAGCTTTTATTTTATTACATTTTTTTTTTCAACATTATGCCTTCTATAAGCCCTTTAGTAAAATCTGTGTTAGTAGAAGGTCATAGTAGTCTCCTGATTTGGGAACCCTAGACAGGAACTTAGCAGGTGGGCTTCACTGTAAGGCTGGTTTCACACAGGCGTTCTCCTTAACTGCTTTAGCTCCAGAAGATTTTACCCCCTTCCTGACCAGAGCACTTTTTGCGATTTGGCACTGTGTCGCTTTAACTGACAATTGCACAGTCGGGCACAGTTGTACCCAACCAAAATTGATGTCCTCTATTTTTTCCCACAAACAGAGCTTTCTTTTGGTGGTATTTGATCACCTCTGCGGTTTTTATATTTTGTGCTATAAACAAAAAAAAGTGACAATTTTGAAAATAAAGCAATATTTTTTACTTTTTGTTATAATACAGTAAATATCCCCCAAAAATATATAAAAAACAATTTTTTTCCTCAGTTTAGGCCGATATGTATTCTTCTTCTTCTACATATTTTTGGTAAAAAAAAATTACAATATTATCAATAGTATATTGATGATTGGTTTGAGCAAAATTTATAGTGTCTACAAAATAGGGGATAGTTTTATGGCATTTTTATTATAATTTTTTTTTTATTGGTAATGGTGGGGATCTGCAATTTTTTTGAGACTGCAACATTATGGCGGGCACATCAGACATCCGATCTAATCCGCTGGATGAATGGGGAATGGATACCCCATCCATCTGTTTTTTTGGCAGAGGGGATTTGATCAGATACCAGCGGGTGTCAGCAGACACATGCCTGCTGATATCTGCCGCTCCATAGAGAGCAATGGCTGGTCCAATTAGGTCCGCATGAAAAAAACGTGTGAAACCAGCCCAAGGCCCCTATCACACGGGCTTTCCGGTCGGGTCTGCCTGTCAGTTCTTCAGACGGACCTGATCGGACCATGCAGTCTCCTCTATGGAGCGGCAGATGTCAGCAGACACATGTCCACCATCTGATCCAATCCTGTCTGCAAAATCCAGATGGATGGTGGTCCTATTTTCCATCTGGCAGATCAGATCGGAAAGGATCAGAGGAAAACGGACAGGCAGTCTATTTCCACCTGATTTCCCTATAGAGGAGAGTTTGACTGTGTCTGTGTCCAGTCTGCACAATGAGCGATCCCCCGCTGAACAAGTGGAATCCATTGAACAGAGACAACCATGTGAAAGGGACCTTAAAGGAATAATCAACCAGAATTGATATGTCAGTGTTTGGCAGATTATAAAGAGTCTTCGGAACACCAGTTGTAAGATTTCTTCCCTAGAAGGTCTGTGTGCTTGCAAAACAGCAAAGGAGGTCCTACTAAGTTTTTATACTTTTATTTATCTATTTCATAACTGTAGTAGTAACCCCCTTAAGGGCTGCTAGGTGATGTGGCCCACCTGTCAACTAGGGATGAGCCGAACACCCCCCTGTTCGGTTCGCACCAGAACATGCGAACAGGAAAAAAATTCGTTCGAACACGCGAACGCCGTTAAAGTCTATGGGACACGAACATGAATAATCAAAAGTGCTAATTTTAAAGGCTAATATGCAAGTTATTGTCATAAAAAGTGTTTGTGGACCCGGGTCCTCCCCCAGGGGACATGAATCAATGCAAAAAAAAGTTTTAAAAACGGCAGTTTTTTCAGGAGCAGTGATTTTAATAATGCTTAAAGTCAAACAATAAAAGTGTAATATCCCTTTAAATTTCATACCTGGGGGGTGTCTATAGTATGCCTGTAAAGGGGCGCATGTTTCCCGTGTTTAGAACAGTCTGACAGCAAAGTGACATTTGGAAGGAAAAAACACATTTAAAACTACCGCGGCTATTGCATTGCCGACAATACACATAGAAGTTCATTGATAAAAACGGCATGGGAATTCCCCACAGGGGAACCCCGAACCAAAAAAAAAAAAAAAAAATGATGTGGGGGTCCCCCTAAATTCCATACAAGGCCCTTCAGGTCTGGTATGGATATTAAGGGGAACCCCAGCCAAAATGTAAAAAAAAAATTGACGTGGGGTTCCCCCTAAATTCCATACCAGACCCTTCAGGTCTGGTATGGATTTTAAGGGGAACCCCGCGCCAAAAAAAAAAAAAAAAAAAGGCGTGGGGTCCCCCTAAAAATCCATACCAGACCCTTATCCGAGCACGCAACCTGGCAGGCTGCAGGAAAAGAGGGGGGACGAGAGTGCGGCCCCCCCCCCCTCCTGAACCGTACCAGGCCACATGCCCTCAACATTGGGAGGGTGCTTTGGGGTAGCCCCCCAAAACACCTTGTCCCCATGTTGATGAGGACAAGGGCCTCATCCTCACAACCGTGGCCGGTGGTTGTGAGGGTCTGCGGGCGGGGGGCTTATCGGAATCTGGAAGCCCCCTTTAACAAGGGGACCCCCAGATCCCGGCCCCCCCCCTGTGTGAAATGGTAAGGGGGTACTTACCCCTACCATTTCACTAAAAAACTGTCAAAAATGTTAAAAATGACAAGAGACAGTTTTTGACAATTCCTTTATTTAAATGCTTCTTCTTTCTTCTATCTTCCTTCATCTTCTTCTGGTTCTTCTGGCTCTTCTGGTTCTTCCTCCGGCGTTCTCGTCCAGCATCTTCTCCGCGGCGTCTTCTATCTTCTTCTCCTCGGGCCGCTCCGCACCCATGGCATTGAGGGGAGGCTCCCGCTCTTCTCTTCATCTTCTTCTCTTCTTCATCTTCTTCTTCATCTTCTTCTTCTTCTTTTTCTTCTTCTTCCTTCTTCCTTCTTCTCTTCTTCCTGTCTTCTCCGGGCCGCTCCGCAATCCATGCTGTGGCATGGAGGGAGGCTCCCGCTGTGTGACGGCGTCTCTTCGTCTGACGGTTCTTAAATAACGGGGGGCGGGGCCACCCGGTGACCCCGCCCCCTCTGACGCACGGTGACATGACGGGACTTTCCTGTGGCATTCCCCGTGACGTCACAGGGAAGTCCCTCAAGTCACCGTGCGTCAGAGGGGGGCGGGGTCACCGGATGGCCCCGCCCCCCGTTATTTAAGAACCGTCAGACGAAGAGACGCCGTCACACAGCGGGAGCCTCCCTCCATGCCAGCATGGCTGCGGAGCGGCCCGGAGAAGACAGGAAGAAGAGAAGAAGGAAGAAGAAGAAGAAGAAGAAGATGAAGAAGAAGATGAAGAAGAGAAGAAGATGAAGAGAAGAGCGGGAGCCTCCCCTCATGCCATGGGTGCGGAGCGGCCCGAGGAGAAGAAGATAGAAGACGCCGCGGAGAAGATGCTGGACGAGAACGCCGGAGGAAGAACCAGAAGAGCCAGAAGAACCAGAAGAAGAAGAAGATGAAGGAAGAAAGAAGAAAGAAGAAGCATTTAAATAAAGGAATTGTCAAAAACTGTCTCTTGTCATTTTTAACATTTTTGACAGTTTTTTAGTGAAATGGTAGGGGTAAGTACCCCCTTACCATTTCACACAGGGGGGGGGCCGGGATCTGGGGGTCCCCTTGTTAAAGGGGGCTTCCAGATTCCGATAAGCCCCCCGCCCGCAGACCCTCACAACCACCGGCCACGGTTGTGAGGATGAGGCCCTTGTCCTCATCAACATGGGGACAAGGTGTTTTGGGGGGCTACCCCAAAGCACCCTCCCAATGTTGAGGGCATGTGGCCTGGTACGGTTCAGGAGGGGGGGGGCCGCACTCTCGTCCCCCCCTCTTTTCCTGCGGCCTGCCAGGTTGCGTGCTCGGATAAGGGTCTGGTATGGATTTTTAGGGGGACCCCACGCCTTTTTTTTTTTTTTTTTTTGGCGCGGGGTTCCCCTTAAAATCCATACCAGACCTGAAGGGTCCAGAACATGCGAACAGGAAAAAAGTTCGTTCGAACACGCGAACACCGTTAAAGTCTATGGGACACGAACATGAATAATCAAAAGTGCTAATTTTAAAGGCTAATATGCAAGTTATTGTCATAAAAAGTGTTTGGGGACCTGGGTCCTGCCCCAGGGGACATGGATCAATGCAAAAAAAAGTTTAAAAACGGCCGTTTTTTCAGGAGCAGTGATTTTAATAATGCTTAAAGTCAAACAATAAAAGTGTAATATCCCTTTAAATTTCGTACCTGGGGGGTGTCTATAGGTATGCCTGTAAAGGGGCGCATGTTTCCTGTGTTTAGAACAGTCTGACAGCAAAATGACATTTTGAAGGAAAAAACTCATTTAAAACTACCCGCGGCTATTGCATTGCCGACAATACACATAGAAGTTCATTGATAAAAACGGCATGGGAATTCCCCAAAGGGGAACCCCGAACCAAAATTAAAAAAAAAAAATGACGTGGGAGTCCCCCTAAATTCCATACCAGGCCCTTCAGGTCTGGTATGGATATTAAGGGGAACCCCGGCCAAAATGTAAAAAAAAAATGACGTGGGGTTCCCCCTAAATTCCATACCAGACCCTTCAGGTCTGGTATGGATTTTAAGGGGAACCCCACGCCAAAAAGAAAAAAAACGGCGTGGGGTCCCCCCAGAAATCCATACCAGACCCTTATCCGAGCACGCAACCTGGCAGGCCGCAGGAAAAGAGGGGGGGACGAGAGTGCGGCCCCCCCTCCCTCCTGAACCGTACCAGGCCACATGCCCTCAACATTGGGAGGGTGCTTTGGGGTAGCCCCCCAAAACACCTTGTCCCCATGTTGATGAGGACAAGGGCCTCATCCCCACAACCCTGGCCGGTGGTTGTGGGGGTCTGCGGGCGGGGGGCTTATCGGAATCTGGAAGCCCCCTTTAACAAGGGGACCCCCAGATCCCGGCCCCCCTGTGTGAAATGGTAAGGGGGTACAAATGTACCCCTACCATTTCACTAAAAAACTGTCAAAAATGTTAAAAATGACAAGAGACAGTTTTTGACAATCCCTTTATTTAAATACTTCTTCTTTCTTCTATCTTCCTTCATCTTCTGGTTCTTCTGGCTCTTCTGGTTCTTCCTCCGGCGTTCTCGTCCAGCATCTCCTCCGCGGCGTCTTCTATCTTCTTCTCCTCGGGCCGCTCCGCACCCATGGCATGGGGGGAGGCTCCCGCTCTTCTCTTCATCTTCTTCTCTTCTTCATCTTCTTCTTCATCTTCTTCTTCTTCTTCTTCTTCCTTCTTCTCTTCTTCCTGTCTTCTCCGGGCTGCTCCGCAGCCATGCTGGCATGGAGGGAGGCTCCCGCTGTGTGACGGCGTCTCTTCGTCTGACGGTTCTTAAATAACGGGGGGCGGGGCCATCCGGTGACCCCGCCCCCCTCTGACGCACGGTGACTTGAGGGACTTCCCTGTGACGTCACGGGGAATGCCACAGGAAAGTCCCGTCATGTCACCGTGCGTCAGAGGGGGCGGGGTCACCGGGTGGCCCCGCCCCCCGTTATTTAAGAACCGTCAGACGAAGAGACGCCGTCACACAGCGGTGTTCTGACATATAGTGTCCTCCTATCAGATAGTGTCCGCCCCGTACTACGCAGGCGCAGCGCCTGCGCAGTACGGAGGAGCAGGAGATGCCGAAAATGTCCGAAGTTGATCAGCTGACCATCAGCTGTACACGGCGCTCGGGCACTTGTTAGCGATGGCTGTGTAAGAGGGCCCCTCGCGGGCTCGCTTCGCTCGCCACGCTTCGGGCACGGCCTCGCTGCGCTCGGCAACTATTTATTCTCACTCTATGTCCACTTGGATAGTAGGGAATGATCCTGGACATAGGGTAAGAATAAATGCGCAGGCGCCGTGTACAGCTGACGATCAGCTGTTGAACTTCGGAGACTTTCGGCGTCTCGTTTGTCCTCCGTACTGCGCCTGTGCAGTACAGGGCGGACTCTTTTGGATAGGGGACTGTTTTCTGGATTTTTGGGGGGACCCCACGCCGTTTTTTTTTTTTTTTTTGGCGTGGGGTTCCCCTTAAAATCCATACCAGACCTGAAGGGTCTGGTATGGAATTTAGGGGGAACCCCACGTCATTTTTATTTTTAAATTTTGGCTGGGGTTCCCCTTAATATCCATACCAGACCTGAAGGGCCTGGTATGGAATTTAGGGGGACTCCCACGTCATTTTTTTTTTAAAATTTTGGTTCGGGGTTCCCCTTTGGGGAATTCCCATGCCGTTTTTATCAATGAACTTCTATGTGTATTGTCGGCAATGCAATAGCCGCGGTTAGTTTTAAATGAGTTTTTTCCTTCAAAATGTCATTTTGCTGTCAGACTGTTCTAAACACAGGAAACATGCGCCCCTTTACAGGCATACTATAGACACCCCCCAGGTACGAAATTTATAGGGATATTACACTTTTATTGTTTGACTTTAAGCATTATTAAAATCACTGCTCCTGAAAAAACGGCCGTTTTTAAAACTCTTTTTTGCATTGATCCATGTCCCCTGGGGCAGGACCTGGGTCCCCAAACACTTTTTATGACAATAACTTGCATATTAGCCTTTAAAATTAGCACTTTTGATTTCTCCCATAGACTTTTAAAGGGTGTTCCGCGGCATTCGAATTTGCCGCGAACACCCCAAATTGTTCGCTGTTCGGCAAACTTGCGAACAGCCAATGTTCGAGTCGAACATGAGTTCGACTCGAACTCGAAGCTCATCCCTAATTATGAGTATTTACACCTGTAAAGATAGTATAACACACACACCTAGCTACAGGTCCCTGTGGCTAACGGTAACATACAATATACACATTTTAGCCAGAGCATCTCTCCCTCGAGAAAGACACTCCACCTGCAGGAAATCTTGACTCCAGCTGGAGGGGATGGACAGACATTACATCCCAGAAGATCCTAAGAGAAGACAGAAAATGTAACATCATCCTACACTCAAACTTATCTATACACTGTACACAGTGTCTGTCAGGAGGGGGTTAGAATTCTGCCGACAGAAATATCAGAATTTAGTTCAGCACACATTTTTTCCTGTTTGTTCTGTCAGGAGGGGGTTATGACCTGCTGACAGAAACAAATGGGGGACAAAAACACATAAGAACAAGATGAACAGTTCTTTGGAGTTCCTGATGGGAGGCCTCACCCTGGCAATAGGAAAGGTCCATCCATTGGGCACACAGGGTGGCAGGCTGGTCTGAACCTGCAAATCAGGAATGGAAGGAACACACAACTCTGCAACCTCCACAGCAGTCTACAGTATGTGGACACTTCAAAAGCGGGCTGTGCACACCAACAGTCTCTCACGTGTAGAAATGTGGGTCAGGCAGTCTCTTCCTACCTCCCCCTTCCTCCTTGATGGAGACTGAATGGCTCCCCGTAGGCCATCCTGCCTTCACGATAAGCACCCGGTCTCGATGAATTGCTCTCCCAAGCCCCCATTTACTGTATTATATACTGTGTACACCGCCTGTACTGTATGATATACTGTACACTGCCTGCACTTGTATACTGTACACAGACTGCACTGTATTGTATACTGTACACTGCCTGCACTATATTATATATTGTACACTGCCTGCACTTATATACTGCATAGTTGCCAACATTGTAAAAAAAAATTTCGGGACACTTTTTTGGCTGTAGGTGGAGTCAGACTATAATTAGGGGCGGGTCATGCATTAGTAGGCGTGGCATTGGAATAATGTGGCGCGCGAAGCGCGCCGCGCGCCGCGCAACAGGTGGGCGAGGTTTACATGGGCGTAGCTAAAATGGGGTGTGGTTAGAGGCTGAGATGAATGAGGGATGCAGAGGGAAAGGGGGAAGGGGGGGTAGAGGAAGAGGGATGGAGGGACAGCAGATCCAGATCCTACACCACAATAGCAATGTGTATTCCAGAGTTTAACCATCAGCAGATAAAGATACTCCAAACACCTGGTGTTAGCACTTCAATCATCTCGGCATATGGTTGTTATGGTGTCAGGATGATTGAAGCGCATTATTTCTATTATTACATTGTAATATAAAATGAAATCATTCAACTCACCATAATGCAGAATCAGTGGACGACCACTGAGTGTGTCACCTGCTACATCGCCTGCCACCTGTGTCACCTGCTACATCGCCTGCCACCAGATGCCATCAGGTTCCCCCAGCAGAGTCTGTCCTTACATCAAGTGCCCCCAGCAGTGTCCATCCTTACATCAGGTGCCCCCAGCAGAGTCCGTCCTGACATCAGGTGCCCCCAGCAGAGGGCCTTCTTCCATCAGGCATTCCCAGCGGAGTTCCTCCTTACATCATGTGTCCCCAGTGGAGTGCCTCTTACATCAAGTGTCCCCAGTACAGTACCTCTTACATCAGGTGTCCCTAGTACAGTACCTCTTACATCAGGCGTCCCCAGCGGAGTGCCTCTTACATCAGGTGTCCCCAGCGGAGTGCCTCTTACATCAGGTGTCCCCAGCAGAGTGCCTCAAATCAGTGCCCCCAGCGGAGTGTTGGCTGCAGATGGAGTGTTGGCTGCAATCTAGCTACATCTCCTCAAGAGTGGTGACAAGGGGAGAGAGGTGTGTGGGTGGAGGCATGGTGACTTGGGGTGTTACAGGGTGACTTTGGGAAGGGTGGAGACATGGTGGTGATTTGAGTGTGCAGACATGATGGTGACCTGGGGGGAGGGGGCTGCAGGTATGGTGGTGATATAGGGGGAAGGGGGTGCAGGTCGACATGGGGGGAACAGGTATGGTGATGACATAGGAGAGGGGGGGCAGGTATGGTGGTGATATGGGGGGAGGGGGCTGCAGGTATGGTGGTGATATGGGGGGAGGGGGCTGCAGGTATGGTGGTGATATGGGGGGGAGGGGGTTGCAGGTTATGGTGGTGACACGGGGGGAGGGGGGAAGCAGGTATGGTGGTAACATGGGGGGAGGGGGTTGCAGGTATGGTGGTGACACGGGGGAGAGGGGGGTGCAGGTATGGTGGTGACACAGGGGGAGGGGGTTGCAGGTATGGTGGTGACACGGGGGAGAGAGGGGTTCAGGTATGGTGGTGACATGGGGAGAGGGGGGTGCAGGTATGGTGGTGACATGGGGGAGAGGGGGAATCAGGTATGGTGGTGACACAGGGGAGAGTGGGGTGCAGGTATGGTGGTGACACAGGGGGAGGGGGGAACAGGTATGGTGGTGACATGGGGGGAGGGGGGTACGGGTATGGTGGTGACATGGGGGGAGGGGGGTGCAGGTATGGTGGTGACATGGGGGAGGGGGTTGCAGGTATGGTGGTGACACCGAGGGAGGGGGTTTCAGGTATGGTGGTGACACAGGGGGAGGGGGAATCAGGTATGGTGGTGACACAGGGGAGGGGGGAATCGGGTATGGTGGTGACACAGAGGGAGGGGGTTGCAGGTGTGGTGGTGACACAGGGGGAGGGGGGAATCAGGTATGGTGGTGACACGGGGGAGAGGGGGGTGCAGGTAAGGTGGTGACACAGGGGAGGGGGGAACAGGTATGGTGGTGACACGGAAGGAGGGGGAGAAGCCGGTATGGTGGTGACACGGGGGAGGGGGGAAGCAGGTATTGTGGTGATACGGGGGGAGAGGGGTGCAAGTATGGTGGTGACACGGGGGGAAGGGGGTGCTAGTATGGTGGTGACACGGGGGGAGGGGGGAAGCAGGTATGGTGGTGACACCGGGGGGAGGGGGGAAGCAGGTATGGTGGTGACACAGGGGGGAGGGGGGAATCAGGTATGGTGGTGACACGGGGGAGGGGGGAAGCAGGTATGGTGGTGACAAGGGGGGAAGGGGGGAAACAGGTATGGTGGTGACATGGGGGGAGGGGGGTGCAGGTATGGTGATGACATGGGGGGAGGGGGTTGCAGGTATGGTGGTGACATGGAGGTAGGGGGTTGCAGGTATGGTGGTGACACAGGGGGAGGGGGGAAATCAGGTATGGTGGTGATACAGGGGAAAGGGGGGTGCAGGTATGGTGGTGACACAGGGGGAGGGGGTTGCAGGTATGGTGGTGACACAGGGGGAGGGGGGAATCGGGTATGGTGGTGACACGGAGGGAGAGGGTTGCAGGTATGGTGGTGACACAGGGGGAGGGGGGAATAAATTATGGTGGTGACACGGGGAGAGGGGGGTGCAGGTATGGTGGTGACACAGGGGGAGGAGGGAAACAGGTATGGTGGTGACATGGAAGGAGGGGGGGAGCCGGTATGATGGTGACACAGGGGGAGGGGGGAAGCAGGTATTGTGGTGACACAGGGGGTAGAGGGGTGCAAGTATTGTGGTGACACGGGGGGAGGGGGTGCAAGTATGGTGGTGACACGGGGAGGAGGGAAGCAGGTATGGTGGTGACACGGGGGGAGGGGGGGAAGCAGGTATGGTGGTGACACAGGGGGGAGGGGGGAATCAGGTATGGTGGTGACATGGGGGGAGGGGGGGAAGCAGGTATGGTGGCGACAAGGGGGGAGAGGGGGGTGCAGGTATGGTGGTGACATGGGGGGGAGGGGGGAAGCAGGTATGGTGGTGACACGTGGGGAGGGGGTTGCAGGTATGGTGGTGACATGGGGGAGGGGGGTGCAGGTATGGTGGTGACATGGGGGGAGGGGGTTGCAGGTATGGTGGTGACACGGGGGAGAGGGGGGTGCAGGTATGGTGGTGACACGGAGGGAGGGGGTGCAGGTATGGTGGTGACACGGGGGGGAGAGGGGGGTGCAGGTATGGTGGTGACACGGGGGGAGAGGGGGGTGCAGGTTTGGTGGTGACATGGGGGAGGGGGTTGCAGATGTAGTGACACGGGGGGAGAGGGGGGTGCAGGTATGGTGGTGACACAGGGGACGGGGGGAATCAGGTATGGTGGTGACACGGGGGAGAGGGGGTGCAGGTATGGTGGTGACACAGGGGGAGGGTGGAATTAGGTATGGTGGTGACACGGGGGAGAGGTGGTGCAGGTATGGTGGTGACACAGGGGGAGGGGGAAAACAGGTATGGTGTTGATATGGGAGGAGGGGTGCAGGTATGATGGTGACACGGGGGGAGAGGGGGGTGCAGGTATGGTGGTGACATGGGGGGAGGGGGTTGCAGGTATGGTGGTGACACGGAAGGAGGGGGTTGCAGGTATGGTGGTGACACAGGGGGGAGGGGGGAATAGGGTATGGTGGTAACACGGGGGAGAGGGGGGTGCAGGTATGGTGGTGACACAGGGGGAGGGGGGGAAACAGGTATGGTGGTAACATGGGGGGACGGGGTGCAAGGGGGAGCCAAGACCCTCAGTGCACTGTCCCCAGCCAGCGGAGCCCCAGTCCTTCCATCAGTGTGACTGTGTCCCTGCTCATTGCAAGGGGGGAGCCAGGACCATCAGTTCACTGTCCCCAGCCAGCGAGCCCCGATCCTTCCATCAGTGGCGCTATCGGACACTGTCACACACGGGGCAGAGCGGAGGGTTGGCGGCGGCGACGACTGAACATTTCCTTGTGTTCAGTGGAGAGGGGGGAGGGGTTGCCAATCCCTGTAGCCAATAGGCTTCAGTGTACAATAGAATTTTCTATTTGTACACTGAAGAGAAAAGCCGATTGGCTGCACCTCTTCCCTGCACTGAACACAAGGGGAAACAACACTCGTGGAGGCGATGGCGGCCATTTTTGTGGAGCCGTTGCTGTTTTTTGACAAAAACATTCCCGATTTTCTCGGGACAAACCCAAAATCTGAGAAAATCGGGACAGTTGGCAACTATGATACTGTACACTGCCTGCACTGTATTAAAAACTGTACACTGCCTTCACTTATATACTGTACACCACACTGCCGCCACTGTATTATATATATATACCGTACACTGCCTGCACTGTAATATATACTGTAAACTGCTTCCACTGTATGTGTGTGTATATGTGTGTATGTGTGTGTGTGTGTGTGTGTATGTATGTATGTATATGTGTGTGTATATGTATATATATATATATATATATATATATATATACACACACACATATATATACATTTAGACTGCCTGCACTGTATATATAGTCTACACTGTATGTATGTATGTATGTGTGTGTTGTGACAATCCGGAGTGATTAGATTCAAGTGGTGCATGCAGTTTTACAGAAACTTGCCACTCCAGACTGCGTTTTTAGGGCATGGCAGCCCACTTTTATTTAAAGGTAACGAAAAAGTTCAAACAAACAGTAATCTTCCCTCACGTTCCACCATCACTGTATAAACAAACTATAGCCTCCTGGCTTATGCTGGCTATACACTATACAGAGAATCGGCCGAAAAATCGTTCATATAGACACTTCGTTCGTTTTTCGGCAAGTTAATGGGCACAAATCGATAATCGTTTGTGACGTTTTTGTGGAAAAAAAATGAACGGCAAGTTTGGAAAATTTCTGCCGAACGTACGATAAATTGCAAGTTTAATGCGTTCTTCGTCCGTGAAAAAACGAATGGTTGCTACTGCGCATGGTTGAAAAACATTTAACCCGGAAGGGAAATATTTGTGCCAAATACGTTCGCGTCAAAACGTCATGACAAATCATCAACACCAACTATATAAAGGCCCGCACACACGATCGGACTTTTTGACAACAAACATGCAAATTAGCAGTTCTGGAGCAACATCTGACCCTGTGTACGCTCCATCGGACAAACGTTTTCTGTTTTTATCTGACTTTTGTTGGCTGCGAACAGACAAACTTTCTGGCAACAAAACTCTGATCGTGTGTGCACAAAAAACCATCGGACTTTAGTCCAAAGTACAAACGCGCATGCTCGGAAGCAAGGACCAGCACAAATTTTTAATGGCTTAATAAATAAATCTGCTTGGCTGGTGATACTGACAGAGTACAGACAAACATATTTTAGTTTGGATTTGTGTTCTAGTGATATCAATCAAAAAATGTTGTGGTTTTTTGGCCATTTTGGTTATTGTGCATTCACAACATAAATAAAATTACTAAATTATTAGACATGTTCTCTGTCATCACAATTAAAAATGATAAATTAGAAACAAAAAGAGCAAACGATACACAGAAAAAGAAAAAATATAGCTTATTAAATCATACTCAAATCAAAAAATACAACCTGCTAAATTATTAGCCCCTAAACTCCCCAGACCACTGGCCTTGTTGTGGATCCTTGGGGCTGATTTTGCCACTGACCACCATGCTGCTCAGGTGGGTGGGCTTGCTGGGGTGGGTAGGTTTGCTGTGGAGGAGTGTTGTTCTAATCACACACATGATATTTAGTGGTTAGCTCTTGTTTCCTGGCCTTGCTGAAGAGATGGATGATTAGACCCTCACATAGCTCCCTTTGATCTGCGTCAAGCTCACGGAGCTTACTAGCAGTAAAACAGCCAAACCCTTCAGCACTATCGGCTGCTGTGGTGATTACAGAAGTAGCCCTAGTTAAGAACTCAGCTGTGGCCTCATCCAGATGTTGGCTCTTCCTGGCCCTTTTTTTGGGAGGATGCAGGGGAGGGATTATGCACTCAATTGTCATCTGGCTGCTGGGCCCAGGCTCTTCTTGGCTCTAAAGTTCCTGTGTGTGTAAAACCAACATCATTTTAATTTTTGGACATCAATCACCAACAATTTTCTGGTCATGACTTTTTAATTTGGAATGTGCCCAAATAGTAAAGACTATCATTCTGACTCCAGCATTTCTCATTCTTGTCCTAATCCTTTTTGGCCACTACTGTCTATTGATATGGGACTCACTTTTTTAACACAACAAATTACTATGCATTCAGGGGCGTAACTACCACCATAGTGACCCATGCGAGCGCTATGGGGCCCGCAGCCGAGTGGGGCCCAGTGAGGATAAGAGCACCGCCGGCACAGTCTCCCAGCCAGGGGAAGAGAGAGGAGAGGAAGAGGCGAGCTGTCCGTATCAGCAGAGAGCTGAATTGCCCGATGTAAGAGCTTTCATTAGAACTTCCAGTGTTCCCGGGGCTCACGTCACATAGCTCCACCTTTTGGCCCGGTGCCTTTGATAGAACACCGATCCAATGCGGGACATGTGACGTCATCAAAGGCGTCGGGCCAAGAGGTGGTGCTATGTGATGAGCCCCGGAAAGACGGGAAATTCAAATGAAAGCTATTACAGCGGGCAATCCCGCTCTCTGCTGATCCGGGTGGCTTGCCTCTTCCTCTGCATAGGTGGGGCTGTATGGTGCACAGGCAGACCAGGCTGTATTGGGCACAGGTCACGCTGTATGGGGCACAGGTCACGCTGTATGGGGCACAGGTCACGCTGCACTAGGGCAGCTGTGGGGGGGGGGGCTGTTTGCAGGGAGCCCCATACAACATTTTGCTATGGGGCCCTGCTATTTCTAGTTACGCCCCTGTATGCATTACTACCATCTAATTAAATCATTTATATTATTAGGCACGCTTTTAAACAATGCTATATCTGGGTCAAGCTGAGCTCCTCCTCCTCTTCATCCTGTGTTATACATACTTCTGAGGCCCCCAATTTTGGTCTTTAGCAAATTGTAGGTTGCTCTGGGGTACACAGTCTTCGGAAATTGCACCAGTTTATAAATTGCTGCCATCCTCTTGGCTTTATTGCAATAATCTTTATCTTTTACTTGCCACAGACACGTGAGCTCTCTGTATTGTTCGAGAAACTGGCTAAGAAATTCATGTTAATTCAAAGCTGACTTCATAATTTTGGTGACAAGTATCAGATGTCTTCAAAACAGAACACAAGATAAACCATAATGGGTGGCGAATAGCTCATAATCTGGTCACAATATAGGCCTTTATTTAAGCAGTAGGGATGGGCTGTATGTTCGGGTCGAACATGAGTTTGACTTGAACATTGGGTGTTCGCCTGTTCGCCGAATAGCAAACCGTTTATGTTTTTTTAGGCAAATTTGAAAACCTATAAAAGTCTATGGTAGAATTCAAACGTGATAATTTGAATAGATAATATGCAAGCTAATTGCCATTAGGGATGAGCCGAACACCCCCCCTGTTCGTTTCGCACCAGAACATTTGAACAGGCAAAAAATTGGTTTTAACACGTGAACACCATTAAAGTCTATGGGACTTGAACATGAATAATCAAAAGTGCTAATTTTAAAGGCTTATATTCATGGTATTGTCATAAAAAGTTTTTGGTGACCCGGGTCCTGCCCCAGGGGACATATATCAATGCACAAAAAAGTTTACAAAACGGCCATTTTTTCATGAACAGTGATTTTAATAATGAATAAAGTCAAACACTAAAAGTGTAATATTCCTTTAAATTTCATACCTAGGGGGGTGTCTATAGTATGCCTGTAAAGGGGCGCATGTTTCCCGTGTTTAAAACAGTCCGACAGCAAAATGACATTTCAAATGCAAAAAAAGTCATTAAAAAGTACTAACGGTAGCGACAGAATTTAGAAACATACCTTCTTTTCGCGGGTACTCTCGGATTGCGTTTGTCTCGCACCCAAACAGAATGTAATCTTACATCACACGCTCGTTCAATTGATATACACTACCTATGTGTGAAAACTCCACTCTCCGAATGGCATGACGCATTCGTTTGTACCGCGTGTTAACTTGACATAGACGGTGCATGCCTGAAACTCTGCCCCTGATGTTCTTTTTCTATAATATTCCCTGCCCCTTTTCTCTTCGGTGCGCAGTGAGGAGCAACATGGCAGAGACACAGATGTCTGATGTGTCAGCATCTAGTGGGGAGGAAAGGCCAGAGGCCCAAATCACAGGATCCAGGAGGAGATGTATGGCCACCAACATGGCCTTTGCAGAAATGGTGGAGATGGTGGACATTTTGACTCGTGAAGATTATGATGGGAAACATGGCCCATATGCCCATCCTAACTTTGTAAAAGACAAAATATTGTCTCATGTCGTGAAGGCTCTGGAGCGCAAGTTTGGGGTACGCAGAAAGAAGGACCAACTGAGGAAGCGCTGGTCTGACCTCAAAAACAGGGAGCCGGATCAGTATCTGAAAATAAAGAAGGTACTTCGAAAAAGTAAGTACTTGTCGTGTGTCCCATTTATGATTATTCACTTGCCTGCTGCTCCATGTTCTTTTCTTTACTGTTATACTGAATGCTCGTAGGTGGGAAATAACGTTCGTGGGTAGGAAATAACGTTCGCAAGGACCAACAGTGATCGTTTGCCAATAAATACGATCTTTTTAGCTGATATAGGCTTATGACTGTTTTGGTCATGATCATTTATGTGATTGAATGAATTTTAAAGACATTGTTGTCTAGATGTCTTTGAAATTTTAATTAATTGCTAAATAGATTCAGTGGAATGTAAGGAGAGGACACTCAGCAGCTGTTTACACATCTGAACTTAGGAGCACTAGTGTGGGACACCAGAGAAACTTGGCCAAAAAAGGTAAGTATTGCATTTTGGGTAAAAGGTATTTTTAATCATGTCTTCAACTTGGTTCTCTTACTAAACAGACAATTGTACACCACTTGAAAGCAATGTTTCATATTCCTATTTCTGGCCATAAATATCTGTGTGCTAAGTATACCTTTTTTTAATTTCTCATAGGGGCTAAAAGACGCAGACAACAGGGTCAACAGGACCCCCAACCTCGCCGGGACACCCAACCTCGCCGGGACACCCAACCTCAATACGAACCCAGCCCCAGCGTCACAGAGGATGTTGAGGAAAGAGAGGTGGGTAAGTGGGAGTGTGTACCTCACCAGGTGAGTGTCTGACACCCCAGCTTCAGGTAATCTATGTATACCTGCATATTTCTAAATACATGTTTTTTATCACATTTTTAGGTGATGTTCTGGTTGTGGAAGAAGAAGCAGACCATTTCACGATGGACAGCGCCCAAAGGCTCATTGGGCAGATCATGTTGTGGAACGGCGAAATCGATGCCATGCAGAATCGCCTGGACAGAATGCAGCAGGAAATGAAGGGCATGATAGATGTTTTTGGTAGAATCTAAACCCTTTTTTACGTCCAAAAACATTTATCATGTTCTTCATTTCCTGCTGCATGATTATGTCCACATTAAAATTTGGATATGTTGAACTTTGTAAGTTCCCTCTGTTATGTTTGTAAACATGTTTATTTTTGAAAGCCAAAAACAAAAAATTACAGATATATTTTCTTTGAAAAAATTAAAATTTTTAAAAAATTAAAAATTAGATATATTGCTTTAAAAAAAAAAATCATATATATTTTCTTTTAAAAATTAAAAATGTAAAAAAAAAATAAAATTATAAATATTGCTTAAAAAACAAACAAAAAATAAATAATAATAAAAAAAACGTGTGATATTTGCATATTTTTTACAAGTTGAACTTTGTAAGTTCCAGTTCATTATACAAGTTCTGTTTTAGAACATGCCTGTTTGTGAAACTAAAAAAACGCACATGAATGTGCACAGATAAAAACATTTTGGAACAAAAACAATATGTGGTTTCTTATTTCAATGCTCAATACCAGTATATTTGTTAAGTTGGTGTGGTTACATTGACAGTGTACTCTAAAATGTGTGTAGCCGAGACACAGCACAATATAATAGTTAGCTCAAAGCGAGATTGTCACCTCATGTTGCACATCAGGTTGGTTTGCACTAGTGGCAAAAATGACAAAGATCAAGGCTATTTGCAAAGCTAGTAAACAGACAACAGTAGTTCAAAGAAAATATTATTTTACTAATAAGTCAAATAATTAATCAGCAAGTAAAAAAGTAGTACATATATTGTTCACGGACAAGACGGGCATTCTGGGAGCCCAAACCAGCACATGCACTTTCCAGAGCTGGCATCACAGCCTATTCAGCTGGTCGGGAAAAAGGCTCATCACTTTTCCCTGAGGCAATGTAGCCTCATCTGCCACAAAGACAAAATTTAGTCCCTCAATATTGTCCTGAGCATTTGGCAAAGTTAAGGTCCCTTTTTGTATACGATCCTAAAATTCGGTACGCATCATCACACCTCCGTCAGAGTGGTGTCCATTCATCCCAACATCAAAAAAAGGATAAGTTGTAATTATATGCTCCCTCAACCCCTATGGTGGCACATTTGAAAACTTTTGGGGGGGGGGGGGGAGTTGAATGGGTAGCTGTTTTTGACAAGTAAACCTCTACACTTCCATGAGAGCTAAATGCATTAAAAATTAAGTTTGATTTTGCCTGACCATCCATCTTTAGACGATTGTCAGGCCAGTGGACAGGTAAGAAGTGGCCAAATCCGCAAATAAGAATGCACATTGTTCAAATCTATACACATTTTGACATACATCGGACAAAATAATGACAATGTTCGTTAATTATGATTATTCGTTATGATAAAGTTATAAACCCAAGATCCCAACTATCCCATGAATAAGTCTGATCTATGACGAAACATGTCGGGGGCGTGGCTATGAGAAGTGACGAGAGACGCTGAGAGCCGCACTAGATGAAGGAGAGATTTGTTTCTACGGCGCACCAGGAAGGGGGGTGAGAAAGACCGTGAGTCTGGACATTAGCACACCTCGGGTCCGCCGTGACCACTTGTTGTTTGGAGTGTTTTCCACTGAATTTGAAGATTGCTGTGAGCTGCACTGGTTTCTCATTGCTGGCATTTATCTTTTAAAATGTGAGTGCTTTTATGGAAGTTTGCAGTGGTTTAAATAAATTTGCCGTGCTGTTTTACACTATGTGAGTCTTCAAATTCTTTTACATGTGGATTGATCCAAAACATTGGAAAGTAATTGCATATCGGATCACTCTGGAGTGTGGTTCAGAAGCGCTTTTTGCCGTGCATGAGAGTGCTGGCAAAAATATTTGGTGAGTGAGTTTCCATTGGGAGTGGATTCACAGGGGTGAGGTGAAAGACACATGGATTATATCAAGATCACTGCACCTTAGAAGATTTTCGTTGATTTTTTTGTCACCAATTAAATCACGCATTTTTGTCACCAAAGATTTAAGGACTGATTTTATATTTTGGACTGTTTTTTCATATTTTGCACAATTTCCTGTATGTCACCCATTTATTTTGGTGATTGAGATTGGTGTAATTAATCTAATCACTTTTCACTGTCACATAGAAATTATTTGTGTATGTTAATATTGCACTATTCAGTCCATTTATGTATATACACTTAGATGGCTTTCATTATTTGATGGGAATTTAGCTCATTTCATTTTCCATCATTGTTGATATAAGCGCCTCTTATTTGGTCCTATATATCTAGAAGTAGGTTCTGGTGGGTATGTGGATATATAAGATCAGATAATTATTTAGCATTGTAGTTTTTAAAGGGGCAGCTCACTTTTTCACTTCTTCACTTTGTATTAGGTTTATATAGTGACTTTTTTGTACATTGAGTGGTCCATTCACTGGATTTCACTCCTTAGATTTCACATTTAGTGGTCCATTCACTGGATCTCACTCCTTAGTTTCTTACTCCATCCATCAGCGCAGTGGGGGTAATTTTGAATTGAGGGCGGTTTATTAATTCAGATTCCCACTTCACAGTTATAAACCCAAGAAGTCAGCACAGCACAGGGATGGTGGGAGCCCCTCATAATGAACACAGCACAGGGATGGTGGGAGCCCCTCATAATGCTAAATTCATCATTTGGACCTTTTGAAGGTAATCTTGCAGGCCCTTGCACTACATGCTTTTGAGAATTTATGCAGCAATCTTAACTAAAAAAATAAGGTATACTATGTATGTGTTTATCAAAATCAGCAGATAGAGTAGTTCTATCGGTTGACTCTGTTTTTTTTTTTTTTTGGGGGGGTGGATAAGTGTTTGCACAACCAAAAAGGGACTCTTGCACTCTGCATGAATTTAAAGGACAGGAATAAGATTGGGACACATTTTAGGGGGTGTTTGTGGTAAACCTAAAAATGAAGCATAAAAAAATACAGTGTTAAGTTACTAGGCTAGGTGTGTATGGGCCCAGGGTAGCATGCTGGGGAGGTTAGTGAAGGAAAATATGCATGTAGGCCACCAAAAAGGTTACAGCATGCATGAGGACAAAGAGGACATTCATTCACAGCATATTACAAAAATGGGAAGGATGGAATACAACATTTAGAAAATACTTTATAAAAACATGAAGGTGATATTAAATCCAAAAAATTACACGAATATAGTCCTTCTGCAGGACTTGGATAATAGCACTACATGTCTCAGGAATAATCACTCCCAGAGCCTGGGGAGAGATACAAGTGGTAAACTTGATATCCTGGGGACTCCTCCCTGTCGCCAAATAACCTAAGGTAGCTATGAGCTTTTGCTCTGCTGTAATAGCAGCCCTCATGCAGGTGTCCTGCTTCATGATATAGGGGGACAGCAAGGACAATAGTTGCTGAAAGCAGGAGTCCGTCATCCGGAGATAATTCCGATAATCATTTGGATTATTCTCCTGCAGCTCACGCAGCAAGGGCATATGGCTAAATTGGTCACGATTAAGTAGCCAAGTTTTGTCCCAAATTATCCTCATCCTACTACTCTGACTATTCCTGGACCGGGCTAGAGTCACAGCAAGAACTCCAAGCCCATAAACAACACGCTCTCTCCTAGGATTGCGTAACATGGCTGGTTGTCCTACAAACGGTCGGAAACGCAAAGTAACGCACGGAACTGGAAACCACGAATCTGCACTGACCAAACGTCTAATAATTAGAAATTAGCAGAGGGAGCCCGAAGCGTGACGCCGAAGAATTTAACGTCTTCTTTGGAAGTGTCATCCGTACGTTGTAACGTCACTACGTTCGTGTTTGTTGCCTAAACGTCAGACCATCTGTATGCAATACAAGTTCAGAGACAAGGCCCTTTTTCAAAAAAAGCCACGGGAAAGTTTGTACAAGGTCCGATCGTGTGTATGGGGCTTAACACACACCGAACAGAACGTTGTCTTGTTCGATGCCACTGACCAGACAAAGGATTACACTGGCCAATACACAGAAGATTTGTAATAACTGAAGGTAAGCAGACCAGTACCATAGTTCTAGGGTATTAATTGTTAGGTGTAGTTTGGCAACTGAACAATGATGCATTTTTTATTATTACAGGAGCAATGGTGGACAAATTTACGTCACCACATTTCCTGCCACAATTCATTGAAATGTACCGAGACCTTACATGTCTATGGAAAGTGCGCTCCAAAGACTACTTACTATCGTCAGACTATCGTCAAAAACGTAAAGAAGCATATACTAAATTAGTGGAACTCTGCACTGTTGTGTATGCAAAATCAGATATATCCTATGTGACCAAAAAAATAGCAAATCTGCGTACGATCTTCAAAAAAGAATTGAATAAAATTAATGAATCAAAAAGATGTGGTGCAGGTGCAGATGAAGTATATGTGCCATGCCTGTGGTATTTTGAGAGTCTACGTTTTCTGACTGACCAGGAGGAAGCACGACCCTCTGTGTCAAGTTTAGACAGTATCAGTGGAAATATTTCAGGAGATGAAGAAGATGGAACATTTGAGGAAATGGCAGACAGTCAGGTAAAGTCATCATATTATGTTTTATTATACACTTTTATATGTACATATCAGAAAATCAAAATTGAAGAGAATACATACAAAATTCAAAGCACATGTACCTTGGTACATTTTTTTCTTTAAACAAAAATATTACATGACACCTGTATTTAGTAATGAAATAAGAGATAAATGCAGCCACTCAAATTTACATATCATTTAGATATTGTTTTGCCAATCTACTGCTCCAGGACCCAGAAAATATTGCATATAATCCATGCGATTCTGACGAGCGAGTTGACTTGAGAGACGTGGTGGGGCACGGCCTAGGTTTAATAACCCTTCTGTATCATTACGCCACTCACCAGGCGTGACATCCCCAGACAGAGTATCTTCCCGGTCCACCAGGGATTGTGGCATGTAGGTGGAGCTAGTACGCCTTAAGAAATTATGCAACACACAGTAACAATCGAGAGGGCTCTGACCAGAAGTAGCAAACAAAAAAGGTATGCCACATCCCATAATATAGAAAAAGAACAAAGGGTTCCCCTTGGGTGGGATTTTGAGGGCATTACCATAGAAAATACATAATAGGTAAAAAAGATAATTTTATTGCAAAGTAACACATGACAGAAAATACACCATATAAAATTATTGAATCAAATACAAATGATATATAAAAACAATTGCATCAAGGGTAACATGTGTGAGATAAAGAATACCACAACACGGCAAAGAAAACAGACCAAAGGTATGGAAATGAGGTAAGTCTCACTAAACCGACGCGTTTTGGAAAATCCTTCATCAAGGTTTGACAAGTGAGAATTATCATTTATTGAACATTACAAAAGTAAAAGACAAATGGTTAACATCACATACATATATAAGATGGTATACCCCCCACATCCCGTGAATGTCTGTGTGAGAATAAACTCTCTTACCCAATGCAAATGTTATAAAGGCATTCAAGACATAGAATCAGCTCTGCTGTGGTGTCCCAGGCCGTGTGCACATAGCGAAAATCCAATTGTGGGTAGGTGAGATACTATAGGTGATTCATATAAGGAGTACAGTCCCCATAGGTGCTGAGAAACGCCACGTCCAAGAGTTTTGGCGCAGCGCCTGTGCGTGGGCTGGGGTCCAAGAGGATCTTCGGACCTAAGACCAAGCATATAATACCATGAAGGGTGGCAAATTAATAGAGATGGCCACCCATATGTACTGGGATCCAAAAGAAAACGGGTCCCAGAGAGAGTACAAATAACATGCATATATATGGAAACTAGCAACAGGAGACATACCTGGGAACTAGAGCCAAAAATGACACCTACAAGATATAACGTAGTGGAGGGGAGGAGGGCTCACAAAACGCCATGCTGGTTGCCGAGTAGCTGACACTAAAGAAGAGACCTGGTATTAAGAAGAAAGTGGAGCTCGTAAAAAATGTGAACAGGTTGTGGTATTATAAACCACACCAAATATAAAGAATAGTCTGAAGAGTAACAGTCCCAAGTGCCCCCAGTCAACCATAGTAACTTACTTTAGCAGCCAGGAGCGCAGCGTGAGTGCATCATCCTCCTCCGATCACAAGATCAGAGTGAATGAGCTAGAGTATTTAACTCCGCTGGGTGCACTGCCAGCTGATTGCAAAAACAATCAGCTGTGTGCACCGGGTCTCCCCTAAGCTAACTCCTCCTACTCTCCCCCAGCTGACAGACAGTCAGCCTCTAAACATGCATCCTGTGACCTTGGTCCAATGACAGACCCCCTGGGCGCCGGCCCTAACCCCATACCGCGCATGCGCGCCAGTCAGGCTGGAGCGCATCGTCATGGCTGACGTCATGGCGCTGCGTCCCGGAGACGCGCGCCGCCGTCCACTCCCACCGGCACGGAAAGCCGGAGCTGGAATCAGCGAATGCTGGTCCAGATCAGGAAAAGAGGAACAAAGGCAGTTCCCCTGATGTGTCCCGGACGGGACAGCCTTACCGTGCCGGGTCCGCGCACAGTAACAGCAAAAGGATAGGCACAGGGGAAATCATGCCATTCAAAAGTAACATGGGGAGAAACAAAGATAAGAGCATTTAACCACAAAACAAACATGAGAGGGATCAGATCTGGTTGCCCCCCACCACTGGGGCCTGATTTTAAGGGAAGGGGGACCACCCGGGTGTCTTGCAAGTCCAAGGGGATGGATGTGCAGATTGGCCCGTAGCATTACAAAATGAGCCCCATAATGGTATCCATTTTAAACATAAAACGTGGGCAATAACAAGCCTACAAGTTATAAAGGCATGCAATGGGGCGGAACGGGGGCCAAAATTAGATAACCTGTGTTCAGTATGGTCAACCCTGGGGCATGCACCCAAAAAGGTACCAAGGTGAAAATCTATCTTTCCATGCCCCCGGAGTCAAAGCCCTCCAGAAAGGGCTTGAAACATGTAGTATCATTCAGTCCAGGGGGTCTGGTCGCCCGCAAGTTATAGATCCACCTCAATTCAAGTTGGAGGAGATCCTTTTTCCAGTCTCCCCCCCTCCAACCTGGGTGGACACGGTCCAAGATCAAAAATGTCATTCTCGGAAACTCTCCCTGATGGACCAGGGCCCTATGTCTCCCCAGTGGTAGGTCAGGGGCACATGTCTGCATGCTTCTGATGTGGTGGTATGCCCTATGCCAGAATTCCAATTTGGTTTTCCTGACATAGAAACATCCGCAATCACACCAGAGCATGTAGACCACCCCCTTAGTCTTGCAGTTCGCAAAGTGTTTGGGCCTGAAGATACTACCGTCAGGTAAAGTGGGATTTTTAGTAGTGTACATAAATCTGCAGTATCCACAGGCCCCACACATGAATGTGTATTTGCAGTGCTGTGCAAATTTTTCATCCCTAAATTCACTACTCACCAATCTGGAGGATAGAGAGGTGGCCCCCCTGAAGGTAAAGAGGGGACTTTCAGGGAGGAGTCTCTGTAAATTGGGGTCCATAGTGAGAATGTCCAAATACTTGGACACAATTCTCTTGACTTCAGCAT
Organism: Lithobates clamitans; assembly: GCA_037952925.1. Classification (NCBI taxonomy): domain Eukaryota; kingdom Metazoa; phylum Chordata; class Amphibia; order Anura; family Ranidae; genus Lithobates; species Lithobates clamitans. The sequence continues at coordinate 239,539 of JBBGZY010001040.1, read as the reverse complement.
GTTGATTGCAATATTTTGTGATGATGCGTAGAGAATTGTCCTGAGTCTTGTTTTTTTGCGAGTAAATAAGAGTCTGCCTGGTATGTGTAATAGCCCGTTTGTAGGCTTTCTTGAGGGAGGTGCGTGAATATCCTCTCTCAAGGAGTCTCGCATGCAAATTGTTTGCTTCATTTTTGAAAGTCGCTTCATCGGTGCAATTTCTGCGCACCCTCAAGTACTGGCTGTATGGTATTGACTTAATGAGACTAGGTGGGTGAAAGCTAGAGGCATGTAGGATGGTGTTCCCAGCAGTGGCCTTCCGAAAGAGGCTACTGCTGAGTCCACCATCCCGATCCCTGTGAACCATAACATCCAGAAATGCGATCTCACTGCGACTCGATGCCATGGTAAAATTGAGGTTGAAGCAGTTCTTATTCATGCATACAAGGCATGACTGCAGAAGCTCTATAGGACCGTCCCAGATGGTGAAAATGTCGTCGATGTATCTGAACCACAACAAAAAGTGGCTCGTATACATCGACGAGTTTTCATCACTGAGGAAGGTGGTTTCCCATTCCCCCAGGTACAGGTTGGCGTAGGACGGGGCACAACAAGTCCCCATCACCACCCCCTGTACCTGGAGGAAATGGGAACCATCAAAGGTAAAAACATTGTGGTACAAAATATATTCCAGCAGCTGTAAAATGAAGTCGTTGTAGGCCCAGTCCCCATCCCGTCTCTGAAAAATAGCCTTCTTGACAGCCCTCAGTCCCCCAGCATGGGGGATAGAGCTGTACAGGGCCTCTACGTCAATCGTCACTAGATATGCGTTGTCTGGTATAGTGAGATTTTCTATAATTTTAAGGAAGTGTATGGTATCTTTTACATACGATCGTAAGCTGGTAACGTGGGGTTTGAGATGTTCATCAATCAAATGACTTGCGTGTTCGCTGATGGACCCTCTACCCGAGACAATTGGTCTCCCCATAGGATTCTGGCTGTCTTTATGGATTTTTGGTAATGAATAGAAAGTTGGTACAATTGGGAATTTCACTCTGATATATTCCCAAACAGTCTTGTTGAAAACTTTGTTGTTATATGCAGAATCCACCAGGGAATAATATTCCTGGTGGAACCTGTTGACCAAATCCCTAGAGATTTTTTTGTACCAATTCTTATTCATTAGAATTTTTTGGCACATTGAAATGTATTGAGCATTGTCCATCAGGATAATGTTCCCCCCTTGTCCGAGGGTTTGATGACTATAGATTTGTTATCACTGAGTTCCTTAAGTGCCTGTCTGTCAGCCAAGTTGGTATTAATCTCTCTGGGAGTACGAATGTGCAGCCTCTCAATCTCTTTATGTACCAGTTTAAGAAACGTAGAGATGTTTGGATTAGGGCTAGGGGGTGGAAACTGGACCGATTTCTTTTTAAGTTTGGACCCCTGGACAGACTCCCGAGCCGGCCCCTCCCTGCTATCCAAGGGAAGGGAAAGCACAGAGGGCAAATCAATACGATCAATGAGATCAGTTGTGTCGCTCTCCTCCAGGAGCGACACCAGCTGATCTATTGCCTGGTTTTCCTGAGGTGTGAGATCCGTAGATCCCTGGGGTTTATAATACATGTTTTTTAACATAAGTTTTCGTGCGAACAATTCGAGATCCTTGACAAACTCGAACCTGTCCATGTTCTCATTAGGGCAAAACCCTAGTCCCTTCTGGAGTATGCATTTTTCCCCTTCTGTGGGGATATGGGAGGAGAGGTTGACAATGCTGAAAGCCCCAAGGGGCCGATCAGCCCCGTCAAACGAACCCACCTCCCCATCCCCAACTAAGTTCTGTTTGTAAGTTTGTTTAAAAGTGTCTCTGCTAAAGGGACAATGTCCTGTCTATCAGCTCCCTGATGAGTGGTTTTAGATCTAGTAACCGGAGGTGAGTTCGTGTTATTCACCGGGGGTATGGGGGGGGCAGCGGTGGAGAAACCACTAGTCCCTCCCAGTGATCTACCTGCCACCGAAGATATATTTTGTGGACCGTCCATTGTATTCACGTTGTGAGTCCTTGTTCCCTGAGATCTATTTTCACTTTGGTTGGAACGTGTTCCCTTTTTGGTTTTAGAGGAAACCTGTGAGGAAACAGAGGAGACGCTAGAAGAGGAATTGGAAATGGCGGAGTAGTGATCCCTCCGGTTTCTAAATCTATTGAGATTTTTGGACTGTGGTTGATTCCATCTGTAGGCCCTGTTTTCCTCAAAGGCACCACGGTCCCTGCTAAATTTGGTTTCTTTTTTAATAAGGATGTCTTTATTGAAGTCCTCAAGGTGTTTTTTTAAGTTTGGTCTCCCTATCTATATATGTTTTATGGGTTTGGAGTGGTTGGAGTTTTGAAAAAATGGCCTGTATGTTGCCATCCAACGCATTCGACCGCTTTTGACATTCGGTAATAAGGAGTTCCATCATGTCCTTGGAACAAGTGCGTAGGATTTTTTCCCAGGCATTTTTAAACTCAGTATCCAAACCCTCTAGATTATGGAAGATCTGGACCCTGAGTCCCAATGGGTTCATGTTGTCATTAATATAATCCCGAAAGGATCTAATGTGCCAGTACAGGGACGATTTTTTCTCAAGGAATTTGGTAAGTTTCAAAAACAGTCCATTAATTTCAGATTCAATGTGTTCATTCTTACCATACTCATCCAGATAGCCGGACATGAGGTTGTCCCAATTACTCCCCATGTAATTAGCCATGATCTACAAATTTATAGTGAAACAGTAGACAAAAAGGATATATGAGTTAACTAAGAAAAACTGGTACAGCAAAGCACAATCAATGTTAGTGTCTCCAGAGTGAGCGGGCATAACAGCCCAAATATAAATACTGATTGTAGTTTACTACTGCTCATCAGAGAAAACAGGGATTGGTATCTTCTACCATACTATAGAAATCGAGAGGGCTCTGACCAGAAGTAGCAAACAAAAAAGGTATGCCACATCCCATAATATAGAAAAAGAACAAAGGGTTCCCCTTGGGTGGGATTTTGAGGGCATTACCATAGAAAATACATAATAGGTAAAAAAGATAATTTTATTGCAAAGTACAAACACATGACAAAAAATACACCATATAAAATTATTGAATCAAATACAAATGATACATACAAACAATTGCATCAAGGGTAACATGTGTGAGATAAAGAATACCACAACACGGCAAAGAAAACAGACCAAAGGTATGAAAATGAGGTAAGTCTCACTAAACCGACGTGTTTCGGAAAATCCTTCATCGAGGTTTGACAAGTGAGAATTGTCATCTATTGAACATTACAAAAGTAAAAGACAAATGGTTAACATCACATACATATATGAGATGGTATACCCCCCACATCCCGTGAAGGTCTGTGTGAGAATAAACTCTCTTACCCAATGCAAATGTTATAAAGGCATTCAAGACATAGAATCAGCTTTGCTGTGGTGTCCCAGGCCGTGTGCACATAGCGAAAATCCAATTGTGGGTAGGTGAGATACTATAGGTGATTCATATAAGGAGTACAGTCCCCATAGGTGCTGAGAAACGCCACGTCCAAGAGTTTTGGCGCAGCACCTGCGTGTGGGCTGGGGTCCAAGAGGATCTTCGGACCTAAGACCAAGCATATAATACCATGAAGGGTGGCAAATTAATAGAGATGGCCACCCATATGTACTGGGATCCAAAAGAAAACGGGTCCCAGAGAGAGTACAAATAACATGCATATATATGGAAACTAGCAACAGGAGACATACCTAGGAACTAGAGCCAAAAATGACACCTACAACATATAATGTAGGGGAGGGGAGGAGGGCTCACAAAACGCCATGCTGGTTGCCGAGTAGCTGACACTAAAGAAGAGACCTGGTATTAAGAAGAAAGTGGAGCTTGTAAAAAATGTGAACAGGTTGTGGTATTATAAACCACACCAAATATAAAGAATAGTCTGAAGAGTAACAGTCCCAAGTGCCCCCAGTCAACCATAGTAACTTACTTTAGCAGCCAGGAGCGCAGTGTGAGTGCGTCATCCTCCTCCGATCACAAGATCAGAGTGAATGAGCTAGAGTATTTAACTCCGCTGGGTGCGCTGCCAGCTGATTGCAAAAACAATCAGCTGTGCGCACCGGGTCTCCCCTAAGCTAACTCCTCCTACTCTCCCCCCGCTGACAGACAGTCAGCCTCTAAACATGCATCCTGTGACCTTGGTCCAATGATGGACCCCCTGGGCGCCGGCCCCAACCCCATACCGCGCATGCGCATCCAGTCAGGCTGGAGCGCATTGTCACGGCTGACGTCACTGCGCTGCGTCCCGGAGACGCGCGCCGCCATCCACTCCCACCGGCACTGAAAGCCGGAGCTGGAATCAGCGAATGCTGGTCCAGATCAGGAAAAGAGGAACAAAGGCAGTTCCCCTGATGTGTCCCGGATGTGTCGGGAAAACCAAATTGGAATTCTGGCATAGGGCATACCGCCACATCAGAAGCATGCAGACATGCGACCCCGACCTACCACTGGGGAGACATACGGCCCTGGTCCATCAGGGAGAGTTTCCGAGAATGAAATTTTTGATCTTGGACCGTGTCCACCCAGGTTGGAGGGGGGGAGACTGGAACAAGGATCTCCTCCAACTTGAATTGAGGTGGATCTATAACTTACGGGCGACCAGACCCCCTGGACTGAATGATACTACATGTTTCAAGCCCTTTCTGGAGGGCTTTGACTCCGGGGGCATGGAAAGATAGATTTTCACCTTGGTACCTTTTTGGGTGCATGCCCCAGGGTTGACCATACTGAACACAGGTTATCTAATTTTGGCCCCCGTTCCGCCCCATTGCATGCCTTTATAACTTGTAGGCTTGTTATTGCCCACGTTTTATGTTTAAAATGGATACCATTATGGGGCTCATTTTGTAATGCTACGGGCCAATCTGCACATCCATCCCCTTGGACTTGCAAGACACCCAGGTGGTCCACCTTCCCTTAAAATCAGGCCCCAGTGGTGAGGGGCAACCAGATCTGATCCCTCTCATGTTTGTTTTGTGGTTAAATGCTCTTATCTTTGTTTCTCCCCATGTTACAGCTCTGCTGCGGTCTCTCATGCCCTAGGTGCACTGGCAGGCAATCAATATACCCATGTGATCTTATAGTGTACAACATATTGGTGTATATGTATATTTACTTTTGGATGGCATGATTTCCTCTGTGCCTATCCTTTTGCTGTTACTGTGCGTGGACCCGGCACGGTAAGGCTGTCCCCTCCGGGACACATCAGGGGAACTGCCTTTGTTCCTCTTTTCCTGATCTGGACCAGCATTCGCTGATTCCAGCTCCGGCTTTCCGTGCCGGTGGGAGTGGACGGCGGCGCGCGTCTCCGGGACGCAGCGCAGTGACGTCAGCCGTGACAATGCGCTCCAGCCTGACTGGCGCGCATGCGCGTTATGGGGTTGGGGCCGGCGCCTGTGGGGGGGCGCGGCACGGTCCACGCCCAGGGGGTCCATCATTGGACCAAGGTCACAGGATGCATGTTTAGAGGCTGACTGTCTGTCAGCTGGGGGAGAGTAGGAGGAGTTAGCTTAGGGGAGACCCTGGCAGCGCACCCAGTGGAGTTAAATACTCTAGCTCATTCACTCTGATTTTGTGATCGGAAGAGGATGATGCACTCACGCTGCGCTCCTGGCTGCTAAAGTAAGTTACTATGGTTGACTGGGGGCACTTGGGACTGTTACTCTTCAGACTATTCTTTATATTTGGTGTGGTTTATAATACCACAACCTGTTCACATTTTTTACAAGCTCCACTTTCTTCTTAATACCAGGTCTCTTCTTTAGTGTCAGCTACTCGGCAACCAGCATGGCGTTTTGTGAGCCCTCCTCCCCTCCCCTACATTATATGTTGTAGGTGTCATTTTTGGCTCTAGTTCCTAGGTATGTCTCCTGTTGCTAGTTTCCATATATATGCATGTTATTTGTACTCTCTCTGGGACCCATTTTCTTTTGGATCCCAGTACATATGGGTGGCCATCTCTATTAATTTGCCACCCTTCATGGTATTATATGCTTGGTCTTAGGTCCGAAGATCCTCTTGGACCCCAGCCCACGCACAGGCGCTGCGCCAAAACTCTTGGACGTGGCGTTTCTCAGCACCTATGGGGACTGTACTCCTTATATGAATCACCTATAGTATCTCACCTACCCACAATTGGATTTTCGCTATGTGCACACGGCCTGGGACACCACAGCAGAGTTGATTCTATGTCTTGAATGCCTTTATAACATTTGCATTGGGTAAGAGAGTTTATTCATACACAGACCATCACGGGATGTGGGGGGTATACCATCTCATATATGTATGTGATGTTAACCATTTGTCTTTTACTTTTGTAATGTTCAATGGATGATAATTCTCACTTGCCAAACCTTGATGAAGGATTTTCGGAAACGTGTCCTTTTAGTGAGACTTATCTCATTTCCATACCTTTGGTCTGTTTTCTTTGACGTGTTGTGGTATTCTTTATCTCACACATGTTACCCTTGATGCAATTGTTTGTATGTATCATTTGTATTTGATTCAATAATGTTATATGGTGTATTTTCTGTCATGTGTTTGTACTTTGCAATAAAATTATCTTTTTTACCTATTATGTATTTTCTATGGTAATGCCCTCAAAATCCCACCCAAGGGGAACCCTTTGTTCTTTTTCACACAGCAACAATGGACTATTGTGTCAATTTTTGGGGGGGCTACATTTATTGCTGTATGGAAAATACGAAAGCGGTTGGCCATAATACCAAACGCATTTTCTACAACTCGTCTAGCACGGAATAACCTGTAATTAAAAATTTTTTGATCAGGTGTAAGATTTTTAAGGGAAAATGGTTTCAAAACATGGTCAGATAACGCCAACGCATCATCTGCAACAAATGTGAAGTTTAGTCCTTCCACTGTGTCCTCTTGGGATGGTAGATGTAGAAGTCCATTTTTTAAATGATGGAAAAAAGTAGTTTTCTCAATTATTCCCCCATCAGAATTTCGTCCATTTTTGCCAATGTCCACAAAGATAAATTAATACTTGGCATTCACGATTGCCATTAGGACAATGCTAAAGTAGCCTTTATAATTATAGTAGAAGGAGCCAGATTTTGCTGGGGGCATTATGCGAACATGCTTGCCGTCTATGGCACCACCACAGTTGGGAAAATTCCAATAGTCGTGAAATTGTTTGGCAGTTGCTTTCCATTCCTCCACAGATGCCGGCAGCTGTGCAAAGGTAAAAATATATGTTAAACAAATATTTAAAGGGGTTGTAAAGGTATTTTTTTTATTTTTTAAAAATAACAAACATGTTATACTTACCTTCACTGTGCAGCTCGTTCTGCACAGAGTGGCCCCGATCCTGCTTTTCTGGGGTCCCTCGGCGGCTGTTTCAGCTCCTCCCCGCAAGAACTATCCACCTCAATGCGAGCTCCCTCGCATGGTGGTTAGTTATTGTGGGCGCGCTCCCGTGATACAGCCGGCGGCTATAGCCGCTCGCTGTATCACTCGGTCCCGCCCCCCAGCGCGCCGCATCATTGGATGTGATTGACAGCAGCGTGAGCCAATGGCTGCGCTGCTTCCAATCCATCCACTGTAGCCAATCAGCGGCCAGGCCGAGCAGTGGAATGGATGTCGGGAATGAGCAGCCGACTTTCGAGGGATCAGGTAAGTAAAACGGGGGGGCTGAGGGCGGCGGTATTGTCAGTAGTTTTTTCACCTTAATGCATTCTATGCATTAAGGTGAAAACATTTTACCTTTACAACCCCTTTAAGGCTTAATTCTCAAAAAAGTATAACAATTGGCTTTATTATACAGGATCTATTTGGCAGTGAAACACAAACTGTCACATCACCACCAGTAAGCATGACCAAAAAGAGAAAGACAAGGCAAGATTCAACAGGCAACTTTCTAGTACAAGCATCTGCAGCGTTAAATCAGAAGAGGGATGAATGTAATCACCTGGGTGCATTTGCAGCAAAGAAAATACGCAGGATGTCAGAAGACCAAAAATAATTACTGGAACCATTACTCATTCAACTTCTTAATAAAGGGTTAAGGGGGGAGCTGACCACAAATACACACTTAGCTGAGCACAAAACCACACACCCACAATCATTGCAAGTACCTCAACAAATGCATCAGTGGCACGTACCATTCACACAGCAGGATCGTCAACAAAGCAACTGGGGACATGATTATCAGTACACATCTTTGTGAATCACATACATTTGGTTTAAAATATGTTATGTTTGTCAGTTTGACATGTTATGAACTAGTTTGACTTTACTGATATGTTTAGAGCTTCTAAAATCAAAGTTAAACAAAGCAAGCTGTACAGTGTTTGAGAGTTAAAAATAAAAGCACTGTGTCATTACCTTTGGGTATTCGTCTTGCATGATCCTTATGATGGCTTGGCAGGTCTCAGGTATGATGCGGCCAAGTGACTGGGCAGAGATTTCAGTAGTGAATTTTAAGTCTTCAAAACTTCTTCCAGTTGCCAGAAAGCGAAGTGTTGCTACCAGTCTCTGCTCTGCTGGGATGCTTGGTCTTAAGACTGTGTCCTTTTTGGTTATAAGGGGTGACACTTTACTCAGTAACAGCTGAAAGGAATCATCAGGCATCCTCAGATAGTTCCGATAGTCATCTGGATTGTTTTCCTTCAGCTCTCGAACCAATCTGAGTTGAGAGAAGAATATGAGAGAAGTCATCACGGTTCTTCAGCCACTCTTTACTCTGCTTCTGGGTTCCTCTTCTTGCTGTATAGCCATCACTCCAAGCATTACTATGGCAATGGACCTCTCATCCAAATCCATATTGTAGGTGGTGCAGTAGACTATGCACAGGGTTCATTCTGACGTACGTACGAACGTATGTTGCTCCTCTGGGCATATACGTCAAACACAGGAAGCCACAGTGCAGAGGTCAAACACATTTTGACACTTCCTTTTATATATGCAAAAAACGAACGAAAAAACGATACATTGCTGTTCATAAACGATTTAACGTTCAAAAATCTTTACTTACCTGATGGCGTGATCGTTTGCGGTCACTACCGAACGTTTGTTTTTCGAAAATGGGTTCGGCCAATTTTCTGTATAGTGTATGGCCAGCACCTCCTGTCTCTTTCTCCTGGAGCCGTCTCCTACTGGAACCCTCCCGACCTCCTAGGCCAGACTTCCTGTCTGCCGGGCGGAGCTGTCTCCAAGTCTGAGCACTGACCTCTATTCCTGGGATGTTCATGAACCCAGCCCACAGGTGTGCAATTAGTATTCCTGCCAAAATCAGGCATACACTGCCCATATGCACCTGTGACATGGGGTCGTATCTCCACAGTGTATATATTTATAAACTGCCTGCACACCACTAACTTGCCTAATCCAGCTCAAATTCTCTCAAGTCTCAATCTCCACGTCACACTACATACGGCCAATGTGTAAACAGCCTTATAAAGTGTGGGGCGTGGACTTGGCCCCGTGAACCATGATTGGCCAAAGACACCCTGCTTTTGGCCAATCATGGCTCTCACAGCAGATCTCGCTGTTATTGGCCAAAGGTCAGGTTCATGCTTTGACCAATCAGCAGCCGTCGATGCACTGCAATCTTGCGATGCTCCAATTTGCCCCATATTCTTGTTTGTTCTGCGAACAAATGGACACCCGATGTGTGAGTCGAACTTACGTTGTAATTCTGAGCAACTCCTAGCCCACATAAACCAACACAAACAGGCCTAGCTTCTAGCCAGGTCTGCCTAAATTTGCCTATGCTCACAAAATCCTAACCTCTTGCACCAACCTAGGGAGAGGGAGCTACAGTACATAACATTGAGAATGGAATACCAAAAAGTGGGCAGGAAAACCTAAGGCTGGGTTCACACCTATGCAAATTGAATGTGGGTTTCCCCTGCATCCAATTCATATAGCAGGCGATTGTGACTGGCTCTCTATGGAGCCAGTTCACACATCTCTGCAGCGGCTCCGGTGCAAATTGCACAGGAGCCCTGTGCATCTTTTGGTCCGTTTCAGGTCCAAATTCAGCCCAAAATTCGGGCTGAAATCAGACCTGAAACGATAAATGTAGACGCACCGGACTCCTGCTGTGAGCTGCTACGTGTTCTAGTGTGAACCCAACCTTAATGTCCAGGGTGAGCAGGAAGAGAGCCTGTAATTAGGGTAGGGACATCTCAATACTAGGGTCCTCCAGAGATAAAGATATCTAGGAGTTGGCTCAGCCCACTTGACTTCATCTTTTTGTGGTGGGTTGGTTGATTAATTACCAGCATCTGTTAAGCTACATAATCACATATTATGCTACAACTGTCAAGCTGAAAAAAAAAGACATTTTTATCAGCACTTTTCTGCAATTCTGTTCTGTTCTTGTTCCATGGAACTTTTTACCACTTGATACCGAAGTTATCTGGCAGAATAATGGGTTTGATGCCTCTTTAAAGAAGCTGCAGAATGCGGAGAGAGAGGACCGTTCTGCTGATTGTACTGTGCCCCTGTTTGTCTACAGGTAACACTTCAACTGTCTTCAATGTGCAAAGTGACATGTACTGTGTGTGTGTGTGTATGTGTGTATATATATATATATATATATATATATATATATATATATATATATATATATATATATAATTCAGATCTAGGACACTAACTTCACACATGGAGTCAAGCTCTCTCCGGGATCCACCTTATAGTCATCCAGTTGTTGTCAGCACTGCATAACAATGGAATTCTCTATGGTGCCCATTTACATGAATGCAGCACGGCTGCAGCGCATTTTCGGAAAGGTGCAGGTCCTCGTCCTTGTCCTGCTACAGGATGATCTGAAAGTGCCCTGATCATGAGTGGCTTTTGTATACAAATTTCCATATTTAAAAAAATCAAAACTTCAACCTGCCCCGGTGCATCCTGCAATGCAGTGTAGGGACCTGTCAGCCTGATGTCATTTGTCCTCCACTGCACTGTGGAACAACTTAAAGGATAGATATTTGTAAAATTAAAAAGTGGAACAATTATGTTGCCTCCAGGATTCATTCATTAGATCTTTTTAAGGCTCAATTGAATGTTCAGTATAAATGAGCAAAATACTGTACAGTATATTCCTGATGCACCAAACCAAAACATTTGAACAGTCTTATGCCCCATACACACGGTCGGACTTTGTTCGGACATTCCGACAACAAAATCCTAGGATTTTTTCAGACGGATGTTGGCTCAAACTTGTCTTGCATACACACGGTCACACAAAGTTGTCGGAAAATCCGATCGTTCTGAACGCGGTGACGTAAAACACGTACATCGGGACTATAAACGGGGCAGTGGCCAATAGCTTTCATCTCTTTATTTTTTCTGAGCATGCGTGGCACTTTGTCCGTCAGATTTGTGTACACACGATCGGAATTTCCGACAACTGATTTTGTTGTCGGAAAATTTTATATCCTGCTCTCAAACTTTGTGTGTCGGAAAATCCGATGGAAATTGTGTGATGGAGCCTACACACGGTCGGAATTTCCGACAACAAGGTCCTATCACACATTTTCCATCGGAAAATCCAACCGTGTGTACGGGGCATTACAGTTGGTTTTCTTTAGCCACTTGCCAACTGCAATACATAAATATGCATTGCGGCTTTGAGTAGTTTACCAAGGTTATGAATGAAGCTATCAGCCATAACTCTGTTTTTTTTTTTTTCCAGTCGGCGATGCGGTTTCTCATAAAAGCAATCCAAGGGGTTGATTATCTGCTGGATAACTTTTACAAGCAGCGGGAGGGGATGCCCCCCCTCCTCCTGCTGCTCAATGGTTTTTTTTGGGCTTTCTGCTCTCACCAGCGAGCCGACAGTTTGCCTGACTGGCCAAAGAGGTGAACAGGGACCAGATCATCTCCTAACACCTCTAGGAACTAGGAGGACCGAAGTGATGTCATGATGTTACTTCTGGTCTAGGACCGAAGTGATGTCATGATGTTACTTCTGGTCTAGGACCAAAGTGATGTCATGATGTTACTTCTGGTCTAGGACCGAAGAAAACTTTTTTTTTTTAAAGCAAAAGATCACATTATTTTTTTTATTTATTAATTTTTTTAATTTTTTGCTTTCAAAGATAGAGGAGAGATCTACTATCTGTATAGGCTCTTCTTTGCTGTTGTATCTCTGGGGGGTAATCGGGAAAAAATAATAGCTTAACGTTTTCATATTGTATAGTGACACAGCAAGTGACAATTGTAGCAGGCAAGTGAAAATCCGCAACTGGTGGCAGGTGACAATTCGCAACATGTGGCAGGTGACGTTGCAAGTGACAATCACCGGCAAGACAAGGAATTAAATTCCTGCTTTACAACTAAGACCCCTTTCCCCTTTTTTTAACCCTTTCTGGGCCGCTAGCAGGGGGTAAAACCGCCCCACCCCGCTAGCGGCCAAATACCGCCGCTAAAATTACCACTGACACACCTCCTGCCTCAGTGTGAAAGGGGCCTAAGGGCACATCAAGTCTCTTGCTAAAGATTGATCAGTGATGATCTAGGAAGGAAAATTGCTGATATAGCTTTTTTTTCCTCTCCTGAATCCTTTTGGGTTTATGAAAATTTTGAATCCAGGCAAGCATTGTTAATGTAATGTATGATTCTCTGAATACTGAACAAAACTGATTACCGTATATACTCGAGTATAAGTCGAGTTTTTCAGCACATTTTTTTGTGCTGAAAGTGCTCCCCTCGACTTATACTTGAGTCAAGCACTTTTCTGCAGCAAAAAATTCAATTTTCCGAACTGACTTTGGGGCCCCGTATCTCGCTAGGAACCCCAAATATGGTGTTCCAACCCAGTGGCACTGGTACCATAACATATCCAAAGCTGGGTTTCCTAGCACTAAGTGGCCCCGAGATACGGGGCCCCAAAGCCAGTTCAGAAAATGTCATTCTCTGCTGCAGAAAACTGCTTGACTTTTTCTGAACCGATTTTTGGGGCCACTTGGTGCTAGAAACTACAGCTTTGGATATTTTATGGTGCTAGTTCCACTGGGTTTGCACACTAAATTTGGGGTTCCTAGCACTAAGTGGCCCCAAGATACGGGGCCCCAAGTTCGGTCAACTGTGTCCATCTGCAGCAATGTCATTTCGGGACCCTTTGGGTTCAGAGACCCCAAATTTTGGCTGCAGCTAGGGGACATCTAGGAACCCTTAACTACCAAGTTTGAAGTTTGGGGGACCTATGACTGCAAATGGGCACAGTGAGGCTGCAAATAAGCATTGTTGACCCTCTTTTCCACTTACAGTAGCTGCGCATTTCTCACCCTCGTCTTATACTCGGGTCAATAAGTTTTTCCCATTTTTTTGTGGTAAATTAGGGCCTCGACTTATACTCAGATCGACTTATATTCGAGTATATATAGTAAATATTCTGCAAGATTTAATGGAAATCAACTATTGTAACTTTTATTTTACTGTTGTGATTTTGAAAAATATGTGGTTTAATTTTGCAGTGCTTCGACTAAAATTTTAAATTATCAGGAACTGAAAGAACTACTCCACACTGCCAGAAACATAACAGGTACAGAATATCCGTTATTTTAAAAGTACAAATTTGTTTGCAGTATTTTGGAAAAAAAATCTATTAACATAAGCAATGACATGCAAAAAAATGCAACACAATAATGAATGTTCAGTTTAACTGCCCTAATACCAGACACTTTTACCCCCTTCCTGCCCAGGCCAATTCTCCACTTTCAGCGCTGTCACACTTTAAATGACAATTACACGGTCATACAACACTGTACCCATATGACATTTTTATAATTTTGTTCACACAAACAGAGCTTTCTTTTGGTGGTATTTAATTACCACTGGGTTTTTTTTTTCTTCATAAATTTAGGTCAAAATGTATGCGGCTCCATTTCTTTGGTGAAAATAATCTAAATCAGTGTATATTATTTAGTCTGTAGAAAAGTTATAGAGTCCACAAACTATGGGATATACAGAATGTAACAAAATGTCCCACACTCCGCTTGAGTGCTTTTGTCATATACCGCTTCCTCCCAGTCTGAATATAGATATCAGATGTTCCAACCGCTGAGAACCATAAACAAGACAATACTCATGTGGTTTCTCACCATTAGGCATGAGTCGAACATCCCCCGGTTCGGCTCGCACCAGAACTTGCGAACGGACCAAAACTGCGCACAAACGTTAGAACCCCATTGAAGTCTATGGGACTCAAACATTCAAAATCAAAAGTGCTAATTTTAAAGGCTAATTTGCGTGATATTGTCCTAAAAAGTGTTTGGGGACCCGGGTCCTGCCCCAGGGGACATGTATCAATGCAAAAAAAAGTTTTAAAAATGGCCGTTTTTTCGGGAGCAGTGATTTTAATGATACTTAAAGTTAAACAATAAAAGTGTAATATTCCTTTAAATTTTGTACCTGGGGGGTGTCTATAGTATGCCTGTAAAGGGGCGCATGTTTACCGTGTTTAGAACAGTCTGACAGCAAAATGACATTTCAAAGGAAAAAAGTCATTTAAAACTTCAGGTCTGGTATGGATATTAAGGGAAACCCTGTGCCAAAATGTTAAAAAAAAATTGGTGTGGGGGTCCCCCTCAAAATCTATACCAGACCCTTCAGGTCTGGTATGGATTCTAAGGGGAACCCCGCGCCAAAATAAAAAAAAAATGGCTTGGGGTCCCCCCAAAAATCCATACCAGACCCTTATCCGAGCACGCAACCTGGCAGGCCACAGGAAAAGAGGGAGGGACGAGAGAGTGCCCCCCCTTCCTGAACCGTACCAGGCCACATGCCCTCAACATTGAGAGGGTGCTTTGGGGTCCCCCCAAAGCACCTTGTCCCCATGTTGATGGGGACAAGGGCCTCATCCCCACAACCCTTGCCCGGAGGTTGTGGGGGTCTGCGGGTGGGGGGCTTATCAGAATCTGGAAGCCCCCTTTAACAAGGGGACCCCCAGGTCCCGCCCCCCCTGTGTGAAATGGTAAGGGGGTACAAAAGTTCCCCTACCATTTCACAAAAAAACTGTCAAAAATGTTAAAAATGACAAGAGACAGTTTTTGACAATTCCTTTATTTAAAGTCTTCTTCTTCCATCTTCTTTCTTCTATCTTCTTTCTTCTATGTTCCTTCAGTTTCTTCCTCCATCTTCTTCTTCCTCTGGTTCTTCCTCCGATCCTCTGCTTCTTGCTCCGGTGTTCTCGTCCGGCTTCTTCTTCCCTTCTACGTTCTCGGGCTGCTCCGCATCCATGATGGGAGGCTCCCGCTGTGTGACGCTTCTCATCTTCAGACACTTCTTAAATAACGGAGGGCGGGGACACTCGGTGACCCCGCCCCCCTATGACGCACAGGGACTTGACGGGGACTTCCCTGTGGCATTCCCCTCTGACGTTGAGAAGAAGATGAAGACAAGAAGATGAAGACAAGAAGATGAAGACAAGAAGATGAAGAGAAGAGCGGGAGCCTCCCTCCATGCCATCATGGATGCGGAGCGGCCCGAGGAGAAGGGAAGAAGACGCCGCGGAGGAGATGCCGGATGAGAAAACCGGAGGAAGAACCATAAGACCCAGAAGAACCAGAAGAAGAAGAAGATGGAGAAAGAAACCGAAGGAAGATAGAAGATAGAAGAAAGAAGAAATAAGAAGCATTTAAATAAAGGAATTGTCAAAAACTGTCTCTTGTCATTTTTAACATTTTTGACAGTTATTTAGTGAAATGGTAGGACCCCCTTACCATTTCACACAGGGGGAGGGCCGGGATCTGGGGGTCCCCTTGTTAAAGGGGGCTTCCAGATTCTGATAAGCCCCCCGCTCGCAGACTCCCACAACCACCGGTCAGGGTTGTGGGGATGAGGCCCTTGTCCTTATCAACATGGGGACAAGGTGTTTTGGGGGGCTACCCCAAAGCACCCTCCCAATGTTGAGGGCATGTGGCCTGGTACGATTCAGGAGGGGGGGCGCTCTCTCGCCCCCCCCTCTTTTCCTGCGGCCTGCCAGGTTGCGTGCTCGGATAAGGGTCTGGTATGGATTTTTAGGGGGATCCCACGTCATTTTTTTTTAATTTTGGCCGGGGTTCCCCTTAAAATCCATACCAGACCTGAAGGGTCTGGTATAGATTTTGAGGGGGGACCCATTGCCAATTTTTTTTTATTTTGGCTGGGGTTCCCCTTAATATCCATACCAGACCTGAAGGGCCTGGTATGGAATTTAGGGGGACCCCCCACGTCATTTTTTTTTTAAATTTTGGTTCGGGGTTCCCCTGTGGAGAATTCCCATGCCGTTTTTATCAATGAACTTCTATGTGTATTGTCGGATCGGCAATGCATTAATAGCCGCGAGTAGTTTTAAATGAGTTTTTTTCCTTTGAAATGTCATTTTGCTGTCAGACTGTTCTGAACACAGGAAACATGCCCCCCTTTACAGGCATACTATAGACACCCCCCAGGTACGAAATTTAAAGGGATATTACACTTTTATTATTTGACTTTAAGTATTATTAAAATCACTGCTCCCGAAAAAACGGCCGTTTTTAAAACTTTTTTTTGCATTGATCCATGTCCCCTGGGGCAGGACCCAGGTCCCCAAACACTTTTTATGACAATACCATAAATATAAGCCTTTAAAATTAGCACTTTTGATTATTCATGTCCGTGTCCCATAGACTTTAACGGTGTTCGTGTGTTCGAACAAATTTTTTGCCTGTTTGCATGTTCTGGTGCGAACCGAACGGGGGATGTTCGGCTCATCCCTGCTTGATAACAGCATGTCTATTAGCCTTTAACTACTTCCTGCCCACCCTATAGCCGAAAGATGGCTACAACATGGGCTTAGTTTGCTGGGAGGGCATCCATGGACATCATTCCATGATCACAGATCAGGATAGAGAGCCAATCACAACAGCCCTTTACCACATGATCAGCTGTGTCCAATGACAGCTGATCACAGGATGTAAACATAAGCTGGTTATCGGCTTTTCTTTCCTCACGATCAGCATGAGGAGAGAAGAAGAAAGCCAATAACCGGCTTGTTTTAAAGTGACATTGGCATTGATAATCAGGGCACTCAATCAGTGCCCACCTGTGCTGCCAATCAGTGCTCAGTGCCCACCTATCAATGCCCATCAATGCCTCCTCATCAGTGTCATCTATCAATGCTGCCTATCAGTGCCACCACTCATTGCCCTTTAGTGCCGCCTATCATTGCCTCCTCATCAGTGCTGCCTCATCAGTGCACATCAATGAAGGAGAAAAATTACCTGTTTGCACAATTGTCATTCAAAATGTGACGATGCTGAAAGCTGAAAATTGGTCTGGACAGGAAGGGGGTGAAAGTGTTCAGTAGGCAAGTGGTTTAAATGGCCAGAGTTTGGTATTAAGATTGTTGATGTAATGTTTATATAAGCAAACATGACATTGGTCTCATTATACAGAGAGCAGCAATGCTGAGAGCACGGTTAATCGTGTTTTATATATATCTAAGGAGTTATAGATTTTCATTTTTTTCACCCATAATCACCTATCAGCTGTAAACAAAAGGGATTGGGCAAAAATTTCCAGATCGCCTCTTTTAAGTAATTTAAACTATACAGTGTCAGATTTTTTACTCCATGATGTGCTTTTTACATAGCAAGCTTGTTGGGCTCATTCTGATGTTATTCAGTTATTAAATGATATTGTTTTATTAGCTATTTTGGCATTACTGTGGCAGTAACTCTGTACAGCATTACAGGAGATGGTGGAGCTGCAGCATATAACATATATATATACAGTCCTTTGTATAGGGCATAGAACTTCCAGCATTGTGTGTGTAAGTAATATTGTAATAAAAAAAAAGAAAGTCACACTTTGCTTTTTTCATTTTCTAAGGACTCATGCCCATCGTGGTCATCACTTGTGAGCTCCACAGAAATCTGCCAAATGTTAAGGAAAATTTTAGGCAGATGGGGGTAGAGAATATGTTTTCACTGGAGAATTACACTGATGAGGATCATCTGAAAACTCGCCGTAAACAGGAGACCATCCTGAAGTGTCTTTATGACACTTCAGCTAATTAAAGAAGTGGAGTTCCAAATGGGAGTAAAAAGAGATCCTATTGCTGAGAAGATCGACAGAAAAAACATTTTATACAAATTTTTTCATGATAGAGAAAAAGAGAAAGCAGTGGAGAAAGCAGCGACGGAAGCTGAAGAAAGAGCAAAAAAACCTCCAAAAAAAGAAATTCTAGAAGCTCAGGCAGTCGCTAAAAAGGAAAGTTCTTGTATTATACAATAGACTCATCAAGCCTGATTTAAGCCCAACCTCAAAAAAGTTAACTTTTTGTTATTAAAGTGGTTGCAACGACTAAAGTGTTTTTTTACCTCAATGCACTCTCTGTGTTAAAGTGTTACTAAACCCAGTAATATGAAAATAGTTCACCCCCCCACAGTGCCCACAGTTTATAACTCTTCTTTTTACAATTAAAATATTGACACTATACTATATTAGGGATGAGCTTTGTGTTCGAGTCGAACCCATGTTCGACTCGAACATCGGCTGTTCGACCGTCCGTCGAATTGCGAACGATATGGGCCGTTCGCGCCAAATTCGTGTGGCGCGTCACGGCCCATAATTCACTGCGGCATCGCAGTGCATTGCTTGCTGATGATTGGCCAAGCATGCACTATGACCCGCATGCTTGGCCAATCACAGCGCCGTCAGTAGAGAGAGCTGTAATTGGCCAAAGCCAGGGTGGCTTTGGCCAATTATGGCTCAGGGGATTTAGTACACACCCCACACTATATAAGGCCGCCTGCACGGCGGCCCTGTGTAGTGTGTGTTCCGGTGTGCTGAGAGATAGAGAGAGAGAGAGACAGTGTCATTTGATTTGAGTTAGATAGATTAGGCAGAACAGTCAGTCAGTTAGCTGCACTTACAGTGTATTGTGTATATATATGCATCCCAGGTGTTGCATATATATATATACACTGTATTCAGTTTAGCTAGATCCGTTCCTGTTATCTTCTATCTAGACTATTTACATTTAGTGCAGTGCGTCCTGCTCACAGTGTTCAGCTAGATCCGTTCCTGTTATTTACATTTAGTGCAGTGCGTCCTGCTCACAGTGTTCAGCTAGATCCGTTCCTGTTATTTACATTTAGTGCAGTGCGTCCTGCTCACAGTGTTCAGCTAGATCCGTTCCTGCTATTTACATTTAGTGCAGTGCGTCCTGCTCACAGTGTTCAGCTAGATCCGTTCCTGCTATTTACATTTAGTGCAGTGCGTCCTGCTCACAGTGTTCAGCTAGATCCGTTCCTGCTATTTACATTTAGTGCAGTGCGTCCAGCTCACAGTGTTCAGCTAGATCCGTTCCTGCTATTTACATTTAGTGCAGTGCGTCCTGCTCACAGTGTTCAGCTAGATCCGTTCCTGTTATCTTCTAGACTATTTACATTTAGTGCAGTGCGTCCTGCTCACAGTGTTCAGCTAGATCCGTTCCTGCTATTTACATTTAGTGCAGTGCGTCCTGCTCACAGTGTTCAGCTAGATCCGTTCCTGCTATTTACATTTAGTGCAGTGCGTCCTGCTCACAGTGTTCAGCTAGATCCGTTCCTGCTATTTACATTTAGTGCAGTGCGTCCTGCTCACAGTGTTCAGCTAGATCCGTTCCTGCTATTTACATTTTGTGCAGTGCGTCCAGCTCACAGTGTTCAGCTAGATCCGTTCCTGCTATTTACATTTAGTGCAGTGCGTCCTGCTCACAGTGTTCAGCTAGATCCGTTCCTGTTATCTTCTAGACTATTTACATTTAGTGCAGTGCGTCCTGCTCACAGTGTTCAGCTAGATCCGTTCCTGCTATTTACATTTAGTGCAGTGCGTCCTGCTCACAGTGTTCAGCTAGATCCGTTCCTGCTATTTACATTTAGTGCAGTGCGTCCTGCTCACAGTGTTCAGCTAGATCCGTTCCTGCTATTTACATTTAGTGCAGTGCGTCCAGCTCACAGTGTTCAGCTAGATCCGTTCCTGCTATTTACATTTAGTGCAGTGCGTCCTGCTCACAGTGTTCAGCTAGATCCGTTCCTGCTATTTACATTTAGTGCAGTGCGTCCTGCTCACAGTGTTCAGCTAGATCCGTTCCTGCTATTTACATTTAGTGCAGTGCGTCCTGCTCACAGTGTTCAGCTAGATCCGTTCCTGCTATTTACATTTAGTGCAGTGCGTCCTGCTCACAGTGTTCAGCTAGATCCGTTCCTGTTATCTTCTAGACTATTTACATTTAGTGCAGTGCGTCCTGCTCACAGTGTTCAGCTAGATCCGTTCCTGTTATCTTCCTACTGACAGGCAGGCTTGTCTGGTTACAGTATATAAAGCTACCTGAAGAAAATTACAGGTGTTCTATTTGATCCTATTAGTACCACGGTCAGGCAGCTAGACTATTTACATTTAGTACAGTGTGTCCTGCTCACAGTGTTCAGCTAGATCCGTTCCTGTTATCTTCCTACTGACAGGCAAGCTTGTCTGGTTACAGTATATAAAGCTACCTGGGGGCGTGGTTTGCCTTGTGAGAAGATGGCTGCTTGATCCTCTAGCTCCCTCTCACCACAGCCTACAATCAGCCTTTCTCGGGGTTTACCGACAACATATGCACCTCAATTATGGGAACATCCTCCCGTGGAACATCCAACAGCAGATCCCGATCCCCGAGAGAACTTGCCGGCCGTCCAAGCCAAACAATACCGGAGATCTTCCGGACACAGAGGACAACTATGGCGTCCTCTTCCCCCACCTCAGCCATCGCTCCAACAACTACTGATATCATCCTGACTCCTACCGATCAAAGCCACCCACAACAGGCTTCCTCGCTACCGTCACACCGCCAACCAAGCTTGCTTGACCTGCAGGCAGTAGCAACGGATATCAAGGACACCTTATTCTCGGCCATTACGGACCTGCGACACGAATTACAGGCCATCACAGGCCGCATACAACGCGTGGAAGAAAAGGCTGTACATCAACAATCCACAGTTAAATATATTCACCACAAAGTCGATTCTCATACAATGCAATTGAGAGATCTTCAGCGGCATGTTGAAGATCTCGACAACAGAGGGAGAAGACACAATCTCCGAATAAGAGGCATACCTGAGACCGTGGAACATGACAGAATCCGCCCGGTGGTGACTGGCCTTTTCAACCATTTGCTAGACAGACCAGCGACAACACAGATCCAGATGGAACGAATACATAGAGCGCTACGCCCCAAGGGAAGGGAAAATGACCCACCCAGGGACATTATATGCCACATAGACGACTTCTCTGTCAAAGAGGACATTCTACAAAAAGCCAGCGAAAAATCGACTCTAGAATATGATGGCTACCCTATACATGTCTATCAGGACCTTTCAGCCATTACCCTACGACATCGCAAGGACTTGCGCCCTCTTCTGGATGTTCTGCGAACAAGAGGCATTCGCTATCGCTGGAAGTTCCCCTTTGGCCTTTCCGCCTCTCACCAGGGACGCTCAGCACTCCTAAGAGTCCCGGAGGAACTTGATGCCTTTTGCCGCACGCTCGATATTCCGTTCACTCCAGTCCCGAACTGGTACGCGGAATTTAACCTGCAACCTCCCCACCGCCACCCGCAAACAGAGGAGCCGATGGACGTCCACAACACCAGTTTCCGCAGGAGACGCTCTCCGTCCACCTCCAGGACCGGCCCTTCTCCGGGCCCTCACCACCCGCCATCCAGCCCTATGACGGCACCTCTACCTCGCCGAGCACGTAGAGATCGCTGATGACCCGAGCCGTACCGAAAATAGTGAGTAAAAATAGACAGCCTTCTCCTTCATGACTCACTTGTACATAGCGCTCGTATCAGATGCCAACCAGTTACCCCCACTGTTCTCCTCACTTGTACCGGTCACGCACCCAGAGACAGCCCACGCTTCTCACCCGACCCTCAGACAACCGACTCCGGACACTTCTGCTATATAGTAAAGTGACCGCACCAACATGCTTCCCAATCTTAATAACATACGCCGAAGACTCCAAATACCTCAATGTGTGAAAACGAACACACAAGATTAGCCTCTTTCTTGATATACCAGATGACCACAAAAAAGACATCAACGACGACTCCATTCACAGGCTGACCCGTTATTGCAACGCAATCACTCATACTGCAACACGAAGAGACATTACCTCACTGCTTCAAATACCAGCATCGGACCCTTCACCTCCTCCAAAAGACAGATCACTAACTCTCCTCCAATCAAGACGGAACCGCAGAGAAGACAACGGCACCAGAGATATCCCCAAGTCGTACCTGGTTTCTCTTTGCGTCACACACCTCATATCGAATAACCGATCGAACATCACAATACGCAGGGAGGTATTATATTATAATATATAGGTGTGTTTTTTTTTTTTTTTTTTAAATGCAGCAAAGTAATGTATGATAATCAATCACATATATTTGTTCCACCCTTTCTACATAACAACACCCTCAACACAGCTCCCTCACAACACACATTAATGTAACTCCCCCCCCAACGTTTTACAAAGGCAGCACAACTCTAAAACATAGAGGCACCAGAGGAACCCTTACTAAATCCTGCCACACACCTCCACATGACCACCTAGGAATAGCAACACAACAACCCTTCTATACCCCCTCTTAGATCACTCAATATTACTCCTCACGGACAGTTGAGGACTAAGAGGAGGTGATTCTCAAGTGATTGAACATTGCTTCCTTTAACATCCGATTCATGTGCCTCAATAATAATGACAATACACTGCACGACCCTTTACTCAGGTCACCTCAAAATGCATCCGACAGATGGTTAAATAAGGGGACATAACAACCCTCATACAATAATGCCACTCTCGACCCAAAACTTTAACCACAGAATGCTGTACATATAGTAACGGCACCTGTCAACCAAGATCAAATAATCCACAACACATTAGCCCCATCAAACAGTCGAGACTAAAAATTGCGCATGAAACAGTACTCACACATTATTTCACACATAATTCACATGACTAGCTACTGAAACAAGAGGTTCCAATACTCCTCGGTTATAGCACTTACAGTTACCATACTTTTACATAGTTCTGGTTTGCATATAAGTTAATTGTTACTACCTGTTACCACCTGTTACGGAGTATCCCATGCACATGTACATCGGGTACTCCAAGTTGACAATACTCCAAGTTGATAATGGTTACTCATTACGAGCCTGACACTACTGACAAGCCTCACTCGGGACCAGCAAAGTCAAAAACTACTTGATACTCCCTATGCATGTGTCCCTCCACCCACCCTCTCTATCGACTTACACGATCACAGGAGAACGGCCTATGACTCCATCCTGCATCACTCTTCCACTAACCAACCACAATAACCCTATGTCCATCATGCACACCACATCCACCCTACCTATACACTTTATCATCTCTCTACAACCGTTTCCCCCTATAAAAAAATATTTAGACCCACCTAATCTTCTATACCCCATACTCCAATTCCTGTGGCTGATGGTGGGACGGAACGTTTGGATCACTCACAACGACTTTTTTTTTTCCTTTTTCCCTGTTTTTGGAAATTTCTTTTTTCAACCTCCACATCTCTCACTTGACGAGCCAACCCCCACGCAGTGGCTAAACGCACTTTATCCAACCTCCACATTTTTTTTTTTTTGTTTCAAATAATTTTATTAAATTTATAAATGTTATGTTGTACAAGTGGTATAACAGTACATAGTCAAAATTTTTTAAATGTTAGTGACAGAAGCATCAAATGTAGGTTACAAATACAGCTTGCAGTTTTGGTACAGTCTTACGTATGTTTTACTAAGCAGTTTACTGTACAGGTGTTTGCCGCAATGGTATTTAGAACAATAACAAATGTAAAAAATATCGTAATTGTACTTGGAACAATACATGTGAAATAACTCTAGGATAAATCATAACTTGACTTGTAAGTCGAACTGAGTTCAGATGTCTATGAGGTTACGCGCCTTAGGTAATTAGACCAGTATATGCCAGTTTCTCAATCCCGCACCCCAAGAGGGATCACACTGTGCGGTAGGCATGATTAGTAACGCCTTCAGTTATTCTGGCTTGTTTATATATGTTTATATGAAGATATTATTTACTTTCGTGACATAAATGGGTGAGCAAAGTCCCTCGATGGGAAGAAGGACTAGGGTATGTAGTGGAGCTTTACGATGTAATTTCCTACCAGAAAGGAAATGATAAGTTGAACAGTTGAGAAGTTGTTCTATATTTAATGGTAAATAGGGATGTGTGTATGGAAAGATAGCGAAAGTGAGGGTTATATACAAAAAAAAAAAAAAAAAAGAAAAAATGTATCCGGGGTCAGTATGGGCAAATGTCGCTTCATGTCCGTTACAGGGGGGGGCTGGGAATGAACCTTGGTGAATCCTGCGCATGGAAGACGAGTCTGTAAGTCTACATATCGCGGCATGGAACATGTAGTAGATAACGTCTGTTATACTTTCGTTGTTGTCTGACAAGATTATAAGTGTTGCAGAAACTCTTGGTATTTTGGGGAATCTCGGAAGTGTATCCAACAGGCCCACGTTTTCCTGTATTTTGAAGGAGTGTCTTTGGCTTGATGGATTATGTTTTCCATCTCAGAGATCTTTTCTATTCGCTTGAACCATTCTGTTAAAGTGGGTGGGGTGGTACTCCTCCATTGTACTGGTATGCATTGTTTAGCTGCATTCACCAGGTGGAGTGTGAGGGATTTACGGTATGCATGTTGTGAGATTGTAGAGTGGTGTAATAAGTATTGTGATGGCGTATAAGATAGGGTGTAAGTAGTGACGTGGCGTATCACCTCATGTACTTTTTTCCAGAATTTTTGTATCTGTGGACAAGTCCACCAAATATGGAGCAATGAACCCACTTCATTATTGCATCTCCAGCACATGGGTGAGACAGAGGGGTGGTATAGGTGGATTTTGTCTGGCGTGTTGTACCATCTTGAGTATATTTTGTAAGAGGTTTCTTGTGCTGAAACATTCACTGAACCTTTATGGATGTGTTCATAAATGTTTCCCCAGTCTTCCGTTGATAATTGTATCTCCAGTTCTGATTCCCATTTTTGGTTGGCTGTTGTAATCGTGGGGTCTTGGTCAGGAAAGAGTAGCGAATAGACCTCTGAGATAAGATGTCTTTGTGGAGGTGTACTGGTACAAAGTGCTTCAAAGGAAGTTAGGTCTCTAAACCATTGAGAAGTGGGTTTGGCCTTGGTCAGAAAGTGTCTGATTTGTAGAAATTTGTAAAATGGTATATGATATTCTGGGAAGTGTTCAGATATCTTATTATAAGGAAGAAGTATACCCTTATGAAAAAATTGTGAGGCTCTAATAGGACAATGAGCTAGGGTTTGAGATCTATCCTGAAATGGCACTCCAGGTGAAAAGTCTGGGTTATTAGTCAGGGGGGTTAGTGGTCCTGGAGAGGGGTACCAACCCAGTTTTTTGGCAATTGTTGTGAAAATTTGAATAGTGGGTCCGGTCAATGGATGTGAAGTGTATTCTTTTGGTAGTGAATTTGCATCAATCCATCGTAAGTGAGAGAGGGGTAGATGGGTGGAAGAGTTTTCAATGTTCACCCAATCTTTAGTAGATTTGTGTATATGCCAATCGATAATTCTCGTAAGGTGGCAAGCCCATTGGTATTTCTGGATGTCCGGGAGGCCAAGGCCTCCTTTTGGTTTGGGGATAGTCAGTCTATTCCAGCTCAATCTGGGAGATTTTGCTGCCCATATAAAGTTACGACAGATTCGTTTGTATATGGTAAAAAATGATGGGGGCAATTTGATTGGGATGGTCTGAAGTACATATAGTATTCTCGGCAATATATTCATCTTAACGATGGCAATCCTTCCGAACCATGAGAAAGGGCCTGATGACCACTTAAGGAGATCTTTTTGGATAGTATTTAGTAAAGATAAATAATTTTTGTCGTATATCTCTTCCAAATGAGTTGGTATTTGGATTCCTAAATAGGTAAGGGCATGTGCTTCCCATTGGAAAGGGAAGTTTGTTTTACATTGTGTCACTAATGTCTTTGGGAGGGAGATATTCAGGGCTTTAGACTTTGTGAAATTGATTTTTAAGTTTGAGAGTTCTTTGAAGGAAGCTAAATCTTTTAACAGGTTGGGAATAGTTATCAGGGGTTCTGACAGGAAAAGTAAGATGTCGTCTGCGTAAGCCGCTATTTTGTACTGTTTATTGTCAATGTTAATGCCTTTAATGTCAGGATTTGTCCGCAGTTTGCGTAAAATAGGTTCTAACGTGAGTATAAAAATAATAGGTGATAACGGGCACCCTTGACGTGTACCGTTCGATACGGAGAAGGCGTCCGACAGGCGTCCATTAATTCTTATTCTAGCAGTAGGGCTTGTGTATAGAGCCAATATCATTTGAAGAAATTGCAATGGGAGGCCCATTGCTTGTAATGTCGCTGCCATGTAGTCCCATGCTACTCTGTCGAACGCCTTCTCCGCATCGAGCGATAGGAGGAATCCCTGGCGTTTGTGAGTGTGAGACGATGAAAGGATATGATGGATATGTAGGGCTTTTATGGTGTTATCCCTAGCTTCTCTGCCGGGGACAAAACCAACTTGGTCAAGGGAAATGAGGTCAGGGATGATGGGAAGTAGTCGATTCGCAAGAATTTTGGCATAAAGTTTAAGGTCAATGTTAAGGAGGGATATAGGTCTATAATTAGTCACTAGTGTATCGTCTTTGCCGGGTTTTGGAATGAGAGTGATATGGGCTTCCAATAAATCTCTATTCGGATGTGGGGTATTAGAAAGCGCATTGAATGCCGTAACAAAATGAGAGGTAAGGATTTCTGAAAATGTTTTGTAATATCCTACAGTAAGCCCATCCGGGCCCGGGCTTTTCCCTGTTTTGAGTTGTTTTAATGCTATTGTGGTTTCCTCAATATTAATAGGGCAGTCAAGTGTCTTGGATGTTTCCGGGGAAATATGTGGTATACCATGCTGTGACAAGAATGTAGATATCGCTTCCTGTCTATTTCGTGGGTGATTTTTGATTTCTGGTGTTGGTAGGTTGTAGAGTTTATTGAAATAATTTACAAACTGTGTGGCGATGTCTTCCGTGGATTTAAAAGACTTCCCACTAGGATCCTTAATCTCATGGATGGTTAAAGCTGCCTTTCTACGTTGCAGGGCTTTAGCCATTAACTTACCGGATTTATTGCCACATTCATAATATAATTTTTGGGTGAAGAGGTATTTGCGTCTCAGTGATTTATGTAATTCGTCTCTGAGTTCTTCCCTCGCTTGCAGAAGTTCTGTAAGCGATTTATTGGCCAGGGATGCTTTGTGTAGCCTTTCAAGGGCATGTATTTTGGATGTTAAGGATGTTATATGGGCTTTCCGTTGTTTATTTTTTGCTATAGCTAGTGAGATTAATTCACCTCTTATTACGCACTTATGTGCAGCCCATACAATGGATGGGTTTGTTTCCTCAGTGGTATTTTCTTTGAAGTAGTGGATTAGTCTGTCATGAATTTTGGATGTAGCGTCCAGGTCTGTCAATAGCGAGTTGTCTAAACGCCATATCGAGTGTGCGGGGCGTGACATTGGGATATTTAACGTCAGTGAAATGGGATTGTGATCAGAAAGGATCATAGGGTCTATGGTCGCATGTTTGAGCAAAGATACGTCATTTTGGGAGATAAAAAGGTGGTCGATCCTGGAATATTTGTTATGGGGTGGTGAGAAAAATGTAAAATCTCTATCATTCGGGTGAAGTGTGCGCCACGTATCATGTAAAGTCAATTCTTGCAGTTATTGTTTGATCGCTCTCAGAGCTCTATACGGCAAGGATGTTGTGCCATTTGAGGAATCCTGGTGAGGGTTTAGTGTTACATTGAAATCCCCACCCAGTATAAGGATGCCAGAGAAGAATTCCGTGAGCAATTGTAGGGTTTCTATGAAAAATGTAACCTGTTTAGTGTTAGGAGCATATATGTTCGCGAGAGTAACGCGCTTGTTATGCAATGTTCCTTTAAGGAATAGGTATCTACCATTAGGGTCTTGCAAGGTTTCTGTGATTAGCAAAGGGCAATGTTTCGAGATTAGTATAGCAACCCCTTTTGTTTTGGAAGAGGCATTGGATGCATGGTACATTGTTGGGTAGCGATAGTTTCCCAGTTTGGGTACGTTGTCAGCACGGAAATGAGTTTCTTGTATAAATGCGATTTGTGTTTTATTTTTGTGTAATGAATTTAACAGTTGTGATCGTTTTTCGGGAGTGTTCAGGCCTCTGATGTTTATGGATTCAATTCTTATTTGGACATTAGTTTGTGTTTCATTATGGATTGTCTTCATGCGGGTAGCTTGGTCATTATCTGCCATGTTGGTATTGGTGGTAGGGCGTAAGACTTTCAGTTAGAGTAGGGAGACCGTGGTTCTTCCGCTGGGGGTGGAAGGTCTAGGATGAAGCTGTGTGTTTATGTAGAAGAGAGTGAGGGTATGGGGGGGGGGTGAAAGTAACTAACCTTATCTGCAACGAAAAAGGTCAGAAAAATACAGTGCACAATTAGTGTGAGAAGGATCAGATACCAGCCCGAACCTTTTCACTGCACTGTGTGGGGGTTGGGTTGAGGCGAGCTACGGATCTACTGTGAGTTGTACGGTAAGGTGGTAATCCGCCGTTACATTCTACGTAGTGCTAGAGAAGGAGGGGGTGGGACCATAGTTCAAAAATTATAATGTCAATTATATCAGCCTCGATCCTGTTGTCAGTCTCTAAGGCTTCGTATAATGTATAGAGTAAGTTAGATGAGAGAGGGAATCTCTTAACCGCGGGGATATAATCTAGAGCAGTGTGTTGTGAGCGGGCTGCATCATAAAGTGCAGCGTGTGAGCGTGCATACAGTGTGTTATTATGTCATGAGGGTAACCTGTATGTTCACAAGCCATCGTAGAGTGTGGGCTCAGTGACAGGAGAACATATAACCTATTGCCATTAATCAGTTAGCGTAGACTAAAGGAACCTGAACTGCGATACCAGTATAAGTGTAAAAAACATAAACAGTGAAACCTGTGGAACTACTGTGTAAATACTAGCTCGTGCACCGTAGTTGAAATGTGTTCCTCCAGAGTTGGGCATATTTTTCGTCTGGCACCTGTTCTCTCCATATTGAAGATGAGATGTTTTCAAGCCACCTAAACCTCTTATATAGATGAGAATGAGCGAGTGGTGCGAGGCAAAGCTGTGTAAGTGTACTCTTTTTCTTGAGGTATCGTTCTCATTGGCAAATGCATTCCACCTGTCAATATTTTCAGTGACATTGGTTTACCTTAGAATTCAGTCTACTTCCGTATGCATCTACCATCTCAGGGAGACACCCACTATGGCCTGGTAGGTTGATTCGCACATTCATTCTGTAGTGAAATGAATAAGTCCGCAATATATTAAAGAATAAACTTTTTAAGGGGCGTGGTAGTGCCTTATATAGTGGAGAGGTGCCTCAATTAGGTGCTTGAAATAATGGAGAGGAGAGGATGCAGTGTGAATGATTAGTCTATTGTATAAAATATAATTTAACTTGGAGCCCTCGTTGTGTATAAATGTGTGATCTATACCCCATAGGGGGAGCTAGTGAGCTATAGTTTAGCCAAACAACACACCTTACAGTATTTGCTATCTATGTGTACATCTGCGCTTGTAAAATTTACATACCAACCTGTAGTATAAGAGAATCGCATTCAGTCCATTGCCGTTGAAGCAGAAGACAATTATCATAAGTCATAGTAAATATATTTTATAATATGGAGTTTAGGTTAAAGACTTAAGTCCAATTGAATCTGCAGTTGCAGGCAGGAACAACATTTATAGCATATAGATGGATGTCTGTAAGATGTACACTGTATATTGTATATTGTCAGAACACACAGGGCTGGTTCACTGTAAAGCAGAAGTATTTGGCAATCAGCGCTCATCGCGGGCAGGTACCGAGTGCAGACAGGGTAAAATGTGTATTGTCTGAAGGAGACTGTGCAGTGCTAGTAAACAGTCGAAACTCTATGCAGAAGAGATTAAGGTAACCAATCTCTGAAAACTGGATATGTGGTTTCGCAGTGCGGGTAACAAATATGCTATCATAACTTAACAGGAACCGGAGTAAATGAATGACATCACGGAGCGTGGAAACTTGAATATGGAATTTGCCATCACGGCGGCCGCTGTAGATATATCAGGCATCAGTAGTCTCTACGGGCTCTACGAGAACGCTGGGAATCCGTAGGGCTGTGGCGTTGTTGCAGGCCCTGATGTATCGCGTGCGATCTGCTGCTGGATGGGGATCTTCTTCTGCGGGAGCGATAATCCTGCGCTTCCATCGGTTCTTCCTGCATGGGATGGCGTCCTGCTGCCTGATGTCGGAAGTCCGCATACCAGTTTGGTACCTCAACCAAAGGTATCCCCAGGCTATCACAGAAGTGGGGCAGGTCTTCAGGCACTTTTAGGAATGCAGTACGGCCGAGATGGGTTGCTGCCAGGCAGAAGGGAAATTTCCATCGGTATATGATCCCATTGGCGCGCAATTCCTCTAGCAGTGGCTTCAAATCCCTGCGCTGTTGTAGTGTAATGCCTGATAAGTCCTGGAAAATCTGAAGCTGGGCGCCATTGTATTGTATTGGTTGTTTGAGCCTTGCTTGTCTCAGGATATCTTCTTTTATCCGGTAATCCACAAGACAACAAATAATATCCCTGGGTGGGTCATTGTCTCTGCCTTTGGGGCGTAATGCTCTGTGGATTCTCTCCATTTCTATGCATGTTTGAGGCGGCCTTTCCAGCAGGGTATTGAACAGTTCGGTCACAGCAGGGGTCAGGTGATCCGCCTCAATGGACTCCGGCATGCCTCTCACACGGAGGTTATGTCTGCGGCCGCGGTTGTCAAGGTCTTCAATGCGGCGTTGTGTCTCTCGCAGCTGCATGGTATGTGTGTCTATCCGACGTGTTGCTTTGCGGAGTATCAAGTCATGTTTCGCAGTGGTTTTTTCCACTTCAAGAACGCGGTCGTTCAGGGTGTGTATATCCACTCTTAATTCCGCAATAGCGGCTGAAAGAGTGTCCTTGATGTCGGTAGCGATCGCCCTCAGATCGTGTATGTTGAGGGATGGTGGGTGCGGATTGACCTGTGGATCCGTGGTTAGAGGGGGTGATATCTGTGATGTAGAAATCTGTCCCGCAAGCTGTGCTGCTGAGGCCTGTGAGGAGTCATGACGGGACGACGCCATGTTGCTTCTCTGGGCCCTGAACATGTCAGGGATGTTTTGGTTGGAATTCCCGGTTGTTTCGCGGGGTGATCGGGAACGTGAGGCAGAAGTGTGTCGGGAGGCTGTTCCCATCGTTTCACTGACAGGTATAGCGATATTTACCTCCGGTATGGCTGGTGAAGAGGATGCAACGGCTGGAGCTGTGTTCTCAGGCAGCCATCTCCTAGCTCGGCCAAGCCACGCCCCTGTTCCAACCTCCACATTTTACCTCCAGATTAAAACCACTGACCTCATACCGGTAAATACCCCTCCTGTGGCTCGGGACACTGATTTGGGTGACCCGAACACCACATAGTACCGGTTTCCTTTCTCCTGTCCCCATTGACGACAGTACCTTTCCCCTCTATCCAAACAACACCACTACCCACTACCCATCCTCCTGCCACAGCCCACACCTCATCGCACAATGCAACCACATAATACCACCATGAACCCGAAAACGATGAACAATAAGGAAACCAATCTCAAAATAGTTTCCCTTAACGTGAAAGGACTTAATACACCAGAAAAACGATCCAAACTCCTTATTTCCATGCACAAACTTCAGGCACACATAATCTTTCTACAGGAAACTCACTTTCGTTCTAATAACATCCCGAAACTGACCAACAAACATTACCCAACGGTACTACATGCCACCGACCCCCTACATAAAACTAAAGGGGTTTCGATCCTTTTTGCCAGACATTGCCCCTTCCAGATTACAGACTCGTGCACAGACATAGAAGGCAGATATCTCTTTATAAAAGGCAAGATACACAACAGAATGCTAACACTGGCAAATATCTACGCCCCAAACAAACACCAAGTAAGTTTCTTTAGATCGATCACTAGCACCCTCACGACATTTAAAGAAGGCACCCTCATACTGGGAGGAGACTTTAATGTCCCCCTTAACCCAATCCAAGACACTTCCTCAGGATCTACAGTGCTTCCATACAGGGCCCTCAAAGTGATCAACTTCACGATACATGGCGAACCCTGAACCCAGATACTAAAGACTACACTTTTTACTCAATACCTCACAACCGATATTCCAGAATAGACTATCTACTCCTGACACAAAATGACCTACCCCTTATCAACCGAACATCCATAGAACCCATGACTATCTCGGACCACCACCCCATCTCTCTATCATTACACTTACCTGAAATCACGCCACGCTCCCGCACTTGGAAACTTGACCCCTCCCTACTAACTGACCCTTCTGTCACAACTGAAGTAGAATCCACCATACGACACTTCCTCCAAGAAAACAACCCAGAAGACACTTCCCCAATAAACAACTGGGAAACCCATAAAAGTGTAATTAGAGGAACTTTTCTTGCGGCAGCGGCCAAAAGAAACAAAGAAAGAAAGAAACACCACTCGGATTTGATAGATAGGATCAGCAAACTTGAAAGGACACATAAACAGTCCCAGGCACTCTCCGTTTTACAGGACCTGATACAGGCCAGAAAAGACCTACTAAACCTACTAGACAAACAAATAAAACGCTCATATATCCTTTCTAAAAAGAGATTCTATGAATATGGCAACAAAGCCAGCAAAATGCTAGCCAGAGCTCTCCAAACATCTCGATCTAGCCAAACAATCCACCAGATCACTGACCCCTCCGGACATAAACTGAACAAAACACCAGATATTGCTCAAGAATTCGTGCAATACTATAGTAAATTATATAACATACCCAACCCCACTCCCTCCACAGATAAAATCACACGCACCCAAATGATATCAGACTTTCTAAAAAAGTACAGTCCTTCCCCCATACCAGAATCCATAGCCCAGGAGTTAAACACCCCACTTACCCGCGCTGAAGTTGACACTGCTTTAAAACAGATGAAAACGGGTAAAAGCCCAGGACCCGACGGCCTTACAGCTGGCTACTACAAAACATTTGCAGGTTTACTCACGCCCTCCTTTTTAAATGCTTTCAACACCTTCGCACGACCAATTAACCCCCCACGAGACCTCCTCACCGCCCACATAACAGTAATCCCCAAACCAGACAAGGACCATTCCCTAGTCACCAACTTTAGACCCATATCCTTACTCAACGTGGACCTCAAATGGTATGCAAAAACCCTAGCAAACCGTCTTCTACCCCTGATTCCCCAGCTTGTAGGACTTCACCAAGTGGGCTTTGTCCCCGGAAGAGAAGCGAGGGACAACACCCTCAAGACCCTCAATATTCACCACTGGATTACTTCTACCAAAGCCAAGGGTTTCATGCTTTCCCTGGACGCGGAGAAGGCATTCGACAGAGTGGCATGGGACTAACTGAAAGAAACCCTCAAACACATTGGCCTTCCCCAAATGATGCTAAACTTTATATCAGCGCTCTACTCTAATCCCACGGCAAAGGTCCAACTTAACGGCCACCTGTCGAATGCCTTCTCCGTGACTAACGGAACCCGCCAAGGCTGCCCTCTCTCCCCATTAATATTCATTCTCTCTCTTGAACCTTTTCTTAGACGCCTCAACTCCAACACAGACATCAAAGGTATAGACATTAAACACGGCACTTACAAGCTAGCTGCATTCGCAGATGACATCCTCCTATTCCTTACTGAACCGCTCACCACACTACCGAACCTACTCAAAGATTTTCAAACCTTTCACTCCCTTTCAAATCTTCAAATCAACTTTTCGAAATCAAATGCCCTTAACATTTCCCTCCCCCCAGAAATCTGCAAACAATGCCAACTTAATTTCCCTTTCAACTGGCATAAACGCGCCATTCCTTACCTAGGCATCCAGGTGCCGACCTCTCTAACGGACCTATACACCCTTAATCATTCCACACTCCTTAAAAAAATCCAGACAGATTTAACGAAATGGCCCTCAGGTTACTTCTCCTGGTTCGGCAGGGCTGCAATAGTCAAAATGAACATCCTACCCAGAATTCTGTATCTCCTACAAACTATCCCAATCAAATTGCCACCCAAATTCTTTTCCACATACAGAAAAGCATGCACGACATTCATATGGGGTAAATCTCGCCCGAGACTGAGCTTCGAAAGACTGACTACACCCAAACTCATGGGTGGCATTGGACTCCCGGATATACATAAATACCAACAAGCATGCCACCTGTCTAGAATCATTGACTGGAACGTACACCCAGAACACAAAGACTGGGTACATCTAGAGCAATCATTCTCACATATACCCATTCAAAACCTCCCCTGGATCAACCACCTCGCTATACCGTGCGAATATTCTCGACACCCACTCATAAATCCCACACTAATCTCATTCAGAACCGCCTGTAGTAAACACAACATTTCAACTGTAAATGGCCCGATGACACCTCTACGAATGAATCCCGAATTTACCCCGGGCATGCACACATCTTTCTTACTGAACATATGGCCTCACCAGACGGTCAGAGCCCAACACTTTTTCGAGGGGAAACATCTCTTATCACAAGCTAATTTGGCTTCAAAACTGAATATAGAATCCTTCCCATTCTGGACCTTTGTCCAACTACGAAACTTCTTTACCAAATCCAAACCCACCCCTGACTGGTCCAGAAACACAACACCTTTTGAAAAGCTGTGTCTGAGTACAAACACAATAACACATCTGATCTCACAAACATATTCCCTCTTATTTGACAATCATACTGCGACATTACACTGGACCAACAAACAGTGGGAACGAGACCTCTCCATACAATTTAGTGACCAAGATTGGGATACCATATACACATCAATACACAAGGGTTCGATGAACGTGCAGGTCCAAGAAAATGCTTATAAATTGTTCTCCAGATGGTACAGGACACCGCTTTTGTTACACCAATTTCATCCATCAATACCACACACTTGTTGGAGATGTAAAAATGACATAGGCTCAATGTTACATATCTGGTGGTCTTGTCCCAACATCCAACCCTTCTGGAAGGAAGTTCATACTTTGATCAAACGAATCACCACGTATACCCTGGATTTTGATCCTGCATTGTTCCTACTACATCATTCTTCACATAACATACCAGCTTACCACCGATCACTAGCCATGCACTTAGTGAACGCAGCGAGACTGTGCATACCCCCCAAATGGCGCTCCTCTGAACCACCCACCATAGTAGAATGGCTACACCGTATCCAACAAACAAAGGAAATGGAAGATCTTGTCCATCAATCCAATGACACTCAAGCTAGATTCACCAAAACATGGGCAACATGGATACACTTTACCACCACCAATGAATACAAAAAATACGTACCTTGAGTGACTCCAATGGGCTGTGGCAGGAAATGGATCCCCCCTTATCACCCCCTCCCAATGTGTCCCATGGCCCCTCTTTCCACAATCTCATTCTTAACCCTTCCCCCTTACTCAATCTCCCTGTCCCATGCAAAATAAAATAGACGCAACGACACATAACTCAGAATGTCAAATCACATTTCACCTCACAGACCCATCTTTACCACCTCCCCCCATCTAACTACGATGTTCACCTTTCATAATGAACCCCCAGCTCCTACTCTTTACACATAGCATCAGATAACATACACACATCATTCATAGAAGGTACTTAAAATATCCAACCCTGACCTTCTAATTTTCACAATAAGAATGACAATCCCGCCCTACACCATTCTCCTTCATCTACCAGTTTAACCATATCAAAATATCAGAACTTGTTTTCTTCTTTCCTATGATAAGTGTTAAAACAAATGTTTCATCAAAATGTTCTTTATAAGAAACACATTTATGTAACCTTAAATGCATAATTCCGGTCTCTAAGCGGCTGCGTCCGCACTTTTGCATATGTGAATGATTTCTTTTTCCCTTTCTGTAAATGTTAATCTCTGTTGAAAACCTCAATAAATTCTTGTTAAAAAAAAAATAAAGCTACCTGAAGAAAATTACAGGTGTTCTATTTGATCCTATTAGTACCACGGTCAGGCAGCTAGACTATTTACATTTGGTACAGTGTGTCCTGCTCACAGTGTTCAGCTAGATCCGTTCCTGTTATCTTCCTACTGACAGGCAGGCTTGTCTCGTTACAGTATATAAAGCTACCTGAAGAAAATTACAGGTGTTCTATTTGATCCTATTAGTACCACGGTCAGGCAGCTAGACTATTTACATTTAGTACAGTGCGTCCTGCTCACAGTGTTCAGCTAGATCCATTCCTGTTATCTTCCTACTGACAGGCAGGCTTGTCTGGTTACAGTATATAAAGCTACCTGAAGAAAATTACAGGTGTTCTATTTGATCCTATTAGTACCACGGTCAGGCAGCTAGACTATTTACATTTAGTACAGTGCGTCCTGCTCACAGTGTTCAGCTAGATCCGTTCCTGTTATCTTCCTACTGACAGGCAGGCTTGTCTGGTTACAGTATATAAAGCTACCTGAAGAAAATTACAGGTGTTCTATTTGATCCTATTAGTACCACGGTCAGGCAGCTAGACTATTTACATTTAGTACAGTGCGTCCTGCTCACAGTGTTCAGCTAGATCCGTTCCTGTTATCTTCCTACTGACAGGCAGGCTTGTCTGGTTACAGTATATAAAGCTACCTGAAGAAAATTACAGGTGTTCTATCCCAGCTTAGTGCAGCTACAGGCCATTAGTATGTCTGGAAGGCCAAGAAGGAGAGGCAGACAGTCACAAGCCAATAAGAGAGGGCAAGCAGGCTCTGTGTCTAGTGCTGGTCGTGGAGACGGTGCATCCTCATCAGCACGTGGCCATGGGACACGCTTGGCCTTTTTTTCGGCAGCTGGCCGTGTTGAGCCGCAACATGCGGAAGACTTGGTCGAGTGGATGACCAAGCCGTCCTCATCCTCCTCATCCTCTCTCACCCATGCCCAGGGTGCTTTGTCTGGCAAAGCAGCGGCCTCTTCCCTCAGCTCAATGTCATCAGTGACTCCTTCCCTAGCTCCACCATGTCCTCATGAGGATTCCCTCAAACTGTTTGACCACAGTGTTGGGTACATGCTCCAGGAGGATGCCCAGCGTTTGGAAGGCTCTGATGATGATACTGAGCTCGATGAAGGCAGTAACATGAGCACGGACAGAGGGGGTGCCCAAGAAGGACAGCAATCTGGCAGTCATGCTCCCCCTGCTGCAGCATACTGCCAGGTTTGCTCCAGTGATGAGGAGGGAGGGGATGATGAGGTCACTGACTCAACGTGGGTGCCTGATAGGAGAGAGGAGGAGGAGGAGGAGGAGGCGGCACATCACCAACGAGGCAGGATGCCCTCCAGGGGCCAGCCTAAGGGCGGCACATTGACTGCATCACACCCCAAAGCTCCACATGTGCAGGGCGCTGCAGTCTCTGCGCGTTATTCAAAAAGTTCTTTGGTGTGGGCCTTTTTTGAGACGAGTGCATCAGATCGCACCGCTGCTATTTGCAACATATGTCTCAAGCGTATCTCGCGTGGCCAAAACATCTCCCGCTTGGGTACCACATGCTTGACCAGACATATGTTGACCTGCCATGCAGTTCGTTGGCAAGCGTATCTAAAAGACCCACACCAAAGAACAAAGAGGACCTCTGCTTGCTCCTCATCAGCTGAGATTTCCAACCCCACTAGACCTTCAGTCCTCTCTGAGACCTGCAGTGAGAGGAATGAAGGTGTAGAATTAGGTGTGTCACAGCCAAGTACTTGTGGGCAATCAGCTTTTGGTACACCGACGTCAGATTGTACCAGGCAAATTTCCCTGCCCCAGCTGCTGCACCGCCGAAAGAAGTTTGCTCCCAGTCATCCACATGCCCAGCGGTTGAATGCTAGCTTGGCAAAATTGCTAGCACTTCAACTGCTGCCTTTTCAGTTGGTAGACTCTGCCCCCTTCCGTGAGTTTGTGAAATGTGCAGTTCCTCAGTGGCAGGTACCCAAACGCCACTTTTTCTCACGGAAGGCGATTCCGGCTCTCTACCGGCATGTGGAAGGCAATGTCCATGCCTCGCTGGACAGGGCGGTCAGCGGTAAGGTGCATATTACCGCTGACTCATGGTCCAGCAGGCATGGACAGGGACGTTACCTAAGTTTCACGGCGCATTGGGTGACTCTGCTGGCAGCTGGGAAGGATGCAGGACAAGGTGCAGTAGTGTTGGAGGTTGTTCCGCCACCACGCCTCCAAAATGCTGATTGTGACACACCTCTCTCCTCCACCCCCTCCTCTTCTTCTTCCTCCATGGCCTCTTCCTCAGAACCAGCGGTGCTCCGTAGGCGTTCAAGGGGCTACGCAAGTACGAAGGCCAAAAGATGCCATGCGGTGCTTGAGCTGGTGTGCTTGGGGGACAGGAGCCACACTGGGGCAGAGGTTCTGTCAGCTCTGCAGGGGCAGGTTCAGAGGTGGTTGACGCCACGCCAACTTAAGGCAGAAATGGTGGTTTGCGACAATGGCACCAACCTCCTCTCTGCCCTCCGACAGGGACAAATGACCCATGTGCCCTGTTTGGCTCACGTCCTTAACTTGGTGGTGCAGCGGTTCTTGGGCAGGTACCCGGGCTTACAGGATGTCCTGAGGCAGGCTAGGAAAGTCTGTGTGCATTTCCGCCGGTCATATAATGCCAGTGCTCGGCTGACGGACCTCCAAAAGGAGTTTAACCTGCCCAAGAACCGCCTAATCTGTGACATGCCCACCAGGTGGAACTCAACGTTGGCCATGCTGCAGCGGCTGCACACGCAGCAGAGGGCCATCAATGAGTACCTGTGTGACTATGGCACCAGGACAGGGTCAGGGGAGCTTGTTTTTTTTTCCCCACGCCAGTGGGCCATGATCAGGGATGCATGCACTGTCCTGTCACCATTCGAGGAGGCCACGAGGATGGTGAGCAGTGACAGTGCATGCATCAGTGACACTGTCCCCCTTGTCCACCTGTTGGAGCACACGCTGCGTGGAATAATGGACAGGGCACTTGAGGCAGAACAGAGGCAGGAAGAGGAGGACTTCCTTAGCTCTCAAGGCCCCCTTTATCCAGACAGTGTTCCTGCGTGCCCGCCGATCAAACAGGAAGAGGACGAGGAGGAGGAGGAGGAGGAAGATTGTGTCAGTATGGAGGTGGAGCCTGGCACTCAGCATCAGCAGCAGTCTTTAAGGGATCAGTCCCAAGGAACACATGGACTTGTACGTGGCTGGGAGGAGGTGGCTGCGGACGTTGTTGTCCTTAGTGACCCAGAGGACTCCGGACCGAATGCCTCAGCAAACCTACGCTGCATGGCCTCCCTGATCCTGCAAAGCCTGCGTAAGGATCCTCGTATTCGTGGTATCAAGGAGAAGGACCAATACTGGCTGGCAACCCTCCTTGATCCACGTTACAAGGGTAAGGTTGCGGACCTTATCTTGCCATCGCAGAGGGAGCAGAGGATGAAACATCTTCGGGAGGCCTTGCAGAAAGGTCTGTGCAACGCGTTCCCAGAGACTGGGAGGTTACAAACTCCTGTTTCTGGACAACGTGTTGCTGAGGCTTCGGTCAGTCAAAGAAGGAGCGGTGGAGAAGGTGGCCGTCTGACCGATGCGTTCAGACAATTTTTTGGTCCGCAGCCCCAAGGTATGATCGGTTCCAGCAACCATCGCCAGCATCTGTTTTACATGGTGCAGGAATACCTAGGGGCAAGATCAGACTTGGACACCTTTCCCACTGAAAATCCTCTGGGTTACTGGGTCTTGAGGATGGATCACTGGCCAGAGCTTGCACAGTATGCAATTGAGCTACTGGCCTGTCCTGCATCCAGGGTTCTTTCGGAACGCACATTCAGTGCTGCTGGAGGCGTGGTAACTGATCACAGGGTGCGTCTGTCCACCGACTCGGTCGATCGGCTGACCTTCATAAAAATGAATCAGTCTTGGATCACCACCAGCTACCAAGCACCTGATGCTGATGTAACCGAATAATTTTTTTTGAAATCTCAGATCCCTTCAAAGACTGCCTATGCTGATGCTGAGTGACTATCCCTGAGTAATTATCCTCTTCCTCCTCAATCATCACGCTGATAGCTTGTAAGAACATTTTTGGTTCTGGGCGCCACCACCAGTGCCTAAGGCACAATTTTTCAGCCCCTGTTTAACAGGGGCGTGTAATTACAATTTTTGATGTAATACTTTGCAGCAGGGCTCGTTCCTGCGTTCCAACTAGAGTGTCTGTGAGGGGTTGCAGTGTTGTGGCACCAGCACCAGTGCCTAAGGCCCAATTTTTCTGCCCCTATCTAACAGGGGCGTGTAATTACAATTTTTGATGCAATACTTTGCAGCAGGGCTCGTTCCTGCGTTCCAACTAGAGTGTCTGTGAGGGGTTGCAGTGTTGTGGCACCAGCACCAGTGCCTAATGCCTAATTTTTCAGCTCCTGTTCAACAGGGGCATGTAATTACAATTCTTGATCTAATATTTCACAGCAGGGCCCTGTGAGGGCTTACAGTGTTGTGGCCACAGAAACACCTAAGGCCCAAATTTCTGCTGAGTATATAAGGCAGGACCCTACTTTCAAACATCTAACTTACAAACGACTCCTACTTGCAAACGGAAGGAGACAACAGGAAGTGAGATGAAATCTACCCCTAGGAAGGGAAATTTTCTCCTGTAAGAGTTAATATGGGAAAACAATTTCTCCTTTCCACTGATGCTTTCCAATCCTTGTTCCACAAAAAAACCCAAATTTTCAAAAAACATTTTTCATTGGGACAAAAAAGTGAGGTGAAATCTTCTGAAGAGGAGGAAAGACAGCAAAACAAATGTCACAGGGGTGATAACCCTTCCCTATGTTTTCCAAAAAGCTTAGAAAAGATTTTTTGGCTGGAGCTAAACACGTTAAAAATGTTCAAAATTACAAACAGATTCTACTTAACAACAAACCTACAGTCCCTGTCTTGTTTGCACCGCCTGTATACTGCTGTTCAGAGTATATAGGGCCTGGTGGCCCCACACCTTTCCTTATTTTAATTTGGGTGCGGGGTTCCCCTTAATATCCATACAAGACCCAAAGGGTCTCACTGATTTTCATCCATATTGCCATGACCCGACATGACATTAAACCCGCAAGCAGTTTTAAATGAGATTTTTTCCTTTAAAAATGACATTTGGTGCAGGGACTGCATGGGAAACACGCGTCACTTTACAGGCATACTATAGACACCCCCCAGGTACGATATTTAAAGGAATATTTCACTTTTTTTTTTTTACTTTAAGCATCATTAAAATCACTGCTCCCGAAAAAACGGCCGTTTTTAAAAGTTTTTTTTGCATTGATACATGTCCCCTGGGGTAGGACCCGGGTCCCCAAACCCTTTTTAGGACAATACCATGCAAATTAGCCTTTAAAATGAGCACTTTTGATTTCGAACGTTCGAGTCCCATAGACGTCAATGGGGTTCTAACGTTCGTGCAAACTTTCGGTCCGTTCGCGGGTTCTGGTGCGAACCGAACCGGGGGGTGTTCGGCTCATCCCTATACTATATTGATACCTTTTTGGATGATCTGTATACCACGGTTACATCATAAACTGCATTTCTCCAATGCTGAGAGATCAGGAAGGAGGAGATTTCCTATTCAGCCTGTATACACACCCACATGTGTGATTTCAATATCATGTGACCTGGCTGAGAACAGGAAACTGTTTTCTCCAGCATAAAAGACACAACTCAGCATGTGCAGGTCATCTACTCTGCCTGTGTGTTAGCTGGTCTTCCCCAGATAGACAATGCAGGAGGGGGAGGATTTGTGCATAGTGGATAAAACAGCCTTTTTACACAATGCAGAGGATTAACACCTTAAGTTCCACAGGGAGTATAACAAGCATGTGTAAGGAAAATGGCTACACTTAGGTTCACTATATGCTTTAGATAAGGGGCTTGAACTTTTGAACTTTTTATACAAGATATATGAAATACTTTTGCAAGATTTTTATAAATGTCAAAATGACAATTTACTAGCAAGTAGGGATGAGCTTCGTGTTCGAGTCGAACCCATGTTCGACTCGAACATCGGCTGTTCGGTCGTTCGTCGAATTGCGAACGATATGGGCCGTTCGCGCCAAATTCGTGTGGCGCGTCACGGCCCATAATTCACTGCGGCATCGCAGTGCATTGCTTGCTGATGATTGGCCAAGCATGCACTATGACCCGCATGCTTGGCCAATCACAGTGCCGCCTGAACAGAGAGCCGTAATTGGCCAAAGCCAAGAAGGCTTTGGCCAATTATGGCTCAGGGGATTTAGTACACGCCCCACACTATATAAGGCCGCCTGCACGGCGGCCCTGTGCAGTGTGTTCCGGTGTGCTTAGAGAGAGAGAGAGACAGTGTCATTTCATTTGAGTTAGCTAGATTAGGCAGGACAGTCAGTCAGTTAGCTGCACTTAAAGTGTATTGTGTATATATATGCATCCCAGGTGTTGTATATATATATATATATATATATATATATATATATATATATATATATACACTGTATTCAGTTTAGCTAGATCCGTTCCTGTTATCTTCTAGACTATTTACATTAAGTGCAGTGCGTCCTGCTCACAGTGTTCAGCTAGATCCGT
This sequence comes from Lithobates clamitans, assembly GCA_037952925.1. NCBI lineage: Eukaryota > Metazoa > Chordata > Amphibia > Anura > Ranidae > Lithobates > Lithobates clamitans. Next base: position 196,672 of record JBBGZY010001040.1, on the reverse strand, counting down.
TCCTGTTATATTCCTACTGACAGGCAGGCTTGTCTTGTTACAGTATTTACAGCTACCTAAAGAAAATTACTGGTGTTCTTTTGATCCTATTAGTACCACGGTCAGGCAGCTAGACTATTTACATTTAGTGCAGTGCGTCCTGCTCACAGTGTTCAGCTAGATCCGTTCCTGTTATCTTCCTACTGACAGGCAGGCTTGTCTTGTTACAGTATATAAAGCTACCTGAAGAAAATTACTGGTGTTCTTTTGATCCTATTAGTACCACGGTCAGGCAGCTAGACTATTTACATTTAGTGCAGTGCGTCCTGCTCACAGTGTTCAGCTAGATCCGTTCCTGTTATCTTCCTACTGACAGGCAGGCTTGTCTTGTTACAGTATATAAAGCTACCTGAAGAAAATTACTGGTGTTCTTTTGATCCTATTAGTACCACGGTCAGGCAGCTAGACTATTTACATTTAGTGCAGTGCGTCCTGCTCACAGTGTTCAGCTAGATCCGTTCCTGTTATCTTCCTACTGACAGGCAGGCTTGTCTTGTTACAGTATATAAAGCTACCTGAAGAAAATTACTGGTGTTCTTTTGATCCTATTAGTACCACGGTCAGGCAGCTAGACTATTTACATTTAGTACAGTGCGTCCTGCTCACAGTGTTCAGCTAGATCCGTTCCTGTTATCTTCCTACTGACAGACAGGCTTGTCTTGTTACAGTATTTACAGCTACCTCAAGAAAATTACTGGTGTTCTTTTGATCCTATTAGTACCACGGTCAGGCAGCTAGACTATTTACAGTTAGTGCAGTGTGTCCTGCTCACAGTGTTCAGCTAAACCTACAAGTTAGTGGGGTGCGTCCACCTCACAGTGTTCAGCTAAAGCTACCTGTAGAAGGTTGGTGGTGTTCTCATACTACAGGCAGGCAGTTGATTTTGCTAGCTGCAGTATCAGTACACACATATATATATATATATATATATATATATATATATATATATATATATATATATATATATATATATATATCCCAGCTTAGTGCAGCTACAGGCCATTAGTATGTCTGGAAGGCCAAGAAGGAGAGGCAGACAGTCACAAGCCAATAAGAGAGGTCAAGCAGGCTCTGTGTCTAGTGCTGGTCGTGGAGACGGTGCATCCTCATCAGCACGTGGCCATGGGACACGCTTGGCCTTTTTTTCGGCAGCTGGCCGTGTTGAGCCGCAACATGCGGAAGACTTGGTCGAGTGGATGACCAAGCCGTCCTCATCCTCCTCATCCTCTCTCACCCATGCCCAGGGTGCTTTGTCTGGCAAAGCAGCGGCCTCTTCCCTCGGCTCAATGTCATCAGTGACTCCTTCCCTAGCTCCACCATGTCCTCCTGAGGAGTCCCTCGAACTGTTTGACCACAGTGTTGGGTACATGCTCCAGGAGGATGCCCAGCGTTTGGAAGGCTCTGATGATGATACTGAGCTCGATGAAGGCAGTAACATGAGCACGGACAGAGGGGGTGCCCAAGAAGGACAGCAATCTGGCAGTCATGCTCCCCCTGCTGCAGCATACTGCCAGGTTTGCTCCAGTGATGAGGAGGGAGGGGATGATGAGGTCACTGACTCAACGTGGGTGCCTGATAGGAGAGAGGCAGGATGCCTCCAGGGGCCAGCCTAAGAGCAGCACATTGACTGCATCACACCCCAAAGCTCCACATGTGCAGGGCGCTGCAGTCTCTGCGCGTTATTCAAAAAGTTCTTTGGTGTGGGCCTTTTTTGAGACGAGTGCATCAGATCGCATCGCTGTAATTTGTAACATATGTCTCAAGCGTATCTCACGTGGCCAAAACCATCTCCCGCTTGGGTACCACATGCTTGACCAGACATATGTTGACCTGCCATGCAGTTCGTTGGCAAGCGTATCTAAAAGACCCACACCAAAGCACAAAGAGGACCTCTCCTTGCTCCTCATCAGCTGAGATTTCCAACCCCACTAGACCTCCAGTCCTCTCTGAGACCTGCACTGAGAGTAATGAAGGTGTAGAATTAGGTGTGTCACAGCCAAGTACTTGTGGGCAATCTGCTTTTGGTACACCGACGTCAGATTGTACCAGGCAAATTTCCCTGCCCCAGCTGCTGCACCGCCGAAAAAAGTTTACTCCCAGCCATCCACATGCCCAGCGGTCGAATGCTAGCTTGGCAAAATTGCTAGCACTTCAACTGCTGCCTTTTCAGTTGGTAGACTCTGCCCCCTTCCGTGAGTTTGTGAAATGTGCGGTTCCTCAGTGGCAGGTACCCAAACGCCACTTTTTCTCACGGAAGGCGATTCCGGCTCTCTACCGGCATGTGGAAGGCAATGTCCATGCCTCGCTGGACAGGGCGGTCAGCGGTAAGGTGCATATTACCGCTGACTCATGGTCCAGCAGGCATGGACAGGGACGTTACCTAAGTTTAACGGCGCATTGGGTGACTCTGCTGGCAGCTGGGAAGGATGCAGGACAAGGTGCAGTAGTGTTGGAGGTTGTTCCACCACCACGCCTCCAAAATGCTAATGATTGTGACACACCTCTCTCCTCCACCCCCTCCTCTTCTTCTTCCTCCATGGCCTCTTCCTCGAAACCAGCGGTGCTCCGTAGTCGTTCAAGGGGCTACGCAAGTACGCAGGCCAAAAGATGCCATGCGGTGCTTGAGCTGGTGTGCTTGGGGGACAGGAGCCACACTGGGGCAGAGGTTCTGTCAGCTCTGCAGGGGTAGGTTCAGAGGTGGTTGACGCCATGCCAACTTAAGGCAGGAATGGTGGTTTGCGACAATGGCACCAACCTCCTCTCTGCCCTCCGACAGGGACAAATGACCCATGTGCCCTGTTTGGCTCACGTCTTTAACTTGGTGGTGCAGCGGTTCTTGGGCAGGTACCCGGGCTTACAGGATGTCCTGAGGCAGGCCAGGAAAGTCTGTGTGCATTTCCGCCGGTCATATAATGCCAGTGCTCGGCTGAGTTTAACCTGCCCAAGAACCGCCTAATCTGTGACATGCCCACCAGGTGGAACTCAACGTTGGCCATGCTGCAGCGGCTGCACACGCAGCAGAGGGCCATCAATGAGTACCTGTGCGACTATGGCACCAGGACAGGGTCAGGGAGCTTGTTTTTTTTTCCCCACGCCATTGGGCCATGATCAGGGAAGCATGCACTGTCCTGTCACCATTTGAGGAGGCCACGAGGATGGTGAGCAGTGACAGTGCATGCATCAGTGACACTGTCCCCCTTGTCCACCTGTTGGAGCACAAGGAGAAGGACCAATACTGGCTGGCAACCCTCTTTGATCCACGTTACAAGGGTAAGGTTGCGGACCTTATCTTGCAATCGCAGAGGGAGCAGAGGATGAAACATCTTCGGGAGGCCTTGCAGAAAGGTCTGTGCAACGCGTTCCCAGAGACTGGGAGGTTACAAACTCCTGTTTCTGGACAACGTGTTGCTGAGGCTTCGGTCAGTCAAAGAAGGAGCGGTGGAGAAGGCGGCCGTCTGACTGATGCGTTCAGACAATTTTTTGGTCCGCAGCCCCAAGGTATGATCGGTTCCAGCAACCATCGCCAGCGTCTGTTTTACATGGTGCAGGAATACCTAGGGGCAAGATCAGACTTGGACACCTTTCCCACCGAAAATCTTCTGGGTTACTGGGTCTTGAGGATGGATCACTGGCCAGAGCTTGCACAGTATGCAATTGAGCTACTGGCCTGTCCTGCATCCAGCGTTCTTTGGGAACGCACATTCAGTGCTGCTGGAGGCGTGGTAACCGATCACAGGGTGCATCTGTCCACCGACTCGGTCGATCGACTGACCTTCATAAAAATGAATCAGTCTTGGATCACCACCAGCTACCAAGCACCTGATGCTGATGTAACTGAATATTTTTTTTTTAAATCTCAGATCCCTTCAAAGACTGCCTATGCTGATGCTGAGTGACTATCCCTGAGTAATTATCCTCTTCCTCCTCAATCATCATGCTGATACCTTGTAAGAACATTTTTGGTTCTGGGCGCCACCACTAGTGCCTAAGGCACAATTTTTCAGCCCCTGTTTAACAGGGGCGTGTAATTACAATTTTTGATGTAATACTTTGCAGCAGGGCTCGTTCCTGCATTCCAACTAGAGTGTCTGTGAGGGGTTGCAGTGTTGTGGCACCAGCACCAGTGCCTAAGGCCCAATTTTTCTGCCCCTGTCTAACAGGGGCGTGTAATTACAATTTTTGATGCAATACTTTGCAGCAGGGCTCGTTCCTGCGTTCCAACTAGAGTGTCTGTGAGGGGTTGCAGTGTTGTGGCACCAGCACCAGTGCCTAAGGCCCAATTTTTCTGCCCCTGTCTAACAGGGGCATGTAATTACAATTTTTGATGCAATACTTTGCAGCAGGGCTCGTTCCTGCGTTCCAACTAGAGTGTCTGTGAGGGGTTGCAGTGTTGTGGCACCAGCACCAGTGCCTAAGGCCCAATTTTTCAGCCCTTGTTTAACAGGGGCGTGTAATTACAATTTTTGATGCAATACTTTGCAGCAGGGCTCATTCCTGCGTTCCAACTAGAGTGTCTGTGAGGGGTTGCAGTGTTGTGGCACCAGCACCAGTGCCTAAGGCCTAATTTTTCAGCTCCTGTTCAACAGGGGCATGTAATTACAATTCTTGATCTAATATTTCACAGCAGGGCCCTGTGAGGGCTTACAGTGTTGTGGCCACAGCAACACCTAAGGCCCAAATTTCTGCTGAGTATATAGGGCAGGACCCTACTTTCAAACATCTAACTTACAAACGACTCCTACTTGCAAACGGAAGGAGACAACAGGAAGTGAGATGAAATCTAACCCTAGGAAGGGAAATTCTCTCCTGTAAGAGTTAATATGGGGAAAAAAATTCTCCTTTCCACTGATGCTTTCCAATCCTTGTTCCACAAAAAAATCCAAATTTTCAAAAAACATTTTTCATTGGGACAAAAAGTGAGGTGAAATCTTCTGAAGAGGAGGAAAGACAGCAAAACAAATGTCACAGGGGTGATAACCCTTCCCTATGTTTTCCAAAAAGCTTAAAAAAGATTTTTTGGCTGGAGCTAAACACGTTAAAAATGTACCCGTTCAAAATTACAAAGAGATTCTACTTAACAACAAACCTACAGTCCCTGTCTTGTTTGCACCGCCTGTATACTGCTGTTCAGAGTATATAGGGCCTGGTGGCCCCACAGCTTTCCTTATTTTAATTTGGGTTCCCCTTAATATCCATACACGACCCAAAGGGCCTGGTAATGGACTGGGGGGTACCCATGCCATTTGTCTCACTGATTTTCATCCATATTGCCATGACCCGACATTACATTAAACCCGCAAGCAGTTTTAAATGAGATTTTTTCCTTTGAAAAAGACATTTGGTGCAGGGACTGTTCTAAACACGGGAAACACGCGTCACTTTACAGGCATACTATAGACACCCCCCAGGTACGATATTTAAAGGAATATTTTACTTTTTTTTTTTTTACTTTAAGCATCATTAAAATCACTGCTCCCGAAAAAACGGCAGTTTTTAAAAGTTTTTTTTGCATTGATACATGTCCCCTGGGGTAGGACCCGGGTCCCCAAACCCTTTTTAGGACAATACCATGCAAATTAGCCTTTAAAATGAGCACTTTTGATTTCGAACGTTCGAGTCCCATAGACGTCAATGGGGTTCTAACGTTCGTGCGAACTTTCGGTCCGTTCGCAGGTTCTGATGCGAACCAAACCGGGGGGTGTTCGGCTCATCCCTACTAGCAAGGAAAATAGGGAAGTTAGCTAGCTCACGGCACATTTGGATTAAAGCCAAAGGTACACTGTCTGCACAGATGACTGTCTCAAAAGATTATTCCCATATTTCAAAATCATTCATATCATTCATTTTCTCGGAATTCAAGCTAGGTACTTTTTTAGCGTCACTGAGCGTCACTGACCATGACATATAAAAAGTAACTTGTGATGACTTGTGATATATAACTTGTGATATCTGTACTCTTGTGATTGGATAAACTAAGGGACCGCCCCTTGGTTTGCCCCTACTGATAAATGAATTGTTACTCTATATAAACATGTGAAATGATATAATACAGTTGTATTTCTGGATATCCAACGATGTGTGGTGTCTTGATTTAACCAATCGATTGAAAAGATCTTTCTGATGTCCAAGTTCAGCTCGAGCAAGGAAAAGGTTTGAGGGCGCACTTGACCAGTATACCTTTACCCTTACAGAGTGGTACCAGAAGTGGGGTTCTGAAGTTCCGGCCAGGCCAAGGTAAAATCTCTCTAATTTTTTTGTGAAGCGGTCTTCTTGTGCTTGTGCTTGACCGGACTCCAGAATCTGGTAAGGGTCAAGTAGCTCGTCAAAAAAAAAAAAATATATAATAGAAATAATTGTATAAGTGTCCCCGCTAGGTTGGCTAGAACTGGTAGAATATTGTAAATATTTTACTAAAAAAAAATAGGACTGGACATCAAAAATGTCTATAATGTATTGATGTATGTATTGATGTATTAATTGAAATTAAGGTGGCCACCAAGGGGGAAAAAATATCACGCAGGACGCTGCGATAATTGTAGTCTAAGATTGTTATTTGTGTCATAATGTCATAACTCAGGTTCCTTTAAGACAGTAGGTGGTGTAAGAAATTTTATTGAACATTTCTTTAAACAAACTTATACAATTTGTCCTAATTCATTATTGGTCTGTGATCATAGAGATTTGTATAAATAATGGGAAATCAGTTGGAAAAGGCAAATTCTGGTGGTAAGTCAGAACAACCCACCCCAATTGATTTTGTGTCTGGAAACTGTGGAAAATATTATACTGATCCTTTTTGGTCTCAAATACTAAAACGGTCACATAATCTGCAGATTTCGGGATTAACTCCCTATGGCCCTTGTAGCCAGAATGATTGGGAAGAAGTTACTAAAATATGTGGGCAACATAAACAGTATAATTATCCACCGTTTCCTTCTAACAATGACTATATGAAAGAGTGTTATAAAATATGGTCTAAAGCACTGAAAGAATATAAAAAGAAATTCCCACAGAATATATACAAAAACCCGACCTCACGTTTTCCCACTGCACCCGACCCACTTTTAGATACTCCAAAGGCTTGTAATCCTTTTTATGAATCTTCTCCATCTCCTTATGTATTTCCCAAAATTGACCAACCTAAGGAGGAATTGAATCCTGAGACCCCCATAGAAACAAATAGAACTGTTAAACAAGAAAAGAAATTGTATCCTTCCTTAGAACTAACATTGGGGGGATTATTAGCTTTAGCTGAGGAAAAGGGTACACATTGGTTAGATGAGCAAGAAAATAAGAGAAGAGCTATCAAAGAATATGTATCTGTTATAGATAATCTAACCAACACTATAAACACCCATTACAAAATAGAGAGTGAAAAAAAATCCAACAAAACAGAAAGTAAGAAGAGACAGAAGAAAATAAGAGAGTTAACTGCTAAAACACAGAAAATATTGAACGAAATAGACCAAGAGGGACAAATGGTAACTAGAGCCACCAGACAGAGGTTTCAGACAGTTATGGAAAAACATAAATTAATTGAGGAAACAGAACATAGAGAGGAAGATGAATCAGAAGAGTCAGGGGCTGAAGAGGAGGCCATAAGCGAGATTAAGGACGATCAATCAATCCCCCAGAGCACTCATTTTGCAGGACAAACTGAGGGGTCTCTGGGTACTCCGATTTTGTTTACCTCAGACATACCCATACCCACCAAAGAGACCATATGTCCCCTTATCACAATGGGAACAACTCAAGTACAAATACCCCTCCCATTGGGCACAATTAAAGAAATAAAAGACACCTGTCCTAAGCCTAATAAAGATCCGAAACAAGCAGTTAATTTTTTAAAAAGATATTGTTTAGGTGGAAGAATGTCAGCAGAGGATCTACAGATTATCATTAATGCAGTAGATCTTGACAGTACAGCCGAGATTAAAATAGGCACATGGGTAACAGAAAGTAGCCTATATGAGGAAGGGGAAGATTGGGAAAAATTTTGGGCATTATTGTTAGCTGCCTGGAGAAAAGCTTATAGACCTGAGATGCCCATCAATGACTTAATTTCATGTAAACAATTACCTGGAGAATCTTTTCATGCTTTTATCTCCCGATTATACAAAATTTATGTCTCCTGTGGCATAGAAAGTGACCCCTTATTTGTCAGTACTGTGATGAATAACGGGGATCCCAAGTCAGCCCAACTTATAAAATTGGTCAATACTAACTGGGCAACACAGACAGCTAAAACATTTATGGAAGATATACAAACAAGGGCGACATCTGGTGTCTTTAACACAAAAGGAGGACTCTTTACTATAGTAAAGTACTCTGGAATAAAACAAGAGATCACACCAATATATGCTTCTCTCCCAATGCCCACCTATGCATACAGACAACAATATCAAAACAGAGATAATGTTTACCAAACAGATCAGGGTTGTTTCAATTGTGGGGACCCTCAACACTGGAAATCAGACTGTCCACATAGAAGAGGATATAGACCCAGACGTGGTAATAGCCCACCTCAAAGGGGACGGGGTAGAGGATACAATCCAGACAGATCACAGATTCAGACCAGACCTAACCCTATAAATGACCAGCACAACCAAGCTAACATGAATACCCAGCAGAGGGTGCAAATGAATTGGCCAGGTAATTCTGGACATCAAAACAATAACCCATTTAGACAATAGGGATGCCCAGAGCAGGTTCCAGCCCTAGTACTTCACATGTTTTCAGATCATTGGAAAATCTTACCACAGGTCACCCTCAAGATCAAGGGTCAAGTGGTCAGTATGCTATTGGATACAGGAGATAGTAGCAGTTGCCTAAACGATGATAAATTTTTATGTGAAGATTGTACAGAGGGTTGCTCTATAGGGATCAATGGAACTGATGTGGTACACAAAATTACACCTCTCCTAGAGGTCTGTGACTTGGAGAACAGAGTGTTAACCAAATCTAAGTTTGCAATTTTACCCCAATGTCCCCTATGCCTAATGGGCCGGGACCTCATGTCTAAATTGAAACTGCATATAACTTTTACAGCAGAAGGAGGGATTATTGCCAAATCCCCCCACTGTGATTTACAAATGCCAAAAAGACAAGATTTTCTGTGTTACTTCATGACAGTTCCTACATACTTAGAAACACACCCCATATGGGCAAAGTCCAAAACTGATGTAGGACACATACCATATACACCATACATACCTACCTTCAAACCGGACATAGTGCCCACATTCCAGAAACAATATCCTTTGCCAAAGGAAAAGATCATGGGACTACAGCCCCAGATAGAAGAATACCTAGGATTAGGTATTCTAAGACCTATAATTAGTCCCTGGAACACACCAGTTAATCCAGTTAAAAAGGCTAACGGGGAATGGAGGATGGTGCAGGATCTTAGGGTAGTTAACAAAAGCATACAACCCTTACCCCCACTAGTGGCAGACATCACAGGAATATTCATCAATATTCCTGCACGGTCCTCCATATACACGGTACTAGACCTATCAAATGCATTTTTCAGTATAGAGGTGCATAGGGACTTTCAAGACATCTTTTCCTTTACATGGTCCACTGAACTGGCCGCGGGCCACCAGCTAACCTGGACTAGGCTTCTGCAAGGTTATGTGGACAGTCCGGCTGCCTTCTCAATGGTGCTCAAAGCCACCTTAGATGACTGGGTTCCCCCAATGAAATCCACACTCTTGCAGTATGTTGATGATCTACTGATGTGTAGTGAAAACAGGGCACAATGTGAGGTCGATTCCGAGAGTCTGATGTCGCACCTAGCGCTCAAGGGCCATTTGGCATCTTGGAAGAAAATCCAATGGGCCCAAGAGCAGGTAGAGTACCTGGGGTGCGTCATTGCAGAAGGAACAAGGATGGTGTCTCCAAAACGGGTCGAAGCCTTCATTTGTCTCAGCCCACCAAAAGACAAAGCGTCACTATTGTCCTTCCTAGGCTCAATAGTATACTGCAGGCACTGGATACCTGATTGTTCCTACTATGACTCTCTGCTATGGCAGGCAACAACAGCACAGGCACCGAAACTGGTCACATACACACCAGAAATGACTGAAGCCTTTCAAATTCTTTTAAAATCACTGGCGTCGGCTCCGGCCCTCGGCTTGCCAAATTATGAAAAGCCCTTTGCCCTATACTGTGTGGTCAGGGGTCATGCCGTTGCTGCAGTTCTGGCCCAAATGCATGGCACCCACTACCGCCCTGTAGCCTACATCTCAAAAAAACTACCAGTAACAGTCCAAGGGATGCCGGGCTGCTTACAGGCGTTAGCAGCTTGTGCCATGACCCTGAAAGATGCACAAAAGATCACCTTAGGGACTTCAACCATCCTTTACACTTCACATAGTGTACTTCATTTGTTACAAAACATGAATACACAACAAATGACTACACAGCGTTCATCAGGGTATGAAATCATTCTTACAAACACGCACAACTTAACTGTCAAAAGCTGTGCTGAGGTAACACCGGCAATCAAACTCTTACATGCTTTGCTAAAACTCCCAGTCACTTCCCAAGACTGTCATGACTGCACACAGGAACTTCTCACTGTCACAGCACCTCGCAGAGATCTCACTGATCTACCCAACTCAGATTATCCTAACGTCTTTGTAGATGGGAGTTGCACACGTCCAGCGGATAATCAATACAAAACAGGCTATTCGGTGGTAATGCTACCGAATCTCATTCTAGAAGATGGTTACCTTACTGGCGCAACCTCCGCACAACAAGCCGAGTTATATGCACTGACAAGGGCCTGCTTAATCCACAAAGGTAAAAAGGTGAACATTTACACAGACAGCAGGTACGCATTCGGGGTCGCGGACGATTATTGTATGATCTGGTTTAGACGTGGATTTCGGACCACGGATAACAAAAAAATAAATAACAGTGGGTATGTGTACGATCTAATTAATGCAATACAACAACCCCATAGATTAAACATTATCAAAATTAAGGGACATGCCACAGACGGATCCCTAGAGTCCCAGGGAAACGCTCTAGCAGACAAAGTAGAAAAAGCTGCAGCAGAAAGATAACCACAGCCACATGACACAAAGCTTCTATTATTCCAAAATGACTTTACCACCCCCTCGTTCCAACACACATCAACACTCTTGCAAAAACAGGCATCGGCTGATGACCTGGACTACTGGACCGAAATGGGTTTGACCCGAGACCCTACAGGTCTCTGGTCAAACAAGGAGGGAATCATAGGCATACCTAGAGCAGCAGCGCCCCTACTATTGTCTTACCTTCACGGTCCAGGACACATAGGACCAAGACCACTCTTAAAAAAGTACCAAGACTGTTTCAGTACACGCAAGGCACACAACCTAGTACAACAGCTTGTCTCCTCTTGTCTGACTTGTGCTCAGAACAATGTTCAGGGCCCTCAACATGGGAAACATGGACATTTGCCACCACCATTAGGCCCGCTACAAGATTTACAGATAGACTTCACACACATGCCCAGGCAGAGAGGTAATCTCAAATATTTGTGCGTGATGGTGGACAAATTTTCAACTTGGCCAGAGGCCATACCTGTTTGCAGGGGAAACTGCAGGCATTGCAGCCCGGTGTCTGATCAATCATTGGATCAGTCGATATGGACTTCCTGCTACCATATACTCTGACCAAGGCCCAGCATTTACTTTAAAGCTGGCGAAAGAATTGACAAGGGTATTAGTGATACAGTGGAAGCTACACATCCCATATCACCCACAGAGTTCAGGGGTAGTGGAAAGAATGAATAGAACAATCAAGGACAAACTTAAAAAAGCCACTAACGGTACTATGAAGGACTGGCTAAAATACCTGCCAGGGGTCCTCTTCCAGATAAGAACCACCCCCCATAGCAGGACAGGCTTATCCCCATATGAAATACTAATGGGAAAGCCAGCCAAGAAGAAAGCAATTGAGGGAGAGGAGGTTAATCTTTATTCCTTACAGGAAGAGCATGTGAAACATCTGGTAAGTAGCCTTACTGAAAACTACGACAAGGTAGCTATCACTTTTCCTTCTCTCTCCACAGAACCTACACACCCCTTCATACCTGGTGACAAAGTCCTGATAAAGCAGCTTGCAGCAAGAAAGGTACCAGGGCCCATCTACCAAGGACCATTTGAAGTACTCAAAGCAACCCGAACCGCCATCCTCACAGACCACGGACCACAATGGATCCACGCATCAAGGATAAAAAAAGCACCAAGCCTAGAAGCAAGCCAAGACCTGCAAAAGAAAGAGACATTGAACTCAAACCCCTGCCCAAGCCCCCCAAACCCCCCTGCAGAAGCAAGCCAAGAACCGCAGAGGAAAGAGACATTGAATTCAAGCCCCTGCCCAAGCCCCCCAAACCCCCCTGCAACACTCTTCCTAGAGGACTCCGGAGCCCCAGAGACCTTGAACCTAATGACATTCGAGTGGTAGATGTTCAAGTATTTCCTTTGGGTTCCCAGGATCCACCCAAACAGAGGCCCTGGAAATGCACCACTCGAATAATCTTAATCTTTGCCATCCTGATCATGTTTAAGATTTTTCTACTAACCACTTTTGTATGTTGGATGACTAACAGTTGTGGTTTTCAGCCCCCCTCTAATTATACTATACGCTGCTATTTGCAACATATGTCTCAAGCGTATCTCGCGTGGCCAAAACATCTCCCGCTTGGGTACCACATGCTTGACCAGACATATGTTGACCTGCCATGCAGTTCGTTGGCAAGCGTATCTAAAAGACCCACACCAAAGAACAAAGAGGACCTCTGCTTGCTCCTCATCAGCTGAGATTTCCAACCCCACTAGACCTTCAGTCCTCTCTGAGACCTGCAGTGAGAGGAATGAAGGTGTAGAATTAGGTGTGTCACAGCCAAGTACTTGTGGGCAATCAGCTTTTGGTACACCGACGTCAGATTGTACCAGGCAAATTTCCCTGCCCCAGCTGCTGCACCGCCGAAAGAAGTTTGCTCCCAGTCATCCACATGCCCAGCGGTTGAATGCTAGCTTGGCAAAATTGCTAGCACTTCAACTGCTGCCTTTTCAGTTGGTAGACTCTGCCCCCTTCCGTGAGTTTGTGAAATGTGCAGTTCCTCAGTGGCAGGTACCCAAACGCCACTTTTTCTCACGGAAGGCGATTCCGGCTCTCTACCGGCATGTGGAAGGCAATGTCCATGCCTCGCTGGACAGGGCGGTCAGCGGTAAGGTGCATATTACCGCTGACTCATGGTCCAGCAGGCATGGACAGGGACGTTACCTAAGTTTCACGGCGCATTGGGTGACTCTGCTGGCAGCTGGGAAGGATGCAGGACAAGGTGCAGTAGTGTTGGAGGTTGTTCCGCCACCACGCCTCCAAAATGCTGATTGTGACACACCTCTCTCCTCCACCCCCTCCTCTTCTTCTTCCTCCATGGCCTCTTCCTCAGAACCAGCGGTGCTCCGTAGGCGTTCAAGGGGCTACGCAAGTACGAAGGCCAAAAGATGCCATGCGGTGCTTGAGCTGGTGTGCTTGGGGGACAGGAGCCACACTGGGGCAGAGGTTCTGTCAGCTCTGCAGGGGCAGGTTCAGAGGTGGTTGACGCCACGCCAACTTAAGGCAGAAATGGTGGTTTGCGACAATGGCACCAACCTCCTCTCTGCCCTCCGACAGGGACAAATGACCCATGTGCCCTGTTTGGCTCACGTCCTTAACTTGGTGGTGCAGCGGTTCTTGGGCAGGTACCCGGGCTTACAGGATGTCCTGAGGCAGGCTAGGAAAGTCTGTGTGCATTTCCGCCGGTCATATAATGCCAGTGCTCGGCTGACGGACCTCCAAAAGGAGTTTAACCTGCCCAAGAACCGCCTAATCTGTGACATGCCCACCAGGTGGAACTCAACGTTGGCCATGCTGCAGCGGCTGCACACGCAGCAGAGGGCCATCAATGAGTACCTGTGTGACTATGGCACCAGGACAGGGTCAGGGGAGCTTGTTTTTTTTTCCCCACGCCAGTGGGCCATGATCAGGGATGCATGCACTGTCCTGTCACCATTCGAGGAGGCCACGAGGATGGTGAGCAGTGACAGTGCATGCATCAGTGACACTGTCCCCCTTGTCCACCTGTTGGAGCACACGCTGCGTGGAATAATGGACAGGGCACTTGAGGCAGAACAGAGGCAGGAAGAGGAGGACTTCCTTAGCTCTCAAGGCCCCCTTTATCCAGACAGTGTTCCTGCGTGCCCGCCGATCACACAGGAAGAGGACGAGGAGGAGGAGGAGGAGGAAGATTGTGTCAGTATGGAGGTGGAGCCTGGCACTCAGCATCAGCAGCAGTCTTTAAGGGATCAGTCCCAAGGAACACATGGACTTGTACGTGGCTGGGAGGAGGTGGCTGCGGACGTTGTTGTCCTTAGTGACCCAGAGGACTCCGGACCGAATGCCTCAGCAAACCTACGCTGCATGGCCTCCCTGATCCTGCAAAGCCTGCGTAAGGATCCTCGTATTCGTGGTATCAAGGAGAAGGACCAATACTGGCTGGCAACCCTCCTTGATCCACGTTACAAGGGTAAGGTTGCGGACCTTATCTTGCCATCGCAGAGGGAGCAGAGGATGAAACATCTTCGGGAGGCCTTGCAGAAAGGTCTGTGCAACGCGTTCCCAGAGACTGGGAGGTTACAAACTCCTGTTTCTGGACAACGTGTTGCTGAGGCTTCGGTCAGTCAAAGAAGGAGCGGTGGAGAAGGTGGCCGTCTGACCGATGCGTTCAGACAATTTTTTGGTCCGCAGCCCCAAGGTATGAACGGTTCCAGCAACCATCGCCAGCATCTGTTTTACATGGTGCAGGAATACCTAGGGGCAAGATCAGACTTGGACACCTTTCCCACTGAAAATCCTCTGGGTTACTGGGTCTTGAGGATGGATCACTGGCCAGAGCTTGCACAGTATGCAATTGAGCTACTGGCCTGTCCTGCATCCAGGGTTCTTTCGGAACGCACATTCAGTGCTGCTGGAGGCGTGGTAACTGATCACAGGGTGCGTCTGTCCACCGACTCGGTCGATCGGCTGACCTTCATAAAAATGAATCAGTCTTGGATCACCACCAGCTACCAAGCACCTGATGCTGATGTAACCGAATAATTTTTTTTGAAATCTCAGATCCCTTCAAAGACTGCCTATGCTGATGCTGAGTGACTATCCCTGAGTAATTATCCTCTTCCTCCTCAATCATCACGCTGATAGCTTGTAAGAACATTTTTGGTTCTGGGCGCCACCACCAGTGCCTAAGGCACAATTTTTCAGCCCCTGTTTAACAGGGGCGTGTAATTACAATTTTTGATGTAATACTTTGCAGCAGGGCTCGTTCCTGCGTTCCAACTAGAGTGTCTGTGAGGGGTTGCAGTGTTGTGGCACCAGCACCAGTGCCTAAGGCCCAATTTTTCTGCCCCTATCTAACAGGGGCGTGTAATTACAATTTTTGATGCAATACTTTGCAGCAGGGCTCGTTCCTGCGTTCCAACTAGAGTGTCTGTGAGGGGTTGCAGTGTTGTGGCACCAGCACCAGTGCCTAATGCCTAATTTTTCAGCTCCTGTTCAACAGGGGCATGTAATTACAATTCTTGATCTAATATTTCACAGCAGGGCCCTGTGAGGGCTTACAGTGTTGTGGCCACAGAAACACCTAAGGCCCAAATTTCTGCTGAGTATATAAGGCAGGACCCTACTTTCAAACATCTAACTTACAAACGACTCCTACTTGCAAACGGAAGGAGACAACAGGAAGTGAGATGAAATCTACCCCTAGGAAGGGAAATTTTCTCCTGTAAGAGTTAATATGGGAAAACAATTTCTCCTTTCCACTGATGCTTTCCAATCCTTGTTCCACAAAAAAACCCAAATTTTCAAAAAACATTTTTCATTGGGACAAAAAAGTGAGGTGAAATCTTCTGAAGAGGAGGAAAGACAGCAAAACAAATGTCACAGGGGTGATAACCCTTCCCTATGTTTTCCAAAAAGCTTAGAAAAGATTTTTTGGCTGGAGCTAAACACGTTAAAAATGTTCAAAATTACAAACAGATTCTACTTAACAACAAACCTACAGTCCCTGTCTTGTTTGCACCGCCTGTATACTGCTGTTCAGAGTATATAGGGCCTGGTGGCCCCACACCTTTCCTTATTTTAATTTGGGTGCGGGGTTCCCCTTAATATCCATACAAGACCCAAAGGGTCTCACTGATTTTCATCCATATTGCCATGACCCGACATGACATTAAACCCGCAAGCAGTTTTAAATGAGATTTTTTCCTTTAAAAATGACATTTGGTGCAGGGACTGCATGGGAAACACGCGTCACTTTACAGGCATACTATAGACACCCCCCAGGTACGATATTTAAAGGAATATTTCACTTTTTTTTTTTTACTTTAAGCATCATTAAAATCACTGCTCCCGAAAAAACGGCCGTTTTTAAAAGTTTTTTTTGCATTGATACATGTCCCCTGGGGTAGGACCCGGGTCCCCAAACCCTTTTTAGGACAATACCATGCAAATTAGCCTTTAAAATGAGCACTTTTGATTTCGAACGTTCGAGTCCCATAGACGTCAATGGGGTTCTGACGTTCGTGCAAACTTTCGGTCCGTTCGCGGGTTCTGGTGCGAACCGAACCGGGGGGTGTTCGGCTCATCCCTATACTATATTGATACCTTTTTGGATGATCTGTATACCACGGTTACATCATAAACTGCATTTCTCCAATGCTGAGAGATCAGGAAGGAGGAGATTTCCTATTCAGCCTGTATACACACCCACATGTGTGATTTCAATATCATGTGACCTGGCTGAGAACAGGAAACTGTTTTCTCCAGCATAAAAGACACAACTCAGCATGTGCAGGTCATCTACTCTGCCTGTGTGTTAGCTGGTCTTCCCCAGATAGACAATGCAGGAGGGGGAGGATTTGTGCATAGTGGATAAAACAGCCTTTTTACACAATGCAGAGGATTAACACCTTAAGTTCCACAGGGAGTATAACAAGCATGTGTAAGGAAAATGGCTACACTTAGGTTCACTATATGCTTTAGATAAGGGGCTTGAACTTTTGAACTTTTTATACAAGATATATGAAATACTTTTGCAAGATTTTTATAAATGTCAAAATGACAATTTACTAGCAAGTAGGGATGAGCTTCGTGTTCGAGTCGAACCCATGTTCGACTCGAACATCGGCTGTTCGGTCGTTCGTCGAATTGCGAACGATATGGGCCGTTCGCGCCAAATTCGTGTGGCGCGTCACGGCCCATAATTCACTGCGGCATCGCAGTGCATTGCTTGCTGATGATTGGCCAAGCATGCACTATGACCCGCATGCTTGGCCAATCACAGTGCCGCCTGAACAGAGAGCCGTAATTGGCCAAAGCCAAGAAGGCTTTGGCCAATTATGGCTCAGGGGATTTAGTACACGCCCCACACTATATAAGGCCGCCTGCACGGCGGCCCTGTGCAGTGTGTTCCGGTGTGCTTAGAGAGAGAGAGAGACAGTGTCATTTCATTTGAGTTAGCTAGATTAGGCAGGACAGTCAGTCAGTTAGCTGCACTTAAAGTGTATTGTGTATATATATGCATCCCAGGTGTTGTATATATATATATATATATATATATATATATATATATATATATATATATACACTGTATTCAGTTTAGCTAGATCCGTTCCTGTTATCTTCTAGACTATTTACATTAAGTGCAGTGCGTCCTGCTCACAGTGTTCAGCTAGATCCGTTCCTGTTATATTCCTACTGACAGGCAGGCTTGTCTTGTTACAGTATTTACAGCTACCTAAAGAAAATTACTGGTGTTCTTTTGATCCTATTAGTACCACGGTCAGGCAGCTAGACTATTTACATTTAGTGCAGTGCGTCCTGCTCACAGTGTTCAGCTAGATCCGTTCCTGTTATCTTCCTACTGACAGGCAGGCTTGTCTTGTTACAGTATATAAAGCTACCTGAAGAAAATTACTGGTGTTCTTTTGATCCTATTAGTACCACGGTCAGGCAGCTAGACTATTTACATTTAGTGCAGTGCGTCCTGCTCACAGTGTTCAGCTAGATCCGTTCCTGTTATCTTCCTACTGACAGGCAGGCTTGTCTTGTTACAGTATATAAAGCTACCTGAAGAAAATTACTGGTGTTCTTTTGATCCTATTAGTACCACGGTCAGGCAGCTAGACTATTTACATTTAGTGCAGTGCGTCCTGCTCACAGTGTTCAGCTAGATCCGTTCCTGTTATCTTCCTACTGACAGGCAGGCTTGTCTTGTTACAGTATATAAAGCTACCTGAAGAAAATTACTGGTGTTCTTTTGATCCTATTAGTACCACGGTCAGGCAGCTAGACTATTTACAGTTAGTGCAGTGTGTCCTGCTCACAGTGTTCAGCTAAACCTACAAGTTAGTGGGGTGCGTCCACCTCACAGTGTTCAGCTAAAGCTACCTGTAGAAGGTTGGTGGTGTTCTCATACTACAGGCAGGCAGTTGATTTTGCTAGCTGCAGTATCAGTACACACATATATATATATATATATATATATATATATATATATATATATATATATATATATATATATATATATATCCCAGCTTAGTGCAGCTACAGGCCATTAGTATGTCTGGAAGGCCAAGAAGGAGAGGCAGACAGTCACAAGCCAATAAGAGAGGTCAAGCAGGCTCTGTGTCTAGTGCTGGTCGTGGAGACGGTGCATCCTCATCAGCACGTGGCCATGGGACACGCTTGGCCTTTTTTTCGGCAGCTGGCCGTGTTGAGCCGCAACATGCGGAAGACTTGGTCGAGTGGATGACCAAGCCGTCCTCATCCTCCTCATCCTCTCTCACCCATGCCCAGGGTGCTTTGTCTGGCAAAGCAGCGGCCTCTTCCCTCGGCTCAATGTCATCAGTGACTCCTTCCCTAGCTCCACCATGTCCTCCTGAGGAGTCCCTCGAACTGTTTGACCACAGTGTTGGGTACATGCTCCAGGAGGATGCCCAGCGTTTGGAAGGCTCTGATGATGATACTGAGCTCGATGAAGGCAGTAACATGAGCACGGACAGAGGGGGTGCCCAAGAAGGACAGCAATCTGGCAGTCATGCTCCCCCTGCTGCAGCATACTGCCAGGTTTGCTCCAGTGATGAGGAGGGAGGGGATGATGAGGTCACTGACTCAACGTGGGTGCCTGATAGGAGAGAGGCAGGATGCCTCCAGGGGCCAGCCTAAGAGCAGCACATTGACTGCATCACACCACAAAGCTCCACATGTGCAGGGCGCTGCAGTCTCTGCGCGTTATTCAAAAAGTTCTTTGGTGTGGGCCTTTTTTGAGACGAGTGCATCAGATCGCATCGCTGTAATTTGTAACATATGTCTCAAGCGTATCTCACGTGGCCAAAACATCTCCCGCTTGGGTACCACATGCTTGACCAGACATATGTTGACCTGCCATGCAGTTCGTTGGCAAGCGTATCTAAAAGACCCACACCAAAGCACAAAGAGGACCTCTCCTTGCTCCTCATCAGCTGAGATTTCCAACCCCACTAGACCTCCAGTCCTCTCTGAGACCTGCACTGAGAGTAATGAAGGTGTAGAATTAGGTGTGTCACAGCCAAGTACTTGTGGGCAATCTGCTTTTGGTACACCGACGTCAGATTGTACCAGGCAAATTTCCCTGCCCCAGCTGCTGCACCGCCGAAAAAAGTTTACTCCCAGCCATCCACATGCCCAGCGGTCGAATGCTAGCTTGGCAAAATTGCTAGCACTTCAACTGCTGCCTTTTCAGTTGGTAGACTCTGCCCCCTTCCGTGAGTTTGTGAAATGTGCGGTTCCTCAGTGGCAGGTACCCAAACGCCACTTTTTCTCACGGAAGGCGATTCCGGCTCTCTACCGGCATGTGGAAGGCAATGTCCATGCCTCGCTGGACAGGGCGGTCAGCGGTAAGGTGCATATTACCGCTGACTCATGGTCCAGCAGGCATGGACAGGGACGTTACCTAAGTTTAATGGCGCATTGGGTGACTCTGCTGGCAGCTGGGAAGGATGCAGGACAAGGTGCAGTAGTGTTGGAGGTTGTTCCACCACCACGCCTCCAAAATGCTAATGATTGTGACACACCTCTCTCCTCCACCCCCTCCTCTTCTTCTTCCTCCATGGCCTCTTCCTCGAAACCAGCGGTGCTCCGTAGTCGTTCAAGGGGCTACGCAAGTACGCAGGCCAAAAGATGCCATGCGGTGCTTGAGCTGGTGTGCTTGGGGGACAGGAGCCACACTGGGGCAGAGGTTCTGTCAGCTCTGCAGGGGTAGGTTCAGAGGTGGTTGACGCCATGCCAACTTAAGGCAGGAATGGTGGTTTGCGACAATGGCACCAACCTCCTCTCTGCCCTCCGACAGGGACAAATGACCCATGTGCCCTGTTTGGCTCACGTCTTTAACTTGGTGGTGCAGCGGTTCTTGGGCAGGTACCCGGGCTTACAGGATGTCCTGAGGCAGGCCAGGAAAGTCTGTGTGCATTTCCGCCGGTCATATAATGCCAGTGCTCGGCTGAGTTTAACCTGCCCAAGAACCGCCTAATCTGTGACATGCCCACCAGGTGGAACTCAACGTTGGCCATGCTGCAGCGGCTGCACACGCAGCAGAGGGCCATCAATGAGTACCTGTGCGACTATGGCACCAGGACAGGGTCAGGGAGCTTGTTTTTTTTTCCCCACGCCATTGGGCCATGATCAGGGAAGCATGCACTGTCCTGTCACCATTTGAGGAGGCCACGAGGATGGTGAGCAGTGACAGTGCATGCATCAGTGACACTGTCCCCCTTGTCCACCTGTTGGAGCACAAGGAGAAGGACCAATACTGGCTGGCAACCCTCTTTGATCCACGTTACAAGGGTAAGGTTGCGGACCTTATCTTGCAATCGCAGAGGGAGCAGAGGATGAAACATCTTCGGGAGGCCTTGCAGAAAGGTCTGTGCAACGCGTTCCCAGAGACTGGGAGGTTACAAACTCCTGTTTCTGGACAACGTGTTGCTGAGGCTTCGGTCAGTCAAAGAAGGAGCGGTGGAGAAGGTGGCCGTCTGACTGATGCGTTCAGACAATTTTTTGGTCCGCAGCCCCAAGGTATGATCGGTTCCAGCAACCATCGCCAGCGTCTGTTTTACATGGTGCAGGAATACCTAGGGGCAAGATCAGACTTGGACACCTTTCCCACCGAAAATCTTCTGGGTTACTGGGTCTTGAGGATGGATCACTGGCCAGAGCTTGCACAGTATGCAATTGAGCTACTGGCCTGTCCTGCATCCAGCGTTCTTTGGGAACGCACATTCAGTGCTGCTGGAGGCGTGGTAACCGATCACAGGGTGCATCTGTCCACCGACTCGGTCGATCGACTGACCTTCATAAAAATGAATCAGTCTTGGATCACCACCAGCTACCAAGCACCTGATGCTGATGTAACTGAATATTTTTTTTTTAAATCTCAGATCCCTTCAAAGACTGCCTATGCTGATGCTGAGTGACTATCCCTGAGTAATTATCCTCTTCCTCCTCAATCATCATGCTGATACCTTGTAAGAACATTTTTGGTTCTGGGCGCCACCACTAGTGCCTAAGGCACAATTTTTCAGCCCCTGTTTAACAGGGGCGTGTAATTACAATTTTTGATGTAATACTTTGCAGCAGGGCTCGTTCCTGCATTCCAACTAGAGTGTCTGTGAGGGGTTGCAGTGTTGTGGCACCAGCACCAGTGCCTAAGGCCCAATTTTTCTGCCCCTGTCTAACAGGGGCGTGTAATTACAATTTTTGATGCAATACTTTGCAGCAGGGCTCGTTCCTGCGTTCCAACTAGAGTGTCTGTGAGGGGTTGCAGTGTTGTGGCACCAGCACCAGTGCCTAAGGCCCAATTTTTCTGCCCCTGTCTAACAGGGGCATGTAATTACAATTTTTGATGCAATACTTTGCAGCAGGGCTCGTTCCTGCGTTCCAACTAGAGTGTCTGTGAGGGGTTGCAGTGTTGTGGCACCAGCACCAGTGCCTAAGGCCCAATTTTTCAGCCCTTGTTTAACAGGGGCGTGTAATTACAATTTTTGATGCAATACTTTGCAGCAGGGCTCATTCCTGCGTTCCAACTAGAGTGTCTGTGAGGGGTTGCAGTGTTGTGGCACCAGCACCAGTGCCTAAGGCCTAATTTTTCAGCTCCTGTTCAACAGGGGCATGTAATTACAATTCTTGATCTAATATTTCACAGCAGGGACCTGTGAGGGCTTACAGTGTTGTGGCCACAGCAACACCTAAGGCCCAAATTTCTGCTGAGTATATAGGGCAGGACCCTACTTTCAAACATCTAACTTACAAACGACTCCTACTTGCAAACGGAAGGAGACAACAGGAAGTGAGATGAAATCTAACCCTAGGAAGGGAAATTCTCTCCTGTAAGAGTTAATATGGGGAAAAAAATTCTCCTTTCCACTGATGCTTTCCAATCCTTGTTCCACAAAAAAATCCAAATTTTCAAAAAACATTTTTCATTGGGACAAAAAGTGAGGTGAAATCTTCTGAAGAGGAGGAAAGACAGCAAAACAAATGTCACAGGGGTGATAACCCTTCCCTATGTTTTCCAAAAAGCTTAAAAAAGATTTTTTGGCTGGAGCTAAACACGTTAAAAATGTACCCGTTCAAAATTACAAAGAGATTCTACTTAACAACAAACCTACAGTCCCTGTCTTGTTTGCACCGCCTGTATACTGCTGTTCAGAGTATATAGGGCCTGGTGGCCCCACAGCTTTCCTTATTTTAATTTGGGTTCCCCTTAATATCCATACACGACCCAAAGGGCCTGGTAATGGACTGGGGGGTACCCATGCCATTTGTCTCACTGATTTTCATCCATATTGCCATGACCCGACATTACATTAAACCCGCAAGCAGTTTTAAATGAGATTTTTTCCTTTGAAAAAGACATTTGGTGCAGGGACTGTTCTAAACACGGGAAACACGCGTCACTTTACAGGCATACTATAGACACCCCCCAGGTACGATATTTAAAGGAATATTTTACTTTTTTTTTTTTTACTTTAAGCATCATTAAAATCACTGCTCCCGAAAAAACGGCAGTTTTTAAAAGTTTTTTTTGCATTGATACATGTCCCCTGGGGTAGGACCCGGGTCCCCAAACCCTTTTTAGGACAATACCATGCAAATTAGCCTTTAAAATGAGCACTTTTGATTTCGAACGTTCGAGTCCCATAGACGTCAATGGGGTTCTAACGTTCGTGCGAACTTTCGGTCCGTTCGCAGGTTCTGATGCGAACCAAACCGGGGGGTGTTCGGCTCATCCCTACTAGCAAGGAAAATAGGGAAGTTAGCTAGCTCACGGCACATTTGGATTAAAGCCAAAGGTACACTGTCTGCACAGATGACTGTCTCAAAAGATTATTCCCATATTTCAAAATCATTCATATCATTCATTTTCTCGGAATTCAAGCTAGGTACTTTTTTAGCGTCACTGAGCGTCACTGACCATGACATATAAAAAGTAACTTGTGATGACTTGTGATATATAACTTGTGATATCTGTACTCTTGTGATTGGATAAACTAAGGGACCGCCCCTTGGTTTGCCCCTACTGATAAATGAATTGTTACTCTATATAAACATGTGAAATGATATAATACAGTTGTATTTCTGGATATCCAACGATGTGTGGTGTCTTGATTTAACCAATCGATTGAAAAGATCTTTCTGATGTCCAAGTTCAGCTCGAGCAAGGAAAAGGTTTGAGGGCGCACTTGACCAGTATACCTTTACCCTTACAGAGTGGTACCAGAAGTGGGGTTCTGAAGTTCCGGCCAGGCCAAGGTAAAATCTCTCTAATTTTTTTGTGAAGCGGTCTTCTTGTGCTTGTGCTTGACCGGACTCCAGAATCTGGTAAGGGTCAAGTAGCTCGTCAAAAAAAAAAAAATATATAATAGAAATAATTGTATAAGTGTCCCCGCTAGGTTGGCTAGAACTGGTAGAATATTGTAAATATTTTACTAAAAAAAAATAGGACTGGACATCAAAAATGTCTATAATGTATTGATGTATGTATTGATGTATTAATTGAAATTAAGGTGGCCACCAAGGGGGAAAAAATATCACGCAGGACGCTGCGATAATTGTAGTCTAAGATTGTTATTTGTGTCATAATGTCATAACTCAGGTTCCTTTAAGACAGTAGGTGGTGTAAGAAATTTTATTGAACATTTCTTTAAACAAACTTATACAATTTGTCCTAATTCATTATTGGTCTGTGATCATAGAGATTTGTATAAATAATGGGAAATCAGTTGGAAAAGGCAAATTCTGGTGGTAAGTCAGAACAACCCACCCCAATTGATTTTGTGTCTGGAAACTGTGGAAAATATTATACTGATCCTTTTTGGTCTCAAATACTAAAACGGTCACATAATCTGCAGATTTCGGGATTAACTCCCTATGGCCCTTGTAGCCAGAATGATTGGGAAGAAGTTACTAAAATATGTGGGCAACATAAACAGTATAATTATCCACCGTTTCCTTCTAACAATGACTATATGAAAGAGTGTTATAAAATATGGTCTAAAGCACTGAAAGAATATAAAAAGAAATTCCCACAGAATATATACAAAAACCCGACCTCACGTTTTCCCACTGCACCCGACCCACTTTTAGATACTCCAAAGGCTTGTAATCCTTTTTATGAATCTTCTCCATCTCCTTATGTATTTCCCAAAATTGACCAACCTAAGGAGGAATTGAATCCTGAGACCCCCATAGAAACAAATAGAACTGTTAAACAAGAAAAGAAATTGTATCCTTCCTTAGAACTAACATTGGGGGGATTATTAGCTTTAGCTGAGGAAAAGGGTACACATTGGTTAGATGAGCAAGAAAATAAGAGAAGAGCTATCAAAGAATATGTATCTGTTATAGATAATCTAACCAACACTATAAACACCCATTACAAAATAGAGAGTGAAAAAAAATCCAACAAAACAGAAAGTAAGAAGAGACAGAAGAAAATAAGAGAGTTAACTGCTAAAACACAGAAAATATTGAACGAAATAGACCAAGAGGGACAAATGGTAACTAGAGCCACCAGACAGAGGTTTCAGACAGTTATGGAAAAACATAAATTAATTGAGGAAACAGAACATAGAGAGGAAGATGAATCAGAAGAGTCAGGGGCTGAAGAGGAGGCCATAAGCGAGATTAAGGACGATCAATCAATCCCCCAGAGCACTCATTTTGCAGGACAAACTGAGGGGTCTCTGGGTACTCCGATTTTGTTTACCTCAGACATACCCATACCCACCAAAGAGACCATATGTCCCCTTATCACAATGGGAACAACTCAAGTACAAATACCCCTCCCATTGGGCACAATTAAAGAAATAAAAGACACCTGTCCTAAGCCTAATAAAGATCCGAAACAAGCAGTTAATTTTTTAAAAAGATATTGTTTAGGTGGAAGAATGTCAGCAGAGGATCTACAGATTATCATTAATGCAGTAGATCTTGACAGTACAGCCGAGATTAAAATAGGCACATGGGTAACAGAAAGTAGCCTATATGAGGAAGGGGAAGATTGGGAAAAATTTTGGGCATTATTGTTAGCTGCCTGGAGAAAAGCTTATAGACCTGAGATGCCCATCAATGACTTAATTTCATGTAAACAATTACCTGGAGAATCTTTTCATGCTTTTATCTCCCGATTATACAAAATTTATGTCTCCTGTGGCATAGAAAGTGACCCCTTATTTGTCAGTACTGTGATGAATAACGGGGATCCCAAGTCAGCCCAACTTATAAAATTGGTCAATACTAACTGGGCAACACAGACAGCTAAAACATTTATGGAAGATATACAAACAAGGGCGACATCTGGTGTCTTTAACACAAAAGGAGGACTCTTTACTATAGTAAAGTACTCTGGAATAAAACAAGAGATCACACCAATATATGCTTCTCTCCCAATGCCCACCTATGCATACAGACAACAATATCAAAACAGAGATAATGTTTACCAAACAGATCAGGGTTGTTTCAATTGTGGGGACCCTCAACACTGGAAATCAGACTGTCCACATAGAAGAGGATATAGACCCAGACGTGGTAATAGCCCACCTCAAAGGGGACGGGGTAGAGGATACAATCCAGACAGATCACAGATTCAGACCAGACCTAACCCTATAAATGACCAGCACAACCAAGCTAACACGAATACCCAGCAGAGGGTGCAAATGAATTGGCCAGGTAATTCTGGACATCAAAACAATAACCCATTTAGACAATAGGGATGCCCAGAGCAGGTTCCAGCCCTAGTACTTCACATGTTTTCAGATCATTGGAAAATCTTACCACAGGTCACCCTCAAGATCAAGGGTCAAGTGGTCAGTATGCTATTGGATACAGGAGATAGTAGCAGTTGCCTAAACGATGATAAATTTTTATGTGAAGATTGTACAGAGGGTTGCTCTATAGGGATCAATGGAACTGATGTGGTACACAAAATTACACCTCTCCTAGAGGTCTGTGACTTGGAGAACAGAGTGTTAACCAAATCTAAGTTTGCAATTTTACCCCAATGTCCCCTATGCCTAATGGGCCGGGACCTCATGTCTAAATTGAAACTGCATATAACTTTTACAGCAGAAGGAGGGATTATTGCCAAATCCCCCCACTGTGATTTACAAATGCCAAAAAGACAAGATTTTCTGTGTTACTTCATGACAGTTCCTACATACTTAGAAACACACCCCATATGGGCAAAGTCCAAAACTGATGTAGGACACATACCATATACACCATACATACCTACCTTCAAACCGGACATAGTGCCCACATTCCAGAAACAATATCCTTTGCCAAAGGAAAAGATCATGGGACTACAGCCCCAGATAGAAGAATACCTAGGATTAGGTATTCTAAGACCTATAATTAGTCCCTGGAACACACCAGTTAATCCAGTTAAAAAGGCTAACGGGGAATGGAGGATGGTGCAGGATCTTAGGGTAGTTAACAAAAGCATACAACCCTTACCCCCACTAGTGGCAGACATCACAGGAATATTCATCAATATTCCTGCACGGTCCTCCATATACACGGTACTAGACCTATCAAATGCATTTTTCAGTATAGAGGTGCATAGGGACTTTCAAGACATCTTTTCCTTTACATGGTCCACTGAACTGGCCGCGGGCCACCAGCTAACCTGGACTAGGCTTCTGCAAGGTTATGTGGACAGTCCGGCTGCCTTCTCAATGGTGCTCAAAGCCACCTTAGATGACTGGGTTCCCCCAATGAAATCCACACTCTTGCAGTATGTTGATGATCTACTGATGTGTAGTGAAAACAGGGCACAATGTGAGGTCGATTCCGAGAGTCTGATGTCGCACCTAGCGCTCAAGGGCCATTTGGCATCTTGGAAGAAAATCCAATGGGCCCAAGAGCAGGTAGAGTACCTGGGGTGCGTCATTGCAGAAGGAACAAGGATGGTGTCTCCAAAACGGGTCGAAGCCTTCATTTGTCTCAGCCCACCAAAAGACAAAGCGTCACTATTGTCCTTCCTAGGCTCAATAGTATACTGCAGGCACTGGATACCTGATTGTTCCTACTATGACTCTCTGCTATGGCAGGCAACAACAGCACAGGCACCGAAACTGGTCACATACACACCAGAAATGACTGAAGCCTTTCAAATTCTTTTAAAATCACTGGCGTCGGCTCCGGCCCTCGGCTTGCCAAATTATGAAAAGCCCTTTGCCCTATACTGTGTGGTCAGGGGTCATGCCGTTGCTGCAGTTCTGGCCCAAATGCATGGCACCCACTACCGCCCTGTAGCCTACATCTCAAAAAAACTACCAGTAACAGTCCAAGGGATGCCGGGCTGCTTACAGGCGTTAGCAGCTTGTGCCATGACCCTGAAAGATGCACAAAAGATCACCTTAGGGACTTCAACCATCCTTTACACTTCACATAGTGTACTTCATTTGTTACAAAACATGAATACACAACAAATGACTACACAGCGTTCATCAGGGTATGAAATCATTCTTACAAACACGCACAACTTAACTGTCAAAAGCTGTGCTGAGGTAACACCGGCAATCAAACTCTTACATGCTTTGCTAAAACTCCCAGTCACTTCCCAAGACTGTCATGACTGCACACAGGAACTTCTCACTGTCACAGCACCTCGCAGAGATCTCACTGATCTACCCAACTCAGATTATCCTAACGTCTTTGTAGATGGGAGTTGCACACGTCCAGCGGATAATCAATACAAAACAGGCTATTCGGTGGTAATGCTACCGAATCTCATTCTAGAAGATGGTTACCTTACTGGCGCAACCTCCGCACAACAAGCCGAGTTATATGCACTGACAAGGGCCTGCTTAATCCACAAAGGTAAAAAGGTGAACATTTACACAGACAGCAGGTACGCATTCGGGGTCGCGGACGATTATTGTATGATCTGGTTTAGACGTGGATTTCGGACCACGGATAACAAAAAAATAAATAACAGTGGGTATGTGTACGATCTAATTAATGCAATACAACAACCCCATAGATTAAACATTATCAAAATTAAGGGACATGCCACAGACGGATCCCTAGAGTCCCAGGGAAACGCTCTAGCAGACAAAGTAGAAAAAGCTGCAGCAGAAAGATAACCACAGCCACATGACACAAAGCTTCTATTATTCCAAAATGACTTTACCACCCCCTCGTTCCAACACACATCAACACTCTTGCAAAAACAGGCATCGGCTGATGACCTGGACTACTGGACCGAAATGGGTTTGACCCGAGACCCTACAGGTCTCTGGTCAAACAAGGAGGGAATCATAGGCATACCTAGAGCAGCAGCGCCCCTACTATTGTCTTACCTTCACGGTCCAGGACACATAGGACCAAGACCACTCTTAAAAAAGTACCAAGACTGTTTCAGTACACGCAAGGCACACAACCTAGTACAACAGCTTGTCTCCTCTTGTCTGACTTGTGCTCAGAACAATGTTCAGGGCCCTCAACATGGGAAACATGGACATTTGCCACCACCATTAGGCCCGCTACAAGATTTACAGATAGACTTCACACACATGCCCAGGCAGAGAGGTAATCTCAAATATTTGTGCGTGATGGTGGACAAATTTTCAACTTGGCCAGAGGCCATACCTGTTTGCAGGGGAAACTGCAGGCATTGCAGCCCGGTGTCTGATCAATCATTGGATCAGTCGATATGGACTTCCTGCTACCATATACTCTGACCAAGGCCCAGCATTTACTTTAAAGCTGGCGAAAGAATTGACAAGGGTATTAGTGATACAGTGGAAGCTACACATCCCATATCACCCACAGAGTTCAGGGGTAGTGGAAAGAATGAATAGAACAATCAAGGACAAACTTAAAAAAGCCACTAACGGTACTATGAAGGACTGGCTAAAATACCTGCCAGGGGTCCTCTTCCAGATAAGAACCACCCCCCATAGCAGGACAGGCTTATCCCCATATGAAATACTAATGGGAAAGCCAGCCAAGAAGAAAGCAATTGAGGGAGAGGAGGTTAATCTTTATTCCTTACAGGAAGAGCATGTGAAACATCTGGTAAGTAGCCTTACTGAAAACTACGACAAGGTAGCTATCACTTTTCCTTCTCTCTCCACAGAACCTACACACCCCTTCATACCTGGTGACAAAGTCCTGATAAAGCAGCTTGCAGCAAGAAAGGTACCAGGGCCCATCTACCAAGGACCATTTGAAGTACTCAAAGCAACCCGAACCGCCATCCTCACAGACCACGGACCACAATGGATCCACGCATCAAGGATAAAAAAAGCACCAAGCCTAGAAGCAAGCCAAGACCTGCAAAAGAAAGAGACATTGAACTCAAACCCCTGCCCAAGCCCCCCAAACCCCCCTGCAGAAGCAAGCCAAGAACCGCAGAGGAAAGAGACATTGAATTCAAGCCCCTGCCCAAGCCCCCCAAACCCCCCTGCAACACTCTTCCTAGAGGACTCCGGAGCCCCAGAGACCTTGAACCTAATGACATTCGAGTGGTAGATGTTCAAGTATTTCCTTTGGGTTCCCAGGATCCACCCAAACAGAGGCCCTGGAAATGCACCACTCGAATAATCTTAATCTTTGCCATCCTGATCATGTTTAAGATTTTTCTACTAACCACTTTTGTATGTTGGATGACTAACAGTTGTGGTTTTCAGCCCCCCTCTAATTATACTAACCGTACTCGACGAAGTTTTATAGGAAGTCCTCTTTATCCTTGCTGCACTCAGGAAGCCGGACAAATGTCCAAAGCCCAATCTCAAGGAGTTACAGGGTATCATATTCAAAGAAGGGATGGGAATTGCCACATAGCAGCCATTATCTTGACAGCCAAATATAAGGGAGTAGAAAAGACCTGGTGTATGAATCCCAATCATAGACCAAGTCAGAACCTGGTGTCCAAATTTAAAAGGGCCAAACTCAGGGATAAAGGGATCAGTCAAGTTATTCAAAACAAGAGATCAAACTACGCACCCTTGGCACCATTAAATAATACCAATATGAAAAAGGCCCCCAAATCAAAATTCCAATTCCTAAAATCCAGAAGGGAACTCCTAAAACCAGACTTTAAAAGTATTAATAACGGGGCACAGCTAGATCCTGAAACTTACTCAGTACCAGACTCAATTCCTCATCATTTCATAATGATGCATGCTTTCGCAAGGAAGCAGAATTATTCAGAATGCTGGGTTTGTTCCCATATGGGAACTGGCCGACACTCAGTCCCAATGGTTGGAAGGCCAGTGACCCTAGAGCAGTTGCTAAACTTCACCCAACCCATTCCCCCTGAGAGCATCACAACCAATAGTAAACCCCTTCTCTTTACAGGGTACACAAGGAGTCTGCAATTTTGTTTTCTTAATGGAGCAGGTAAAAATTTGTATAATGGTAGATTTTGCAGAAACACGGTAGTGAATTTTACACTGGTGGATTTAGTGCTCATAGCCAATGGGACATTAGATATAGAGGGACTTCTCACACACAACATATCAGACCCTGATGAGCGCATTGGAAATATGTCCTCCTACAAAATTTCAAATTGTATAAAAGGGAATAGCTCGGTAACAAAATCATAGCTCGTCAGCACACATATGAAAAGCTCATGGATGGAGGAGCGTGAGGATGAGGCACCCTCCATAGGGGACTGGATGTGCCTAGTGGGGTTAAGGTTAAACCTAGATTCACCTGGGGATGTACTCGCCCCTCATATGCCCCACGGATGGATGGTGTGCTGCGGTCTTTGGTGCCACACTACCATCCCATACCCCCTCGATAAAAAGACCTCAGGATGGTGCACCCTAGTAGAAATGATCCCTTTCATGGGTGCTTCTTCCGGGGACTCCCCTGTCGAGATGATACCAGCCCATGGTCATTTAGAGTTTGGGAGACACAAAAGAGAGGTCACAACCTGGTGGGACAAGGTGTTTGCTTCAATGGGTGGGGCAGGCATGTACAATGCACTAACAAAGGTAGATGAGTTTGGGGAACTAGTAGATTCCTGGATGAATAAAACATCAACTGATGTGGGCTTCATCAATGAGGAATTGAGGAAAATCCTGTTTGAACAAGAAATAATCAAGCAGCGTCAAGAGAGGATGATGATGGTACTGACAGGGCTGTGTGACGTGACAGGGGATAAAAGCCTCTGTTGCACATATATGAACAATTTAACTAAACCTAGTGAAGATTTAGAGGTACCAGACTATGATGATATAATTAAAGGACACCAGGAGGAGAGGGCAAAGCTGCAAACGCAAATGAGAAGGTTGGGAGACTCTTGGAACCCACTCTCAGGAATTGGGGGATGGTTTGGATCATTTTGGGACAGTGTTATGGGATTCTTTAAAAAGGCAGGCATGATACTGATCATGATAGTACTCCTGGGTATCGCCACTTATGCCACTATCAAATTCCTATTCTACATCACCAGTAAAGTTCCTAACATTATAGCAAAAATTAAACCGGACTCTAAGCTTAAGGAAACCATGTCCATGTTCTACATTGAGCCTGAAGAAGCCACAGCTATGTTCCACACAGAACAAACCTGGTACTCCAAGAATTAGGGGATTAGTGATCAGGGAGAATGAAATCCTCCCTGATCAAAGGAGGGATTGTAAGGAAAATGGCTACACTTAGGTTCACTATATGCTTTAGATAAGGGGCTTGAACTTTTGAACTTTTTATACGAGATATATGAAATAATTTTGCAAGATTTTTATAAATGTCAAAATGACAATTTACTAGCAAGGAAAATAGGGAAGTTAGCTAGCTCACCTCACATTTGGATAAAAGCCAAAGGTACACTGTCTGCACAGATGACTGTCTCAAAAGATTATTCCCATATTTCAAAATCATTCATATCATTCATTTTCTCGGAATTCAAGCTAGGTACTTTTTTAGCGTCACTGAGCGTCACTGACCATGACATATAAAAAGTAACTTGTGATGACTTGTGATATATAACTTGTGATATCTGTACTCTTGTGATTGGATAAACTAAGGGACCGCCCCTTGGTTTGCCCCTACTGATAAATGAATTGTTACTCTATATAAACATGTGAAATGATATAATACAGTTGTATTTCTGGATATCCAACGATGTGTGGTGTCTTGATTTAACCAATCGATTGAAAAGATCTTTCTGGTGTCCAAGTTCAGCTGAGCAAGGAAAAGGTTTGAGGGCGCACTTGACCAGTATACCTTTACCCTTACAGCATGCTTTACGGCATATACAGACTGATTTTACTTTTGTGGGTTTAGTAACGCTTTAGTACGTGCAGCTCCCCCCCAAAGAAAAAGAAAATACTTACCCGAGCTGATCTCAATCCACTGTGACCGAGATCAGCAGCTTTCTCCTCTTTCTTTACCCTTACTGGACCTCATGAAAGCAGTGGGAGGTATTGGCTCCTGCTTCTGTCAATCAAATCTAGTGATGAGGGTGTAGGGGGCAGGGCTGAGCCTCACTGTGTGTGTCAATAGAAGCACACAGTGTGGCTCTGGATGGACCCCACATGAGTGTCCCCATAGCAAGTGACTTGCTATGGGGGCACCAGGAAGCAGGAGCACTGGCAGAGGCCAGAGAGGAGGAGGCTGCTTTGTGTCATTGCACAGAGCAGGTAAGCATAACATGTTTGTTATTTTAAAAAACCCTTTACAACCACTTAAAAAACAGTACCCCTAAATGTGCAAAAAAAAAAAAAAACAGCCCCCAGGTTACAATACACACCTTTAATCAAGAGCTGTCACACACAGGATCTCTTCTTCTCCACAGGATGTCCACATGTTTGAAGGACTGCCAGCATCACACAACCCAAAAATCTGAAAAAAAACAGTGAACGCAGGATGTCATGGCCCCAACTTCTAAAGGGGGCATCACCATAGGGCCCTTATTTCACCATTTAAAAGAGAAGTATGGGGTTTTATTATTTTACAGTCAGACTTGCCTAGATGGATGCTGCATCTATCAAATTCTGCATCTGTCCCCCGCCAGCTCTAAGCCTGGGAACCGACCGATCAAACACTGCAGATCACTCGGTTCTCAGAGCTCCCAGAGCAGAGAGCTGGGGAAAGTCAGTCACTGCTGTCTGCTCTGCTCCCCACATTCACTGAAGCGCTGGGCTGTGGAGGGGGCGGAAGCGGCCAACTCAGGCTCTCAGCGGCACTGTGCCAGTCCAGGCATATGGGCGGATCTGTGACATAAGCCGGCAGTGGGCTTCAGCCCGCTGTCTGCTGAAAACGGGTCACAGGAGTGCAGAACAAATGAGCTTTGGCTGTACTTCTCTAATGCTTTAGAGAGCAGCAACGATGTCCTGGGGACATCGCACCAAACCCCAGCCCTCCCACACCCAATTTCCAACGCCAGATCAGCCATCTACCTCCTCCAACAGTAGTCGTAACTTCAACCTTCTCATCCCAATTCCCCTGATTCCACAAGTCAGCCCCCCTCTTTCATGTGCCCTCTGGAATGCCCGCTCAGTCTTCAACAAACTAGTTTCTGTCAATGACCTTTTCCTCTCCAAATCCCTTGATCTATTTGCTATAACTGAAACCTGGCTCCAGGAATTCGATACTACCTCTCCAGCTGCACTGTCCCACAGTGGCCTTCTCTGGACTCACTCCACCAGACCAAGTGGACGAAAAGGAGGTGGTGTCGGATTTCTCCTCTCCCCACAATGCACCTTCCAGGTACTGCCCACACCTCCCTCTCTTTCCACCTGCTCTTTCGAAATTCACTGCATTCGTCTTTTCTCTCCAGCTTGTCTGAGGGTCACAGTCATTTATCGGCCTCCTGGACCAGTGTCACGCTTTCTGGATGACTTCTCTGCATGGCTACCCTATTTTCTCTCATCCGAGGTGCCTGCCATCATCCTAGGTGACTTTAATATTCCAATCAATGTTAATAATGCTACCACTTCTAAACTACTCAACCTAACCTCCTCTTTAAACCTAACACAATGGACACAAACCACCACTCACTCCAACGGCAACACTCTTGACCTTGTATTCTCCCATCGCTGCACTACCTGCAATCTCTCCAACGCACCCTTTCATCTCTCTGATCACAACCTTATCCGTTTCACACTCTCCTTGTCTCCTATATCCCATGCTGCCAACCCACAAACCACTACCCGCAGGAACCTTCGCAACCTCACACCTTCCCTTCTTCACTCTGCTACTAATGGCCTTTATGACAAAATCGCACCCCTGTCCTGCCCAGACCTAACCACTTCCATCTACAACACCACATTGTCATCCTCCCTAGACATACTTGCTCCTCTTTCTACATGCAGAACCAGGCCCCATCTGCCACAACCCTGGCAAACAGACGACACCAGAAGTCTCAAGAGACGCAGCCGTGCTCTTGAGCGAGCATGGCGTAAATCTAAATCCCTGCAAGATTTTACCCTCTACAAATCTGTCCTTCTCAAATACAACTCCTGCCTCCACACTGCTAAACAAACCTATTACAACACTCTCATCAAAACCCTCTCATCTAAACCTCGTCAACTCTTTTCTACCCTTAATTCCTTACTTCACCCCCCCCCCGCCCCCACCCACCAACTTGCTTACCGCTCAACATATTGCCAACCACTTCAATAGCAAAATCAACACAATTCGCAAGGAGATATCCAGCATTCAAATTCCTCCCCTACCCAACATATCAGGTCCAACACCACACTCAATACTCTCCTCCTTTTGCCCAGTTACCACAGAAGAAGTTGATAAACTCCTCTCCATGGCCCACCTCACTACATGTCCCCTGGACCCTGTCCCCTCTCAATTACTGCGACCACCTTCCCACTCTATCCTCAACTCCCTAACCCACATCTTCAACCTCTTCCTCTCCTCCGGCACCTTTCCTTCCCCGCTCAAACATGCACTGGTTACCCCCATACTCAAAAAACCCTCACTAGACCCCACCTGTTTGAATAACTTAAGACCTATCTCCCTTCTCCCGTTTGCCTCCAAGCTCATCGAACGCCTTGTTCATGACCAAATGAGTCGCTACCTCATGGACAACAACCTTCTCGACCCCCTACAGTCTGGCTTCCTCCTACAACATTCTACTGAAACTGCCCTACTAAAAATCACCAATGACCTAATAACTGCCAAAACCAATGGCCACTACTCCATACTCATACTTTTAGACCTCTCTGCTGCCTTTGACACAGTTGACCACCTGCTGCTCCTCAGCAAATTACACTCCCTTGGCCTCCGTGATTCTGCATTATCCTGGTTCTCCTCCTACCTATCTCAGCGCACTTTCAGCGTCATTTACAACTCCATCTCCTCCGCTCCCCTTCCTCTTTCTGTTGGGATACCCCAAGGCTCCCTCCTTGGGCCTCTCCTTTTCTCACTCTATACCTCTTCCCTGGGCCAGTTGATCGCCTCCCATGGCTTCCAATACCACCTCTATGCCGATGACACACAGATCTATCTCTCCACTCCCCAACTCACCCCCACTATCTCCTCACGAATCTCAAACTTGCTGAATGACATATCGGTATGGATGTCACACCACTTCCTCAAACTTAATCTTTCTAAAACTGAGCTTGTTATATTTCCTCCTTCACGGTCCCCCTCCTGTGACTTTACCATTAATATCAACAACACAACCATTGGTCCCTCCACACATGCCAGAGTCCTGGGTGTAATCCTTGACTCTGACCTCTCCTTCAGCCCCCATATCCAATCACTGGCTAAATCCTGCCGCCTTAACCTCCGCAACATCTCCAGAATTCGACCCTTCCTGACTAATGACACTACAAAACAACTTATTCACTCCTTGATTATTTCCCGCCTCGACTATTGCAACTCTCTCCTTAATGGCCTACCCTTAAGCAGGCTATCTCCCCTTCAGTCTATTATGAATGCTGCTGCTAGACTATTACACCTCACTAATT
The DNA here is from genome assembly GCA_037952925.1 of Lithobates clamitans. Lineage (NCBI taxonomy): Eukaryota > Metazoa > Chordata > Amphibia > Anura > Ranidae > Lithobates > Lithobates clamitans. The sequence continues at coordinate 160,115 of JBBGZY010001040.1, read as the reverse complement.
GATCCGTGACTGCCGCCCCTCTCTGCCAATCCCTTCACTGGCTTCCCCTACCCCACCGTGTAAAATCCAAAATGCTAACCAAAACATACAAGGCCATTCACAACATCGCCCCCATTTACATCACCAACCTCATCTGCAGATATCGCCCAAATCGCCCCCTCCGCTCCTCCCAGGACCTCCTGCTCTCTAGCTCCCTTGTTACCTCCTCCCATGCTCGCCTTCAGGACTTCTCCAGAGCCTCTAACATCCTCTGGAATTCCCTGCCCCAGTATGTCCGATCAGCCCCTACCCTGTCCACCTTTAGGAGATCCTTGAAAACTCATTTATTCAGGGAAGCCTATCCCACACCCACATAACTGTCCCGGAGCCACCCCCATCAAATCATTGTTTGCAGCTATTACCTTTTTTACCACCACCCCCTCCCTAGAATGTAAGCTCTACGAGCAGGGCCCTCCTGTACCTTTTGTGTTGAACTGTACTGTAATTGTGTTGTCCCCCTTATACATTGTAAAGCGCTGAGTAAACTGTTGGCGCTATATAAATCTCGTATAATAATAATATAATAATGTCCTCAAGTTAATGCCTTTCTCTGCATCATTGAGGACTGTTTAGCTCAGAGAAGAGGCAAAGAAAAGTCCGTGGCCTCATGTAACAACCTATAAACTTTTGGAAAAAGTATAAAAGGTTACAAAAATAGCAACCTGAGACCTTAAGGGGGAGAGTGGAGCACTGGAGGGTGCAAATACAAGCACAGAGTTGGGCTTTTAATAGTCCCAGTGGTGCTCATAAAATTATAGGATTGTTATTTTATCATCATTATTAAGTTAAAGACCCAACATGGTCACACAGAATGCAAAATAAGAGAATAATAGAATACTGAGAGAATAATGGAGTCCACACATACAAATATAAAAGACTAATGCCGCGTACACACGAGCGGACTTTACGGCGGACTTTGCCCGGCGGACTGGATTTCGTCGGACAATTCGATGTGTGTGGGCTCCAGCGGACTTTGTTTTCTCAAAAGTTGGACGGAATTAGATTTGAAACTTGTTTAAAATTTATCCGTTGAAATCGAGTCCGGTCGAAAAGTCCGCCGTCTGTATGCTAGTTCGACGGACAAAAAGCCACGCTAGGGCAGCTATTGGCTACTGGCTATGAACTTCCTTGTTTTAGTCCGGTCGTACGTCATCACGTACGAATTCGACGGACTTTGGTGGATTGTGTGTAGGCAAGTCCGTTCGTTCACAAAGTCCGTCGGAAAGTACGTCGAAAAGTCCGCCGGGCAAAGTCCGCCGTAAAGTCCGCTCGTGTGTACGCGGCATAAGGGTCTGTTATGATGTGTGGCAGCAAAATCACACTATATTATCTAGCTGAATTATCTAGTAAACATTATTATTCAATCATATTAATGGAAATCTTTAGTGCTTTATTGATTTACATATTTTTTTTCAGATGTGTGTTAAAGAGATCAATTTAGTGTCAATAATGCTATCAATGTGTGTTAACGTTTATGGCCCCTTTCACACTGATGGACCTGATTGGGTCCGCCTGTCAGTTTTTCAGGCGGACCCGAACGGACCATCCATTGCTCTCTATGGAGCGGCGGATGTCAATGGACATGTCTCTGTTTACACCCACCGACATCTGATCTATGTGCTAAAAAGCGATAGATGGGGATTCCCCATCCGTCTGATGGCTCGGATCGGATTACAGTCAGATGGAAATGGACAGGCGACCTGTTTCTATCTGACAGCCCATAGAGGAGAGCGGGCTTTGTCTGTGTCAATGTCTGTTCTGCATCAGTGGAGTGAACACGGACCTGTAATCTGCCTGCTCATTGGGAATCAGTAGAGAGATCCCCCGCTGGCAGACTTCGCCAGTGTAAAAGGGGCCTTAAACATTCTTTCTATAGCTAGTGCTTAATTAATACAGTCACTGAGCAATTTATTAGGAACACTTGCTTGTTCATGAAATTATATAATCAAGCCACTCTCATGGCAGCAATGCAAAGCATAACATCATACAGATACAGGTCAGGAGCTTGAGTTGATGTTCACAGAAAACATGGATGGGGGAAAAATGTGATTTTGACTGTAGCATGATTATTGGTGCCATCATCACCTTGTTGATGGAAAAGGTCAATGTGGCAGGTTGGTTATACCTGACAGAAAGGATACATTAACACCGATAACCGATCTTTATAACTGTAAGAATCTCAGAATGCACAAAATATGTAACCTGGTGGTGGATGGGCTGCAACAGCAGAAGACCATGTTGAGTTCCTATCGGCCAATAACAGAAAGATGAGGCTGCAGAGGGCTCAAAATGTAGAATGGTCTGATTGATCTCAGGTTCTGCTAAGACACACAGATGGTAGACCAGTCAACAGATCTGAATTCAGTAGAATATCTTTAGGATGTGGTAGAATGGGTAGAATCCCACTTGCACACCGTTATTCTTCAGTTGCTTTCACATAGTCCCTGAATCTTATCTAGTTATGCCAACCTAAATCTCAGCTTCACTGATAAAGTGGTTATTATTAAGTATTCCCATATCCTACATGGATCAAAAGGATAATATACTGAAAATAGCATTGGCCAATTTTTCTACCAGTGGCAGCTGGTGGTAATTTGTTTTGGGGGGGCGGCAAACACATACAAAGGTCAGTTGGGTCCGCAGCACTTACCCCATCTATGGCGGGCAGCGCAGCAGGCATCACAGATAGTGGGCATCACGGGTGGCTTTCTCTTTCTCTGCAGAACGCTTCTCCTTTTGGCCAATCGGGAAAACAGACCTGCTTCCTGATTGGTCAGAGGGAGGATCAGTGTTTCAATAGCGAATATTCATTTGCTATTGTAACACACCTGGTTGAGCTTGTAGCGCAATGCTCTGCTACCTCGAGCCCACCCTATTTTGAAGCCTATTAGAGCCTCTGGCTCTAATCAGGTGCATAAAAAACACCCCCCCCATTAGAATCCAAACGTCCGGAGTACTGCATGAATGCCGGATCAATGGATAAGGGGGCAGCGCCCGTGTGCCCATAATGGACGGGCCACCCCTTGTTTCTACTATTCGTATTCTTAGCCTCCTACCTAACATTTACCAGGTTTTGCTCAGAAAGTTTATTCTTTTCTTGTTCCCTCATTTTTATGCTGATTACTGTGAGAAGCAGGTTTCAGGTAGCTTCAAGTTACTCATTCTAAGTTTTATTCTTATGTACCATTGCAAGTTGTGTATGTGACTCTTCAAACCTCGCTGTATTGTTTTATTTCCTGGTAAAACCCAATAAAGTTCTTGGAAAAGAAAGAATGTTTAAAGTGGAGTTCCACCCACTTTTACAACTCTTCAGCATCCCTCACTAAACTGTGCACTGTAAACGAATTGGATATTTTTTTATTTTTTTTTCTCAGCACTTACTGTATATCTGCTGTATTTATTTTTCACTTCCTTCTCCCTGGCCGCGGCCCATCGCATCATTTCCTGTTTGCAATGCCTTCTGGGAAGGGGCGGCAACTTCCTCTGACACTGCCGTTGCTATGGAAACCTAACCTGAAACCTATTACACTGCTTGTGCTGCACTGAGCATGTGCGAGATCTGCAAGGATGAGATCCAGGAAGAAATACAGTCTGGCTTCAGATGCCCACACTTAAGATGGCCACGGCCTGCTGTAAGATTATAAAATAACAAACTACTGCTATAAACTAACAAAACAGACCTTAGTTTACAGACTAACTTTACTAGAATACATTAAGCTTGTGTATTATAGGGGTTTTTTTATTTAAAAAGTATAATTTCGGCCGGAACACCACTTTAAGTGTGTGTACATGGGAGTGGGCACTCTTTGATGCTCATTTTTACAATGGAAGTTTTGTAGTTTGTGCCGCCATTGAAAACATTACTTTGCCTTTGTGATTGATATCTTATCTCAGATAGCAACTGATTGCAGATTGAGTTCTTGTTTCCTTACTAATCTAAAAAAATATTACATTAAATAAAAGATGTTTGTAAAATGTGAAAGTCAAATTACTTTACTTTGGTGTGGGAAAGGATTATAACCCCTGTCAGAATTTGATCATTATAGTAGAAAATAATAAAGTGGTTATCAACCCTTATGCCCCATACACACGAGCGGAAATTCCGTCAGCAAAAGTCTGATGATAGCTTTTGGTCGGAAATTATGACCGTGTGTAGATTGAGAGCAGGTGCTCTATTTTTCGGTCAGAAAAAGTTCCTATCCGAAAATGCGTTCAACTGTATGCAATTCAGACGCGCAAACAATTCGACGCATGCTTGGAAGCATTGAACTTCATTTTCTCGGCTCGTCATAGTGTTGTACGTCACCGCGTTCTTGATGGTCGAAAGTTCAGAGAACTTTTGTGTGACCGTGTGTATGCAAGGCAAGCTTGAGAAAAATTCTGCTTGTGTGTACGGGGCATTACATATACCCAGTGAAGTGATTGACCTCAGGTGATACACAAAGATGAAGCAGACAAAGAACCTCCTGCACTTGAAAGTGGTACTCAGATGCTACAGGCTATTAATTCATTGGTCCCATCTTGTCTCCCAAGGAAATGCCATGCTTCGCTGCCCTCCTAAGACTGATTCTGCCTCTCAGCCAATCAGGAATCGGGTCCAGAGAGCCCACCCAGGTGTGTTACAATAGCGAATGAATATTCATTATTAAAACACTGATCCTCCCCTAGCCAATCAGGAAGCGGGTCTGATTTCCCGATTGGCTGAAAAGAGAAGCTACCCTAGCAGTCATATGTTATATCTCCCCTTTACTGCTGTTCAAGTGGGGACAGATGCTTTGGGTTTGTGGTTAGCGGGATGAAATAAAGTGGTCATTAGGAGAAAAAAATGCCCACCAGTTATGATCAGTGGGAGATAAAAAAAAATGCCCATCATCGGTCAGAGAGAAAATAATTCTCATTTCTCAGGAAAAAAAGGTCCACATTTCGTGGTCTGAGAAAGAAAAAAGTAATTGCCATTTCTGGTCAGTGGGGGGAAAAGTGCTCACATCTGTGGTCAGTGATGCTGGTTATCTGTAGCTGGTGGGGGATAAAAATACCAACCAACTGTGGTCAATGGGAAGTAGAAAAATATCTGCTATTTTTAGTCAGTTTTGGTGTCAGGTCTGAAGATTGGTATCCCAAACCATGGAAATCAATGCCTGTAAGCAGATCTAGCTGGCCCAATGCCAAGTGTTTTTATTGCCAGGAACTGGGACATGTGGTAGCAAACTGTCCATTGACAGATGAACCTATATGACCAATCTTTCAGAAGTAGATGGCATCCTCTCATGTACTGCACCGCCAGTTATAGGGGAGCTCATGTGCTAAATGACTGTAAATAAAAAAGCCTATTATGACTTTGCTGGAAGTTTGGTTACTTTGGTTAAAGCTAATATGATTGAATTTGTGAATTTTCATGCTACAAAAATTGATGTAATTTGTGTATATGGGGATACCCAAGAGTATCCTATAGCAACTGTAAAGTTTGAAACTGATCTAGGTACTGTAATTGATCTGGTTGGAGTTGTACCTCATTTAGTCCATAGTGCCATAATTGGTAGGGATTTCCCTAAGTTTTAGGAACGGTGGGATCATGCAGACTCGGTCGTAGTAACTGAATCAGAGGTGGAGCTAGAATCCTTGGCCGGCGCAAACAAATTACCTTTGTGGCAAACAACATTTTTTAAACATTGACGAGGGGTGCGTTTCTCTATGCAACAAACACCACTGGTAACGTAACCTTTATTAACCACTTGCCGACCGCATAACATAGCTCTCCTGCACCAGATCACGCACCTAGTACATGATCCGCCACTTCCGGGTAGGAGGCACGTGCGTGCGCCACAGCGGCTGTGCTGTGATTAGACACAACACAAGATGATCAGTGAGTGCCGGACAATGGATGTCCACTGACACCCGCTGATCGGCAAGGAGAGACACAGAACAGAGCTCTGCCTATATGAACAAGGCAGATTTCTGTTCTGTCACTGGGGATGTGCTGGATTTTGTTTCTCTGCAAAGCACACATAGTACACAAAAACACTGGTTAGTCACACATTTAACCCTTTGATTGCCCCTGATGTTTAACCCCTTCCCAGTGAGTGTCATTAGTACAGTGACAGTGCATATTTTTAGCACTGATCACTGTATTAGTATCACTGGTTCCCACAAAGTGTCAAAAGTGTCAGTTAGTGTCAGATTGTGCATCACAATATCGCAGTTCTGCTATAAGTCGCTGATCACTGCAATTTCTAGTATAAAATAAATAAATAAATACAAATTCCAGTATATATCCCATAGTTTGTAGACGCGGTAACTTTTTGCGCAAACTAATCAATATATGCTTATTTTAGCAATTTTATTTTTTATTATACAAGTTTTATAGCAGAAATTTAAAAATATTGTTTTTGTTGGTCTTTTTTTATTTATGGCACATAAAATAAAAAACTCAGTGGTGATCAAATTCCACCAAAAGCAAGCTCTTTTTGTGGGGAAAAAAAATACATACATTTTATTTATGTACAGCGTTGCATGACCGCACAATTGTCAGTTAAGGTAGTCTCAGATAAAGTGTTAGCTTTTTGTATATTTTCCGTGAATGCAAAACTATATGCAATGGAATCTTTTCATTCTTTTTTTTTTAATGATTGTGCTGAGGTTTATATGTGTCTGTGAGACTCTTGCTTGTGGCAAAGCATTACATTGAGTGAACATTACAGGGGTACCAGCAAGACTGTAGACCATGGGGGGGTGGCAGGAGGATGGTGGGGGCAACAATATTTACCTCTGGCTGTGTAGACAAAAATTATTGCACTGACCCTGAGCGCAGCCTTATCAGTGCCCATCGGTGCAGCCTATCAGTGCCCATCAGTGCAACCTACCAGTGCCGTTCGGTGCAGCCTACCAGTGCTCATCAGTGCAGCCTACCAGTGCTCATCAGTGCAGCCTACCAGTGCTTATCAGTGCAGCCTATCAGTGCTCATCAGTGCAGCCTCATTAGTGCACATCACTGAAGAAACAAAATTACTTTTTTGCCAAATTTTATAACAGAAAATAAGAAAAATATATATTTTTTCAAAATGTTTGGTCTTTTTTTATTTGTTTAGAATCATACCCCATCATTAGTTTTGCTTTTACCTTGATCCTGTATCTAGAAACAGCTTTTAATACTCCCTGTAACATAATCACCAGTCTTGTAAAATTTGTGCAGGCAAAAATGCTAGGAGGCCACTCCTCCAGAACTACATCTCCCAAGGGCCCTTTCTCTAATTGCAGTTGGGGGGGGGGGGGTCGATTCTGGGAATAAAGAAGTTCTGTGGTCCAACAGGTAGAGCTGATAACATTGTTTGAGATTTCAGTGCAGCACAGGCATGTGTCATCCAGACAGGAAGCTCACTGGATTTCTGGCAAATCAACAAGATTTTTTCTGTACTTGCAGAGTTTTTAAAGGGATAAACCATGGAGAAATGTACACTTATTGCAAGGATATAATACATGTTTTTCTTCTTTTTACTCTGACATACATGTCAAAGGTGGGCAATCTTCACGTCTGTATGTGGAGATTAGTTCTATCTCTGTGCAAAACCTTTGTTGCTCCAAATACTATATGACGCTTTCAATATTGGATTGGGAATCCCAGTACATTCTGAGTCTGCAATGATAATCAACATCCACAAATTAAAACATAATAGCTAATCAAAAAACAAAGAGGTACTTTATTAGATATATTAGTTACAACCACAACACTCTATTTCCTATCTATTTCTATTCATAACTACCCACTATATGACTTCCTTCCTACAAAATAGTACAATTATTATTATTATTATAATTATTATTATTATTAATAATAATAAAATAAGTAGAAGATGAAGAAGAATGATAATAATAATTCATTTATTTTTCAAATCCGTTAAATACTGTATAAAATCACAAATGTATATTAGTTGTTCTCCTTTTTGGCCTGCCTGTGGAGTCAAAAAACACTGTATGAAAAGTAATACCTGAAATAAATTTTATAATTTTACTGTATGCAGCCAAACACAGCTAATACCTGACCTGTCCATATCATAAGATATTAGAAAATGCATTTTTATTTGTGTGCTGGAGATAGAAAAAGAGAAACAATATCAATGTTATTTATATTTGTATAATAAAAAAAAATTCAATGTTTTTTTATGCCCACAACAGAAGAAAAGGAATGCTATTCTGTACGAGAAGTGCATAGCGGATTTGTATATATTTTTTATTCTATTTATTATAGCTAAGACAAAAATAAACACACATTCATTTTCATTTCTTCTTTGTATTTTTTTTAAATCAAGTAAATATGGAAATACAGATGAGTATTTTTTATTATCATTTTCATCCTGCAGGTGGCGCTCTTATACTGTTGTGTACATAGCTCACTAATCTGAAATGATCGCACCCATAAATAAGTCAGAGCAGTGACTGCTATTAAAAAAAAAGTATTACATTTCTGTAAAAAAAAATATTGTATCACTCTTATAAGTAAATCAGGCCTACTTTCACCATACACTTAAGGGCCTATTTATAAATGTTTTCACCCAAGATTCACACATTTTTCTAATTAGAATTAATTAAAAAAATGTGTGCCTCTCGGGTGACAGTTGTGAGAATATTGTGTGAAATCATTTTTAAATAGTAAAGGTATTTCCAGGCGAAATTGTTTCTATTAAATTTTTTGTTTTTGGTTTTAGTTGGAGTGGGGAAGGTTTAGATTCACGGTCACGTTTTCTGCTGTGTCTCTGCTGGAAATAATTATTTCTCTGTTTGTCCTGTGACCATTGTCAGAGATAGGGATGAGCTGAGTATTTGGTCCAATTCACTGTTTAGATGTTTGGCTGGATTCTGGGACATTCGGTGGAAACTGTTCCACCAACTTTCCATGATGCATTGCCAAAGCCATGAATTTCCAAAATTTTTTGCCTACTCTTTTTTTTCTGCTGCATCCAAAGCTGCTCCTTTTATCATTGCAGGCCACAACATTATCCCACAACCTGCCTTCATTTTCATGTCCTTTCTCCATGAGCACACCCAACCACCATTTGCTCACCTCTCCACCTCCTACTGTTTTACACCTCCTGCCACTGTTGTAGGCCCGCTACAATTACTGTCTGAAAATAGGGCCATAACTGCTGCTCTTTGCTATTTTTATTATGTATTTGCTTTAATTACTGATTTTATGTGACACCCCAAATACTTTGTAAGAGGTTTCATAGTTGCAAATGCTGTTAAAAAGGGTCCTTCCTGCGCTCTGTAAAAGAAGAAAAATAATGTTTAAAAAAAGAAAAAGAAAGAAAAATGTTTTAAAATGTTGTAAAAAATGATTTAATTTTTTTTTTTTTTCCTTTTACATTCTTTCACCAGTCAGTATCCCTACCCACCGCCACACCAATCATATGATGATTCTGTACTGCACTGTACTGACAGTATGTAAAATAAAAAATTGTAAAGTAAAAAAAATATTTTTTATTTAGTTTCTTTAAAAATTGTGACAAAAAAATACAACTTCAAAACATTTGTCATGCCTTTTCTGAAATACCATGGACTGTCTGCTTTCCAAAAAAGCAGACCCATTTGTGGGGTATTTGATTTCAATATATTTATTGAGGTTTTATACAAACATAGAGCAAAGCATTAATCTACATGTTTCATATGTTAGACAATATGAAGTGGTTGTAATTCTAACAATTCGTGCTGCGATAATTAACAGGTAAAAGGCATGTAAATGAACAGAATTTAATTCAAAACCGACTAGAGATGGGAGGTGATCCTCCATTCCTTTATCAGCCCAAGTGGGTTCAAGCTGTGATGGGGAGGGAGAGATAGACTGCTTCTTGTTCACATCACAGCCGATTAAGAAGACTATAGGCAGAGAGCTAATTGTCTGATGCCTTATGTAGGTGCTGAGTTAACATTAATAATATTAAACTGAGGACAAGGATAACAGATGTTGCCTCCATTTCTGTAACGCTGTAGGTAGTCTACATATATCAGTGTGTTCCCTATGATGATGCTTCGGGAATGCAAAGAGTAAGTGGTCAGAATATCGTGGGCATTATATAGCATACATTAATCTATTGATTTGTCTTATCGTGCGTATCTCTATACCAGATGGACCATTAGGACCATTCTGCTTGTGTTGTACGTAGACGGCCTTTGCTTGACGCAAATAAACATTCATAAGTACAGTGCAATTGAGTAGTAGTTATGACTTCTGAGCAAGAAGGGCTCAGTTTAGAATGTCAGTTGCATGTGATGATCAGTTTAGCTGCTAGTAGTATGTGTGTAATTATACCTCTGAGTGCATAGGGGAATTTCTCAATGCCTAGGTTTAATATGGCGAGTTCTGGAGATGGATTTATGTGAATATGGGTGACATTTTGAATGAGTTTGAAAATTTCGGCCCAGTATTGAGTTAGGAATCTACAAGACCACAGAACGTGTAAGAGTGAGCCGTGGGAGCCGCATTCTCTCCAACACAGTGGTGATTTAGAGGGGTCTATTATGTGCAGAATATGTGAAGTTCGATACCATCTGAAGGTAATCTCATATCATAGTTCCCATAGATTGGCCGATTTAGTTGTTTTGTATAGTGCATTTAAGGCCTCTCTCTATTGCTCTTCTGAGAATTGTATTCCCAGTTCACATTCCCATTTATTTTGGGATTGGGTTTTAGTGAAGAATGTTTTATTTTTTAATGTTTGGTAGAAAAGTGATATACCTTTAATATGTGGACTCTCCTCAAACCAATATTTCAATAGTTGATTAGGGACAAATTGGAATATGGCAGGTGAATGGATTAGGCAGTGGGTGATTCTAACGTATTGATAATATTCTTTATTAGGAAGGTTGAACTCCTTCTGAAGTGTGGGGAAGGATTTAAGTCTTCTGGATGTATAAAGGTCTGACGCTAAGGTGATGCCTCTCATTGTCCATGCTTAGATGTTGCTATCAGGTGTTAGAAGGGAGATCGTATTTAGTGGGATGGGGATTGGGTTCAGAGATCCCCTGTGTGGAGATTTGAGCATTAGATGTTGGAAGGCTGCCCTTGATGCTATTACAGTAGGGGATAAAAGTGTGTCTTTCTTGTGCTTGTGAAGCGTGCTAATGATCCAGCTGTGTAAGTTTCCCCCTGGGACTTGTAGGCTTTCTAAGTTCTTCCATGGATTTTGTATGTGGTGCATAAACCATATTTTTAGTTGTGCTAATATTGTTGCTAGGTAGTAGTCCCTGAGGTCAGGAAGACCCATGCCTCCAGCTGCTTTATGTTTAATGAGCTTAGAGTGTGAACATCTCGCTTTTATGCCCTGCCAGATAAAGTGGTTTAAAATTGTTTGCAGTTTACGGAAATATGATGCGGGAATCGGAATAGGTAGGTTACGAACGAGGTATAATAGCTGTGGAAGCTTAAGCATCTTGAAGGATGCCAATCTTCCTAACCATGAGAGTGTAAATTTGGCAAGGTGTGCTAATTCGGATTGTAGAGAGTGGAGGAAGGGGATGAAGTTTTCTTGGAATAGGAATTGAGGATTAGCTGTGAGTTGTATTCCTAAGTATATAATAGATTTGTCTGCCCAGAGGAATGGGAAACGGTCAATGAGGATCGCTTGGGTAGTAGGGGGAATATTAAGTCCTAGAATGTGGGATTTGGACTCGTTGACCTTGGTATAGGAGATGGAGCCAAACTCCTGTAGAGTCGAGTACACCGCTTCTAGTGATGATTGTGGGTCTGACAGCATAAGAATTACGTCATTCGCAAATAGTTTGATTTTATGTTCTTCAGTGCCTATTTTTATTCATACTATGTTTGAATGGGAGCGGATCTTGTGGGCTAATTGTTCCATAAGGAGGTTGAATATCAGTGGAGAAAGGGGACAACCTTGGCGTGTCCCATTTGATATAGGGAAGTTGGAGGAGAGCATTGCCATACAGTAAACCTGAGCGGAGGGCTTGCAGTAGAGAGCCATTATAGCAGATAATATGTGACCTTGGAATCCAAACTTCTGTAATGTCTGTTGGAGGTATCACCAGTGTATTCTGTCAAATGCCTTCTCTGCATCTAGAGCCAGAAGCAGAGAAGGCACTTTCCGAAGTTGTGTGTGGTGTATGATATTGATTATACGCCTTGTGGCTTCTAACATTTGTCTCCCTTTTGTGAACCCGGATTGGTCCTGGTGAATTAACACAGGAAGGATGTCAATAATCCTGCTTGCTATTACCTTGGCAAAAAGTTTCAGATCGTGGTTCAATAGTGATATGGGGTGGAAATTTTGAGGGGAAGAGGCTTCCTTACCAGGTTTAGGCAGTGTGATAATTAAAGCTTTAAGTATATCCTCAGGGAGAGAAGAAGAGATCGCAGCTACATTGAATATCGAGGTAAGGGGATCTATTAGAATAGGGGAAAATTGTTTATAGTATTCAGCAACAAAGCCATCAGGCCCTGGTGTTTTGTTGTTCTGAAGGAGTTTGATAGCTTTTGCTATTTCTTGGGTGGTGAATGGGGAGTTCAGAGTTTCAAGTTGTGGAGCGGATAAAGTGGGTAACTCAATAGATTGCAGAAAAGATGATATGTCTGAAGGTGTGGGTTGTTTAGTGTTGGGGTCTTCTTTCAGATTGTACAGGGAACTGTAATATGCGCTAAACGCATTCGCTATATCTTGGAGGTTAATCAATTTTTCCTTAGTGAATGGGTGGTACAAAAAGGGGATAGATGTTTTAGTGCGTTGCCCTTTAATTTGCTTGGACAAAAGTTTCCCCTCTTTATTACCAGTGGCATATAGGGTGGATTTAAGGCATCTGTGGTTGAATTCAAATTGCTCCAATAATAAGGACCGGAGTTCTAAATGGAATTGGCCCAATTTAGTTTTAAAATGATTGTTTGCTTTTGGTTTGTTTAAAGAGTCGAGAACATTAATTTCTTTAATGAGGTCATCTATGCGCTGCAATCTCTTTCTCTTAGCCCTAGAGCTTAGCTGAATAAAAATACCCCGCATATAGGCCGTATGGGCCTCCCATACTGTAGCTGGGTTTATAACTGAGTCCTTGTTGATGTTGAAGAACTGTTCCAAATGATCTTTTAGAATGGCACAGTAGGGGTCTTTTTGGAGGATGTTAGTGTTCATACGCCATAGGAAGGTGAGTGGTGGGACGAGTCCGTGAGGGTGATTGCTCACTGGAGAATGGTCTGACCAAGTTATCGAATGAATGTGAGAGGCGGAGATTTTTTGGAGCGTCCACTGATCGGTAAGGAATAAGTCAATTCTAGAATATGAATTGTGACTAGGTGAGAAGAAGGTGAAGTCGCATTCTGACGCGTACTGGCATCTCCATATATCCTGCAGTTGAAATTCTTTCAGAAGAGGGTCTAAGGAGAGATTACGATGCCTGGATGTGGTTGAGGAGTCCAATTCGAAATCCGGAGTCAAGTTAAAGTCTCCACACCAAAGAAGAGCGCCTTTTTGAACAGTGTCAATTTTATGTTTGAGTTTCCTTAGGAACTTGATTTGGTGGACATTCGGCGCATATACATTTACTAAGGTGAACAAGGTGTTGTTGAGGGAACACACTAGTATGATGAACCGGCCGTTGTGGTCCAATACCTTGTTGTGCAGTTCAAAGTTTAGAGCGGCGTTAACTGCAGTTAGGACCCCTCTTTTCTTGGAGTTTGAACTTGCCGTGAAAATGTGCGGGTACTGGCTGTTGGAACAGTTAGGTGGAGCTGTGGCTTTGAAGTGTGTCTCCTGAACACACAAAATGTCGCATTGAGATTCTTTAGCCAGTTTCCAGAGGGAAGATCTTTTTGCTGGATGGTTAAGGCCTTTAGCATTAATCGTCAGGAATTTGATAGACATTCTGAACGTGGAAGAGACGAAAATTCCAAAGAGACCTGAGCTGTTAGCTTGGTGGGAGTATTGGGGAAGTTGTCTACAAGTGTTAGCACTGTAGTACCTACGCCTCTAGGAAAGTTGTGTAGTGCGGAAGACCAGAGATGGTGGGCAACAACAATAACACAAAACCAAAACAAAACAAAAAAAGAAAACCAAAAAGAGAAAAATATGTAAATCTTTAGATGAGAAAATGGTTGACTGTGAGCCAAGTGTTCGTGCAGACGGCCTTGCAGGAAAGTGCTGTGCACTTACTTGGCTAACTTGTGGGGAAAAAGTTCAAGTGGCCTAGTCAGAGCTCTGCAGCTGACCGGGACATAACTGCTAGCTTAGTAGGACCCCGTTTAGCGGCTGGAAGAGTAGCGGGGACGCTGCGGGAGTTGGGCGTCAAGCTGCGGGATAGGGGCCATGCGGTTTTCAGATGGTGCATTTGTATTTTCAAGGATTATTCCCCAGGAGCGGAGGTGCTGCAACCCTTCATTCAGGTTAGCTGTGAATTTGGCCCCTTTGAAAGTGATCAAAAGCTTAGCTGGGTTTATCCATTTGTATGGCAGATTGTGGTTTCTCAAGGCTTTGGTGACTGTATTAAGTTCTCTACGCAGTTGGAGGGTATGTTGTGATAGGTCGGCAAATTTTTGGAGGTGCGAGTATGGCTCGGGTAGAGATTTTTCGCTTCTAGATGCCCTCATAAGTTGTTCCTTGACATTGTAAAAGTGTATACTTAAGATCACATACCGTGGTATGGTATCAGGTAGGGAAGGCGGTTTCGGCAGGCAGTGGATGCGATCAATCACCATTTCCATATTTTTAAGGTCAGGTAAAACCGCTTTGAAAAGCCCTTTTGCATAACTTGGTAGCTCGTGGGGCTGCACTGATTCTGCTATTCCTCTAATTTTTATATTGTTGCGACCTGACCTGTCCTCCAGGTCCGCCATTTTGCGCTTGATCCAAGCGCGGTCCTCGAGATTCTCCTCATGTGCATCAACGAGGTCGTTTACGGTCGATGCAAAACCCCCTAGTTGATTTTCAATTTGGTACACTCTGCCTGAGACTGAGGATATATCAGCGTGTAGACGCTGCATAATGGACAACATGTCTGACTGCATAGAGTTCCTGAGGGTAGACAGCATGTCCTTAAGTGTAGTGTCAAGAATAGGTTCATCATTTGTAGGGAAACTAGCAAATGGATCAGAAGCACTTAACAGCATGTGTAATGCTTAGGCTCACCTCAGGTGCTGCTGTGCTGTCTGTGTCAAGCCTCATCCTTGCCTTCGCTGGGCTTCCTGTTTGTGGAGTGCCTGGATATGAGGTAGGCAAGCCTTGTTCAGGGTTAGTAAGCTCCATAAAATCCTCTCCCTCGTCCCCAGTGATGCGGCTCTGTGAGGAGATATGACGAGAGGGGAGAGATGCAAGTGCTGCAGCCGCGGCGCCATCCTGGATTTGCCCGGCGGCTGGCTGATTCATATAGGCTGTTATTTTCTGTGGGTGCCTGTCTCCCTTGCGCTTGTAGGACGACATGCCACACTGCTGGGGGTGAGGAGAGTCCCAGGGTGTAGTTTCTGTCCACAAACGAGGTCTGAGTGTGCTGGAATATGTCGCTGAATCCCTGTCTCCACAGAGATTTAGAAAAGCACGTCCATGCTACTCGGACGCTGGCCACACCCCCCCCATTTGTGGGGTATTTGTACAGTCCAAGCATCATAGTACATCAGCAAAAAAAACAAAGCTGCGCTTATGCAAAGAGTATTCAAACAGATAAAAATATCAAATAAAGTCCTCGTGAAACAATCAAACAAAAATACCATAGCAAGTAGAGTCCACATGAATCTGTGAGTGAAGTAATCTCCTTATAGTATCAAAGAATCCAACACCATCAGTGAACAGAGCTCCTCCAGTAAAAAACCTCCCTCTCTGACAGTAGGGATGCTTACCAGATCTTATTGACCCTCTATCTCTAGAGAAGTCAAACAAGCAGTGATCATTGCCATCTATGGGATATTGCAGCCACAGGTACACTCATGTGGGGAATGGTTACCACTGTTTGTCTCCCGACCAACCACGCCAAATGCCATGGATTGTAGAAGGATACCATGGATCATAGTATTAAAGGGAAAGAAGGCTCCAATAGTGTAAAATCGCCAAATAATTTATTAAAATTATTACAATTGCACTTACAACGGAAAACACGCCAAACTGTACATTCTTTGTCAGCAAAAGCAATCAACCCGCGCTTCCGGGATCTGTATGGACGCAATGGCGTCAGCAGGCAGCCACACCCTACATGTTTTGTCATAAATCATTTAGTAATAAAAACAATGATAAATAGATATAAATAAAGCAAATATATTGCTTACTGGTTGCTGCAACACCTATTGTGTTCTCACAGTAATAAAAGTAATATAATCCTGGATGGAGTTGCGCAGCCTCACAGTAAATTATCAAAGTATATTCAATAAACCATAACGAGAATACAAAACTTGACTGTGCCAAATTTACAGATAATATTCCACATCCCAGTGTCCAATGTTAGATGTGCAACATACTGTAGCAGGGAAATCCACTGTGCATCCATACAATTATAAAATAAATGTGACAATTCTTTTCTTCAATTTTTGTACATAAATCTCTTCTCTTCTTTGATGTAAAAAAGTCCATATATTTTCGTGAAAAGCCACCTAGTGTACTTCCACCTTCTCACTTTAATTATCATTTAAATAAGCCTGATGGTTAAGCTTGGTAGATGGAATAGTCATGCAGGAACTGACAGTATTTTCCCAGTATGACCAGATTTAGCATATAAAATAAAGGGGTGCTGGTCCCTTTAATGCACCATAGACAATTTTCTCTTTATTGTATGGATGGGTGGTGCAGCGCTAATCCTATATATAAACCTCTGGTGGCTTAAAATTGGGTCATATTAAAGTAGACTCAAGTGTGTATAAATAATCTGGAAAAAACAGTGACGTGTTCTTACAAGTGATGTATCTCAATAAACAAAAAATAAAAATAAAAATGTGGGTATAAACAAAATATCAACCTTAGGTCACCATTTCAATAACTAATTCACCATAAATGACCATACCAGTGACTGGTTCAGCATAAGTGAGAAAACATTCTTGCAATAAAGTGCAACGTGAATATTACTGATTAGTTAGCAATTCAAAATAAGCAAAGTGCATTGTGCAAACACTGTGCAACATAAATAACTACATCACATATTGACTTATAGTGTTAGACAACAGACATTTCATATAAAGTGCAAATGTGCAAAAAAAACCCCAAACTATATGATTAAAATATTAGTGAATGTCCCAAAAAATTCTAATGCATAAAAAAGAAAAAATCACACAAAGAAACGTCCTTATTCTTGATGAAATCTGTGATAATAAAGTGCTCAGGGGGGCGTGGTTTGCCTTGAGAGGAGATGGCTGCTTGATCCTCTGGCTCCCTCTCACCACAGCCTAAAATCCGCCTTTATCGGGGTCTACCGACTGAATCCGCGCTCCAACTATGGGAACGTCTTCCCGCGGAACGTCACATAGCAGATCCAGATCCCCGAGAGAAACAGCCGGCCGCACGAGCCAAACAATACCGGAGATATTCCGCACACAGCGGTCCAATATGGCGTCCTCCCCTCCCGCCTCAGCCTCCGCTCTGAACCAGGATGGGATCGTTCTCACGCCGACCGAACACAGTCACCCTCCACAGGAATCCTCTCTACCAGCCCACCGCCAACCGAGCTTACAAGACCTACAAGCAGTTGCGGCGGATATAAAGGATACCCTGTTCTCAGCTATCACGGATCTACGGCATGAGTTACAAGCCATCACAGGCCGCATACAGAGAGTAGAAGACAAGACGGCCCAGCAGCAAACCGCAGTGAAGATCATCCACCACACTGTTGATCGCCACACAATGCAGTTAAGAGATCTTCAACGCCACGTTGAAGATCTCGATAACAGGGGTAGAAGACATAATCTCCGGGTAAGAGGCATACCCGAAGCAGTGGAACAGGACAGGATTCTCCCAGTGGTGACAGGCCTATTTAATCACCTGCTGGATAGATCGGCAACTAAAGAGATAGCAATGGAACGCATTCACAGGGCACTACGCCCAAAAGGGAGAGATAATGAACCACCTAGGGACATTATATGCCATGTAGATGACTTCTCAGTCAAAGAAGCTATTCTACAAAAAGCCCGCGAAACTCCAACTGTGGAATACGATGGCAACCCCGTACAGATTTATCAGGATCTATCGGCCATCACTCTACGCCATCGAAAAGACCTGCGCCCTCTGCTGGTTGTACTGCGCACAAGAGGAATCCGCTATAGATGGAAGTTTCCTTTTGGCTTATCCGCCTCCCACCAGGGACGATCAGCGCTCCTAAGAGTCCCAGAGGACCTTGACACCTTTTGCCGTACACTGGACATTCCGTTCACCCCAGTACCTGACTGGTATGCGGAGTTCAACTTACAACCTCCCCACCGACAGCCTCCTTGGGAAGAACCGATGGACGCCCACAACACCAGCTTTCGCAGGAGACGCTCACCGTCCACAAACGGAAATGGCTCCCCGCCGGGCTCACGCCATCCGCCTTCTAGCCCCATGACGGCACCACTGCCTCGCCGAGCTAGACGCGATCGCTGATCACTAATCCCTACATTGGGGAAAACTGAGTAAGAACTGACTGTCCTGCTCCCTCATGACCTCCCTACCAAACAAGCTCATACCTGACAACAGCCAGATATCCCCACTGGATCTCCCACATACACCATGCAATTAATCAAAGACCGTCTACATTCACAGCCCGAAAACCCGATCAACGGCTCCTGATACCCATGCTGAGCTCAGCCGCGACCAGACCATCCTATTCACCCATGGTCACACCCTGCTCCCATGGACACACGCATAGGATTTCAAGACGGAACGTCGATCGCCCATGATTTTTTCACCTGACTACCGGACGACGCCGAAGGAGAAGACCAGGACATCTCCGATCACGGACTGCTCCGTCGCAATGCAACAACCTCCTGGACTGTAATCCCTTCGGACATCAAACCATCGATCCACGACGCAACCCCATACCATTAACCTTCTCATCCAGGCAGAACATTGTCTCTCCTCCACTCGCATACAGCCCACGGAGACAGCAGCAACGCAGGAGGTACCTCCATACCCTGCCCTGACCATCTATCTGACGACTCGCAGGTAACGGGGGAAAAGCAAACCCTCACAACACACATGGAGATCTTACAAATTGGTTTTCCTCTCCTTGTGTCAGGACAACATGAGATAACTATTATCCTCCGTCCACCCCATTATTGGTCTGAGACATTCCTCACCATAATTTCCCCTCTATGGCGCACCTAAGCCACCTCTCGCCTAACGATCCACACTAACAATCAGAGATAGAAACGTAGTGACCCCACGGAGCTTTAACCTTCCCCCCTATAATCAATCCTCTAGAGTACACTAGATCAGCGATACAGAGACCCTCACACACACCATCACTGCTCACAGACTATTGCTCCTCCTGGATAGACGGGGACAAGGTTGGGGTAGTCATTTCACGTACGGACACCGAGTTTTACACAATACACTAGTTATGCTACACTGACAGCAGGTATTCTCCAATATACCCCTTACACAGGCTACCACACAACACGTGAGACAGACCGTTAAACGCTAAGACTCGTAGATCCTCACACACACGAAAGTTACTCACGCCGCTGCAATCCCCGAGGGTTGCTGAGCATACTGACAGGGGTCCCTCGCATCCTTCTCGAATACTTCACGCCACGACAACATCGTACAACAGATGAGAACGGGCCTAGAACTATACAACCGACCTCACTCATTGCTCTTAGAACAACATACACAATAGACAACTGAAATGAGGGAATGGGACAACACACCAGTCAAAACGCTCTTGGGGGAAACTCTTTTCTCCTACAATGGTTTGTTTATACTGTTTCTATGTTGAAAATTGTTATGCTTTATGAGAATGCACGAACGTTAAATGCAACCGGTTAAAAAATGTTTATTTGTTTCAGACCTGACAGCCCCCAGCAGCCTCAGCCAAATACAAACACAGCAGATAGAGGCTTGCCATCCTCTTTGCACATGAACTTGTATTTACCCCTCCCGTTAGCTAATAACATCACGACAGCCTCTCACATGGCTCCATCTTACATTGCCCCTACACTCGATAGCCACTAAAAAGTCCCCGAACCAACGCACACATCCTATCTACCTAACACTCAAGCGTCACTGCCCTCCTGCGTCCATTTCTCTCATTGCAGCATTAGACACATCCCCGAACTAACATACACCCCCAACTCCCAGATAGAAGGCTGATGGTGAGAGAGACCGTTTAGGTCACTCATTTCTGTTTTTTCCTTTTATTCCATTCTTTTTTCATTTCTGACTCATCTCATAAACCATACCTCTCAACCGCCAAACCAACCCCCACACAGTGGTCGCACAAATTTCATCCAAATCTCCATCGTTAACTCCAGTATAAACCCACTGATTTGTACCGGCGGATATACCCCTGTGGCTCGGGACACCGATTTAGGTGACCTGAACACCACATTGTGCCGGCTCCCCCTTTCCCGACCCCTTTGAAGGCTCTACCTACCCTCTTTACCCAAACCGCAACCCTCACCACCCCAAATTTCCTGCCACAGCCCACACCTCGCCATAAAATGAATTTGAATAAAACCCTCAAGGCACAGACAACAACGAAAATAAATGAAACCACGCTCAAAATAGTTTCCCTTAATGTAAAGGGACTCAACACACCAGAAAAACGATCCAAACTCCTTCTTACCATGCACAGACTTAACGCCAACATCATCTTTCTACAGGAAACACACTTCCGTTCTAATAACATCCCAAAACTAGCTAATGCCCAATTCCCATACGTGACACACGCCACCAACCCCCTACATAAAACGAAAGGGGTCTCGATTCTTGTTGCTAAAAACTGCCCCTTTAAAATCACGGACTCGCTGATAGACACGGACGGCAGATATCTTTTCCTAAAAGGCTCGATACACAACAGACCGATAACACTGGCAAACATATACGCCCCAAACAAACATCAGATAACATTCTTTAGATCAGTCACCAATGCCCTCACGACATTCAAGGAAGGTACCCTTGTACTAGGAGGGGACTTCAATGTCCCCTTAAATCCAATCCAAGACACATCCTCGGGAACCACAGCACTTCCATACAAAGCCCTTGGGGTAATCAACACCCTCCTCAAAAAGCTCCTTCTTCACGATACGTGGCGCACCCTAAACCCAGATGCTAAAGACTACACCTTCTACTCCGTACCCCACGACCGATACTCCAGAATAGACTATCTACTACTGTCACAAAATGACCTACCGCTTATCCATCGCACCTCCATTGAGCCCATGACTATATCAGACCACCACCCCATAACTCTTTCACTGAAACTCCCCGAAATTACACCTCGCTCACGCACATGGAGACTGGACCCCTCATTACTCACTGACCCTTCCATCACAAAGGAAGTAGAAACCACATTACAACATTTTTTCCAGGAAAACAACCCAGAAGACACCTCCCCTATAAACAATTGGGAAACGCACAAAAGCGTAATCAGGGGCACTTTCATTGCGGCGGCGGCCAAAAGAAACAAAGAAAAAAGAAAACAACACACAGATTTAATAGAAAAGATATGCAGATTAGAAGGGATACACAAACAATCTCACGCAAGGGCCGCTTTAAATGACCTGATACAGGCCAGAAAAGATTTACTAAACCTGCTGGACAAACAGTTCCAACGAAAATACATTTTATCTAAAAAGAAATTCTATGAATTTGGCAATAAAGCAAGCAAAATGCTAGCCAGAGCGCTTCAAACTGCTAGATCTAACCAGACGATCCACCAAATTACTGACCCCTCCGGACGCAAACTGAACAAAACCCCTGATATTGCCCAACAATTTGTAAAGTACTATAGCGAACTATACAACCTTCCCAACCCCACACCATCCTCGGATAACATCTCCCGCACCCAAATGATATCAGACTTTTTAAAAAAATATAGCCCCACTCCTATATCAGAATCCACGGCCCAGGAACTAAATACCCCGCTTACCCGCACTGAGGTAGACACCGCCCTTAAACAGTTGAAAGCAGGCAAAAGCCCAGGTCCAGACGGCCTTACCGCAGGCTATTACAAAACATACGCAGAGCTTCTCACACCCTCATTTTTAAAAGCTTTCAACACATTCGCACAACCCACTAACCCCCCGCGAGATCTCCTCAAGGCCCACATAGTAGTAATTCCCAAACCAGACAATGACCATTCTCTAGTCACAAACTTCAGACCCATCTCACTGCTAAACGTGGACCTTAAATGGTACGCAAAAACATTAGCAAATCGCCTCCTACCTTTAATACCCCAGCTTATAGGCCTTGACCAAGTGGGCTTTGTACCTGGGAGGGAAGCGAGGGATAATACCCTAAAGACCCTCAATATCCACCACTGGCTCACGTCCAGCAAAAACAAGGGATTTATGCTATCCCTGGACGCGGAGAAGGCATTCGACAGAGTGGCATGGGACTACATGAAGGAAACCCTCAAAACTATCGGCCTTCACGGAGCTGCATAAAACCTCCCATACTCTGTCCCAAGAGATAGCGGCCCTGGGCTCACGCACTGAGCTACTCGAGACCAAACATGACGAGCTAGCCCTGGCTTATAATGACCTCAGTCGCGACCACGAATCTCTATCTCTGGCCCTCAATACAATACAAGCCCAAGTCGAAGATCTCGACAATAGAAATCGACGTAATAATTTGAGGCTCAGAGGCATCCCCGAATCTGAGACAGAATTAATCCCTACGGTGATCCGTTTATTCAAGTCACTTCTCCCTGACCACGAATCTGCAGCCTTCAAGTGTGATCGTATGCATAGGGCTCTCCGTCCTAAACCACCTAATGACAAACCTCCCAGGGATGTAATCCTGTGTATGAAGGACTTCCTCATCAAAGAAGAAATCCTGAGAGCTGCTCGTAACAATCAACGCATCACTCTGGATAACCACGTTATTCAGATTTACCCAGATATTTCCCCGGCAACTCTAGACAGACGCAGAGGCCTGAAGGAGATCACTACAGCACTACAGTCTGCACACATTCGTTACAGATGGGGATTCCCGTTCAAACTACTGGTCCCCCATAATGGTACCACATTCGCCGCTTCCTCTCTCCGTGAGGGCCAAGAAATCCTGGTGAAGCTCGGCCTCCTGGATGCTGCTGTGTTACGCCGCCTTCCTTCAACACCCCGTCCGGCTCCCATCTGGCAAACCCCTCCGCCTAGGAGAGACAGAAGGAGGATTCGTTATGAAGCAGGAGAGGGCCTCGCAGAACAACTACGCTAGTGATTCCTGTGAGATGCTCAGCACCACAATTACTCCTTTCCTTAGGATGGTAGCAGTCCCTCGGTGCCTCGCAGAACAACTACGCTAGTGATTCCCGTGAGATGCTCAGCACCACAATTACTCCTTTCCTTAGGATGGTGGCCGTCCCTCGGTGCCGCGATATGTTCTCCCCACCCAGCAAAGCAACTCCTTTTTTTCCCCCTTTTTTTTTTTTTATATATATATCCTTGTACCTTGGGCACTGTAAGCCCCGTTGACTACACACTCTGCAACCCCACTTAGGGGAGCTGCAGCCTTGCTGGGTTCGAGACCTAGTTGTCTAGCTTGTGAATTATTTGTTTTTTTTGATCAGGTGAAAAAGGTTTTTTTTTTTTAACCTTCACTGATCCAGTTTTGAATGTTTGACTTAATGTCCTTTTCTAGTAGCCTGAATCTAGGCCTTTTTTCCTTTCTGATTTTCTATTTTTTTCTAAAATTTTTCCTTTTTAGTTTTTTTGGTCAGTCAATTCAATACCTAATGCTCAGACTCTCTGTAAATATTGCTGAAGATCCTTATGTACTTAAGATTCACATCTGTATAAGCTATGGTTGCATTTTATTTAATATTGTAATGGTGGTACCCCTGCTTGTCTTCTCATTCCGTAACTTACAAGCTCAACTTACCCTCTGTGTAAGCTTTACAATAAACTCTCTCAGCTGTGATAGTTCGACTATGATAAATCATGGTTATCACATGTATTTCCCATAATGTGAAGGGATTCAACTCCCCGATCAAGAGACGTAAAGCTTTTGATCAATACAATCATCTTGGAGCTAAGATTCTCCTAATTCAGGAGACTCATTTTTCACATACTTCATACCCAAAATTCCTTCACAGGAATTTTCCCCAAGCATTTTATTCACTTCACTCAACCAAAAGCAGGGGTGCAGCCATATTATTACATACCTCCTTACCTATGGAGGTAAAGCATTGTCATAAAGACAAGGATAGCAGGTTCGTTATTATTAAAGGGTTGATCCACAACAAGGAAATAACTATAGCCAGTATTTACGCCCCTAATGACGCCCCTGCATCCTTTTTTAAATCCTTCTTTGACAAATTGATTTCTTTGAACTCACCTCATATGATAATAGGAGGTGACTTCAACTTAGTTGCTAACCCAACACTGGATAGATCCTCCTCCACGATCTCGTCTAAAGCCTTCCCGAGGTCTCTTTCACAAGGTCTGGTTGACCACCAATTGATAGATACCTGGAGAACGCATAACATAGGACTAAAAGAATACACCTTCTACTCGCATCCACATAATAGTTATGCTAGGTTGGACTATATTTATACTACCCCCATCATTTTAGCCAACTCATCGTCTGCCACAATCCATCCTTGTGTCTGGTCAGATCATCATGTCACCTCTTTTACTACACAATTTATAGGCCTCGCTCCCACCCCACACACTTGGAGATTGAATGAAGCTTTGCTCTCGGATTTAGTGGCTGAATCCGAGACAGCCAAGTCCATTGAGGAGTACTTTTCCTTTAATGATCTCCCAGAAACCCCACCTGCCATAGTATGGTCTGCCCATAAGGCAGTTATAAGGGGAAAACTTATCAGCATTGCCTCTTCCCATAATAAGATGCATAGACAAAAAATCCTTGACCTCACGACAGAATTGGATCGTTTATATAAAAACACCGCTTTGTTAAGCTTGGAATCCACCAGGAAAACTATAGATCAAAAGAGTCTAGAATTAAACTCTCTCCTATCCTCCAAGACTGAGAAAGACTTTAGATGGTCCAAAGCCAAATTTCTGTTGCATAATAATTCCACTACAACTCTTTTCGCTAGGAAACTTAACCAAGCCTCCCACCCCACACATGTATACAAATTAACCTCTACAGCGGGTCATTCCACCTCTCATCCTAAGGAAGTACTTCACATTTTTGAACGCTTCTATTCCTCCCTCTTAGCACCAGTTCAAACCCCTCCCACTAACACCGAAGAAACTTGGTTTCAAAATGTCCCTATACCTTCCCTCTCCCCTTCACAAACAGAGAAACTTAACGCCCCCATTACTACTTCAGAAGTGCTTAGAGTAATTAAATCCCTTAAGGTGGGCTCTGCCCCCGGCCCCGATGGCTTTTCGGCCATATATTATAAAAAATTCGCCACACTTCTAACCCCCAGCTTAGTACAGTTATTTAACTGGGTCCTACAAGGGGGTAGCTTCCCAGATGAGATGTTATTGGCAAACATGTCCTTGATCCCCAAACCTAATAAAAATCATTTACTTCCCCAAAACTATAGACCAATTTCGGTCATGAATAATGACTTAAAGATTTTTAGTAGAATTCTAGCGGATAGGTTGGCCTCTATCATTTCCTCCCTTATCTCCCCCTTTCAATCAGGATTTATACCCCATAGATTTATAACTGATAACATCAGACTAGCTTCCAACATAATTCAAGATGCAAACCAGACCTCCAGGAGACTCTTCATGCTCAGCCTTGACATACATAAGGCATTTGATAGCGTCTCCTGGAACTACCTTTCCATCCTTCTGCAGCGTATGGGCTTCTGCAATGAATTTTTGCACGGGTTTCATGCCCTCTATATCAATCCCAAAACTCGTATTAAGATTCCGGGCTGTCACTCTGAATTTTTTTCGGTTGGCCGGGGCACTAGACAGGGGTGTCCACTTTCCCCCCTGATTTTTGCCCTTGCCCTGGAACCCCTAGCCATTGCCATACTCACCAACCAAGATATTTCAGGGTATTCAAAAGGTGCCTCTACATACAAATTCTGTATGTACGCAGATGATGTCCTCATGTTCCTGACCAACCCCCTTATCTCCCTCCCTAATCTCCTTCAGACCCTATCAGATTTTGCTGGAGTCTCTGGTCTTAAGATCAATGTCACAAAATCGGTAGCTCTTCCGGTGGGATTTTCTCCAACGGAACTCCAACACCTTAAAGACACCTTTCATTTTACGTGGGCAGATACCCACCTATCCTATCTGGGCATTTGTTTGACAGGAGAGTTCAGCAAACTTTTTGAATTTAACTATCCACCTATGATTTCCAAACTGAAGAAGACTCTGAAAATGTGGTCTCAACTTCACATCTCCTTTATGGGTAGAATTACAGCCCTCAGGATGGTGATCCTCCCCAGGTTACTCTATCTCTTTAGATCCCTCCCAATCAGAGTTTCCAAATCATATCTGCTGAACCTTCAGGCACAACTTAATAAATTTATTTGGCAGGACAAACCCTCCAGATTTGCTAGAGACACCCTCTATTGTTCTGCTAGAAGCGGGGGATTGGGGGTCCCTCGAATTTGGCTTTATTACCTGGCCAGCAGATATGCTCAGCAAGCCCAATGGAATATTCGCAATTCTAAGGTCCCGTGGGTCAAATTTGAACAAGACTCTATTTTTCCCCTATTTCTCCCTGGGATAATGTGGTCCTCTTTCCCCTCCCTGCCAGATATTTCCTCCAAGAATTTGGTAGTGTCTCTGGGGCTAAAACTTTGGAACTCTTACAAACATAAGTTCAATCTTTCTACCCAGTCCCCTCAGGGAGCCTCCTTTCTCGGTGACCCTAGATTCCCTTCAGCTTACTATCACCCTGAGTCATTCCAAGAATGGACACAACACAACTTAATCACTCTGGGCGATTTCCAGGTTAACTCCAAGTTCACCACATTCTCGTTATTAAAAACCAGATTTAATATTCCAGACAGGGAATTTTTTCGCTTCCTTCAAATACGTCACTTTTTTCAACAACACTACCCTACCCCCTTGGGGGCTGCCACGTCTTTATATGAAGATCTATGCCGTGAGACCCCCCGTCAGCGGGGTCTCATCTCACTGATCTATAAACTCTTAGTGGCAGCCGTAGATGTCCCGACCCTGAAATATAGGTCTCAATGGGACCAAGAACTAAACCTTGACCAGGACGCTTTGGACTGGGAGAGAGGTTGGTTAAATATACGCAAATGTACCAAATCCCTAGCCGTTAGGGAGACTGCTATAAAACTAACGACAAGATGGTACTATACCCCATCCCGCATTCACAGAATATACCCACAAACATCCCCTAGATGTTTCAGAGGATGTGCACTTTTGGGTTCATATATGCACATTTTCTGGGATTGTGAAAAACTTCAACCTACTTGGAGAGAGGTCTTTAAGCTGGTGGAAAGACTGGTGGGTCACCCCATTAGTCTCACTCACCTCCACTGCATCTTTTTCCAAGATATCCCTGAAATTCCAAAACCTCTCCTTAGGTTAATTCACTCAATATGTATAGCTACGATCTGGTGCACAGCTCTTCACTGGAAATCCGCTACTGTTCCATTCGCGCAAATTATGGCACGTATTGATTGTATGATGATATCCGAGCAAATATTTCACACACTACATGATTCTACCCCTGCATACAATGCCAAATGGAATCCATGGTTCTTATTAAGGCTTCAGGATTGAGCACTCCTGACCAAATTATTGTTTCTGGTATGATTCCCCCCCCCCCTTTTTTTTTTTTCTCTTCTTCTTTCTTCTTAGTTTTATAAGTATTACACACCCAACTCTTAGGGTATAACTTCTTCTTTGTGGTAATTTCCGTAGTTCAAGAGAATATTGAATTTACTAAATAGTTCTTTACGTGACAGACCACTTTGTACTTTTTTTCTCATGACATATATTGTACCCTGAAAGTATTGAATATCCTCATTCAATGTATGTGAATTCCTTTGTTTCTTTAATAAAATCTTTTGAAAACTAAAACTATCGGCCTTCCCCAAATAATGCTGAACTATATATTAGCACTGTACTCTAATCCTACAGCAAAGGTCCAACTTAACGGCCACCTGTCGGATGCCTTCTCCATGTCTAACGGAACTCGTCAAGGATGCCCTCTCTCCCCATTAATATTCATTCTTTCGCTTGAACCCCTTCTTAGACGTCTCAACTCCAACGCAGACATCAAAGGTATACAAATTAAACACCGCACATACAAATTGGCAGCATTCGCAGATGACATCCTACTATTCCTCACAGAACCCCTCACCACAATCCCAAACCTACTCAAAGACTTCCAAACCTTTCATACCCTATCTAACCTTCAAATCAACTTCTCGAAATCAAAAGCTCTTAACATATCCCTTCCCCCAGAAATCCACCAACAATGCCAACTTAATTTCCCATTCACATGGAACAAACGTGCAATTCCCTACCTAGGCATCCAGGTGCCGACTTCTTTAACAGACTTATATGCCCTTAACCATTCCACACTCCTTTAGAAAAATTCAAACAGATCTAACAAAATGGTCCTCAGGTCACTTCTCCTGGTTCGGCAGGGCCGCAATCATAAAAATGAACATCCTTCCCAGAATTCTGTACCTCCTGCAAACCATCCCAATCAAAATACCACCTACATTCTTTTCCACATACCGTAAAGCTTGCACGACCTTTCTATGGGGTAAAACTCACCCGAGACTGAGCTTCGAAAGACTGACTACACCCAAAGGCATGGGAGGCATAGGTCTTCCTGACATACATAAGTACCAACAAGCATGCCACCTGGCTAGGATTTTTGATTGGAATGTACACTCCGAAAACAAAGACTGGGTACACTTGGAACAATCATTCTCACATATTCCCATTCAAAACCTCTCATGGATAAACTCACCCTCTATACCCTTGGAATATGCCCGACACCCACTCATCAACCCCACGCTAACTTCATTCCGAACAGCATGTAGTAAACACAAAATTTCAACAATCAATGGACCAATGACACCTCTAAGACTGAATCCAGACTTCACTCCGGGCATGCACACTTCCTTCTTACAAGACATATGGCCCCACAAGACAATAAGAGCCGAACACTTCTTTGAAAGAAAACGCCTCTTATCACAATTCGCCTTGGCCTCTAAATTGAACATAGATACCTTTCCCTTCTGGACATTCGTCCAACTCCGAAATTTCTTTACCAAAACAACAACCACCGCAGACTGGTCCAGAACCACGACTCCATTTGAAAAGCTATGTTTGAGTACCAGCACAATACCACATTTGATCTCACAAACATATACCCTCTTATTCGACGAACACACTCCGACATCACACTGGACCAACAAACAATGGGAAAAAGACCTTTCCATACAAATAAATGACCAAGATTGGGACGCCATATGCACCCTAATCCACAAGGGTTCGATGAACGTGCAAGTCCAAGAAAATGCATACAAAATATTCTCCAGATGGTACAGGACCCCGCTTTTATTACATCACTTCAACTCATCAATACCCCAACTATGCTGGAGATGTAACAGGGACACGGGATCACTAATACATATCTGGTGGGCTTGCCCCAAAATCGAATCCTTCTGGAAGGAAGTCCACAATCTAATCACAAAAATCACTACATACACCTTAGATTTTGAACCCGCAATGTTTCTACTACATCACTCTTCTACCCTTATACCAGCATACCACCGCTCCCTAGCCATGCATTTAGTGAATGCAGCGAGAATGTGCATACCCCCCAAATGGCGTTCCTCCGAACCTCCCACCATACAGGAATGGTTCAAACGCATACACCAAACAATGGTCACGGAAGACCTTATTCATCAAGCCAATGACACACAAGCTAAGTTCACTAAAACATGGACAACTTGGATACACTTCACTACTACAGATGAATACAAAAGATACACAACATGAATGACTCTAGTGGGCTGTGGCAGGAAACAGACACCTCCCTGTCTCCCCCCTGTTCCATCCCATAACATCCCCCTCCACTCTCTTCATTTCCCCTCCTCACCTCCACGTTCGCTCCTCCACCCCGCATAAAACACGCAGGACACCAAGACACAGAACACCAGACTTTTAAACCAAACAGTCTCTCATTAACCTACCATATTAACCTGCACCACTTATGAAAGACACATGCCTTTCCTACAAAACTCTACACTCATAACCATAATCATACCGCTTGACATCATATGCTCATTTACTATGAAAAAGACTGAAAATATACTTCCCTCAACATTTACCTTCCCCATCAGGTACCATATATAGCACTTAAATCGCCACCCATGTAAGATTGCTAATTTTTTACCAACTGGGAATACACACTGGATCTTGCATATTAAATGTAAACACCATTGCTACATACCCAGTTACTCAAAGCTAACAAACATATGTAACCTAAATGCTTAATTTCAATACCTAAGCGGCTGCGTCCGCATTGTTACCTGAAGTAATGACTTATTTTATTTTTTCTGTATCTGGTAATTTTTGCTCGAAAACTTCAATAAAAAACTTGTTTAAAAAAAAATAAAAAATAAAGTGCTGACATGCGTATGTGGCAGTTAAAGTGCCTGGTGACTCAAAATCTCATGCAGCTTCGTGTGCAAACACTATAGTGGGTAGTGGCCCCTTACCTCAAAGTAATGGGGCAACAGCTTATGACCAAACAGGTTCTTTATCTCTTCCACCTAGGGGCTCCTGCGCATTCCTCACCGTCCAGGGGTAAGGTTCCCTCAGATGTGATGCAAGATGGTATTTATAAATAAAGCAGAGTAGAAAAGAACCCAATAGTGTAATTCAGTTTTCATAGGTACTGGTTTATTAGGTAAAGAAAACAGTTACTCACATTGGCAATTAAATGATACAATGTTTGTATCCGACGAGCTCGTAACCTTCTCTCAGTGTGTCCAGCCTATCCCGTCCCTACGCGTGACGTCACACCACACGTGACTTCTTCTGTGTCTGCAGCAAAATGTCTTCCATGTTATAGAACAAGTCCAGATTAATTATTATTATACAGGATTTATATATCTCCAACAATTTACACAGTGCTTTACAATATAAAGCGGGATAGTACTATTACCATATTGTTCATTACAGAAGGAATAGGAGGGCCCTGCTCATGGAGCTTACAATCTAACTCTCTTCTGCGAAAAAGTTTTATCCCTATTGTGGGGTCACCAGTACAGTATTTGTAAATTGAAATCATATCCCCTCTCAAGCGTCTCTTCTCCAGAGAGAATAAAGCCCCATACACACTATCAGTTTTTCTGCTGACTTAGTCCTTCAGATTTACCAAAACCATGTAGTGCAAGGGCCTGCCTGATTGCATACACATTGAAACTCCTAAGGTTTGACCTCATATTATATGGTTTTGGTAAATCTGAAGGACTAACTCAGCAGAAAAACTGATAGTGTGTATGGGGCTTAAGTTCAGTGCTCGCAACCTTTCCTCATAACTAAGATCCTCCAGACCCTTTATTAGCTTTGTTGCCCTTCTTTGTACTCGCTCCATTTCCAGTACATCCCTCCTGAGGACTGGTGCCCAGAACTGGACAGCATACTCCAGGTGCGGCCGGACCAGAGTCTTGTAGAGCGGGAGAATTATCATTTTATCTCTGGAGTTGATCCCCCTTTTAATGCATGCCAATATTCTGTTTGCTTTATTAGCAGTAGCTTGGCATTGCATGCCATTGCTGAGCCTATCATCTACTAGGACCCCCAGGTCCTTTTCCATCCTAGATTCCCCCAGAGGTTCTCCCCCCAGTGTATAGATTGCATTCATATTTTTGCCACCCAAATGCATTATTTTACATTTTCTACATTGAACCTCATTTGCCATGTAGTCGCCCACCCCATTAATTTGTTCAGGTCTTTTTGCAAGGTTTCCACATCCTGCGGAGAAGTTATTGCGCTGCTTAGCTTAGTATTGTCTGCAAATACAGAGATTGAACTGTTTATTCCATCCTCCAGATCATTTATGAACAAATTAAATAGGATTGGTCCCAGCACAGAACCCTGGGGAACCCCCCTACCCACCCCTGACCATTCCGAGTACTCCCCATTTATTACCACCCTCTGAACACGCCCATGTAGCCAGTTTTCAATCCATGTACTTACCCTATGGTCCATGCCAACAGACCTTATTTTGTACAGTAAACGTTTATGGGGAACTGTGTCAAATGCTTTTTCAAAATCCAGATACACCACGTCTACGGGCCTTCCTTTATCTAGATGGCAACTCACCTCCTCATAGAAGGTTAATAGATTGGTTTGGCAAGAACGATTCTTCATGAATCCATGCTGATTACTGCTAATGATATCGTTCTTATTACTAAAATCTTGTACATAGTCCCTTATCATTCCCTCCAAGTGTTTACATACTATTGATGTTAGGCTAACTGGATGTTAGGCTAACAGGGATGTTTTTTGGGCCCTTTTTAAATATTGGTGCTACATTGGCTTTTCTCCAATCAGCTGGTACCATTCCAGTCAATAGACTGTCTGTAAAAATTAGAAACAACGATCTGGCAATCACCTGACTGAGTTCCCTAAGTACCCTCGGATGCAAGCCATCTGGTCCCGGTGATTTATTAATGTTAAGTTTCTCAAGTCTAATTTTAATTCTGTCCTCTGTTAACCATGGAGGTGCTTCCTGTGTTATGTCATGAGGATAAACACTGCAGTTTTGGTTACTGAAGCCCCCCGATTCACTCGTGAAGACTGAGGAGAAGAATAAATTCAATACCTTTGCCATCTCCCCATCCTTTGTAACCAGATGTCCTTCCTCATTCTTTATGGGGCCAATATGGTCTGTCCTCCCTTTTTTACTGTTTACATACTTAAAAAATTTCTTGGGATTTTTTTTGCTCTCCTCCGCTATGTGTTTTTCATGTTCTATCTTAGCCATCCTAATTGCACCCTTACATTTCTTATTGCATTCTTTATAAAGTCTGAATGCTGAGGATGATCCCTCAACCTTGTATTTTTTGAAGGCCTTCTCCTTTGCTTTTATATGCATTTTTACATTGGAGTTAAGCCATCCAGGATTTTTGTTCGCTCTTTTAAATTTATTACCCAATGGGATACATTGGCTAATGCCCTTATTTAATATGCTCTTAAAGCAAACCCATCTCTCCTCCGTATTCTTTGTTCCTAATATTTTATCCCAATTTATGCCTTTTAGCAATGTTTGTAGTTTAGGGAAGTTGGCTCTTTTGTAATTCATTGTCTTTGTGTTCCCTTCATGTTTCCTATTTGTGTGATTTATACTGAAACTAATTGACCTGTGATCGCTGTTACCTAAATTGCCCCGTATTTCCACATCTGTGATCAGGTCTGTATTGTTGGTAATTAGTAGATCCAGTAATGTTTTATTTCTAGTTGGCGCGTCTACCATCTGACCCATAAAATTGTCCTGCAAGACATTAAGGAACTGGCGAGCCTTAAATGAATGCGCGGTTCCCTCCGCCCAGTCTATGTCTGGATAATTAAAATCCCCCATTATGATAACACTTCCCATCCTTGCTGCTAATCTAATTTGTGATAGGAGATCTGTCTCCACTTCCTCCCTCAGGTTAGGGGGCCTATAGCATACTCCCAGTATTATTTTCCCCTTAGCTTCATCCCTTTGGAGCTCTACCCATAAGGATTCCACCTCCTCTCTAGCTCCCTCAGTGATGTCATCTCTCACATTTGCTTGTACCTTACTCTTGATATATAGGCATACCCCTCCCCCTTTTTGACCCTCTCTATCCTTGCGGTATAGGGTATACCCTTGAATGTTTGCCAGCCAATCATGAGAGCTGTTGAACCAGGTCTCTGAAATTCCCACAAAATCCAAAATTCAAATCCTCCTTGTACAACAGTATCTCTAGTTCACCCATCTTGTCCGCCATGCTCCTGGCATTGGTAAACATGCCACATAGTTTAGACCGGTCGCATATTGTCCTTGTATTGGGTGTTTCAAGTATTTTTATATTTACACAGGTTCCACTCACAGTACATAAATAGCGTGATCACATATATCTATTCTAATATTAGATTATTCCTAGTACATAGCTTAAAGTCTTCCTCTATAATTTGTTACAGCTAGACAGAAAAAAAAAAGCAAATAGGAATAACAAAATCCAGGATATTAGGTATTTTTATAGTACAGGGATTTGTTGCGATACAAAAGAAATAAATAATAAAATGCAAAAAATAAAAAGCTGCTAACAATAGATTGCTTGGTACAATTGAAAGAAATAGAAAAGGAAGTGCAGCGCTTAAAAATAAAAATCAATAATACAATTCATCAAAAAACGTTCGATCAGCATAAAGTCCCTTTAAGGTGTCTTCATATATGGAAGGAAAGATAGACCATCACACAATAGTACTGACTCTTACCATCAGTGTATGAGGTATACACTTTTAAATATACTGAATAGCGGCACCATCGATTCTTCCTACAAACACTGTTCCACTCCACATGCAGTTAAAGCGGAAGTCTGGCGACCAATCTTTTTTTTTTTTTTTTAGGTCATTGAGACACTTTGCCAACCCCAAAATAATACTCACAGTTTGGGTGTAATATTTCTGCCTCTGTCTGTTTTTGTACTGAAGAATAACTTAAAAAATGTGATGCTGGCTGTTTCCATCTTGCTTGTGGGCATGTAACGCCCAAAAGCATTGATTTCCTGGATGCGGTGAATGCTGTTCATTCACAGCTTGTTTACACGCATGATCATTGTCTCGCACTGAATCTTGGGAAGCTTGACACTAAGCTCCCAGGAGACAGTGCGGCGCCGGGGAAAGGAAATAAACACGCCTACTCCCATAGGAGGAGAGACAGGAAGTGCCACAATAAAGTACAATATAAAGGTAATTACAGCGATAAAAAAAAATTTCGTATGGCATTTGAACATCTATGCAATTAACTGAAGGGGGTAAGATTAAGTTAAAAATTTGAGTTGAACCCCGCTTTAAAGCCGCTCCACCTCATGAAAGACCATTTCGGGTAAGGGAATCACTCCACATCCAGAAAAGACCTACTGCAGGCATGCTCCAGCATCCATATATATATATATATATATATATATATATATATATATATATATATATATATATATAAATATAAATAGAAAGGAACACTCATTGCGCAATGATCGATACAAACCAATTTATTGAAGATAAAAATGGGTCCACTCACATTTAATTTACGTAAAACAGGCATGTAGAAACATCCAGCATTTCAAACCACTAAGATGGCCGCCGCATCACCGCCCACGATCTGCATCACATGTCTCAGACTTCACTCAACGTTTCGTCACCAAAAGTGCATCATCAGGGCCGTGGTTACGACCTGTGAGACTTCTATTTATATAGTATGGGGAGGTGAAAAGGGCAGAAACATAAAACGAGCAAAATACCAGGAAAATAATGTAAAACTCAATACGACCGGGAAGCGCTTAATACAACCCGGAAGTACTCAATACAACCCGGAAGTACTCATAGTATATTATGCGTTCCACAGACCAGAAATAATCAAGATAAGGAAAAGTTAAAAATACACATCCAATAGTTCAATAATTAGATCAAATGATTAAAAATAATCAAAAAGAACCAAAAATCAAATCGTAGAGTAAAAGAAGGGATGAAGTGAGCAGACAGTGTAAAACCAAATACACATTAAAGGCGATAAATGAGAGGTGGCGGCATCTTGTGGTGAAACTATCACATTACAACAATAATACAAAAATAGAAAAAAAAACTTGTGTATTATAACTAAAGTACAAGCCAATCAAAATTTAGCAAAACACATAACTTAATTAGAAAATAATAATTATAAAAATGAATAAAAAAAAACATAAAGATAACTTAATAAGAGAAGAGAGAACTTAATAAAGAAAGAAAAAACAAGCAACTCTACCTAACCATTGTTGATAAAGGAGTTGACATCCCATTCGATGTTCATGCCAAAAGGGATTATATGTCTGTGCTTGATAAATACATCTGGTCTCTAGACGGGAGACTTCCCTAACCATGTTGCTCCCCCTCCAGTGACCAGAGAACTTATCAATCCCTAAGAAGATAGTACCATCTGGCTTGCAATCCTGCTTAAGGGCATAGTGCTTAGAGAGGCTATGTTTAAGATAGCCTCTCTTGATGTTAGCAACATGCTCACTCAATCTGATGTGCAACATGCGTATAGTACGCCCTATATATTGCAGGCCACACAGGCATTGAATAACGTATACCACATGTTTGGTGGAGCAAGTAATACATGGTTTTATGGGAAATGTCTCATGTGTGGAAGTGGACTGAAAAGAATCAGTCCTCCTACTCCTATTCACATTTAGTTTGCAGATTGGGCATTTTCTGCAAGGAAAAAAAAACATATTTTGAAAAAAGAAAGCTGTTTTGGTGGATCAACCACATTGGGGGCCACCTGAAGCCTTAATGGGGGTACACCCCTATAGACTACTTGTGGTCTATCAGGTAATTTGAAACCAAGCACTCTATTACCTTGCAGGACCTTCCAATGCTTCAGCATAATTTTTTTAATGTCGTAATGCTGATTTGAATAGGAGGTTACAAAAGAAAATTTAAAGGAGTCATCCTGAACCTTTGGTTTGGAGACTAATAAGTCATCCCTATTCCTCTGGGATGCTTGTCTAAAAGCATCATCTAGCTCAGTGATCTTATATCCCTTTTCCAAGAAGCGCTTCCTAAGTATTGAGGCGTCACTCAAGAAATCAACTTCATTTGTACAATTCCTCCTCAACCTCAGGAACTGTCTCTTTGGTACTGATTGTAGCCAGGCTCTATGGTGGCAACTTTTGGAATCTATAAAACCATTGCGGTCTGTCTCCTTAAAAAAAAGGTAGATGTTATGACCTTGCCCTCCACAACTCTGATCCTAAGATCCAAAAAATGAATATCAGAGTTGCTGGCTTCATGGGTTAAAAAAATGTCCCTGTCATTAATATTCAGTCCAGCAATAAAGGCATTAAGGGATTTATGGTCACCATCCCATAGGAGGAGGATGTCATCTATATATCTTTTCTAGAACACCAGCTCAGATCTGGGTTCCTGATAGATGACACCCTCCTCCCATTTTGCCATGAAGAGGTTGGCCATACTGGGGGCGAACTTCGCCCCCATGGCCACACCTTTATTCTGGACATATTACAAACCATCATGCCAAAAATAATTGTGCTCCATGGCATAGTCAAGGAGCTTCAAAATGAACGCTCTCTGACTGTCATGGAGATTATCGGTTCTCAAAAAAATGCTCCACTGCTTCCCTCCCATGTTGGTGAGAAATCACCGTATACAAAGAGGAAACGTCGGTGGTGGCAAAAATATAGGTATCCTTCCATTCCACCCCTTTAAGTGCATTAATCACTTGTGTTGAATCCCTCAAATAAGAGGGAGTTTTTATCACCAAAGGTTGCAAAAAGTGATTCATATATTTGCCCACCCTGGAAGTAACAGAATTAATGCCACTAACGTTCGGCCTTCCAGGGGGGCAAACAGGATCCTTATGCACCTTCGGCAGGTAGCAGATTACCGGGACACGGGGTGCTGTAGGGTCAGTTTTTACTTGCAAAGAAACAACAGGAACGCATCAAAATAGATGAAGAGATCTGTGTTCTCAAGGAAAAACTGAATCCCTATAAAGGGAAAGATAATTACAATAAAAAATCTGAACTATTAAGGTTACACCTTGAGAAGGAGGAATTAGAACATAGAAACAAAAAGTAGAAATAAATCCTTAGAGATGTCTCTGACTATAAAAATAGGTTTTTAAGTGGCAATCAAAAAGCAATTCAAGTGTGGTGGGTGGAGCCATGGGAGAAGTGACGACCATTGTTGGATCAGGTCTTAACTCTTCACAGGCACTACCCATACACTTAGTTTCCAGTCAAACTCAGCCTCCCAGGCCATTTTTTAAAGGTGGCCCTAAGGGGGGGTGGAGGTAAAAAGAGAGGGGGTCAAAATACACACCATGTTCCTTTCCTAACCTCTGTTCAGAATCGTTTTGAACCTTTGAATAGGGACAGTCCGCATAGGGATGATAGATACATCACAAATTATCATGATGATTGGGGTTATCAATATCAATCACGTGATGGCCATTTCCCCCGAACTCCTTTGGGAGGTAATTGGTGGCAACAACAGAACCGCCCTTCTGACTATAATTTTGCTGGAAGAAGCAGTCCTGTTGAAGGTGGTCTTAATAGAAATTTTTTTCCCGGGGCCATAAATAGCAAAAGGGCATAGACCTAAAAGGGGCACCAGAGGGGGGAGGAGGATCTGCTCAAAAAAGGAGGCGGGTCTGAGGGACTCCGGTCTCTTTAATTTGAGCGGGACAGTTTTATCAAATGAGGAGAAACATGTCCTGAACCATGGCCTCAAGTTTGCCCCTTCAAAAGCATTGAACAAACAAAAATTCATTAAAAAAGTTAGCATTCAACGACATATGATCTTTAACCCTTATCATTCTAATGTGGTGGTCTTGGTTAATATGCGAAATTCTCGACTGTCTAATGCGTCTCTGTTTAACCCTCCGGGCCTTTTGGCACCTGCTATTTCTGTCTTTAGGGATTTAGTGAATAAAGACCTACAATCACTACAGATTAAGAAAAATAGAAGGGAATATACTTTTAAAAAGGGTTTGGAGTTGCTTAAGGATCGGAATGACATCATTGTATGCCCTGCAGACAAAGGGGGGGGGTGTTGTCATTCTCGACAAAAACGCCTATAACACTGAGATGCTTAGGTTGCTATCTGATTGGGATACCTATGTACCCTTAAGTATAAAAAAGAATTAGTCGCACTGGTGGAGGATGGATTCCAAAATAAGATCATATCCAAGAAAGAAAAGGCCTTTTTAGTCCCTACAGCACCCCGTGTCCCGGTAATCTACTACCTGCCAAAGGTGCATAAGGATCCTGTTTGCTCCCCTGGAAGGCCAATTGTTAGTGGCATCGATTCGGTTACTTCCAGAGTGGGCAAATATGTGGATCACTTTTTGCAACCTTTGGTGATAAAAACTCCCTCTTATTTGAGGGATTCAACACAAGTGATTAATGCACTTAAAGGGGTGGAATTTTTTCGATACTCTCCATGACAGTCAGAGAGCGTTCATTTTGAAGCTCCTTGACTATGCCATGGAGCACAATTATTTTTAACATGATGGTTTGTATTATGTCCAGAATAGAGATGTGGCCATGGGGGTGAAATTCTCCCCCAGTATAGCCAACCTCTTCATGGCAAAATGGGGATATATAGACGACATCCTCGTCCTATGGGATGGCGACCATGAATCCCTTAATGCATTTATTGCTGGACTAAATATTAATGACAGGGGAATTTTTTTAACCCATGAAGCCAGCAACTCTGATATTCATTTTTGGATCTTAGGATCAGAGTCGTGGAGGGCAAGGTCATTACATCTACCTTTTTTAAAGGAGACAGACCGCAATGGTTTTATAGATTCCAAAAGTTGCCACCATAGATCCTGGCTACAATCAGTACCAAAGAGACAGTTCCTGAGGTTGAGAAGAAATTGTACGAATGAAGTTGATTTCTTGAGTGAGGCCTCAATACTTAGGAAGCGCTTCTTGGAAAAGGGATATAAGATCACTGAGCTGGATGATGCTTTTAGACAAGCATCCCAGAGGAATAGGGATGACTTATTAGTCTCCAAACCAAAGGTTCAGGATGACTCCTTTAAATTCTCTTTTGTAACCTCCTATTCAAATCAACATCACGACATTAAAAAACCATGCTGAAGCATTGGAAGGTCCTGCAAGGTGATAGAGTGCTTTATTCCAAATCACCTGATAAACCATGCGTAGTCTATAGGGGTGTACCCCCATTAAGGCATCAGGTGGCCCCCAATGTGGTGGATCCACCGAAACAGCTTTCTTTTTTTCAAAATATGGAGTTTTTTTTCCTTGCAGAAAATGCAAATTAAATGCAAATAGGAGTAGGAGGACTGATTCTTTTAAGTCCACTTCTACACATGAGACATTTCCCATAAAACCTTGTATTACTTGCTCCACTAAACATATGGTATATGTTATTCAATGCCCATGTGGGCTGCAATATATAGGGCATACTATACGCATGTTGCACATCAGACTGAGTGAGCATGTTGCTAACATCAAGAGAGGCCATCTTAAACATAGCCTCTCTAAGCACTATGCCCTTAAGCATGATTAGAAAGAAAAGGGGGAATTAACTGCGCATAGGTAAAGATGTGTAAACAATAAAAAATGTAAAAATGAAAAAGCTGCAGATTCCTATATGTAACACAAACACAAAAATCAATCATATAAAAGTATTGAATCGCGTTAATAAAATATTGTGCATACAAGTGGCAATCAGTACACCTTTGGGGTAATTCCAAATAAATGTGTAAACATAAAAATTATATATAATAATATCAGAAATTGACAAATGAATAAAAAACCATCACAAGTATGATTTTGATGTGCCAAAATAAGAAAGATATTTGAGTGAGTCCATATGTATTGACAAAATGAACACCCAAGTGTTAGTTAAAGTGGAATGAGGGTCCTGCTGAATAAGGACAAAGTGCTTGAGTCCACCACCACATATAGAGTGACTGGCCACTTATCAGAAACCCATGACCCCCCGTTACAGAGGGTCTGAGTGAGCTGTAAGATCTAGTTGCTCCGGACCACCACTGAAGAGCCGAGAATGGCACTGGGATGGAACATCAGGGACCTTGGTGTGGATGGATGGATCAGCGGGAATCAGGTTCTTAATAGAGTGATGTATGAGAAAAAAAGGGGGGGCTCCAATAGTGTAAAATCATAAGGCTTTATTGGGTCTAGTTAAAAAGTAATACACTCACATGTAAAACGAAGCGCCTTTGGAAAGAGGTCTGGAGCACCGGCCGGATGCTCACAGACAGCCCGTCCTGCTGGTATCACAACATTGGTAGGAGATGACGCGAACACGTCGCTCAGCCCTATGCGGCATTTCGTAAACTGATTATGTCTTCCAGGGGCACCTTAAGCATGATTGCAAGCCAGATGGTACTATCTTCTTAGGGATTGATAAGTTCTCTGGTCACTGGAGGGGGAGCAACATGGTTAGGGAAGTCTCCCGTCTAGAGACCAGATGAATTTATCAAGCACAGACATATAATCCCTTTTGGCATGAATATCGAATGGGATGTCAACTCCTTTATCAACAATGGTTAGGTAGAGTTGCTTGTTTTTTCTTTTTTTATTAAGTTCTCTCTTCTCTTATTAAGTTATCTTTATGTTTTTTTTTATTCATTTTTATAATTATTATTTTCTAATTATGTTATGTGTTTTGCTAAATTTTGATTGGCTTGTATTTGAGTTATAATACACAAGTTCTTTTTTCTATTTTTGTATTATTGTTGTAATGTGATAGTTTCACCACCAGATGCCGCCACCTCTCATTTATCGCCTTTAATGTGTATTTGGTTTTACACTGTTTGCTCACTTCGTCCCTTCTTTTACTCTACGATTCGATTTTTGGTTGTTTATGATTATTTTTAATCATTTGAACTAATTATTGAACTATTGGATGTGTATTTTTCATGTTTCCTTATCTTGATTATAATTATTTCTGGTCAGTGGAACGCATATTATACTATGAGTACTTCCGGGTTGTATTGTGCACTTCCGGGTTGTATTAAGCACTTCCCGGTCGTATTGAGTTCTATATTAATTTCCTGGTATTTTGCTCGTTTTATGTTTCCGCCCTTTTCACCTCCCCATACTATATAAATATAAGTCTCACAGGTCGTAACCATGCCCCTGCTTATGCACTTTTGGTGACGAAACGTTAGGTGAAGTCTGGGACATCTTAGTGGTTTGAAATGCTGGACATTTCTACATGCCTGTTTTACCTACATTAAATGTGAGTGGATCCATTTTTATCTTCAATAAATTGGTTTGTATCGATCATTGAGCGTTCCTTTCTATTTTTATATATATGTGGATGCTGGAGCATGCCTGCAGTAGGTCTTTTCTGGATGTGGAGTGA
This sequence comes from Lithobates clamitans, assembly GCA_037952925.1. NCBI lineage: Eukaryota > Metazoa > Chordata > Amphibia > Anura > Ranidae > Lithobates > Lithobates clamitans. The sequence goes on along the minus strand of JBBGZY010001040.1, from coordinate 117,904 downwards.
TTCCCTTACCCTTAATGGTCTTACATGAGGTGGAGCAACTTTAACCGCATGTGGAGTGGAACAGTGTTTGTAGGAAGGATCGATGATGCCGCTATTCAGTATATTTAAAAGTGTATACCTCATACACTGATGGTAAGAGTCAGTACTATTGCGTAATGGTCTATCTTTCCTTCCATATATGAAGACACCTTAAAGGGACTTTATGCTGATCGATCGAATGTTTTTTGATGAATTTTATTATTTTTTTTATTTTTAAGCGCTATTAGGTATTTTTGCCTAATCTTCCATACTAATTTCCTTGTGCCGTCGAGTGTTCCTAGAAGGCATCTGCCCAAAAACAAAAAACAGAAAAAAAAGAGAGAGAGAGAGGAAAAAAAAAAAAACAAACACATGCAGACATATACAGACCTAGATAAACCTACACATTCCTTTGGGAAGTCCCCTCTCGACCATCATCCACACCATGCCACATCTACCAAGCCCAATCGAGTCCGAATCTTACTCAATTTCACAGATAGGATCTCAGGATGTCCGAGTTCAAGAACTCGATCCATGGTAACCACTAGGGATGAGCCGAACACCCCCCGGTTCGGCTCGGACCAGAACGTGCGAACGGACTGAAAATTCGCATGAACGTTAGAACCCCATTGACGTCTATGGGACTCGAACGTTTGAAATTAAAAGTGCTAATTTTAAAGGCTAATTTTCATGGTATTGTCCTAAAAAGGGTTTGGGGACCCGGGTCCTGCCCCAGGGGACATGTATCAATGCAAAAAAAACTTTTAAAAACGGCAGTTTTTTTGGGAGCAGTGATTTTAATGATGCTTAAAGTAAAAAAAAAAAAGTGAAATATTCCTTTAAATATTGTACCTGGGGGGTGTCTATAGTATGACTGTAAAGTTGCGCATGTTTCCCGTGCTTATAAACGGAAAAAGACCGAAAATTTTGAAAAAAAATGATATTTTCTACTTTTTGTTATAAAAAAAATCCAATAAACTCAATTTTAGTCATACATTTAGGCCAAAATGTATTTGGCCACATGTCTTTGGTAAAAAAAAATGTCAATAAGCGTATATTTATTGGTTTGCGCAAAAGTTATAGCGTCTACAAACTAGGGTACATTTTCTGGAATTTACACAGCTTTTAGTTTATGACTGCCTATGTCATTTCTTGAGGTGCTAAAATGGCAGAGCAGTACAACCCCCCCCCAAATGACCCCATTTTGGAAAGTAGACACCCCAAGGAAATTGCTGAGAGGCATGTTGAACCCACTGAATATTTTTTTTTTGTCCCAAGTGATTGAATAATGACAACAAAAAAAAATATTTACAAAAAGTTGTCACTAAATGATATATTGCTCACACATGCCGTGGGCCTATGTGGAATTGCACCCCAAAATACATTCAGCTGCTTCTCCTGAGTACGGGGATACCACATGTGTGGGACTGTTCGGGAGCCTAGCCGCGTACGGGGCCCTGAAAACCAATCACTGCCTTCAGGATTTCTAAGGGCATACATTTTTGATTTCACTCCTCACTACCTATCACAGTTTTGAAGGCCATAAAATGCCCAGATGGCACAAAACTCCCCTAAATGACCCCATTTTGGAAAGTAGACACCCCCAAAAAGTCTCACACATGTGGTATCCCCGTACTCAGGAGAAGCAACAGAATGTATTTTGGGGTGTAATTTCACATATTCCCATGGCATGTTTGAGCAATATATCATTTAGTGACAACTTTGTGCAAAAAAAAAAAAAAAAAATTTGTCTCTTTCCTGCAACTTGTGTCACAATATCAAATATTCCATGGACTCGACATGACTCTCAGCAAATAGCTTGGGGTGTCTACTTTCCAAAATGGGGTCATTTGGGGGGGGGGGGGTTTGAACTGTCCTGGCATTTTATGCACAACATTTAGAAGCTTATGTCACACATCACCCACTCTTCTAACCATGTGAAGACAAAGCCCTTTCTGACACTTTTTGTTTACATGAAAAAATTATTTTTTTTTGCAAGGAAATTACTTTGAACTCCCAAACATTATATATTTTTTTAAAGCAATGCCCTACAGATTAAAATGGTGGGTGTTTCATTTTTTTTTCACACAGTATTTCCGCAGCGATTTTTCAAATGCATTTTTTGGGGAAAAAACACACTTTTTTAAATTTGAATGCACTAAAACACACTATATTGCCCAAATGTTTGATGAAATAAAAAAGATGATCTTAGGCCGAGTACATGGATACCAAACATGACATGCTTTAAAATTGTGCACAAACGTGCAGTGGCGACAAACTAAATACATTTTTTAAAAGACTTTAAAAGCCTTTACAGGTTACCACTTTAGATTTACAGAGGAGGTCTACTGCTAAAATTACTGCCCTCGATCTGACGTTCGCGGTGACACCTCACATGCATGGTGCAATTGCTGTTTACATTTGACGCCAGACCGACGCTTGCGTTCACCTTTGCGTGAGAGCAGGGGGGGACAGGGGTGCTTTTTTTTTTTTTCTTTATTATTTTTTTAATTGCAATATGTTTTTATTGGAATTTTACAAGATAATAACAAAAGAATAATAAGACAGTCATATACATTACCATCAATAGTACTTTCATGTTGAATAAATATAAGGTAGAGATAATTACATTCTCATACTTATGATTCACATCAACATCTGTAGCCTTATGCTAAAACTGCTATTCAGAAGGTACCTCTCCTCTCCTCCAACACCCCACATGGGAACTAACTGTGCTCGAAAGAGAGAGAAGCCCCCTCCAACCGCACCCTGCATAATTTATTTATTTATTTTGGCCACAGATAATGGTTATATACCAATGACGATCGAGTAATGCATGACATAAATGAAAAATTATAAAGATATATTAACTAAAGTAAACCAACAATAACTTAGTATGTCCTTTAAGCAGCCTGCGCAGAAAGATTTATCATAGCTATTACTCTGTAGTATTTCCATTTAATTTTTTCCAAAGAATCTGAGACCCATGTTTTGTGGGTACCATGATGACCAAGGATCCCACAGTTTAGATATTTTACTCTAGTTTCCGAGACTCCAAGCGAATTGTATTTCGTAAATCCTATGCGTGTTTATTAATTGAAGGGTTTCTGCTATGGAAGGTGGACTGGTGTCTTTCCAATGGCGTACTATGGTGAGTCTAGTTGCGATGAGTAGGTGGGATACTAGTAACCTTAGAGATGCTGGGATAGAATCAATTTCCAATGAAAGAAGTGCCATACCTGGGGAATATGCAGCTTTTATACCTGTGATTTGTTCTATTATTTGAAATATAAGCACCCAAAACCTCTGAATACGTGGGCATGACCACAACACGTGTAGCAGCGATCCTATTTTCCCACACTTCCTCCAACACTCTGGAGAAGCTCCTGGTACAAATTTGGAAACACGGTAAGGGGTGAGATACCACCGCAATAGAAATTTCTGATGCAGTTCCAATAAGTTGGCACTTCTAGTGGATGCGTATGTGACCTTAAGTGCTTTTTCCCATTGGTCTTCAGTATAGTTCTTCTTAAAGTCCCTTTCCCATGCTTCTATGTTAGTGGTTTTACTGAAAGAGTGTTTATTCTGTAGAAATTTATAGAATAATGCTGTACCTTTGAGTTTTGTACTTTTATGTGTAAGAAAGGTGACAATTTGCCAGGGAAGGTGAATGATAAGTTCATTACTCTTTTTATCTAGTAAGTGGGATATTTGAATATATTTATAATAGTCAGAAGATGGGATATCATATTCAATCTGTAATGTTCTGAATGTTTTTATTGTGGGTCCTACAAAAAGGTCTTCCAGTAACAGTTCACCTCTAGAGCTCCAGTTAGATAATGATAAGTCTGGTATTTTGAATTCCAGAGCCGTGATTGGGAATTTTAGAGGAGTTTGAGGTCCTTCAGGTGTTATATGTTTGAGGAGATATTGCCAGGCTTCGATAGAAGCTTGGATAGTTGGAGAACTTACAAGTGAAGTAGATGAGTGATGTGTATTAGTTATCAGGTGATTATAAAGATTCCCTCCTTTAATTTGAATTTTTTCTAATTCTGTCCACAAGGAAATATTGTGGTAAGGGAACCAACCTTTCACCTGTGCCAAAATGGTGGCCACTTGGTAATCTTTAATTATTGTGTGACCTATCCCCCCCACATGTTTGGATTTAGTAATCTTATTGAAGGCACATCTTGCTTTTTTCCCAAACCACAGATATCTATCTATTTCAGATTGTGCTTGCTGGAAGAAAGATTTAGGTACTGGTATGGGTAGGGTTCTGAATATATATAAGAACTGTGGCAGAACCTGCATTTTAAAAGCGGCCAGACGCCCAGTCAAAGAAAGGTCAAACCGCTTTAGTTTGTCTAGTTTGGGTCTCAGAGACTTTAAAAATGGAATATAATTTTCTTGAACTAGTTCGGAGACTGTGGGTGTAAGTGTAATACCTAGATAAGATATGCCAGTCTCTTTCCACATGTACGGAAATTTGTGTCTGATATTTTGTTTCAGCTTGCCAGATAAGCCTAACCCCAAAAGATATGACTTGGTTTCATTAACTTTGTAATACGATATTGCATTAAATAATTGTAGGGTTTGGTGGACCGAAGCCAGGGAAGACATTACGTCAGTAAGTATAAGGATGACATCATCTGCAAATAGGCTGATGGTATGCATTCTATTTCCTATTGTGATCCCTTTAATTCGGGGGTGTTGGCGGATATAAGTTGCCAATGGTTCCATCAACATAATAAAAATTAAGGGGGATAAAGGGCAACCTTGGCGGGTACCGTTAGTTATACTAAACGGGGTAGATAATGTTCCGGATACGTATACTTGTGCTGATGGCGTTGTGTACAGAGCCATAATAGCCCGGTACATCTGGCCATGGAAACCAAATTTGTTTAAAACTTGCTCTAAGTACGTCCAATGAATCCTATCGAATGCCTTCTCTGCATCCAAAGCGAGGAGCAGAGAAGGCGTTCCACTCTTGTTAGCTAGATGGATGAGGTTGATCAGGCGTCTGGTCGCATCCGCTGTTTGACGTCCTGTAGTATAGCCAGATTGATCTGGGTGAATCAATGAAGGAAGGAGATTTACTAATCTACTAGCTATTAATTTAGCTTAGATTTTCAGGTCGTTATTGAGTAACGATATCGGGCGGAAATTTTGAGGGGTATCAGGGTCTTTCCCCGGCTTCGGTAATGCCACAATCATTGCCTTCAACATTTCAGGTGGAAAAGAGGAGGAGGAAGCAGCTTGGTTAAATATTTCAGTAAGTCTGGTTAGAATGTCTCTGAACGTCTGAAAGTATTCACTCGTGAAACCATCTGGTCCAGGAGATTTATTACTGGGGAGTGAGTCTATCGCTATTGATATCTCTTGTGTCATGAATGGAGAATTCAGTGCTGTGTTTTGAGTGTCAGTGATTTGGGGAAGTTGGATTTTGTTAAGAAATTCAGAAATTGTGTGGGATTGTGGTTGAATCGTGTTTGGATCTGTTTTCAGGTTATAAAGAGGACCATAGTAAATGCTGAATGCATCCGCTATAGCTTGAGGATGGTATAATTTAGTGTGGGTTTCAGGATGTATAATGTAGGGAAGTTTAGTTTTGTGTCTATGTCCTCGTAGTCTGTCTGATAATAATTTCCCTGCTTTATTACCATTTGTGTAATACGTCATTTTCAACCTCCTAGAGGATTTTTCAAAATCCTCCAGTAGTATCATTCGGAGTTCCAGTCTTAATTTGGTCAATTTGTCTGATAAGTCAGGGGAGAAATTTGCTTTGTTCTGGGATTCTAGTGTGTAGATTTGTCCAGAGACATCTAATATACGCTGCTCCCTAATGCTCTTAGCCCTAGCTCCAAGTTTAATGAGAAGACCTCTCATAAACGCTTTGTGTGCGTTCCATGTCATAAAGGGATTAGTGACTGAGTTTACATTAAGTTAAAAAAATTTGACCAGATCTTTCTGTAATATTGTTTTGGAGGGGATCATCTCGGAACAACCGCGGGTTGGATCTCCAGATATAAGTGGAGTTGATTATAGAAGTGTCATCCACCAGCAGCGATACCGAAGCATGATCCGACCAAGTGATATTATTAATTGTAGAGGATTTGATTTTGGTTAATAACCCTTTGTCTATCAAAAAAAGATCAAGTCGAGTATAAATTTTGTGACTAGCTGAAAAAAAAGAGAAGTCTTTCTCTGTAGCATGAAGACATCTTCATGCATCGTTTATGTCGTAGTTCCTCAGCAGCGGTTGTAATGTTTGAGTTTTCTTGTTAGTTAGTGAGCTAGAGTCCATTGTGGGGTCCGGTGGCAGATTAAAATACCCGCACAAGAGTATACGGCCTTTTTGCAAACGTGAGACCTGTCTCATAAGCCTATGAAGAAAGTGGGTCTGACGTGTGTTTGGCGCATATACATTCACTACCGTATAGGTGGTATTGTTGATATCGCAGATTAAGATGTGATATATACCCTGCGCTTCCTTTATTTCCGAATGAAGGCAAAATGCTACTGTGTCTTTAATTGCCGTAAGTACTCCCTTCTTTTTTGCGTCTGCACTTGCAGAAAAAACATATGGGAATTTGGGGTGAGAGCAGTTAGGTTGGGCTTGTTTTTTGAAGTGCGTCTCTTGTACGCAAATGACGTCAGCCTTATGTTGGATGGCTTCTTTCCACATGGATCTGCCTTTCGCTGGATGGTTAAGTCCTCTGGCATTAATTGTTAGAAAAGTAATGGTCATAGTGTAAAGTCGGGTTTAGGCGTGTTGGATAACATGTGTTGGTAACACTTAAATGTGGTACTGGGTTCATCAACGTTGATCCATATACGATGAGGAGATGATACTTTGCGACCGTGGGGTTCCTGAGGTTCTGCTTGATCAAGTAGTTGAATATCTGGTAATTGTTGCGGCTGCGGATATATACAGTGGTTAACACAGAAAAGAACAGTGTAGAAAAAAAAACATAAGGGGGTTTTAAACCAAACCCTGAATAGATCGATGTGACCTGAGTGTGACATATAGTCACTTAAATTGCATTTGGGGGGTAAACAACGAAACAGTTCAGCTTAGCATTTTCCTCTGCTTGGGAAACATTAGAGTGTAATATGCACTGACCTCAGTCAGCTCGTGTATGCTTGCAGGCGTTTTTGGAGGTCCAGTCATCTGTGAGGTGCTCAGGGCTGCGTGAAACGTGAGCCTTTGGTGAATCCTCTGCTATAATATGCCATCTTTGGAGTAGCTGCATTCCCTTGGTGAGAGTATCAACAACGTGCTCCTTTCCATCTTAAGTTATAATCAATTTAGAAGGGAACCCCCATTTGTATGTGATCTTGTGATTTCCTAACGCTTTGGAGATTGTATTTAGGTTCCTACGCTTCTGCAGAGTGAATTGTGATAGATCAGCAAAAAATTGTAGATCTTTATATTGTGGTGGGAAAAGATCTTTACTGCGGGAAGCCGCCATCAGGCATTCTTTTGTTTGGTAAAAGTGTAGCCGGAGTATAACATCTCTTGGTATGTTATCCGGTAGGTGAGATGGCTTAGGTAAGCGGTGGATCCTGTCCACAGTAATGTCCAGTTCCGTTAGATCCGGTAATATAGCCTGAAAGAGTTGGGCTGTGTAGGTGCGCAGGTCGGATTGCATGACCGACTCGGGGATCCCCCTTATTTTAAAGTTATTTCTCCTAGAGCGGTCCTCAATGTCTGCTAATTTTGCTTTAAGGGTATCCAATTCATCAGCATTGTTATCGTTTGCGTGCACTAGATCATTGATGGTGGTTGCGAACTCCCCCATTTTGTGTTCAATATGATCTACCCTGGATACAGTTTCCTTCAGTTCCACACCAAATTTATGAACACAGGATAGCATGTCAGCATGTAGTGAACTCCGGAGAGAGACTAACATGTCCTTTAGTGTGGTGTCCAGGACAGGCTGGTTAGTGGTGGGAAAGAGATCTATTGAATCAGGGATCTCTGGTATCTTCTCCTGAGTCTAGGCCTGGTGTTATGTCTCGGCTAGAATCCGAGGCATCCAGCCTCAATCTTGCTTTCTCCGGGCTACCCGAGGTAGAGGTATGTATAGGAGAGTGTGTGCTTCTTTGTGGGGCATTCCTTTTGTGTGGATTACCCTTGCCTACCTCGTATAGGGGGTACTAGACATACCTTGCGCCGCTGTCCCGCCGCCGCCATCTTGCTTAGGCCCGAGCGGATAGTATTCAGTAAGTTTTTGCGGCCTCCGGTTCTCCTTGTTACACCTGTTACATACCTAAACCTGCAGGCATCATTCTGGTATAACCACTCAAAGTCGTGAATTGCGTACCTGAAGACAAAAAAATGGTTAACAATAAAACACAGGAAAAACAGTAAAGTATAAATAATTACATACCTGAAAAGTAAACATGATAAAACATAATAACAATAAAACATTGCAGAATAGAATACAGTAAAAAAGAGCAGAACAATAGAGAGAGAATAGAGAGAGAGAGAACAATAAAACGACAACTATTTTTTTTTATTTTATATATATATATATTTTTTTTTTTTTACACTTTTTTTTGTAACTAACTTTTATAACTGTAACCGGTTCCAGGTTCGGGTCTCTCAAAATGCGATGGCATCTTGGGAGACCCTGTGAAAGTGTGTCTAGTCTGTGCAATGCTGTACCCTATGCTAATACTCAACTAGTGAATGGTAGCGTTCAAAACATTCACCAATGCAAAGACCAGGATTGTCAGGACAGGAGGGACAATAATAACTGGTGTCACGCCTATATCCGCGCTTGCTGCAGACACAACATCTTTTTTGGGGGGGTTCGCTGGGTAGGGGTACTCGGGAGGACATAAAAATGCTGTTAAACAGGAGCTGAAAAATTGGGCCTTAGGCACTGGTGGCGGCGCACAGAACCAAAAATGTTATTACAAGCTATCAGCGTGATCATTGAGGAGGAAGAGGATAATTACTCAGGATAGTCACTCAGCATCAGCATAGGCAGTCTTTGAAGGGATCTGGGATTTCAAAAAAAATTATTCGGTTACATCAGCATCAGGTGCTTGATAGCTGGTGGTGATCCAAGACTGATTCATTTTTATGAAGGTCAGTCGATCGACCGAGTCGGTGGACAGACGCACCCTGTGATCGGTTACAAAGCCTCCAGCAGCACTGAATGTGCGTTCCGAAAGAACGCTGGATGCAGGACAGGCCAGTAGCTCAATTGCATACTGTACAAGCTCTGGCCAGTGATCCATCCTCAAGACCCAGTAACCCAGAGGATTTTCGGTGGGAAATGTGTCCAAGTCAGATCCTGCCCCTAGGTATTCCTGCACCATGTAAAACAGACGCTGCCGATGGTTGCTGGAACCGATCATACCTTGGGGCTGCGGACTAAAAAATTGTCTGAACGCATCGGTCAGACGGCCACCTTCTCCACCGCTCCTTCATTGACTGACCGAAGCCTCAGCAACAAGTTGTCCAGAAACAGGAGTTTGTAACCTCCCAGTCTCTGGGAACGCGTTGCACAGACCTTTCTGCAAGGCCTCCCGAAGATGTTTCATCCTCTGCTCCCTCTGCGACGGCGAGGATCCTTATGCAGTACTAAGTAAAAAATTGATGCGCTTTAAATAAATAGTGCACAATATGCTGCTGCGACTAAGCTTAAATCCAGGAATAAAAAATGCATACATGTGAATAAAATAAATTAATAATTATGGTGCTAATACATGTGTTAAAATTGCCAAAATAAATCTTCAAATTGGTGATGTGACGGTGAGTATAAATAAAATAATAATGACACTCTGAGTACAATGTCCAGGCAGAGATAAATAGTGGGAGAAAGTAAAAATAATTAAACAGTTCCTTCCCTTAATCCAGATTGATTGACTCACTGGGTTAGATCTTTTGTACCAGGCACTCACAGACTCCCGGTCTATTAGAAGCATTCAAATAAGCAGATTGCAGTCAGCCGCTGTGGACGAGGTTTCCCATAGAGAAACAGCTGCTGTTAACCTTCAGGTGTATTGCAGCACTGAAGTGTATCTCTTGTCCCTGTTTTGCTTATGTACTATCTAGTAAGTTCACTGCACAATGATCTATTTTTTCTTTGCTTGCTTTGCATAAAACCTTTATCCTGAGAGCCGAATCACCAGCAGTGTAATTGCTGAAGTGGGATGCAAGAAAAACTAAATATCCTGGTACAAACGATCTAACTCAGTGAGTCAATCAATCTGGATTAAGTGAAGTAACTGTTTAATTATTTTTACTTTCTCCCACTATTTATCTCTGCCTGGACATTGTACTCAGAGTGTCATTATTATTTTATTTATACTCACCGTCACATCACCAATTTGAAGATTTATTTTGGCAATTTTAACACATGTATTAGCACCATAATTATTAATTTATTTTATTCACATGTATGCATTTTTTATTCCTGGATTTAAGCTTAGTCGCAGCAGCATATTGTGCACTATTTATTTAAAGCGCATCAATTTTATACTTAGTACTATTTGTTTGGTTATCTGATCACCCTATATTGATAGCAGCTTTAATTTACTGATTTTTTCATAGCACTAACTATATTGGTATATATATATTTTTAAGCACAATTTATTTATATTACACATATCTATCCACATCAGCGCTTGGTTTTTATACATTTTTTTTGATCCTTACGCAGGCTTTGCAGGATCAGGGAGGCCATGCAGCGTAGGTTTGCTGAGGCATTCGGTCCGGAGTCCTCTGGGTCACTAAGAATGACATGGTCTGCAGCCACCTCCTCCCAGCCAGGTACAAGTCCATGTGTTTCTTGGGACTGATCCCTTAAAGACTGCTGCTGATGCTGAGTGCCAGGCTCCACCTCCATACTGACACAATTCTCCTCCTCCCCCCCCTCCTCCTCCTCTTCCTGTGTGATCAGCAAGCACGCAGGAACACTGTCTGGATAAAGGGGGCCTTGAGAGCTAAGGAAGTCCTCCTCTTCCTGCCTCTGTTCTGCCTCAAGTGCCCTGTCCATTATTCCACGCAGCGTTTGCTCCAACAGGTGGACAAGGGGGACAGTGTCACTGATGCATGCACTGTCACTGCTCACCATCCTCGTGGCCTCCTCAAATAGTGACAGGACAGTGCATGCATCCCTGATCATGGCCCACTGGCGTGGGGAAAAAAACAAGCTCCCCTGACCCTGTACTGGTGCCATAGTCGCACAGGTACTCATTGATGGCCCTCTGCTGCGTGTGCAGCCGCTGCAGCATGGCCAATGTTGAGTTCCACCTGGTAGGCATGTCACAGATTAGGTGGTTCTTGGGCAGGTTAAACTCCTTTTGGAGGTCCGCCAGCCGAGCACTGGCATTATATGACCGGCGGAAACGCACACAGACTTTCCTGGCCTGCCTCAGGACATCCTGTAAGCCCAGGTACCTGCCCAAGAACCGCTGCACCACCAAGTTAAGGATGTGAGCCAAACAGGGCACATGGGTCATTTGTCCCTGTCGGAGGGCAGAGAGGAGGTTGGTGCCATTGTCGCAAACCACCATTCCTGCCTTAAGTTGGCGTGGCGTCAACCACCTCTGAACCTGCCCCTGCAGAACTGACAGAACCTCTGCTCCAGTGTGGCTCCTGTCCCCCAAGCACACCAGCTCAAGCACCGAATGGCATCTTTTGGCCTGTATACTTGCGTAGCCCCCTGAACGCCTATGGAGCACAGCTGGTTCGAGGACAAAGCACAGGAAGAGGCCATAGAGAAAGAAGAAGAGGAGGGGGTGGAGGAGAGAGGTGTGTCACAATCATTAGTAGTGGCATTTTGGAGGCATGGTGGCGGAACAACCTCCAACACTACTGCACCTTGTCCTGCATCCTTCCCAGCTGCCAGCAGAGTTACCCAATGCGCCGTGAAACTTAGGTAACGTCCCTGTCCATGCCTGCTGGACCATGAGTCAGCGGTAATATGCACCTTACCGCTGACCGCCCTGTCCAGCGAGGCATGGACATTGCCTTCCACATGCCGGTAGAGTGCTGGAATCGCCTTCCGTGAGAAAAAGTGGCGTTTGGGTACCTGCCACTGAGGAACCGCACATTCCACAAACTCACGGAAGGGGGCAGAGTCTACCAACTGAAAAGGCAGCAGTTGAAGTGCTAGCAATTTTGCCAAGCTAGCATTCAACCGCTGGGCATGTGGATGGCTGGGAGCGAACTTCTTTCGGCGGTGCAGCAACTGGGGCAGGGAAATTTGCTTGGTACAATCTGACGTCAGTGTACCAAAAGCAGATTGCCCACAAGTACTTGGCTTTGACACACCTAATTCTACACCTTCATTCCTCTCAGTGCAGGTCTCAGAGAGGACTGAAGGTATAGTGGGGTTGGAGATCTCAGCTGATGAGGAGCAAGGAGAGGTCCTCTTTGTTCTTTGGTGTGGGTCTTTTAGATACGCTTGCCAACAAACTGCATGGCAGGTCAACATATGTCTGGTCAAGCATGTGGTGCCCAAGCGGGAGATGTTTTGGCCACGCGAGATACGCTTGAGACATATGTTGCAAATAGCAGCGGTGCAATCTGATGCACTCGTCTCAAAAAAGGCCCACACCAAAGAACTTTTTGAATAACGAGCAGAGACTGCAGCGCCCTGCACATGGGGAGCTTTGGGGTGTGATGCAGTCAGTGTCCTGCCCTTAGGCTGGCCCCTGCAGGGCATCCTGCCTCGTTGGTGATGTGCCTCCTCCTCCTCTCTCCTATCAGGCACCCACGTTGAGTCAGTGACCTCATCATCCCCTCCCTCCTCATCACTGGAGCAAACCTGGCAGTATGCTGCAGCAGGGGGAGCATGACTGCCAGATTGCTGTCCTTCTTGGGCACCCCCTCTGTCTGTGCTCACGTTACTGCCTTCATCTAGCTCAGTATCATCATCACAGCCTTCCAAACGCTGGGCATCCTCCTGGAGCATGTACCCAACACTGTGGTCAAACAGTTTGAGGGACTCCTCAGGAGGACATGGTGGGGCTAGGGAAGGAGTCACTGATGACATTGACCTGAGGGAAGAGGCCGCGTTGGCAGCTGCTTTGCCAGACAAAGTACTCTGAGCATGAGTGAGAGAGGATGAGGAGGATGAGGATGGCTTGGTCATCCACTCGACCAAGTCTTCCGCATGTTGCGGCTCAACACGGCCAGCTGCCGAAAAAAAGGCCAAGCGTGTCCCATGGCCACGTGCTGATGAGGATGCACCGTCTCCACGACCAGCACTGTTGCCTCTAGACACAGAGCCTGCTTGCCCTATTGTATTGGATTGTGACTGTCTGCCTCTCCTTGTTGGCCTTCCAGACATACTAATGGCCTGTAGCTGCACTAAGCTGGGATATATATATATATATATATATATATATATATATATATATATATATGTACTGATACTGCAGCTAGCAAAATCAACTGCCTGCCTGTAGTATGAGAACACAGCCAACCTTCTACAGGTAGCTTTAGCTAAACACTGTGCAGAGGACGCACTACACTAACGTGTAAATAATGTAGCTGCCTGCGGTAGTGATAGGATCAGGAAAACACCACCAACCTTCTACAGGTAGCTTTAGCTGAACACTGTACAGAGGTCGCACTACACTAACGTGTAAATAATGTAGGTGCCTGCGGTAGTGATAGGATCAGAAAAACACCACCAACCTTCTACAGGTAGCTTTAGCTGAACACTGTGCAGAAGTCGCACTACACTAACGTGGAAATAATGTAGCTGCCTGTGGTAGTGATAGGATCAGGAAAACACCACCAACCTTCTACAGGTAGCTTTAGTTGAACACTGTGCAGAGGTCAGACTACACAAACGTGTAAAAAATGTAGCTGCCTGCGGTAGTGATAGGATCAGGAAAACACCACCAACCTTTTACAGGTAGCTTTAGCTGAACACTGTGCAGAGGTCGCACTACACTAATGTGTAAATAATGTAGTTGCCTGAGGTAGTGATAGGATCAGGAAAACACCACCAACCTTCTACGGGTAGCTTTAGCTGAACACTGTGCAGAGGTCGCACTACACTAACTTGTAGCTTTAGCTGAACACTGTTCAGAGGATGCACTACACTAACTTGTAGCTTTAGCTGAACACTGTGCAGAGGTCACACTACACTAACTTGTAGCTTTAGATGAACACTGTGAGGAGGATGCACTACACTAACTTGTAGCTTTAGCTGAACACTGTGAGGAGGACGCACTACACTAACTTGTAATTTTAGCTGAACACTGTGCAGAGGTCGCACTACACTAACTTGTAGCTTTAGCTGAACACTGTGAGGAGGACGCACTACACTAACTTGTAGCTTTAGCTGAATACTGTTCAGAGGATGCACTACACTAACTTGTAGCTAGGGATGAGCCGAACACCCCCCGGTTCGGTTCGCACCAGAACCTGCGAACGGACCGAAAGTTCGCACGAACATTAGAACCCCATTGACGTCTATGGGACTCGAACGTTCGAAATCAAAAGTGCTCATTTTAAAGGCTATTGTCCTAAAAAGGGTTTGGGGACCCGGGTCCTACCCCAGGGGACATGTATCAATGCAAAAAAAACTTTTAAAAACGGCCGTTTTTTCGGGAGCAGTGATTTTAATGATGCTTAAAGTAAAAAAAAAAGTGAAATATTCCTTTAAATATCGTACCTGGGGGGTGTCTATAGTATGCCTGTAAAGTGACGCGTGTTTCCCGTGTTTAGAACAGTCCCTGCACCAAATGTCATTTTTAAAGGAAAAAATCTTATTTAAAACTGCTTGCTTGTAATGTCGGGTCATGGCAATATGGATGAAAATCAGTGAGACAAACGGCATGGGTACCCCCCAGTCCATTACCAGGCCCTTTGGGTCTTGTATGGATATTAAGGGGAACCCCGCACCCAAATTAAAATAAGGAAAGGTGTGGGGCCACCAGGCCCTATATACTCTGAACAGCAGTATACAGGCGGTGCAAACAAGACAGGGACTGTAGGTTTGTTGTTAAGCAGAATCTCTTTGTAATTTTGAACGGGTACATTTTTAACGTGTTTAGCTCCAGCCAAAAAATCTTTTTTAAGCTTTTTGGAAAACATAGGGAAGGGTTATCACCCCTGTGACATTTGTTTTGCTGTCTTTCCTCCTCTTCAGAAGATTTCACCTCACTTTTTGTCCCAATGAAAAATGTTTTTTGAAAATTTTGTTTTTTTTGTGGAACAAGGATTGGAAAGCATCAGTGGAAAGGATAATTTTTTTTCCCATATTAACTCTTACAGGAGAGAATTTCCCTTCCTAGGGGTAGATTTCATCTCACTTCCTGTTGTCTCCTTCCGTTTGCAAGTAGGAGTCGTTTGTAAGTTAGATGTTTGAAAGTAGGGTCCTGCCCTATATACTCAGCAGAAATTCGAGCCTTAGGTGTTGCTGTGGCCACAACACTGTAAGCCCTCGCAGGGCCCTGCTGTGAAATATTAGATCAAGAATTGTAATTACATGCCCCTGTTGAACAGGAGCTGAAAAATTAGGCCTTAGGCACTGGTGCTGGTGCCACAACACTGCAACCCCTTACAGACACTCTAGTTGGAACGCAGGAACGAGCCCTGCTGCAAATTATTGCATCAAAAATTGTAATTACACGCCCCTGTTAGAAAGGAGCAGAAAAATTGGGCCTTGGGCACTGGTGCTGGTGCCACAACACTGCAACCCCTCACAGACACTCTAGTTGGAATGCAGGAACGAGCCCTGCTGCAAAGTATTGCATCAAAAATTGTAATTACACACCCCTGTTAGACAGGGGCAGAAAAATTGGGCCTTAGGCACTGGTGCTGGTGCCACAACACTGCAACCCCTCACAGACACTCTAGTTGGAACGCAGGAACGAGCCCTGCTGCAAAGTATTGCATCAAAAATTGTAATTACACGCCCCTGTTAGACAGGAGCAGAAAAATTGGGCCTTGGGCACTGGTGCTGGTGCCACAACACTGCAACCCCTCACAGACACTCTAGTTGGAATGCAGGAACGAGCCCTGCTGCAAAGTATTGCATCAAAAATTGTAATTACACGCCCCTGTTAGACAGGAGCAGAAAAATTGGGCCTTGGGCACTGGTGCTGGTGCCACAACACTGCAACCCCTCACAGACACTCTAGTTGGAATGCAGGAACGAGCCCTGCTGCAAAGTATTACATCAAAAATTGTAATTACACGCCCCTGTTAAACAGGGGCTGAAAAATTGTGCCTTAGGCACTGGTGGTGGCGCCCAGAACCAAAAATGTTCTTACAAGCTATCAGCGTGATGATTGAGGAGGAAGAGGATAATTACTCAGGGATAGTCACTCAGCATCAGCATAGGCAGTCTTTGAAGGGATCTGAGATTTCAAAAAAAATTATTCGGTTACAACAGCATCAGGTGCTTGGTAGCTGGTGGTGATCCAAGACTGATTCATTTTTATGAAGGTCAGTCGATCAACCGAGTCGGTGGACAGACGCACCCTATGATCGGTTACCATGCCTCCAGCAGCACTGAATGTGCGTTCCAAAAGAACGCTGGATGCAGGACAGGCCAGTAGCTCAATTGCATACTGTGCAAGCTCTGACCAGTGATCCATCCTCAAGACCCAGTAACCCAGAGGATTTTCGGTGGGAAAGGTGTCCAAGTCTGATCTTGCCCCTAGGTATTCCTGCACCATGTAAAACAGACGCTGGCGATGGTTGCTGGAACCAATCATACCTTGGGGCTGCGGACCAAAAAATTGTCTGAACGCATCGGTCAGACGGCCACCTTCTCCACTGCTCCTTCTTTGACTGACCGAAGCCTCAGCAACACGTTGTCCAGAAACAGGAGTTTGTAACCTCCCAGTCTCTGGGAACGCGTTGCACAGACCTTTCTGCAAGGCCTCCCGAAGATGTTTCATCCTCTGCTCCCTCTGCGATGGCAAGATAAGGTCCGCAACCTTACCCTTGTAACGTGGATCAAGGAGGGTTGCCAGCCAGTATTGGTCCTTCTCCTTGATACCACGAATACGAGGATCCTTACGCAGGCTTTGCAGGATCAGGGAGGCCATGCAGCGTAGGTTTGCTGAGGCATTCGGTCCGGAGTCCTCTGGGTCACTAAGGACGACATGGTCCGCAGCCACCTCCTCCCAGCCACGTACAAGTCCATGTGTTTCTTGGGACTGATCCCTTAAAGACTGCTGCTGATGCTGAGTGCCAGGCTCCACCTCCATACTGACACAATCTTCCTCCTCCTCCTCCTCGTCCTCTTCCTGTGTGATCGGCGGGCATGCAGGAATACTGTCTGGATAAAGGGGGCCTTGAGAGCTAAGGAAGTCCTCCTCTTCCTGCCTCTGTTCTGCCTCAAGTGCCCTGTCCATTATTCCACGCAGCGTGTGCTCCAACAGGTGGACAAGGGTGACAGTGTCACTGATGCATGCACTGTCACTGCTCACCATCCTCGTGGCCTCCTCAAATGGTGACAGGACAGTGCATGCATCCCTGATCATGGCCCACTGGCGTGGGGGAAAAAAAAACAAGCTCCCCTGACCCTGTCCTGGTGCCATAGTCGCACAGGTACTCATTGATGGCCCTCTGCTGCGTGTGCAGCCGCTGCAGCATGGCCAACGTTGAGTTCCACCTGGTGGGCATGTCACAGATTAGGCGGTTCTTGGGCAGGTTAAACTCCTTTTGGAGGTCCGTCAGCCGAGCACTGGCATTATATGACCGGCGGAAATGCACACAGACTTTCCTGGCCTGCCTCAGGACATCCTGTAAGCCCGGGTACCTGCCCAAGAACCGCTGCACCACCAAGTTAAGGACGTGAGCCAAACAGGGCATATGGGTCATTTGTCCCTGTCGGAGGGCAGAGAGGAGGTTGGTGCCATTGTCGCAAACCACCATTCCTGCCTTAAGTTGGCGTGGCGTCAACCACCTCTGAACCTGCCCCTGCAGAGCTGACAGAACCTCTGCCCCAGTGTGGCTCCTGTCCCCCAAGCACACCAGCTCAAGCACCACATGGCATCTTTTGGCCTGCGTACTTGCGTAGCCCCATGAACGACTACGGAGCACCGCTGGTTCCGAGGAAGAGGCCATGGAGGAAGAAGAAGAGGAGGGGGTGGAGGAGAGAGGTGTGTCACAATCATTAGCATTTTGGAGGCGTGGTGGCAGAACAACCTCCAACACTACTGCACCTTGTCCTGCATCCTTCCCAGCTGCCAGCAGAGTCACCCAATGCGCCGTGAAACTTAGGTAACGTCCCTGTCCATGCCTGCTGGACCATGAGTCAGCGGGTACCTGCCCAAGAACTGCTGCACCACCAAGTTAAGGACGTGAGCCAAACAGGGCACATGGGTCATTTGTCCCTGTCGGAGGGCAGAGAGGAGGTTGGTGCCATTGTCGCAAACCACCATTCCTGCCTTAAGTTGGCGTGGCGTCAACCACCTCTGAACCTGCCCCTGCAGAGCTGACAGAACCTCTGCCCCAGTGTGGCTCCTGTCCCCCAAGCACACCAGCTCAAGCACCGCATGGCATCTTTTGGCCTGCGTACTTGCGTAGCCCCTTGAACGACTACGGAGCACCGCTGGTTCCGAGGAAGAGGCCATGGAGGAAGAAGAAGAGGAGGGGGTGGAGGAGAGAGGTGTGTCACAATCATTAGCATTTTGGAGGCGTGGTGGCAGAACAACCTCCAACACTACTGCACCTTGTCCTGCATCCTTCCCAGCTGCCAGCAGAGTCACCCAATGCGCCGTGAAACTTAGGTAACGTCCCTGTCCATGCCTGCTGGACCATGAGTCAGCGGTAATATGCACCTTACCGCTGACCGCCCTGTCCAGCGAAGCATGGACATTGCCTTCCACATGCCGGTAGAGAGCCGGAATCGCCTTCCGTGAGAAAAAGTGGTGTTTGGGTACCTGCCACTGAGGAACTGCACATTCCACAAACTCACGGAAGGGGGCAGAGTCTACCAACTGAAAAGGCAGCAGTTGAAGTGCCAGCAATTTTGCCAAGCTAGCATTCAACCGCTGGGCATGTGGATGGCTGGGAGCAAACTTCTTTCGGCGGTGCAGCAGCTGGGGCAGGGAAATTTGCCTGGTACAATCTGACGTCGGTGTACCAAAAGCAGATTGCCCACAAGTACTTGGCTGTGACACACCTAATTCTACACCTTCATTCCTCTCAGTGCAGGTCTCAGAGAGGACTGAAGGTCTAGTGGGGTTGGAAATCTCAGCTGATGAGGAGCAAGGAGAGGTCCTCTTTGTTCTTTGGTGTGGGTCTTTTAGATGCGCTTGCCAACGAACTGCATGGCAGGTCAACATATGTCTGGTCAAGCATGTGGTACCCAAGCGGGAGATGTTTTGGCCACGTGAGATATGCTTGAGACATAGGTTGCAAATAGCAGCGGTGCGATCTGATGCACTCGTCTCAAAAAAGGCCCACACCAAAGAACTTTTTGAATAACGCGCAGAGACTGCAGCGCCCTGCACATGTGATGCAGTCAATGTGCTGCCCTTAGGCTGGCCCCTGGAGGGCATCCTGCCTCGTTGGTGATGTGCCGCCTCCTCCTCCTCCTCCTCTCTCCTATCAGGCACCCACGTTGAGTCAGTGACCTCATCATCCCCTCCCTCCTCATCACTGGAGCAAACCCGGCAGTATGCTGCAGCAGGGGGAGCATGACTGCCAGATTGCTGTCCTTCTTGGGCACCCCCTCTGTCCGTGCTCATGTTACTGCCTTCATCGAGCTCAGTATCATCATCAGAGCCTTCCAAACGCTGGGCATCCTCCTGGAGCATGTACCCAGCACTGTGGTCAAACAGTTCGAGGGACTCCTCAGGAGGACATGGTGGAGCTAGGGAAGGAGTCACTGATGACATTGAGCCGAGGGAAGAGGCCGCTGCTTTGCCAGACAAAGCACCCTGGGCATGGGTGAGAGAGAATGAGGAGGATGAGGACGGCTTGGTCATCCACTCGACCAAGTCTTCCGCATGTTGCGGCTCAACACGGCCAGCTGCTGAAAAAAAGGCCAAGCGTGTCCCATGGCCACATGCTGATGAGGATGCACCGTCTCCACGACCAGCACTAGACACAGAGCCTGCTTGCCCTCTCTTATTGGCTTGTGACTGTCTGCCTCTCCTTCTTGACCTTCCAGACATACTAATGGCCTGTAGCTGCACTAAGCTGGGATATATATATATATATATATATATATATATATATATATATATATATATATATACTGCAGCTAGCAAAATCAACTACCTGCCTGTAGTATGAGAACACCACCAACCTTCTACAGGTAGCTTTAGCTGAACACTGTGAGGTGGACGCACCCCACTAACTTGTAGGTTTAGCTGAACACTGTGAGCAGGACGCACTGCACTAACTGTAAATAGTCTAGCTGCCTGACCGTGGTACTAATCGGATCAAAAGAACACCAGTAATTTTCTTTAGGTAGCTGTAAATACTTTAACAAGACAAGCCTGCCTGTCAGTAGGAAGATAACAGGAACGGATCTAGCTGAACACTGTGAGCAGGACGCACTGCACTAAATGTAAATAGTCTAGCTGCCTGACCGTGGTACTAATAGGATCAAAAGAACACCAGTAATTTTCTTCAGGTAGCTTTATATACTGTAACAAGACAAGCCTGCCTGTCAGTAGGAAGATAACAGGAACGCATCTAGCTGAACACTGTGAGCAGGACGCACTGTACTAAATGTAAATAGTCTAGCTGCCTGACCGTGGTACTAATAGGATCAAAAGAACACCAGTAATTTTCTTCAGGTAGCTGTAAATACTGTAACAAGACAAGCCTGCCTGTCAGTAGGAAGATAACAGGAACGGATCTAGCTGAACACTGTGAGCAGGACGCACTGCACTAAATGTTAATAGTCTAGAAGATAACAGGAACGGATCTAGCTGAACACTGTGAGCAGGACGCACTTTACTAAATGTAAATAGTCTAGCTGCCTGACCGTGGTACTAATAGGATCAAAAGAACACCAGTAATTTTCTTTAGGTAGCTGTTAATACTGTAACAAGACAAGCCTGCCTGTCAGTAGGAAGATAACAGGAACGGATCTAGCTGAACACTGTGAGCAGGACGCACTGCACTAAATGTTAATAGTCTAGAAGATAACAGGAACGGATCTAGCTGAACACTGTGAGCAGGACGCACTGCACTAAATGTAAATAGTCTAGCTGCCTGACCGTGGTACTAATAGGATCAAAAGAACACCAGTAATTTTCTTCAGGTAGCTTTATATACTGTAACAAGACAAGCCTGCCTGTCAGTAGGAAGATAACAGGAACGGATCTAGCTGAACACTGTGAGCAGGACGCACTGTACTAAATGTAAATAGTCTAGCTGCCTGACCGTGGTACTAATAGGATCAAAAGAACACCAGTAATTTTCTTCAGGTAGCTGTAAATACTGTAACAAGACAATCCTGCCTGTCAGTAGGAAGATAACAGGAACGGATCTAGCTGAACACTGTGAGCAGGACACACTTTACTAAATGTAAATATTCTAGCTGCCTGACCGTGGTACTAATAGGATCAAAAGAACACCAGTAATTTTCTTTAGGTAGCTGTTAATACTGTAACAAGACAAGCCTGCCTGTCAGTAGGAAGATAACAGGAACGGATCTAGCTGAACACTGTGAGCAGGACGCACTGCACTAAATGTAAATAGTCTAGAAGATAACAGGAACGGATCTAGCTGAACACTGTGAGCAGGACGCACTGCACTAAATGTAAATAGTCTAGAATTTAACAGGAACGGATCTAGCTAAACTGAGTACAGTGTATATATATATATATGCAACACCTGGGATGCATATATATACACAATACACTGTAAGTGCAGCTAACTGACTGACTGTTCTGCCTAATCTATCTAACTCAAATCAAATGACACTGTCTCTCTGTCTATCTCTTTCAACGCCGGAACACACACTACACAGGGCCGCCGTGCAGGCGGCCTTATATAGTGTGGGGCGTGTACTAAATCCCCTGAGCCATAATTGGCCAAAGCCTCCTTGGCTTTGGCCAATTACGGCTCTCTGTTCAGGCGGCGCTGTGATTGGCCAAGCATGCGGGTCATAGTGCATGCTTGGCCAATCATCAGCAAGCAATGCACTGTGATGCCGCAGTGAATTATGGGCCATGACGCGCCACACGAATTTGGCGCGAACGGCCCATATCGATCGCAATTCGGCGAACGACCGAACAGCCGATGTTCGAGTCGAACATGGGTTCGACTCGAACACGAAGCTCATCCCTACTTGTAGCTTTAGCTTAACACTGTGCAGAGGTCGCACTACACTAACTTGTAACTTTAGCTGAACACTGTGCAGAGGTCGCACTACACTAACTTGTAGCTTTAGCTGAACACTGTGAGGAGGACGCACTACACTAACTTGTAGCTTTAGCTGAACACTGTGAGGAGGACGCACTACACTAACTTGTAGCTTTAGCTGAACACTGTGAGGAGGACGCACTACACTAACTTGTAGCTTTAGCTGAACACTGTGCAGAGGTTGCACTGAACTAACTTGTAGCTTTAGCTGAACACTGTGAGGAGGACGCACTACACTAACTTGTAGCTTTAGCTGAACACTGTGAGGAGGACGCACTACACTAACTTGTAGCTTTAGCTGAACACTGTGCAGAGGTCGCACTACACTAACTTGTAGCTTTAGCTGAACACTGTGCAGAGGTCGCACTACACTAACTTGTAGCTTTAGATGAACACTGTGAGGAGGATGCACTACACTAACTTGTAGCTTTAGCTGAACACTGTAAGGAGGATGCACTACACTAACTTGTAGCTTTAGCTGAACACTGTTCAGAGGACGCACTACACTAACTTGTAGCTTTAGCTGAACACTGTGCAGAGGTCACACTAAATTAACTTGTAGCTTTAGCTGAACACTGTGAGGAGGACGCACTACACTAACTGTAAATAGTCTAGCTTCCTGACTGTGGTACTAATAGGATCTGAAGAACACCAGCAATTTTCTTCAGGTAGCTGTAAATACTGTAAAAAGACAAGCCTGCCTGTCAGTAGGAAGATAATAACAGGAACGGATCTAGCTAAACTGAATACAGTGTATATATATATATATATATATATATATATATATATATATATATATATATATATATATATATATATACAACACCTGGGATGCATATATATATACACAATACACTGTAAGTGCAGCTAACTGACTGACTGTCCTGCCTAATCTATCTAACTTAAATCAAATGACACTGTCTGTCTCTCTCTCTCTTTATCTATGAACGCAGGAACACACTACACAGGGCCGCCGTGCAGGCTGTCTTATATAGTGTGGGGCGTGTACTAAACCCCCTGAGCCATAATTGGCCAAAGCCACCCTCGCTTTGGCCAATTACAGCTCTCTCTACAGACGGCGCTGTGATTGGCCAAGCATGCGGGTCATAGTGCATGCTTGGCCAATCATCAGCCAGCAATGCACTGCGATGCCGCAGTGAATTATGGGCCGTGACGCGCCACACGAATTTGGTGCGAACAGCCCATTTTGTTCGCCATTCAGCGAACGATCGAACAGCCGATGTTCGAGTCGAACATGGGTTCGACTCGAACACGAAGCTCATCCCTAGTGTTGAGTATGGACTCCATGGATCTGAACACGTGGGCTGGGATGTACAGTGGGGCATGCCAGAAAAGGTAGAGTAGTTTGGGAAGGAGAATCGTCTTTACCAAATTAATGTTACCCATGACTCTTTGGGTTTTGTTTTTAAGGAGACCATACATTGGTTCAAAGTTAAGGCGTGTATAGTCCGTGAGGGAGCGGGAGCACTGTACACCTAAGTATTTGAGCTGATTGGTCCTCACTAAAGGGAGAGCCTCCTGTGCGGCTATAGGGGCAGTGATATCTATAGGGAGGATTTGGGATTTGGACCAGTTAATCTGCAGTCCCGAGAAAATGCCAAACTGTTGGATTAGGTGCAAGGCCGCTGTCAGCGAGGGGCCCACATCCTTCAGATAGAGGAGCATGTCATCCGCATAGAGACTGAGCACTTCAGTCACCTGTCCCATGTGGAGTCCCCTTATGTCAGGGTGTGCCCTTATGGCGATGGCCAGCGGCTCAACGGGGGATATGGGGCAACCCTGGCGGGTTCCTCGGGACAGAGGAGAGGGGTCAGAAGTCTTACTGTTAACATGGATCCGGGCGGTGGGAGCCTGGTAAAGAAGTTGGAGCCACCTGATGAATCTAGGGCCAAAGCCAAATCTGCGGAGACACTCCCACAGGTAGCTCCACTCCACTGAACCAAATGTCTTGGCGGCATCAAGGCTAAACACCACCCTTGAGCCAATGTTATCGTGTGTGGCCTGGAGGTTCATAAATAATCTCCTCAAATTAAATGTGGTGTTTCTATTGGGCATGACGCCCGTTTGGTCAGCGTGAATAAGACTAATGCCCTGTACACACGGTCAGACTTTCCGACAGAATATGTGCGATCGGAGCGGAGCGATAAGGATTATAAGGGCTTCACCCATGGTGTGCGGGAGCGTGCCAGACTCATAGATATTGGAGTATAATGCTTGCAATTTGGGGAGAAGAACCTCCTGAAATTGGGGATAAAATTCTAGTGGGAGGCTGTCAGATCCTGGGGCTTTTGATGTTGGTAAGCTCGCTATCGCTTCCGCTATGCATTCCTCTGTTATGGGGGCTTCTAGGAGCTCCATTTGGGGGTTTATGGGGAAGAAATGTCGATATTCTGTAGAAGTAGGTGTAGTTCGCTCGGGGGTGACTAATTCTGGAGGTGTATAAGTCAGAGTAGAAGCGTCTAAACTTCTGGGCCACCTGTGCTGGGACTGTAAGGGTGGTTCCAGCTTCAGATAGGAGCTGGACCACCACAGTGGGGCTGTGATCCAGGTAGGCCATGCACGCCAGGAGCTTCCCAGCCAGCTCCCAGTGCTAAAAGATTTTCTGTTTGATAAAAAAGATGCCTTTCTTGGTCTTCTCAAAATGTAAATGGTCTGTGAGCCTGGAATGTAGGCGTAATTGGGCAGAGTTAGAGGCCATCGGATCTGCAAGGAACATCTGCTCAATTGAGCCTAACTTTTCCCCAGCTTGATGTAGGGTAAGTTTAGAGGAGGCTTTGTGTCTATTTATGCATGTAGAGAGGGTCATGCGGGCGTGTAATTGAAATGCCTCCCACACCGCCCCAGTTGAAGCCAATCCCGAATTGGAGTGGAAGTAATGAATCTACCCGCTGAACGGCCTCTAGGTCCGTAAGGACCATGAGCCAGAATGGATTCAACTTCCAGATGCGGGTTGGAGGGGCGCAAATTTGGGAAATTAACCTTTAATTGCCATTTTAACCTGTGTGTTTCACCTTCTGTGTCTGTACCAAGGCCAAACATTCCAGGGTATGAAAATTTTTATAAGGGCCATTTGGGTGATTTCTGTTATCATTATGAAAAAAACTATGTGATAATAAATGGCTTCATGTGATTGCTATCCTTAAATAAAAGACAATTTTTTGGCATGATCAGTCATATTTTCAATATTAATGCCAACATTTCACAATTTTTGCCAGGGTATGCAATCTTTTGAGCACAACTGTATAACATAGTTTATGGACTCTATAACTTTCCTTCAGACTAAATATTATACACTGATTTGGGTTATTTTCACCAAAGAAATGTAGCAGAATACATTTTGACCTAAATTTATGAAGAACAATTATTTATTTGCAAAATTTTATAACAAAAAGAAAGAAAAATGCTTATAAAAAAATCAGTCTTTTTTGTTTATTTAGCAAAAATTTAAAATAAACAGTGCTAATCAAATACCACCAAAAGAAAGTTCTAGTTGTGTGAACAAAATGATAAAAATGTCATATGGGTACAGCGTTGCATGATCGTGTATTTGTCATTCAAAACGCGACATTGCTGAAAGCTGAAAATTGGACTGGGCAGGAAGGGAGTAAAAGTGCCTAGTATTGAAGTGGTTAAACAATATAACACACAATGAAGATGCTCCCACTAGAGTATGAGGGGCATAAGGGAATATCCATTATCAATGCCTGAGTGTTTAACAGTGAATCAGCCCTGACATATGGCAAAAGTTTTTCAGGTGCTTGTAATTCATTACATTGATTGGTGTCAAAGTTTTGTTGAATAATTATAACAAATATTTGTTTATTACATTTGGAATGCATTCATTTTGGTATGACAACATTATTAGAGTGTGCATTGGCATGACAGTGTAATTTATGTCACTGTAGCACCTTCCTAGCTAGGCTGCTAGGTTTTGGGTTAGGCAAGTTTAATCTTGGCTCTCATGTAATCAGCAGAGCCGTGTGTGTGTGATTGCTTCGGGCTGCTCTGGGCTCTGCAGGTGGCAAGTCTGGCTGCTTCCCCCTGTTTTCTGGAGCTATAGGAATATTTATGTAACCCCAGCCATTCTGTGGGAAGGTGTTGCCTAGATCATGGTTGGAAAGTGCGTAAATAGTTTGGCGCCTCAGTGAGTAGGCTTCTTTCATAGACAGACGCAGCTCTTCTGACTATTGACCATAGGGTTATATCACCACCTACAGGAGTAGGACACTTGGCAGAAAAATAACTCAGCACCACCTATGGGCAGTCCCTTCTGGCATAAAACCCTCTCTGCTATAGCCAATCCAGTTGTTTTTTTTTAATAGAGTGTTTAACCACTTCCCGCCCGGCCTATAGTGGATTGACGGCCGGGCGGTGGTTCTGTTATCCTGACTGGGCGTCATATGACGTCCTTCAGGATAACATGCCGCCGCGCCCGCAGGGGCGCGCATCGCGGCGATCGGTGGATCGGTGTGTCAGTCTGACACACCGCTACACTGATCTTGGTAAAGAGCCTCCGGCGGAGGCTCTTTACCACGTGATCCGCCGTGTCCAATCACGGCTGATCACGCTGTCAATAGGAAGAGCCGTTGATCGGCTCTTCCTCACTCGCATCTGACAGACGCAAGTAGAGGAGAGCCGATCGGTGGCTCTCCTGGCAGGGGGGGTCTGCGCTGATTGTTTATCAGCGCAGCCCCCCCGCAGATCACCCCACTGGACTACCAGGGATGCCACTAGGACCACCAGGGAAGGGAAACATGTGGATGGCCAGGTATGTACCCCATGGCCATCCACATGTGCCCAGTCAGTGCCAAATCTGTGCCAATCAGTGCCCACAAATGGGCACTGATTGGCACAATTATGTTGCAGTGATGCCCAGCAATGCCACACTTAGGGGCATCACTGCCATCAATCAGTATCATCAGTGCCACCCATCAGTGTCCATCGGTGCCACCTGTCAGTGCCCATCTGTGCCCATCTGTGCCCACCTATCAGCACCCATCCGTGCCCATCTGTGCCAACTATCAGTGCCACCCATAACTACCCATCAACGCCACCTACGAGTGCCCATCAATGCCACCTACGAGTGCCCATCAGTGCCGCCTATCAGTGCCCATCGGTGCCACCTATCAGTGCCCATCAGTGCCACCTACCAGTGCCACCTATCAGTGCCCATTAGTGCCACCTATCAGTGTGCATCAGTGCCGCCTATCAGTGCCCATCATCAGTGCCCATCAGTGCCACCTCATCAGTGCCACCTCATTGGTGCCACCTCATCGGTGCCCATCATTGCCGCCGTATCAGTGCCCGTCAGTGCAGCCATATCAGTGCCCGTCATTGAAGAAGAAAACGTACTCATTTATAAAAATTTTTAACAAAAACAAAGAAAAACGTGTTTTTTTTCAAAATTTTCGGTCTTTTTTTATTTGTTGCGCAAAAAATAAAAACCGCAGAGGTGATCAAATACCACCAAAAGAAAGCTCTCTTTGTGGGAACAAAATGATAAAAAATTTGTTTGGGTATAGTGTAGCATGACCGCGCAAATGTCATTCAAATTGTGACAGCGCTGAAAGCTGAAAATTGGCCTGGGCGGGAAGGTGTCTAAGTGCCTGGTATTGAAGTGGTTAAAGGAATATGGGTTTGTGGTGTGGTAGGGGTAAATGTCAGGAGGGTTGACATTTTCTTCCAGGCGTGAACCGTGGCTTTCATGTTTGGAGATATAGATGTCGGAACTAAGGTGCCAAACGGTGTGCTAAGTAACCAGGTTTTCAGATTAGGTTGGGTGAGTGAGTTGTCCTCAATTTGTCCCCACAGTGTGGTCGGACAGGGTTGGAACCAGGAGGGCAATTGGGCTAGGATAGCTGCCAAGTAATAATCCTCAAAGTCTATAGAACCCGTACCTCCCGCTAGTTTGTGTTTAGATTTAGATGGGCACATCTAGGTCGTTTACCCTTCCAAAGGAATTTGTTAAATATCGTTCGAAGAGATCTGAAGAATGTGATGGGTAAAGGAATGTATAAAGTCCTGAAGTAATAAAAAACCTGGGGGAGGCAGATCATTTTGAAGGCCGCAAGTCTACCTGTCCAGGAAATTTCGTGTTTTGCTATTTGTTGTAATGTCGATTGAATGTTCCGAAGTGGTGGTAGGAAATTACACGTGTAGAGGTTCTTAGTTTTCCTTGGTAGTTGGATGCCTAGGTAAGTTATGTCAGTGCCAGCCCACGCAAATGGGTATTGTATCTGTACGAGGTTTTTTATGGTAGTGTCTATACTGATGTCTAATATGAAGGATTTATTCGTATTAACCTTATAGTACGAGACCGAGCTGAACCAGTTGAGCAGTTTTTGTACTTCAGCCAGGGAGGCAGTCGGATTGGTAAGCATAAGAATGTCCTCATCAGCAAATAGGCTGATTCTGTGGTGTGAATTGCCAATTTGAAGGCCAGAGATGCAGGGATGGGTGCGGACATGTTCCGATAAGGGCTCCATTAACATGTTAAATATGAGGAGGGATAGGGGGCACCCCTGACGGGTGCCGTTAGTAATGGGAAAGGGGCGTGAGAGCATGCCCTCTGTGTAGACTTGGGCCTCAGGGTTGGAGTACAATGCCATAATGGCGCTCAGAATGCTGCCTTGGAACCCACATTTTTGGAGGACCGCTTTGAGGTAGGACCAATGGACCCTATCGAACGCCTTCTCTGCATCCAAAGATAGGAGCAGAGAAGGCGTTCCGGTGAATTCTGCATAGTGAAGTAGGTTAATCATCCTTCTAGTGGCGTCTGAGGATTGTCTGCCCTTTGTGAACCCCGTTTGGTCTTGGTGGATAAGAGTGGGCATAATTGTAATTAATCTTGTTGCTATTGTTTTGGCGTATATTTTGAAATTGAGGTTGAGCAAAGAGATTGGACGAAAATTTTCGGGGACATTCGACTGTTTCCCTGGTTTCGGTAGCGTTATAACCAAAGCTTTTAAGTAGTCTTTCGAGAAGGCAGAAGAGGAGGCAGCGTTATTGAAAAGCTCAGTGAGGTGTGGGGTTAGCTGTGGGGAGAATTGTTTATAATATTCCCCTGTCAAACTGTCGGGGCCTGGTGCTTTACCACTGGGTAGCAAGGCGATAGTAGTCTTAATCTCTTGGTCATTGAAAGGGGCGCTAAGGGCGGTTAGTTGGTCCGTAGTCAGACTTGGTAGATTTAGATTGTGAAGAAATTAGTCAATGTCATCTTGTGTGGGTTGGGGGGTATGAGGGTCTTGTTTCAGGTTGTAGAGGTCTCCATAATAGGCACTGAAGGCATCGGCTATATCTTGGGGATTACTTAGTGGGGTTTTCGTGTGGGGTGATTTAGTTGGGTTATTTTAGTTTCGGTGCGTCTACCTTTGAGGCGTTGTGCTAGTTTCTTCCCCGCTTTGTTAGAGGTGGAATAAGTAGACGCTTTAAATTTCCTTTAAAGGAATTCATAGGAGTGAAGGAGAAGGGACTTAAACTCTTGTCTTAGGGATAGTAGTTGATTCGTCTGTGGATCCTGAGGGTTAGTTTTGTGTTTCATTTCTAGGGCCACTATCTGAGCTGTTAATTCATCAACGCGCTGCGTCCTCTTTTGCTTATGATAGGAGCTCAATTTAATTAACATTCCCCTCATATACGCCTTGTGCGTGCTCCACACCACGGCAGGGTCGGACACCAAACCTATGTTCAATGAGAAAAAATCGGTAATTTGCTCTAAAATTTCTGGCACTTATTTGTCATGTTGAATAATGAAGTTGTTTGTTCGCCAGAGAAATGTGTTTTGTTGTAAATTGGAGTCTTGTATTTGAGGTAGGGGTATGGTCCGACCATGTCGTGGTGTGAATCATAGAGTTAGATATTTTCTGTAGAATACATTTGTCAGTTAGGAACAGGTCTATTCTCGAGTGCGAGCGGTGTCTGGAGGAAAAAAAAGTCCCGTTCGGAACCATGATGACATCGCCAAACATTGTATAGATCCTGGGAGGAAATGAATTTTTTTAAAGGTGAATTACTCCTCTTTGCTGCTGATGTGGAGTCCATGGTGACGTCTGGGACTAGGTTGAAGTCTCCACAGATTATTATGTGACCTTTTTGAATGGGTTTGGCGGTGCGTAGAACTTTACGTAGGAACTTCATTTGGTGGGAATTCGGGGCATAAACATTGATTATAAAGTAGGACACTCTATTGATGGTACTACATCTAGTAATTGGAAGTCTACAGTGTCCTTGATCGCGATCATGACCCCTCTGGTTTTAGAGGAGTGTGATGCGTGGAAAGTATGAGGAAATTGGCGATTGTTACAAAGGGATGAACTGGTGGATAGTAGGTGGGTTTCCTGGACACAAAGAATGTCACTATGGAGAGCTTTCCAGAGTGAGTGGCGTTTGGCGGGGTGATTCAGCCCATTGGTGTTTAGAGAAAGGATAGTGAACGGCATCTTGTGAAAGTGAGGTTGGTGGGTGATGTGGGCAACACTTATGGTTAGTTGCTGTAGTTTGGCTCTGAAGGTAACTGGGAGCGAGACTGAGAGGTAGAGTTGCGGAAGTCCGAGGTCCGGAAGTAGGTTGGACTAAGAAAAGTTAGATGTGATGATGTGGTTCTGAGGTTTCCTGAGAGCAAGACTCAGTTGCAAGATTGTGGCTATCCGAAAATTTGTAAGTAAGGTGGACTGGAAGACTGCGAATAGAGCAATACGTTAGGTGACAAAACAGTGAGAGTCAACGAGAGAACATTAAGCATAAAAAGAAAAAAATAAAAGAAAAATAAGAAACAAAACTTGTAGAATGATCCGTTAGTGGAGGTTTCGGTGCAATAGGTGCTATTGGTGCAACAAATAGGAACTGAGAGGGGGTGCTGAGCACCGTGGTATCCTCTAGATGGGGTACACAAAGTTAATAACACGGGAAGAAGAGGTCAGGGGTAACATGTTGCCAGAGCTCAGGGGAGCTTTAATGACGGTTGTCGGCCAGGTGTAGCATTTAAACTTGCATCCTTCAGTTGAAAGTGCGTTCCAGATGTCTGCAGGCTGTAGTGGATCTTCTGTCTTGAGGAGTTGTTTTGGGTAGTTCTGGAATTATTCCCCAGGAGTGGAGGAGTTTTAGGCCTTTGTCAAGATTTCCGATTGCGTGATTTTGACCGTTGTGCACAGTGAAGATGGTGGCTGGGTATCGCCATTTATATGGTATTTTGTGGTTTTGCAGACCTTTGGTAATTGGGTTCATCTGATGCCTCATTTGGAGGGTGTACTTAGACAGGTCAGGGAAGAATTGAATCCCTGTGTATGGAGCTGGTAAGGGTGATTTAGCTTTGACTCCCATGAGGAGTTTTCTTTGATGTGGTAAAAATGGACCCTCATCAGCATGTCCCTGGGGACCGAGGCTGCTAGGTGGGATGGTTTAGCGATTCTGTGAATCCTGTCAATTATAACATCCGCGGGGACGCTTCAGGGATGACGATATGCATCAATTCCTTTGCATAACATGGGAGGTCTGCAGGTAGTATGTTCTCAGGATGCATCTCAGCTTGACATTGTTCCTGCTGGATCTGTCTTCTAAATCGGCCAGCTTGGCGCGTATCCATGACTGTTCCTCTTTAACATCATCATAAGCGTCAATGATTTAATTCACTGTGGAGGTACAAGCATTTAGGCCTCTCTCAGTGTTAGTCACTCTTTCATCCAGTGAGTGGATGTCAGAGGTGATTTTGTGAAACATGGAAGAGAGGTCAGTCATGAGAGAGGATTGCAGGGAGAGGAGCATATCCTTTAGGGTTGTGTCCATGACTGGCTGTCCTGAAGTAGGGAAAGATGCCATGGAGGAGTGCAGGGCCTGGTCAAGGGAGAAGGGATTAAAAGCCTGGGCCTCAATTTGCGGATGCTGTGTCCATTGCGGCGGTGTGTCTAGCCGCATTTTAGCTTTGGCTGGGCTGCTAGGGAGAGGGTCACACTCCAGGGGATAGGAGGGCTCATCAGTGGTACCTGCATTCGGTCATTCGTCCGGGATGGAATCCAGGAGGTCTGTGTATGAATCTCGCAGCGCGCCCTGGTCGGCGCCATCTTGGGATCCACTGCTCGCCGGCTTGTAGGCGAATTCCATGAGTTTCTGGGGCTTGTGGTTTGTAAATCTCTTTCTGGACGCCTGCATCGTGCTCTGCTGAGTATTTGGAGCAAGGATGGTGTTAGATGGAGTTGTGATGGCGGCTTAATGTGCTGGATTTTTTCCCCTGGCTGACGAGCTATGGGCTTAAGCGTCCATCTTCTTCTCCGGTCGGCCACGCCCCCGCTAAATATCTGGATTGAAATGCAAAATACTTGTTTGCATAGTTCTAAATTCCATGGCTCATTGACTGACCAGGCCTTCAAAACCCGAGTTAGTATTCTTTGAAAATGAAGGTGTAAATATAGCCTTTGAACACAGTCAAGACAATTGTTACACAATATAACTTCTAACAGAATATACAACCAATATATATATATATATACACACACATCAGAAATACATGTTAGATAATTATGAATAAATGTTTGATAAATAAAATGGCTATTCCATTTACCCAATCATGGGCGCAACTGTATTATGTGAAATTTGACAGATGCAATGAAACATGTTTGTATATATCTGTAGCCAGAATTCATATTTTAACATTTCCATTTTTTTGTTTCAATTTTGTTCAATAAACATTTTATTAAAAAACAAAAATACTTTAATTGAAATACTCATCTGCTAAAAAACCCCTTCAGGAAACCAGTCCATTTTGCAGCCTTTTCAGACTCTCTGATATCCGTTTTTCTTTTTTTAGAGTCGAGTGGGTGCCATCTTGCCCTCACTCGACTTCCTGCCCATCACTCCCGGGGATCTGGTCATTTCCCCCTTTACCGACAGCTCTGGTAATTAGGGAAACAATCAGAAAGCGGCGGGAGTGGGGGAGGGGACCTCTCCCGCCGCCTATAAAAGTGATACCGTGGCGAATCCACTGCTGAGACCACTTTTATCGGACGCCGCCTCACCTGATGTTTAAAACAAAACTGGAGTTATGGAGACGCCTGGAGCTGCCTAATAAATTACTTTAAAAACCTGTGTAGTGTGTTTTATTTTTGACACTTTTTTCCAGGTGAATGGGTAGGGGTACGATGTACCCCATACTCATTCACATAGAGTGGGGGCAGGGATCTGGGACCCCTTATTAAAGGGGGCTCCCAGATTCTGATAAGACCCCCGCCCGCAGACCCCGACAACCAATGGCCAGGGTTGTCGGGAAGAGGCCCTTGTCCTCATCAACATGGTGCCCCAAAGCACCAACCCCCCATGTTGAGGGCATGCGGCCTGGTATGGTTCAGGGGCTTGTCCTCACCCCCTTTCCTGACCAGCCGGGCTGCGTGCTCGGATAAGGGTCCGGTATGGATTTTGGGGGAATGTTTTTTGGCATAGGGATTCCCCTTAAAATCCATACCAGACCGAAGGGCCTGGTATCCTTTTGGAGGGGGAACCCATGCCGTTTTTTTTTTAACTTGGCGTAGAGTTCCCTCTCAAGATTATCAGAGCACAAGTCGCATGTCAAAGTTGGATCATGCAAGACGGTGATCCGACTTTGATCCAACTTCAATGATATTCAATGGGCTGAAGTAGGATCAAACTCGGACCAAAGTAGTGCAGGGAGCATTTTCAAAGTCGGACCGACTTGTGTCGGATCAGTTCAGGTGGCTCCCATAGGGAAACATTGATATTCACATGTCATACAACATGAGTTCCCCATGTCGGAGCGTGCGACAGCAGTGTAAACCTAGGCTCAAAGTGCAATAAACTTATCTCAACAATCTATTCATGTGAACTTTTATCATATCTTCATCTCTACAGTTACTTTCACTTTCACGACATGTCTATAAACATGACATGTTTTCCAGTGTTTTATCTATAGACTACACCTTGTTTTTATTACACAGAGTGTCCTTTACTTTAATAGTAAAAGTGTAGTTATTCTTCTCTTTGGCACGGTAAACATTATCTCCTTTCTAGTGATGCACCAGAACCTCATTAACCACTTCAGCCCCGGAAGGATTTACCCACTTCCTGACCATGCCAATTTTTTACTTTTAGGCCATTTTTGACTTTTGGCTATAATACATATCCAATAAAAAAAAATGTCTTCATCAGTTTAGAGCAGTAAGTATTCTACATATTTTTGGGAAAAAATCACAACAACGTATATTGATTGGTTTGCGCAAAAGGTATAGCATCTATAAAATATGGGACAGATTTATAGCATTTTTATTATTTTTTTTACTAGTAATGGCAGCAATCAGCAATTTTTTGTGGGACTGCGACATTGTGGCGGACAGATCTGACACTTTTGAAACTTTTTTGGGACCAGTGACATTTATACAGCGATCAGTGCTATAAATAGCCGTTGATCGCTGTATACATGTCACGGGCAGGGAAGGGGTTAACACAAGGGGGCGATCAAAGGGTTAAGTGTGTCCTAGGGAGGTGTTTCTAACTGTGGGTGGGGAGTGGACTGACTGAGAGTACAGAGAGATTGCTGTTCCTAATCACTAGGAACAGACGATCTCTGTCTCCTTCCCTGTCAGAACGGGGATCTGCTTTTTTTACATTGGCAGATCCCCATTCTGCCTCTCTGTGAAGTAATCACGGGTGGCCGGTGAACATTGTGGCCAGCCGGCGATGTGCATCGGCTCCGGCGCCATAGGCGCGCCCGCTATATCTATTACACGGAGTGCCGTAAAAGTACAGCGATTCGCGTAATAGAGCCCCCATGCCTCAGTATATCTGCGGCCAGCGGTCGGCAAGTGGTTAAAGTCTATAGAAGCAGAATCTTGTATTTGTTCTTGTAAACTGTCAAGCTTTCGAGGGATAACGATCTTTTAATATGGTTAAGGCCAGAAATCGCATGTGATTCTTACCGCATTGCTGGGCACATCACAAGTGATGTCTGTGTCACGTGAATTCAGCCATACAAACTGTATGACTGAAATCGCATCACATTCACACCAAAATGGTTTAAGACCCTTTTTTTGGTCCGCACTGAATCGTATCGCATTGGTGTTCACACCCAAGCGATCCAGTTCCTGTGTATATATATATATACAGTATCTCACAAAAGTGAGTACACCCCCCACATTTTTGTAAATATTTTATTATATCTTTTCATGTGACAACACTGAAGAAATTACACTTTGCTACAATGTAAAGTAGTGAGTGTACAGGTTGCATTATGCCCTGTAAACACGACCGGACATTCCGACAACAAAATCCATCATTTTTTCCGACGGATGTTGGCTCATACTTGTCTTGCATACAAACGGTCGCACAAAGTTGTCGGAATTTCCGAACGTCAAGAACACGGCGACGTACAACACGCACGACGGGACTATAAAATGGAAGTTCAATACCAAGTGCATCACCCTTTGGGCTCCTTTTGCTAATCTCATGTTTAACTTGTGTTAGTAGAAGTTTGGTGAGAGACGATTCGCGCTTTTCAGACTCGTGGTTTTCAGATCGTTTTACTGCTGTTCAGCTTGTGCTTGTGGGTTTGTATCAGCTTTTCAGCGCGTCCAGTCAGTTGGTATTTGATTATCAGTGCGTTCTTGTCCGCTCCTTGCTGATTTTCATCTCGCTCTTCACAGGCCTTGCTGTTCTTTAGTGTGTTTTGTTACTTCGTTCTGACCAGCTGACCATTTTGAAGCCATGTTGTAAAGTTCGTGCTGTGCAGGGGCTTGGTGTTGGGATTTTAGCTTTGACACAAGCCCAGTTCATGAACTGGGCGAGGAGGAGTTCATGGACCAAGAATTGGTTGCTCCAGCGTGACCAATTCTCTCATATGCCTTTGCTTCGTGAGATCTGTGAGAATAACCCTGATGATTTCAGGAATAGGGATGAGCCGAACACCCCCCGGTTCGGTTCGCACCAGAACCTGCGAATGGACTGAAAATTCGCACGAACTTTAGAACCCCATTGACGTCTATGGGACTCGACTGTTGAAAATCAAAAGTGCTCATTTTAAAAGCTAATTTGCATGGTATTGTCCTAAAAAGGGTTTGGGGACCCGGGTCCTGCCCCAGGGGACATGTATCAATGCAAAAAAAACTTTTTAAAACGGCCGTTTTTTCGGGAGCAGTGATTTTAATGATGCTTAAAGTAAAAAAAAAATGAAATATTCCTTTAAATATCGTACCTGGGGTGTGTCTATAGTATGCCTGTAAAGTGGCGCGTATTTCCCGTGTTTAGAACAGTCCCTGCACAAAATGTCATTTTTAAAGGAAAAAATCTCATTTAAAACTGCTTGCGGGTTTAATGTAATGTCGGGTCCTGTCAATATGGATGAAAATCAGTGAGACAAACGGCATGGGTACCCCCCAGTCCATTATCAGGCCCTTTGGGTCTTGTATGGATATTAGGGGAACCCCGCACCCAAATTAAATCAAGGAAAGGTGTGGGGCCACCAGGCCCTATAAACTCTGAACAGCAGTATACAGGCGGTGCAAACAAGACAGGGACTGTAGGTTTGTTGTTAAGTAGAATCT
The DNA here is from genome assembly GCA_037952925.1 of Lithobates clamitans. NCBI lineage: Eukaryota > Metazoa > Chordata > Amphibia > Anura > Ranidae > Lithobates > Lithobates clamitans. The sequence goes on along the minus strand of JBBGZY010001040.1, from coordinate 81,001 downwards.
GTTTGTAATTTTGAACGGGTACATTTTTAACGTGTTTAGCTCCAGCCATCACCCCTGTGACATTTGTTTTGCTGTCTGTCCTCCTCTTCAGAAGATTTCACCTCACTTTTTGTCCCAATGACAAATGTTTTTTGAAAATTTGGGTTTTTTTGTGGAACAAGGATTGGAAAGCATCAGTGGAAAGGAAAAATGTTTTTCCCACATTAACTCTTACAGGAGAGAATTTCCCTTCCTAGGGGTAGATTTCATCTCACTTCCTGTTGTCTCCTTCCGTTTGCAAGTAGGAGTCGTTTGTAAGTTAGATGTTTGAAAGTAGGGGCCTGCCCTATATACTGAGACGAAATTTGGGCCTTAGGTGTTGTTGTGGCAACAACACTGTAAGCCCTCACAGGGCCCTGCTGTGAAATATTAGATCAAGAATTGTAATTACATGCCCCTGTTGAACAGGGGCAGAAAAACTGGGCCTTTGGTGCTGGTGGTGGTGCTGGTGCCACAACACTGTAAGTCCTCACTCGCTCTTGGTGGGCGCAGAAATGGGCCCTGCTGTGAAATAGTAAATCAAGAATTGTAATTACATACCCATGTTGAACAAGGGCAGAAAAATTGGGCCTTTGGTGGTGGTGGTGGTGGTGCTGGTGCCACAACACTGTAAGTCCTCACTCGCTCTTGGTGGGTGCAGAAATGGGCCCTGCTGTGAAATATTAGATCAAGAATTGTAATTACATGCCCCTGTTGAACAGGGGCTGAAAAATTGGGCCTTAGGCACTGGTGCTGGTGCCACAACACTGCAACCCCTCACAGATACTCTAGTTGGAACACAGAAATGAGCCCTGCTGCAAAGTATTGCATCAAAAATTGTAATTCCACGACCCTGTTAAACAGGGGCTGAAAAATTGGGCCTTAGGCACTGGTGCTGGTGCCACAACACTGCAACCCCTCACAGATACTCTAGTTGGAACACAGAAATGAGCCCTGCTGCAAAGTATTGCATCAAAAATTGTAATTACACGCCCCTGTTAAACAGGGGCTGGAAAATTGGGCCTTAGGCACTGGTGGTGGCGCCCAGAACCAAAAATGTTCTTACAAGCTATCAGCGTGATGATTGAGAAGGAAGAGGATAATTACTCAGGGATAGTCACTCAGCATCAGCTTAGGCAGTCTTTGAAGGGATCTGAGATTTCAAAAAAAAATATTCGGTTACATCAGCATCAGGTGCTTGGTAGCTGGTGGTGATCCAAGACTGATTCATTTTTATGAAGGTCAGTCGATCGACCCAGTCGGTGGACAGACGCACCCTGTGATCGGTTACAAAGCCTCCAGCAGCACTGAATGTGCGTTCTGAAAGAACGCTGGATGCAGGACAGGCCAGTAGCTCAATTGCATACTGTGCAAGCTCTGGCCAGTGATCCATCCTCAAGACCCAGTAACCCAGAGGATTTTTAGTGGGAAAGGTGTCAAAGTCAGATCTTGCACCTAGGTATTCCTGCACCATGTAAAACGGACGCTAGCGATGGTTGCTGGAACCGATCATACCTTGGGGCTACGGACCAAAAAATTGTCTGAAAGCATCGGTCAGACGGCCACCTTCTCCACCAGTCCTTCTTTGACTGACCGAAGCCTCAGCAACACGTTGTCCAGAAACAGGAGTTTGTAACCTCCCAGTCTCTGGGAACGTGTTGCACAGACCTTTCTGCAAGGCCTCCCGAAGATGTTTCATCCTCTGCTCCCTCTGCGATGGCAAGATAAGGTCCGCAACCTTACCCTTGTAACGTGGATCAAGGAGGGTTGCCAGCCAGTATTGGTCCTTCTCCTTGATACCACGAATACGAGGATCCTTACGCAGGCTTTGCAGGATCAGGGAGGCCATGCAGCATAGGTTTGCTGAGGCATTCGGTCCGGAGTCGTCTGGGTCACTAAGGATGACATGGTCCGCAGCCACCTCCTCCCAGCCACGTACAAGTCCATGTGTTTCTTGGGACTAATCCCTTAAAGACTGCTGCTGATGCTGAGTGCCAGACTCCACCTCCATACTGACACAATCTTCCTCCTCCTCCTCCTCGTCCTCATCCTGTGTGATCGGCGGGCACACAGGAACACTGTCTGGATAAAGGGGGCCTTGAGAGCTAAGGAAGTCCTCCTCTTCCTGCCTCTGTTCTGCCTCAAGTGCCCTGTCCATTATTCCACGCAGCGTGTGCTCCAACAGGTGGACAAGGGGGACAGTGTCACTGATGCATGCACTGTCACTGCTCACCATCCTCGTGGCCTCCTCAAATGGTGGCAGGACAGTGCATTCATCCCTGATCATGGCCCACTGGCATGGGGAAAAAAAAACAAGCTCCCCTGACCCTGTCCTGGTGCCATAGTCGCACAGGTACTCATTTATGGCCCTCTGATGCATGTGCAGCTGCTGCAGCATGGCCAGCATTGAGTTCCACCTGGTGGGCATGTCACAGATTAGGCGGTTCTTGGGCAGGTTAAACTCCTTTTGGAGGTCCACCAGCCGAGCACTGGCATTATATGACCGGCAGAAATGCACACAGACTTTCCTGGCCTGCCTCAGGACATCCTGTAAGCCCGGGTACCTGCCCAAGAACCACTGCACCACCAAGTTAAGGACATGAGCCAAACAGGGCACATGGGTCATTTGTCCCTGTCGGAGGGCAAAGAGGAGGTTGGTGCCATTGTCGCAAACCACCATTCCTGCCTTAAGTTGGCGTGGCGTCAACCACCTCTGAACCTGCCCCTGCAGAGCTGACAGAACCTCTGCCCCAGTGTGGCTCCTGTCCCCCAAGCACACCAGCTCAAGCACCGCATGGCATCTTTTGGCCTGCGTACTTACGTAGCCCCTTGAATGGCTACGGAGCACCCATGGCTCCGAGGACTAAGCACAGGAAGAGGCCATGGAGGAAGAAGAAGAGGAGGGGGTGGAGGAGAGAGGTGTGTCACAATCATTAGCTTTTTGGAGGCGTGGTGGCAGAACAACCTCCAACACTACTGCACCTTGTCCTGCATCCTTCCCAGCTGCCAGCAAAGTCACCCAATGCGCCGTGAAACTTAGGTAACGTCCCTGTCCATGCCTGCTGGACCACGAGTCAGCGGTAATATGCACCTTACCGCTGACCGCCCTGTCCAGCGAGGCATGGACATTGCCTTCCACATGCCGGTAGAAAGCCGGAATCGCCTTCCGTGAGAAAAAGTGGCGTTTGGGTACCTGCCACTGAGGAACCGCACATTCCGCAAACTCACGGAAGGGGGCAGAGTCTACCAACTGAAAAGGCAGCAGTTGAAGTGCTAGCAATTTTGCCAAGCTAGCATTCAACCGCTGGGCATGTGGATGGCTGGGAGCAAACTTTTTTCGGCGGTGCAGCAGCTGGGGCAGGGAAATTTGCCTAGTACAATCTGACGTCGGTGTACCAAAAGCAGATTGCCTACAAGTACTTGGCTGTGACACACCTAATTCTACACCTTCATTCCTCTCAGTGCAGGTCTCAGAGAGGACTGAAGGTATAGTGGGGTTGGAGATCTCAGCTGATGAGGAGCAAGGAGAGGTCCTCTTTGTTCTTTGGCGTGGGTCTTTTAGATACGCTTGCCAACGAACTGCATGGCAGGTCAACATATGTCTGGTCAAGCATGTGGTACCCAAGCGGGAGATGTTTTGGCCACGCGAGATACGCTTGAGACATATGTTGCAAATAGCAGCGGTGCAATCGGATGCACTAGTCTCAAAAAAGGCCCACACCAAAGAACTTTTTGAATAACGCGCAGAGACTGCAGCGCCCTGCACATGTGAAGCTTTGGGGTGTGATACAGTCAATGTGCTGCCCTTAGGCTGGCTCCTGGAGGGCATCCTGCCTCGTTGGTGATGTGCTGCCTCCTCCTCCTCCTCTCTCCTATCAGGCACCCACGTTGAGTCAGTGACCTCATCATCCCCTCCCTCCTCATCACTGGAGCAAACCTGGCAGTATGCTGCAGCAGGGGGAGCATGACTGCCAGATTGCTGTCCTTCTTGGGCACCCCCTCTGTCCGTGCTCATGTTACTGCCTTCATCGAGCTCAGTATCATCATCAGAGCCTTCCAAATGCTGGGCATCCTCCTGGAGCATGTACCCAACACTGTGGTCAAACAGTTCGAGGGACTCCTCAGGAGGACATGGTGGGGCTAGGGAAGGAGTCACTGATGACATTGAGCCGAGGGAAGAGGCCGCTGCTTTGCCAGACAAAATACCCTGGGCATGGGTGAGAGAGGATGAGGAGGATGAGGACGGCTTGGTCATCCACTCGACCAAGTCTTCCGCATGTTGCGGCTCAACACAGCCAGCTGCCGAAAAAAAGGCCAAGCGTGACCCACGGCTACGTGCTGATGAGGATGCATCGTCTCCATGACCAGCACTAGACACAGAGCCTTCTTGCCCTCTCTTATTGGCTTGTGACTGTCTGCCTCTCCTTCTTGGCCTTCCAGACATACTAATGGCCTGTAGCTGCACTAAGCTGGGATATATATATATATATATGTACTGATACTGCAGCTAGCAAAATCAACTGCCTGCCTGTAGTATGAGAACACCACCAACCTTCTACAGGTAGATTTAGCTGAACACTGTGCAGAGCTCGCAAAAAAATAACTTGTAGGTTTAGCTGAACACTGTGAGGTGGACGCACCACACTAACTTGTAGTTTTAGCTGAACACTGTGAGCAGAATGCACAGCACTAACTTGTAGTTTTAGCTGAACACTGTGAGCAGAAGGCACAGCACTAACTTGTAGTTTTAGCTGAACACTGTGAGCAGGACGCACCGCACTAACTTGTAGTTTTAGCTGAACACTGTGAGAAGGATGCACCACACTAACTTGTAGTTTTAGCTTAACACTGTGAGCAGGACGCACCCCACTAACTTGTAGTTTTAGCTGAACACTGTGAGCAGGACGCACTGCACTAACTGTAAATAGTCTAGCTGCCTGACTGTGGTACTAATAGGATTAAAAGAACACCAGCAATTTTCTTCAGGTAGCTGTAAATACTGTAACAAGACAAGCCTGCCTGTCAGTAAGAAGATAACAGGAACGGATCTAGCTAAACTGAATACAGTGTATATATATATATATATATATATATATATATATATATATATATATATATATATATATATGCAACACCTGGGATGCATATATATACACAATACACTGTAAGTGCAGCTAACGGACTGACTGTTTTGCCTAATCTATCTAACTTAAATCAAATGACACTGTCTCTCTGTCTATCTGTCTATCTCTCTCAACACACACTACACAGGGCCGCCGTGCAGGCGACCTTATATAGTGTGGGGCGTGTACTAAATCCCCTGAGCCATACTTGGCCAAAGCCTCCTTGGCTTTGGCCAATTACGGCTCTCAGTTCAGACGGCGCTGTGATTGGCCAAGCATGCGGCTCATAGTGCATGCTTGGCCAATCATCAGCCAGCAATGCACTGTGATGCCGCAGTGAATTATGGGCCGTGACGCGCCACACGAATTTGGGGCAAACGGCCCATATCGTTCACAATTCGGCGAACGGGCGAACAGACGATGTTCGAGTCGAATATGGGTTCGACTCGAACACGAAGCTCATCCCTATTCAGGAATTATCTCAGGATGACAGACCCCGTTTTTCACTGTTTGTTGGCTTTGCTGTCCCCTTATATCAGCAGGCAGGACACCTGCATGCGGCAAGCCATCACTCTGGAGCAGAGGCTCGTCACCACGTTGCGGTACTTGGCGACTGGGAGAAGCCTGCAGGACATCAAGTTCCCGACGGGCATCTCCCCCCAGGCTCTGGGGATCATCAGGTCCTGCAGAAGTACTATATTTGAGTAAGTTTTATCCTTTAACATCACATTCTATGTATTTAATGTTTGCTAATGTATTGTATTTCTTTCATCATTCCCTAATTACCATGATTGTAATATGCTGTGAATGTCCCCTTTGTCCTCATGCATGCTGGGATTTTTAAAAGTTCATGCATATTTCCCTTCACTAACCTCCCCAGCATGCTATCCTGGGTCTATATCCACCTTGCCTAGTCACTTAACACTGTATTTTGTCAGCTTCATTGTAGTGCCTTACCCTAAACACCCCCTAAAATGTGTACAAATGTTATTTGTGTCCTTAAATTCAGGCAGGGTGCCCAAGGCTTTTTTTTGGGAGGGGCCCAAACTCATTGGAACCCTCCCTCCCCCCAACTGCTAAGTCAGCTGATACCAATCCTCTATCTGCTGACTTTGCCCAACCCATACACACTATACCTACCTCTTTTGTGGTCAGATTTATGGATGAATTAACCAAAGCATGTGGTGAAAGGGCCTGCCTGAATACTTTCAAATGGTTCTGTTTAAAGTTTTGTTCTCCTATTATTATCTTGATAGGTAATTGCAGAATGTAAAAATGTGCTTCAATTTGTACAGTGTGTATTTATATTTTTGGATTATGACACTTCTTACGTGTCCAGTGGGCTGCCAATAGTGTAAGTAAGGAGGGGCTGGCCAAAGTAACACACATTATTTATGCATTCAGCTCTCAATGAAGTGGAGAGGGTTACCTGTCCAAAGCATCTCCCCCTAAAATTTTTACAATGAGCCATCAGAGGGGGCGAGGAATCTGATAGGTGGACCTTATACTTTTGTCTTTAAATACTCCTTAAAATAAATGTTATACTGATGTTGGCCAAGAATGTTTGTGTGTAATCTGCTTGCAATATTTATATGCAAAATGACTAATTTTTTTTGTCTTGTTTGACTCCACAGTTTCCTTCAATGCCACAGGAATGGCAGACTGTGGCCTCCCACTTTGCCACCCGTTGGGACTTTCCTAACTGCGGAGGGGCAATTGATGGGAAACATGTCCACATAGTCCCACCTCCCAACTCGGGGTCATACTATTATAATTACAAGGGGTTTAATAGTATAGTGATGTTGGCGGTGGTGTCGGCTACTTACGAGTTCCTCTATGTGGATGTGGGGAAGAATGGCCGGATGTCGGATGGTGGAGTCATCACCCAGACTGAGTTCTACAGGCGTCTCCAGAATGGCAGCTTGGGCTTGCCACCTCCTGGGGGACCATCTTATGCGGCCATTCCCTATGAGGACCCTCACCCCGGACCAGAGGGTTTTTAATTACAGGCTGGCCGGAGCCAGAAGAGTGGTGGAGAATACATTTGGAATAATGGCAGGCCGGTTCTGCCTATTTCTTACACCGATACACATGGCGGAATATAAACCTCACATTATCCTTTCTTGCTGTGTTCTCCACAACTCTTTAAGGAGAAATTCTTTGAACTATGTTGCCTCAGTTGGGCTTGAGGCCAGACTTATTATTAATGAACAAACCCTGATGGCGCTTGAAACTGGCTGTCCTGGCTTGCCCCCCCATGCGCCAGCGAGGTCCGTATAAAATACATGGAATACTTTGCGGGTAGGGGGGCCATTGATATGCCAGACAATGTCTGAGACATTTTTAAAATAAATTTATTTTTGAAACTGAACTAATATTTGCTTTGATTTACTGCTTGGCTTTCTTTTAGCTGTCTCCTCAGTTATCTAATGGTATTTTTTTTTGCCTTTTTCTTCAACAGTGCAAACGAAATTTCTTTGAGACATGAGGTGACAACCTCTTCTTCAGCTAACTATTATTATTATGTTGTGGGTCTGCTACACACATACCTTGCTTTTGTTGTTAATGTATGTAATGCATTACTGACAAAAATATTTATCTTTTTCCGCACCATGACAGAAATTTGGTGAGTCATGAAAATGGCGTGATTGTGGCAAATTATAAAGCACTGTGGGTGTTATTTACTAAAGGCAAATCCACTTTGCACTACAAGTGCACTGCAAAAGTGCACTTGAATCTGCACTGAAACTGCACTTGTAGTGCAAAGTGGATCTGCCTTTAGTAAATAACCCCCATTGTCACTGAAAACACCAACTTTACTCCAAAAACTGCTTTTGAGCATTGAAAGAAGAAGCCACACATTGTTGATTATCAAACTTTTTACTCAAAGCACAATCACATGTGCGTTTATGAAAGGGTTTTTGAACAAGCCAACATCTTTGTGTATAGGTAAGTGAAAGTGTGGTTGTTGCGCTAATCCTTAAAAACATATACAAGTCTATGACAAAACTCAATAAATTGACAGTATTGGTGTCTCACATTCTAAATAACAATCCTGGCGTGAAAAGTCAACATAAGCAACCTTGTGCAAAAAAGAATCATATACAAAGTCAATGTGAGAATATCAAAAAGTGACAGATATCAAAAATTGACAATAACTGACTTAAATAATCAGTGTACACAGTGAAACATATAGCAAGCAAGCAACAATAGAAAGTGACTGGTGCTCATTGGACATAAAGAAGTGACAGTAAAACTGGAACCTGTGTGATATTCAGCAACTTCAAAAAGTAAAAAAAATATATAAGTATAAAGTCCACGAATCAGCGTGCATAAAAAGTGATCCACTTAAACTCATAAAAAGTCCAAAATCGTGTATCAACAGTGTATAAAGGGGTTGAGGGGCGGGACTTTGAGTGAAGCACACGGATGCATTAAAGAAATGAATTTAGAAAATGGTTTATTAATTGAGTCACTTCCTAGAACATTTGGGGTATACAGTACGGTACATATATTGTATATCAATACTTCAAGATAAATATCACATATAAATGCATTGTCCAACCAAGGTTTAAAACAGTATTTATATTACAAGGAAATATATGCCAGTATTTTACAGTTGCACGGGTCACTTCAGAGCGTGATTAATTGCAGTGCAACTGTAAAATACTGGCATATATTTCCTAACAGAGTCATTATAAATGTTTTTAGATTATTTTTCCTACTTATCTTATCTTAACTATTATTTCTAATGACGCTTTAATGCGCAAGCTACTTTTATGAGTATTCTCTGCAATGCAATTAATCATGTTATTACGTGACCCGTGTACTTGTAAAATACTGTTTTAAACCTTGGTTGGACAATGCATTTATATGTGATATTTATCTTGAAATATTGATATACAATATATGTAAGTGACTCAATTAATAAACCATTTTCTAAATTCATTTCTTTAATGCATCCGTGTGCTTTACTCAAAGTCCCGCCACTCAACCCCTTTATACATACTAATATGGGATGGAGGATGGGATCTGTATGGCCCCCCTTCCTCACATAAAGTCCCACCTTTGTCATTTTCTCATTGCCTGTCCGGCACTCTATAGTGATCAGCGGTACGAGCTCGCCGCTCGTCGGATCTCCACCTGTTACTATATTTTTTAATGTGAGTATCCTTATCTGTTTAAATAAAATCCATCTTTTACCAAACAATATCACACCATTGTGGGATCTTCCTTTGATGTTTTTATATTGGTGACCCCGGGATACTACTTGAGAGACCGATGTCCCAGAGGAGATAAGCCAGGATAGGATCCAATTAATGTCGTTCCCATGAGTGGTTGACACTGCGGTTTTGCTAGTTAAGGGCCACCATGCCCAATATTGGCTAATGCGAATACCCCATTACCTACAGGTAAGGGGCCACTGCCCACCACTGCGTGCTGTGCTGCATGAAGAAAGATTACACGTCACTAGTCACCTTAATTTATCTTAAATGGACCACTGTTGATACACAATTTTGGACTTTTTATGAGTTTAAGTGTATCACTTTTTATGCACGCTGATTCGTGGACTTTATATTTATATATTTTTTAATTTTTTTACTTTTTGAAGTTGCTGAATATCACACAGGTTCCAGTTTTACTGTCACTTCTTTATGTCCAATGAGCACCAGTCACTTTCTATTGTTGCTTGCTTGCTATATGTTGCACTGTGTACACTGATTATTTAAGTCAGTTATTGTCAATTTTTGATATCTGTCACTTTTTGATATTCTCACATTGACTTTGTATATGATTCTTTTTTGCACAAGGTTGCTTATGTTGACTTTTCACGCCAGAATTGTTATTTAGAATGTGAGACACCAATACTGTCAATTTATTGAGTTTTGTCATAGACTTGTATATGTTTTTAAGGATTAGCGCAACACCACACTTTCACTTACCTATTTGACATATAGGGGCAGGTTGTACCCCACCCGGTGTAGGTGGCTTTTCCTAGTTCTATTCCCCCTCTCCTTTCCCCTTATATGGTAGTGCAGGAATATTCTCTATCCATTCATCTTTGGTGTATAACATTTTTTTTGGTCACATTAATTATAAATAGCCTTTTTTTGGTAAAATAGGCATGTTTCAAAGCATAACATACACAACTCAGGAACTTACAAAGTTCAACTTTGATAAAGTGAAGGCAATATCAGACATTAGTATGTCCAAACTGTGCTGATATTGCCTTCATCAGATGGGGTTATGTCACCCCTGTAAAAGCCAAATTTTGAAGATGCACACAAATTGGGATTCAAAATGGGGATTTCCCTCTTGATCCCATGCCTAATGTCAACATGTGCTAGCTCCCATCATGGGGGATCAATGGACGTGTTTTGGGGGTGCAACCCCTTCCTCTCAGCTACTTTATTAGTGAGGAAGGGGTTGCACAGACAAAACGCGGCGTACATTGATCTCCCGTGATGGCAGTTAGCACGTGTTGACACACTGTGTGCATCTTCAAAATTTGGCTTTTAAAATACTTAAAATTTTTTTGAGAAAACCAAAAGTAGACGAGAAATCATTAAGTTATTTTTGGGTGTTTTATATTCTCCCTAAAACATCAATGATGTTCTTCATTTTTTTTTTGAACATCATTGATGTTTTCCTTTAGATTTTCTAAATCGTGATTGCACCCCATTATCTCCCCGATGAGAATCTGGGCACTTTCACTGCTGAAATGACATTCTTCTTCCACAACATCCCCAACACCTAAAAAAAAACCACCATGTATTATAAATATGCAGGCATAGATCTCTTACCTGAAGCTGTGGTCTCAGACACTCACCTGTTGTGGTGACAATTTCGCCAATTTCAAAAACGTCTCCCTCCTCCTTCTCTGCTTGTGTTGGTGGTATTTCCCCTTCTTCCGAAGGTAAGGGGGCCCTGGTCTCCTCTGATGTCCCGAGTCTTTTCTCCCCTATGTGAAAAAAAAGGTATACTTAGCACACAGATATTTGAGGGCAGAACTAGTAATATGAAACATTGCTTGGAAGTGGGGTACAATTGTCTGTTTTGGCAGAGTTCCAAGCTGAAAACATTATTTTTTTCCCTTTCTAAAGCTGGAATACTTACCTGTTTTGTGCAAGTTTCACAGATGGAGACACCCCTATAGTATTCACTGGAGCACCTGTGTGGGACACCCTAATAAAAAGTTTGTTCTGGTGTCCCACACTAGTGCTCCCGCGTCCAGATGTGTAAACAGCTGCTGAGTGTCCTTTCCTTACACTGAATCAAGTTTGCAATTCATTCTAGTTACAAACCCATCAAGACAACAAACTTATTTTAATAGAATTAGGCCTGAAAAAATGTAGTGAACTGCGTCTGCCCAAATCATCGTAGTTTAGTTGCCGAATAAACAATGTTTCCTACGAACGATTAATGTGCCCATGAACATGAACGTTGCCATTTTAAACTGTACAACAGCAAAGAAAAGCACATGGAGCAGCAGGAACGTAATAATAATAAGAATAGGAACAAAGGACAGCTACTTACTTTTTTGCAGCACTCTCCTGATCCTTCTATACTGACCGTGCTACCTCAGTTTCAGGTCCGACCAGCATTTCCTCAGTTGATCCTTGGATCATCATACACCAAAATTCCTGTGCAGACTATTCGCAACTTTGGCCATGATCTTGACACTTCTCACATTTGGGTTTGGGTAAGGTCCAAACTTCCCATCATAGTCGGCCCTTTTCAAGATGTCCACCATCTCTGCAAAGGCCATATTTGATGCCTTAAATCTCCTGCAGGATCATGACGTTTCTGGCTCTGGGCTTTCCTCCTCCTCGTTGCTGAGATTATCATGCACCTGCTGTGTCTCCGCCATGTGCTCTCCCCACTCCGCTGAAAGAGAAGGGGCGGAGAATAGACTATTAAGAACATCAGGGGCGGGCGGAGTTTCAAGCATGCGCAGTGTATATAAAGCTTAACACGCGTGCATCGTACATACGATCTGTGAGCAGAGGACGAAGTAACGGAAGCGATGATCGTTCTAACTAAGGTACAATTTGGGCTTGGTGCATCACTGGCCTATACTGCTTATACATTGAGGCCTATAATGGGTCAAGATTAGGAGAGTTTAGCTTGATATTAGGGTTTGTCTTGTGTTGTGTCTTGCAGAGAGAATGGATGGGTTCAAAGACCACGGTTTCCTCCCAATCTTCATAGACAAGTACAGGGAGCTGCCCTGTCTGTGGCAGGTGAAACATCCACAAAATAATAACAAATTAAAGAGGCAGGCAGCGCTGGAGAAACTGCTGGAGTTGGTGAAGCCGCAGGTCCCCACGGCAAACATCCCCTATTTAAAAGCCAAAATTGGTGGCTGAGGAACACATATCTTAGGGAGCGCAAGAAGGTCCAGGATTCCATGAGATCAGGAGCTGCAGCAGATGACATTTATGTAACCAGGCTGTGGTACTATGACAGACGGCATTTTCTGTCAGACCAGACTGAAGCCAGAGAATCCCTTTCAACCCTACCTTCCACTCTTCCTTCCACTCTTCCTTCCACCCCAGATGAGTCTTCCAACCTGAGCCTGTCCAACCTGGGCCTTCCAGCCAGGAAGAAGTGGAGGAGCCCAGTTTGAGCAAGGTATAGCATTGTTCTACAGATTCCTTGTCAAAAAATAAATGATGTTTACTAGATGTTATTATTGATCACTAATTGCTGATTTAATAAAGGCATTTACATATCAATAGACAGTAGTAGCCAAAAATAATTGGGACAAGAATGAAAAATGCTGGGCTCAGAATGATAGTCTTTTATATTTGTTAACATTCAATTTGCAACAGTCATGAGCTGAAAATTGTGTGTGATTGATTAACCAAAAACTAAAACTATGTCCCTTTTTCATACACAGGAAGACCTCAGCCAGAAGGAGGCTGTGGAATGTGGCACACAGGAGGAGGCTGTGGAATGTGGCAGCCAGGAGGAGGCAGGGGTTAGTGTCAGCCAGGAGGTGGCAGGGCCCAGTAGCCTCACACAATCCCAGGTCCCTCCCCTCTGGCTTCCAACCAAAAGACCCACGAAGGGGAGGAACGTGGAGGAGTCAGCGCTCAGGCTGATTTGGGAGGCTTCTGCGGCTGTCAGAACCACCCCCACTCATCAAGAGGCCTTTGCCTCCATTGTTGCATGCAAACTGCAGGACATGGAGGAGGGACAACGCCTCTTGTGTGAGGAAATCATGTACCACACACTAAATAAGGGGTTGAGGGGACAAATCACCAACAAAACCCACCTGTGTGAGTTGGACCATCCTCCTCCTCCTCCTGCCACACCTCCAACACCACAGCTACAGCCTGGAAGGAAGAGTGGAAGGAAGACAAGTAAGTGATGGCCTGGGTTCAGTCTGGTCTGACAAAAGATGCAGGCTCTTGTATGACCACAGCCTGGGGACATGTATGTCATCTGCTGCTGTTCATGATCTCTTGGACTTCTGGACCAGATTGTACTCCCTTATATATGGACTCCTCAGGCCACCAATTTGGCCTTAAAATAGTTGATGTGTGCCCTGGGGGCCAAAGGCTTCACCAATTTCAGCTGTATCTCCAGCGTTGCCTCCCTCTTTATTTGGTTATGACCCATAATAAAGGGGTTTTTTTAAGAAATACTTGCCTATGTGTTTTACTTCAAAAAGGACAGTTTGTTCGTGAGTAGGCAGGTACATTTCAAAAATACAATGTCAAATTAACAAGGGACACCAACACCAAACAACCTCCTTGAGGTTAAAAAATACAAGGTAATAATGGTATTGTGGTAACTTGACACACAAAACCCACCAAAAAAATTATGGAGATCACCAAAAAAAAAACAAACAAAAGATCTTGATTAAGGGGGCGTGGCCTAACTCCGGACCAGAATGGATGCCTAATCCACTCTCTCCTGCACATAGGAGCAGCTAAAAACGAGCACAGGAGACACTAAAACAATCCCAAACATGGGAAAGGGAGACCGGAGATCCACAACAACCCGTGAACCCTCGGATCCAAATCAGATGTCCCAAAACATCATCCCCGCAATGTTCCGGTCATCACAGGGAGAAGGCCTCAAAGCCGCGGTCTCGCCTAAACCTCCAGGCCCGCTCGGTGGCCCCGGCCTCGCGGTGGACGGCGCGATCGGCGCTCAAGGCCCCACACCACAGGCTGCATCACAGCTCTCATCTCCCCTACCCCATAACCCACCAGCCTCACAAACTCTATGCCTGGCAGATCTACAAGCAGTAGCCCTGGACATTAAAGCCACACTGTCTGCAGCCATCACAGATCTAAAGACAGAGATGCAGGGCATTGCAGCAAGGATGGGATCGGTGGAACAAGCCACAACACGCCATGCAGAGGCCATAAAACAGGTACAAAAATCTTCTGACATACACCAGAATCATATAATTGAAATCCATCGCCACTTAGAAGACCTCGATAACAGAGGAAGAAGGCATAATATAAGAATTAGGGGGGTCCCAGAAGCAGCAGACCAAAACCCTGTAGAACAAACAGCTACAACCATATTCAATGATTTACTTGACAGACCTCCTGACTCCCCCATTGACTTTGAAAGAATTCACAGAGCCCTCAGACCGAGAGGAAGGGATACTGATCCCCCCAGGGACATAATTTGTTGCTTGGTAAACTTCCCTCTGAAAGAAGCCATACTAAAAAAGGCGAGAGAGAAAAACAGAGTGCTGTTCAATGGGAACGAGATAAAACTATACCAAGACTTATCCAATATCACATTACAACAACGCAGGGCTCTGCGTCCCATTCTCGAACAATTACGTACCAGAGGTATACCATACAGGTGGAAGTTTCCTTTCTGTCTCTCAGCCACCTGGAGAGGTCACACAGCACTATTGCGCACACCAGAGGACTTGCAATCCTTTTGCGAAACACTAAATATCCCCCCGACTGAAGCTCCAGATTGGTATAATTCATTCATGCTGAATGATACGTGGATCGAAGTAACAAACAACTACACTCCTAGAGCTCAGAGAAACAGAGATAGACGTCGCAGATCACCTTCATATCACCAAAATAGAAGAGGAGCGAATCAAGGAAGTCCTGGCCTCTCCCCTCCTAGACGCCGAGATCGCATGGATAGACCAGATCAAATGGACACCTGAAAATCAAGCTTCCACAATGAACACAGACGACAACCTACGTACGCCTATCTTCAATCATCTATTCATCCTCATCTCTTTCAGTTGGAACAGCTCCAAACCATCCAACAAGAAATTAACAAACCACAGAGAGAAAATCTTCAGCGTAAAAGCTAACTGACTTCCTATTTTTACCCCCCCCCCACATCCCATGTGTGCTTCTTTCTCTTTTTTTTTTCTTTTTCCATTTCTCTTTTCCATTTTTTTTTCTTTTTTATAGCTACGGTGTTACACCAGATCTCAAACAAATCAATGCACTCAAGTCAAAAGGAATATATGCAGATTTCCTGGTCAGAAATATCAACATAAGGGTATGCGAGATGTGTCTGAACTAAAGAATATATGATTGTAAGTACGATTTTCTGAGCACTTTTATCCAGTTACCCAGAGATACTTCAGGTTTTGACTAGACCTTATACTTCCCTTACTACCGACCATTAGTCAGACCTGATTATCCAGGATCTACGTTTTTTTTAGTGCATATACATATTTGTCACACTCGTACTTTAAAATAACAGAATGAGCAAAAGCTACTGTGGTTATGAATATCTTAGAATCATTTAGGTTAACAATGGTTCAAGAAAGTTCTGAGTTCCTTAACAAAGGCTGAATCATAATCAACACATGTTACGGTTAATTCAGAGGTTGTTTATATATTTCAAATAGGAAACAGGCATGATGGTGGACTACTCAGGATTAACTTTAAATTAATCCACAGAAGGTAACTTTTCTTCACAAAAATTGCAAAATTCCTGCTTAAACCAAATGACTAGGAGGAAATTAATACTGTTAAATATCACTCCTAATAACAGTCGATTTTTGGACTATAATCGATCTTTTCTAAAAGGAAGGAGAGGAGGGAAAGAAAAAAAAAAAAAAAAGAAGGTAAAATGAAAAGAAACACTAAACACAAGTCATCTCGTACACCATAATGCCTTATACCTATATTACTTATCTTTGAAGAAACATTTTGGCAGCAAGAGTTCTTCTTTTTCTATATGCAAGTTTGTTTGTTACATTTATAGTATAAGAGAATATGTTAAAAAATGGTACTACTTAACTCACACGAAAAAATACCATAGGAGATACAGAACAAACCCCTTAAATACAAGAAGTTCTAAACCCCTATGACAAGGACTCCCCCTAGTGGCGATCAAGTATAATTACCAGAGCTATTATATTTTGAAAGCACCTATTAATGCAAATACAATATAAAGTGCATGAGGTGTTTATATATAACAGGATATGACATATCCACATCTGTGCACACAGATATTCAACTGCTCCCAAAATTCAACTCACACATAAATTGCATTTATTTTCCCACATTCTCCTATGTTCATAATGCTCGGCATATATCCTGTAATATATGATCGAAACAATTAGTTAGCTGCTCCAAAGTGCTAAAAGTCCTAGTACACAAAGTAAGGAAAAAAGAGAAGAGAACATTAATAGTTGAATAAAAATCCAGCTGTTCCTACTTAGACCCCGCTCCCACACGAGGAGTGAAATATTTTTCGCTCTTTGAACCTACCGGACCTTTCTAATAGGGTAGACCAGCAGGTCTAAACCTACCTCCGGAACACTTCTCCATCCTCTCATTGAGGAAGGACAACCCCTTCCCTTATCCCCCCCCCCTTTTTTTTTTTTTTTTTCTTTTCTTCACTTCTCCCCCCCTCCACTCCCCTGAAACCTAGGGAAAGTTTTGCAGACATAAAACAAGACATACGAATCAAACAAAATTCTATATACTCCTAGGTCCAACTACTCTTTATTTTGGACACAGGATTATATTCAAAATGCCTATCCACAAACCGCAGACCATATCAACATCAATCAAGCTAATTTCAGTAAATGCTAAAGGGCTTAACATCCCTGAAAAGAGAACCAAATTCCTCAATGAATTTCATAAACTCAAAGCAAATATCATTTGCATACAAGAAACTCACTTTAAAGCTAATAAAGTACCCAAAATGCATGACAAAAGATTTCCAATGGCATTTCATGCCACCAATCCTGAAGGAAAATCCAAAGGAGTCTCTATTTTGATCTCCAAACAGACTCCCCTTCAGATTCATGACACAATGATTGATCCAGGGGGAAGATACATATTTTTAAAAGGAAAGTTGGGACCTCATCCCATCACAATAGCTAACATCTACACCCCCAACTCAAAACAGGTAACCTTCTTTCGTAAAATAAAGGACTTATTAACAAACTTCGCAGCAGGTATAATCATCTTAGGGGGAGATTTCAATACCCCATTAAACCCGCTCATAGATACCTCGAATGGTACATCGAGCCTTCCTTATAAAGCACTGAAACAAATCAAACTCCAACTACAGGAGCTAATGCTACACGACACCTGGAGAACCCTAAACCCTCAAACCAAAGACTTTACCTATTTCTCTACACTCCATCAAAAATACTCCAGAATAGATTACTTTTTTATCTCACAACCAGACCTTGACTTACTGACAGACTCAACAATTGAAACCATGACCTTATCTGACCATCACCCGATTACCATAACATTAACTTTCCCAGAAAAAACTACCATAACTAAAACATGGAGACTCAACACCACTGTATTGAAGGATCCTATAGATGTAATTCATTTTAATGATAAACTAAATGAATACTTTGCACTAAATGAAAATGATGAGACATCTTTGATTACTCAGTGGGAAGCACACAAATGTGTCATGAGAGGCGAATGTATAAATAAATTAGCCAAACTAAAGAAGGAAAAACAATCCAAAATTAGATCATTACTAGACCAAATTCACAAATTAGAAACAACCCATAAAAGAACTGTGGCACTCTCTACATTTGAAGATTTAAATAAAGCAAGAACTTTACTATCAGAAGAGTTGAGCATGAAAACTAAAAGACAATATATCTTAAGACACAAGATATATTACGAGCAAGGCAAGAAGAGTGGAAGGTTGCTTGCAAAAGCAGTCCAAAACAAGAAAGTGGCTTCGACAATTCACCAAATAAGAGACAAACAAGGTACACCACACTCTTCGAATGAGGAGATTGACAGTTTGAATTATACTACCAATCCCTCTATAACATTCCATCAAATCCCAAATGCCCACAAAACTCAGACAAAAGAACAAAGCTTATTCAAGAGTTCCTAGAGAAATATTGCCCACCCCAAATATCAAAAAACACAGCGCAAGACCTAGAGTCACCCATAACTGGCCTAGAATTTGATAAAGCCTTAAAAGATATGAAAATAGGAAAAGCACCAGGTCCGGACGGACTACCCCTTCAATATTACAAAACATTTACAAACATACTAAAACCAAGATTTTTAAAAACCTTTCAATCACTGCACTCTGAACAACACCCCCCTAAGCAACTACTGGAAGCACATATAACGGTTATACCAAAAGAAGGCAAAGATACATCCCAGGTTACTAATTATAGACCAATATCCCTAATTAATGTCGATATCAAGATATATGCCAAAATACTAGCAAACAGACTCCTACCCTTACTATCTTCCCTCATTTCCTTAGACCAAGTAGGCTTTATACCGGGAAGAGAAGGTCGAGACAACACAATTAAAGCAATAAACATAAATCACTGGTTATCAACCCAAAAAAACCAAGGATTCTTCCTCTCCCTTGATGCTGAAAAGGCGTTTGACAGAGTGGCCTGGGACTTCATTGATGCAACGTTAAAACAAATAGGAATCCTGCCCCAAATGAGATCTTATATCAAAGTACTATACTCAAATCCAACAGCAAAAGTTCGAGTCAATGGCCACCTGTCAAACGCCTTCAACCTTCGCAATGGCACAAGACAGGGATGTCCCCTTTCACCCCTATTATTTGTCCTCACATTAGAACCACTATTAAATAAAATTAGATCCAACCCAGACATCAAGGGTATAGAGATTCACAAACACACATATAAGGTTGCAGCCTTTGCTGATGACATGCTCCTATTCCTCTCAGAACCCCATATCTCTTTACCCAACGTCATTCAAGATTTAGAATATTTCCAACTACTTTCAAACCTAAAAATTAACCACTCAAAATCTAGCGCCCTAAACATTACACTACCCCCAAACTCAGTAGAATTATGTAAGAAAAACTTTCTCTTCTTGTGGGCTAATCAAAGTATAACATATCTTGGAACTGAAATTCCTACAAATTTAAATGATCTTTTCAAACTAAATTACTTACCCATTCTAAAAGATACACAGGACGACCTAAAAAAATGGAATTCCCTCAATATATCTTGGTTCGGTAGAGCTTCCCTGGTCAAGATGACAATATTACCTAGATTTCTATACGTGATGCAAACAATTCCCATTAGGCTCCCATCTGCCTTCTTTAACTCCTTCCGCAAAGCATGCTCTACTTTTATCTGGAGGAGCAAACCTCCCAGAATCAAATTTACGAGACTAAACCTCCCCAAAAATAAAGGGGGGATAGCTCTACCGGACCTCCAAAAATACCACCAGGCTGCTCTTCTGACAAGAATAGTAGACTGGAACATTCACGATAAAGTTAAAGACTGGGTGACTCTTGAACAAACAATCTTCTCACACCAAATAAACTCCTTTTCGTGGATCTGCCCAAAATACCACTCAAAAAACATTAAAGCTCACCCCCTTATCGGTCCCACACTAGAAATATTTAGTAACACCTATAAAAAAAACAACCCTTTCCCTTGGATGAGTCCTCTAACACCATTAAGAAATAATCCAGATTTTCTCCCAGGTACAGAAAAAAACTTTCTTTCTAAATCATGGCCACACAAAGAAATCCTTGTCAAACACTTCTTTAAAAATGGTAAACTTCTTTCAAGAGATGAAATTAATAAAGACAGTGACCCTCCACAGATCTCTCAGTGGAATTACCTACAAATTAGACACTACTTGACTAGCAAAGAGATAACCCAACACTGGACTAGACCTCTTACGACACTAGAAGAACTCTGCACAAAATCAACCCCACAGAGACACATCATCTCTATCCTATACAACTCACTTTTTATGAGCAATTCTGAATTCTCCAGCTCGTCATGTCAAGCCTGGGAACAAGATCTTAACCTAAATCTGACAGAGGAAAATTGGGAAAGGATCTTTATGTATGCACATAAAGGTTCCTTAATGTTGCCACTCAAGAATGTGGCTATAAAATCATCACTAGGTGGTATAGAACCCCCACCCTATTGCAAAAATTCTCTCCTCAGTCAACCGACAGATGTTGGAGATGCAAAAATGAGGAAGGCTCGATGATCCACATCTGGTGGACTTGCCCGCTTATTCAAAATTTTTGGAACATGGTTCACGAAACCGTCAAGTCAATCACTTCAGAAAACTTAAACCTCAACCCAGCACAATACCTCCTACACTACAACTCACTACCTAAAAGACAATACCTAAAATCTTTAACCATGTTTATGATAAATGCTGCAAGACACTGCATCCCCTGCCATTGGCGCTCAAATTCTATTCCTTCAAAAAAAGAATGGTTTCGCAGAATAAACAATATAGAAAGAATAGAAGAACTCATAAGCATATCTCAAGAGAAAATAACTTACTTTGCTTCAACATGGTACAAATGGATAGAATTTAAAAACTCTCAGGAATACAAAGCAATCGATATTTAATTAAAAAACTACATTTAATAAAAAAGGCTCATAAGAAGGTTCAAAAATGGAAAGAAATTAATATGTCTTTTCAATAACTACCATCTACTACCCCCCCCTTTTTTTTTTTTTTCTTTTTTCCCCTCCCTTCTCTCTCTCACCCCCAAATCATAACTCGAGTTACCTAATATTTACTACGATATTTCAATATTTCCTTGATACTACTTGAAAATATAATTAGCATAAAAAGAAAAATGTTTATTTTTGTAACTATATACAACCATATTGTATTCATACACTATCCGAAACTGTATTAAAACCCATTGTCATATGTACCACTTTTATGCAGATGTATTACTATAATGCTGTAATGTCATTACTTGTTCAATCAATAAAAACCTTTGTGAAACAAAAAAAAAGATCTTGATTAAAAAAACAAACACAAAATAATAAAAAATATAAAAACATAAAACTAAAAAAAATATTTGGTAGATCTGACAAATAAAAATATGTGTGAATATGAGCAGCAAAACAACTTCATTCTTCTAGCATTCTAAAGAAGAAGAGAATGCGCTGCATTAAACAATTTAAAACATTGCAGCGTGACGAAAGTGCTATATCCATTACGAAGGCTAGTTTTACCAGACCGAGCACTTCTGTCTCGTAATTTATTCTGAGCATGCGTGGCACTTTGTGTGTCGGAATTGGCTACACACGATCGGAATTTTTTTTTTTAATTGGAAAACCAACTTTATTGAGGAATATATGCTTGGTACATAAAAAAATAATGTAAGCCAACATGGCTAGAACAGTTATACATACATGAGCACATTGAGTTGTCTGCATAATATAGGGTGAAATATGCACCAGGCATGAAGCCAGTACACAATAAGGAAGAAGAGGGGAAAAGGGGGAGAGGAGAGAAGAAGACAAGAGGTGAGCATATCAACATTTCAAGTACATGTTTCACCATCTTCCAACCATCTATTCCAGACTTGCTCGTATTTAAGCGGGCATCCTCTATGAACATAAATCAGCTTCTTATAGGGGAGAGTGTCATGAATTTCTTTTTTCCAACACTGGATTGTAGGGGGTAGGGTCTACATCCAAGTACGGGCTATTGTTTTTCTCGCTAAGAATAGCGTTTCATGTAGAAAAGTACGGAGGGGTTTTTCAGTGTCTAAGTTAGGTAGCAGACCGAGTAAGCACATCTTCGGGTCAAGGGTAGCAGGAGAGCCCATCTGATCGTGCAGGAAGCGTATCACTTGTATCCAGTAAGCTTGGATAGTTGGGCAGGACCATATAAGGTTATAGAAAGAGCCTGGGGTATGGTCACATAAACGACATCCTGGGTTATATATGGGTTTGAAACGCGCTATCCTCTGAGGAGTCAGATATGTCCTATGTATAATATACAAATGTGTTAGGCGGTCCAACAGTTTAGGGGAAACTTTTTTCACATCTTCCAAAATCTAATCCCAATCCTCATCCTCAATCACTCCAACGTCCACCTCCCATCTAGTCTTAGCATTATAGGCCAAGGCTATGGAGTTGGGAAGACGGATGGCGGAATAAAGAGTGGAGATTAGTTTGGCTGGTTCAGTACCTGTGACCGTGTCAACTATGGAGGGGACTGTCAGGGATGGGTTGGAGCCAGCAAACTGAGTTTGTATAGCATGGCGGAGTTGTAAGTACCTGAAAAGGAGGTGATTGGGAAGTGAGAATTCGTCTTTTAATGTTTGGAATGTTTTAATTCCTGTAATGGTCATGATCTGATGTATATACAAGATCCCGTTACCTATCCAAACCGTGGGGTCTGGGATAGAAAACAGCTCAGGCAGGCATGTGTTGAACCATAGGGGGGGTGTGGGAATGAACCTGTGGAGTCCTGAGTTTTTGTAGTGCCAACCGCCACACCCTCTGGTGATGTGCCAACATGCCTGCTTTGTGTTGGGGGATATGTCCTGTCAATGGGGCCCTTAGGACTTACTGAAGTGGGGTATGGGCTGGGTTATCAGGATTAGGGATGAGCTTCGTGTTCGAGTCGAACCCATGTTCGACTCGAACATCGGCTGTTCGGTCGTTCGCCGAATTGCGAACGATATGGGCCGTTCGCGCCAAATTCGTGTGGCGCGTCACGGCCCATAATTCACTGCGGCATCGCAGTGCATTGCTGGCTGATGATTGGCCAAGCATGCACTATGACCCGCATGCTTGGCCAATCACAGCGCCGTCAGTAGAGAGAGCTGTAATTGGCCAAAGCCAGGGTGGCTTTGGCCAATTATGGCTCAGGGGATTTAGTACACACCCCACACTATATAAGGCCGCCTGCACGGCGGCCCTGTGTAGTGTGTGTTCCGGTGTGCTGAGAGATAGAGAGAGAGAGAGACAGTGTCATTTGATTTGAGTTAGATAGATTAGGCAGAACAGTCAGTCAGTTAGCTGCACTTACAGTGTATTGTGTATATATATGCATCCCAGGTGTTGCATATATATATATATACACTGTATTCAGTTTAGCTAGATCCGTTCCTGTTATCTTCTATCTAGACTATTTACATTTAGTGCAGTGTGTCCTGCTCACAGTGTTCAGCTAGATCCGTTCCTGCTATTTACATTCAGTGCAGTGCGTCCTGCTCACAGTGTTCAGCTAGATCCGTTCCTGCTATTTACATTCAGTGCAGTGCGTCCTGCTCACAGTGTTCAGCTAGATCCGTTCCTGGTATTTACATTTAGTGCAGTGCGTCCTGCTCACAGTGTTCAGCTAGATCCGTTCCTGCTATTTACATTCAGTGCAGTGCGTCCTGCTCACAGTGTTCAGCTAGATCCGTTCCTGCTATTTACATTCAGTGCAGTGCGTCCTGCTCACAGTGTTCAGCTAGATCCGTTCCTGCTATTTACATTCAGTGCAGTGCGTCCTGCTCACAGTGTTCAGCTAGATCCGTTCCTGGTATTTACATTTAGTGCAGTGCGTTGTGCTCACAGTGTTCAGCTACATCCGTTCCTGCTATTTACATTCAGTGCAGTGCGTCCTGTTCACAGTGTTCAGCTAGATCCGTTCCTGCTATTTACATTCAGTGCAGTGCGTCCTGCTCACAGTGTTCAGCTAGATCCATTCCTGGTATTTACATTTAGTGCAGTGCGTCCTGCTCACAGTGTTCAGCTAGATCCGTTCCTGGTATTTACATTTAGTGCAGTGCGTCCTGCTCACAGTGTTCAGCTACATCCGTTCCTGCTATTTACATTCAGTGCAGTGCGTCCTGCTCACAGTGTTCAGCTAGATCCGTTCCTGCTATTTACATTCAGTGCAGTGCGTCCTGCTCACAGTGTTCAGCTAGATCCGTTCCTGCTATTTACATTCAGTGCAGTGCGTCCTGCTCACAGTGTTCAGCTAGATCCGTTCCTGGTATTTACATTTAGTGCAGTGCGTCCTGCTCACAGTGTTCAGCTAGATCCGTTCCTGCTATTTACATTCAGTGCAGTGCGTCCTGCTCACAGTGTTCAGCTAGATCCGTTCCTGCTATATACATTTAGTGCAGTACGTCCTGCTCACAGTGTTCAGCTAGATCCGTTCCTGTTATCTTCCTACTGACAGGCAGGCTTGTCTGGTTACAGTATATAAAGCTACCTTAAGAAAATTACAGGTGTTCTTTTTGATCCTATTAGTACCACGGTCAGGCAGCTAGACTATTTACATTTAGTACAGTGCGTCCTGCTCACAGTGTTCAGCTAGATCCGTTCCTGTTATCTTCCTACTGACAGGCAGGCTTGTCTGGTTACAGTATATAAAGCTACCTGAAGAAAATTACAGGTGTTCTTTTTGATCCTATTAGTACCACGGTCAGGCAGCTAGACTATTTACATTTAGTACAGTGTGTCCTGCTCACAGTGTTCAGCTAGATCCGTTCCTGTTATCTTCCTACTGACAGGCAGGCTTGTCTGGTTACAGTATATAAAGCTACCTTAAGAAAATTACAGGTGTTCTTTTTGATCCTATTAGTACCACGGTCAGGCAGCTAGACTATTTACATTTAGTACAGTGCGTCCTGCTCACAGTGTTCAGCTAGATCCGTTCTTGCTATTTACATTCAGTGCAGTGCGTCCTGCTCACAGTGTTCAGCTAGATCCGTTCCTGGTATTTACATTTAGTGCAGTGCGTCCTGCTCACAGTGTTCAGCTAGATCCGTTCCTGCTATTTACATTCAGTGCAGTGCGTCCTGCTCACAGTGTTCAGCTAGATCCGTTCCTGCTATATACATTTAGTGCAGTACGTCCTGCTCACAGTGTTCAGCTAGATCCGTTCCTGTTATCTTCCTACTGACAGGCAGGCTTGTCTGGTTACAGTATATAAAGCTACCTTAAGAAAATTACAGGTGTTCTTTTTGATCCTATTAGTACCACGGTCAGGCAGCTAGACTATTTACATTTAGTACAGTGCGTCCTGCTCACAGTGTTCAGCTAGATCCGTTCTTGCTATTTACATTCAGTGCAGTGCGTCCTGCTCACAGTGTTCAGCTAGATCCGTTCCTGGTATTTACATTTAGTGCAGTGCGTCCTGCTCACAGTGTTCAGCTAGATCCGTTCCTGCTATTTACATTCAGTGCAGTGCGTCCTGTTCACAGTGTTCAGCTAGATCCGTTCCTGCTATATACATTTAGTGCAGTACGTCCTGCTCACAGTGTTCAGCTAGATCCGTTCCTGTTATCTTCCTACTGACAGGCAGGCTTGTCTGGTTACAGTATATAAAGCTACCTTAAGAAAATTACAGGTGTTCTATCCCAGCTTAGTGCAGCTACAGGCCATTAGTATGTCTGGAAGGCCAAGAAGGAGAGGCAGACAGTCACAAGCCAATAAGAGAGGGCAAGCAGGCTCTGTGTCTAGTGCTGGTCGTGGAGACGGTGCATCCTCATCAGCACGTGGCCATGGGACACGCTTGGCCTTTTTTTCGGCAGCTGGCCGTGTTGAGCCGCAACATGCGGAAGACTTGGTCGAGTGGATGACCAAGCCGTCCTCATCCTCCTCATCCTCTCTCACCCATGCCCAGGGTGCTTTGTCTGGCAAAGCAGCGGCCTCTTCCCTCAGCTCAATGTCATCAGTGACTCCTTCCCTAGCTCCACCATGTCCTCATGAGGATTCCCTCGAACTGTTTGACCACAGTGTTGGGTACATGCTCCAGGAGGATGCCCAGCGTTTGGAAGGCTCTGATGATGATACTGAGCTCAATGAAAGCAGTAACATGAGCACGGACAGAGGGGGTGCCCAAGAAGGACAGCAATCTGGCAGTCATGCTCCCCCTGCTGCAGCATACTGCCAGGTTTGCTCCAGTGATGAGGAGGGAGGGGATGATGAGGTCACTGACTCAACGTGGGTGCCTGATAGGAGAGAGGAGGAGGAGGAGGAGGAGGAGGAGGTGGCACATCACCAACTAGGCAGGATGCCCTCCAGGGGCCAGCCTAAGGGCAGCACATTGACTGCATCACACCCCAAAGCTCCACATGTGCAGGGCGCTGCAGTCTCTGCGCGTTATTCAAAAAGTTCTTTGGTGTGGGCCTTTTTTGAGACGAGTGCATCAGATCGCACCGCTGCTATTTGCAACATATGTCTCAAGCGTATCTCGCGTGGCCAAAACATCTCCCGCTTGGGTACCACATGCTTGACCAGACATATGTTGACCTGCCATGCAGTTCGTTGGCAAGCGTATCTAAAAGACCCACACCAAAGAACAAAGACGATCTCTCCTTGCTCCTCATCAGCTGAGATTTCCAACCCCACTAGACCTTCAGTCCTCTCTGAGACCTGCAGTGAGAGGAATGAAGGTGTAGAATTAGGTGTGTCACAGCCAAGTACTTGTGGGCAATCTGCTTTTGGTACACCGACGTCAGATTGTACCAGGCAAATTTCCCTGCCCCAGCTGCTGCACCGCCGAAAGAAGTTTGCTCCCAGCCATCCACATGCCCAGCGGTTGAATGCTAGCTTGGCAAAATTGCTAGCACTTCAACTGCTGCCTTTTCAGTTGGTAGACTCTGCCCCCTTCCGTGAGTTTGTGGAATGTGCGGTTCCTCAGTGGCAGGTACCCAAACGCCACTTTTTCTCACGGAAGGCGATTCCGGCTCTCTACCGGCATGTGGAAGGCAATGTCCATGCCTCGCTGGACAGGGCGGTCAGCGGTAAGGTGCATATTACCGCTGACTCATGGTCCAGCAGGCATGGACAGGGACGTTACTTAAGTTTCACGGCGCATTGGGTGACTCTGCTGGCAGCTGGGAAGGATGCAGGACAAGGTGCAGTAGTGTTGGAGGTTGTTCCGCCACCACGCCTCCAAAATGCTGATTGTGACACACCTCTCTCCTCCACCCCCTCCTCTTCTTCTTCCTCCATGGCCTCTTCCTCGGAACCAGCGGTGCTCCGTAGGCGTTCAAGGGGCTACGCAAGTACGCAGGCCAAAAGATGCCATGCGGTGCTTGAGCTGGTGTGCTTGGGGGACAGGAGCCACACTGGGGCAGAGGTTCTGTCAGCTCTGCAGGGGCAGGTTCAGAGGTGGTTGACGCCACGCCAACTTAAGGCAGGAATGGTGGTTTGCGACAATGGCACCAACCTCCTCTCTGCCCTCCGACAGGGACAACTGACCCATGTGCCCTGTTTGGCTCACGTCCTTAACTTGGTGGTGCAGCGGTTCTTGGGCAGGTACCCGGGCTTACAGGATGTCCTGAGGCAGGCCATGAAAGTCTCTCTGCATTTCCGCCGGTCATATAATGCCAGTGCTCGGCTGACGGACCTCCAAAAGGAGTTTAACCTGCCCAAGAACCGCCTAATCTGTGACATGCCCACCAGGTGGAACTCGACGTTGGCCATGCTGCAGCGGCTGCACACGCAGCAGAGGGCCATCAATGAGTACCTGTGCGACTATGGCACCAGGACAGGGTCAGGGGACCTTGTTTTTTTTTCCCCACGCCAGTGGGCCATGATCAGGGATGCATGCACTGTCCTGTCACCATTCGAGGAGGCCACGAGGATGGTGAGCACTGACAGTGCATGCATCAGTGACACTGTCCCCCTTGTCCACCTGTTGGAGCACACGCTGCGTGGAATAATGGACAGGGCACTTGAGGCAGAACAGAGGCAGGAAGAGGAGGACTTCCTTAGCTCTCAAGGCCCCCTTTATCCAGACAGTGTTCCTGCGTGCCCGCCGATCACACAGGAAGAGGACGAGGAGGAGGAGGAGGAGGAGGAGGAAGATTGTGTCAGTATGGAGGTGGAGCCTGGCACTCAGCATCAGCAGTCTTTAAGGGATCAGTCCCAAGGAACACATGGACTTGTACGTGGCTGGGAGGAGGTGGCTGCGGACGTTGTTGTCCTTAGTGACCCAGAGGACTCCGGACCGAATGCCTCAGCAAACCTACGCTGCATGGCCTCCCTGATCCTGCAAAGCCTGCGTAAGGATCCTCGTATTCGTGGTATCAAGGAGAAGGACCAATACTGGCTGGCAACCCTCCTTGATCCACGTTACAAGGGTAAGGTTGCGGACCTTATCTTGCCATCGCAGAGGGAGCAGAGGATGAAACATCTTCGGGAGGCCTTGCAGAAAGGTCTGTGCAACGCGTTCCCAGAGACTGGAAGGTTACAAACTCCTGTTTCTGGACAACGTGTTGCTGAGGCTTCGGTCAGTCAAAGAAGGAGCGGTGGAGAAGGTGGCCGTCTGACCGATGCGTTCAGACAATTTTTTCGTCCGCAGCCCCAAGGTATGATCGGTTCCAGCAACCATCGCCAGCGTCTGTTTTACATGGTGCAGGAATACCTAGGGGCAAGATCAGACTTGGACACCTTTCCCACCGAAAATCCTCTGGGTTACTGGGTCTTGAGGATGGATCACTGGCCAGAGCTTGCACAGTATGCAATTGAGCTACTGGCCTGTCCTGCATCCAGCGTTCTTTCGGAACGCACATTCAGTGCTGCTGGAGGCGTGGTAACCGATCACAGGGTGCGTCTGTCCACCGACTCGGTCGATCGGCTGACCTTCATAAAAATGAATCAGTCTTGGATCACCACCAGCTACCAAGCACCTGATGCAGATGTAACCGAATAATTTTTTTTGAAATCTCAGATCCCTTCAAAGACTGCCTATGCTGATGCTGAGTGACTATCCCTGAGTAATTATCCTCTTCCTCCTCAATCATCACGCTGATAGCTTGTAAGAACATTTTTGGTTCTGGGCGCCACCACCAGTGCCTAAGGCACAATTTTTCAGCCCCTGTTTAACAGGGGCGTGTAATTACAATTTTTGATGTAATACTTTGCAGCAGGGCTCGTTCCTGCATTCCAACTAGAGTGTCTGTGAGGGGTTGCAGTGTTGTGGCACCAGCACCAGTGCCTAAGACCCAATTTTTCAGCCCCTGTCTAACAGGGGCGTGTAATTACAATTTTTGATGCAATACTTTGCAGCAGGGCTTGTTCCTGCGTTTCAACTAGAGTGTCTGTGAGGGGTTGCAGTGTTGTGGCACCAGCACCAGTGCCTAAGACCCAATTTTTCTGCCCCTGTCTAACAGGGGCGTGTAATTACAATTTTTGATGCAATACTTTGCAGCAGGGCTCGTTCCTGCGTTCCAACTAGAGTGTCTGTGAGGGGTTGCAGTGTTGTGGCACCAGCACCAGTGCCTAAGGCCTAATTTTTCAGCTCCTGTTCAACAGGGGCATGTAATTACAATTCTTGATCTAATATTTCACAGCAGGGCCCTGTGAGGGCTTACAGTGTTTTGGCCACAGCAACACCTAAGGCCCAAATTTCTGCTGAGTATATAGGGCAGGACCCTACTTTCAAACATCTAACTTACAAACGACTCCTACTTGCAAACGGAAGGAGACAACAGGAAGTGAGATGAAATCTACCCCTAAGGAAGGGAAATTCTCTCCTGTAAGAGTTAATATGGGAAAACAATTTCTCCTTTCCACTGATGCTTTCCAATCCTTGTTCCACAAAAAAACCCAAATTTTCAAAAAACATTTTTCATTGGGACAAAAAAGTGAGGTGAAATCTTCTGAAGAGGAGGAAAGACGCAAAACAAATGTCACAGGGGTGATAACCCTTCCCTATGTTTTCCAAAAAGCTTAGAAAAGATTTTTTGGCTGGAGCTAAACACATTAAAAATGTTCAAAATTACAAACAGATTCTACTTAACAACAAACCTACAGTCCCTGTCTTGTTTGCACCGCCTGAATACTGCTGTTCAGAGTATATAGGGACCTTTCCTTATTTTAATTTGGGTGCGGGGTTCCCCTTAATATCCATACAAGACCCAAAGGGCCTGGTAATGGACTGGGGGGTACCCATGCCGTTTGTCTCACTGATTTTCATCCATATTGCCATGACCCGACATGACATTAAACCCGCAAGCAGTTTTAAATGAGATTTTTTCCTTTAAAAATGACATTTGGTGCAGGGACTGTTCTAAACATGGGAAACATGCGTCACTTTACAGGCATACTATAGACACCCCCCAGGTACGATATTTAAAGGAATATTTCACTTTTTTTTTTTTACTTTAAGCATCATTAAAATCACTGCTCCCGAAAAAACGGCCGTTTTTAAAAGTTTTTTTTGCATTGATACATGTCCCCTGGGGTAGGACCCGGGTCCCCAAACCCTTTTTAGGACAATACCATGCAAATTAGCCTTTAAAATGAGCACTTTTGATTTCGAACGTTCGAGTCCCATAGACGTCAATGGGGTTCTGACGTTCGTGCGAACTTGCGGTCCGTTCGCGGGTTCTGGTGCGAACCGAACCGGGGGGTGTTCGGCTCATCCCTAATCAGGATGTTCACAGAGTAGTAGCTGGTTTCTTGGTAGCTCGTTCTTGTCAAAATGATAGAAGTGGGACAGTTGGGAGGCAAGATAATATTCCTGAAAATCTGGAAGAGCAACTCCTCCCAATGTCACTGGGTTCTTAAGTATTCTCCAAGATAGTTTGTGTCTGCTGTGTCCCCATATAAACGAATTTAGAATAGATTCAATTGTTTTGAAAATTTTTTGTGATATATACAGGGGAGCATGCCACACCATATAAAGTATCTTTGGGAGAAGTATCATTTTGACTAGACTGATGCGTCCCATAACACCCAGGGGTAGTCAAGCCCAATTTTGTGTCTTAGTCTTGATCAGGGTGTACAGGGGTTCAATATTTAAGAGTGTATAGTCTGTAAGCGATCTAGTAACTTGCACTCCGAGGTACTTAATTACAGAGACCCTGGGGAGAGTCAGAGGGGGGGATGTGAGTGAAGGGGGGAAATGGTCAATTGGAAGGATCTGAGATTTAGACCAATTTATGCTTAGGCCTGAGTGGCTACCAATTTGCTCTATGGAGTGGAGGGCTGCAATGAGGTAGGGACCCGAGTCTGCCATGTAGAGGAGCGTATCATCTGCGTACATCCCAATCTTTTCTTCCAGATTCCCTATCTTGAGGCCTCGAATATTGGTGTCCGCACGAACCATGATGGCCAACGGCTCCACAGCCAATGCGTACAACATGGGGGAAAGGGGGCAGCCTTGTCGGGTCCCTCTCTCCAGCGGGTATTGATCTGAGAGCCAGCCATTTACAAACACCTTGGCCTTTGGGGATTGATACAGGAGCTGAACCCAACGAATAAAGTTGGGGCCAAGTCCAAATCTCGAGAGGCACTCTCATAGATAGTTCCACTCCACGGAATCAAAGGCCTTGGCGGTGTCTAGAGCCACCACGACCCTCGAGCCGACTTCATCATGGGACCCCTGAATGTTCATAAATAGACGGTGAATATTCATAGCAGTGTTCTTCCCTGGCATAAAGCCTGTCTGATCAGGGTGGATTAGGGAAAGAATGACCTGGTTAAGGCGAGTATTTTAATGTCGACCTGTAGTAAGGAAATGGGTCTATATGACTCTGGGTATTTGGGGTCCTTACCAGGTTTAGGGATTACTACAATTTGGGCTTCTCTCATAGAGGGGTAGGATCCCCATATCAAATATGGGTTTGTATAGGTCATGAAGTTTAGGGGTTAAAATTTCGGAGTAGGTGGCATAAAATTCAAGTGGTAAGCTTTCTGATCCTGGGGCCTTAGATGTAGCCAAACAGGAGATAGCCTCAGAGATATCTTCCTTAGAAATGGGAGCTTCTAAGAGTTCTCATTGGGCATCAGTCAATCTAGGGAATTTAATTCTCGCTAAGTAATCTTTGGTATCTTGGGGAGTATGAGTGACCCGGGAGGTGTAGAGTGCGCAATAGAATTTTGCAAATTCCTCCGCTACTTGTTGCGGATCAGTGATATCGTTCCCCTGGGGGTCAGACAGTGACACCACCACCGGGGGATGTGAATCTAAGTGAGCAAGATATGCAAGAAGTTTGCCCGATCTTTCTCCATACTCAAATATCCTTTGCCTACAGAAAAAGATACGTTGCTTGGCCTTCTCAATATGTAACTGGGAAACCTGTCGCGTCTGAATCTTAAGATTGTTGGCAGTGCTGGGCGAGGGGTCCCGGTGGAACGCCTCCACCAGCACCCGTAGGTGTTCCGTAGACTGTTGGACAATGAATTTTGATGATCGCTTAATTCTGTTAATACGTGTAGAGAGCAGGGAGCGGGCGTGGATCTTAAACGTCTCCCACACTATATCATACGTGCCTGACTCCCTGTTAGCTGTAAAATAGTATTGCAATTCCGTGGGGATGTCATCCTGGTCCTGCAGGGCAGACAGCCAAAACAGGTTTAACCGCCAAAGAGGAGCAGGGGAGGCCTTAAGGAGCTGAATCGTAATGCAGTAGGGGGCGTGATCCGAGAGTATTCTCGGAGCAAAGCCCGCGTCTCCCAGTTTAGGTGTCAGGGTCTTTGAAATTATAATGAAATCGATTTGTGACATTGTGTTGTGGTTGGCTGAAAACATGAAAAAACTTTAGAATGTGGGTGCTTGTGGTGCCAAGTGTCTACAAGAGCAAAGTCAGTCAGTATTCGGTGTAGTCTGGTATGGGCCGGTGGGTCTAGGGGGAGGTCTGGTGTGCTCATTCGGTCTAGAGTGGGAATGAGGGTCATATTAAAGTCCCCCATCCACACCGCCGGTACAGAAGTGTATTGTGCCATAAAGGCAAGGCCCTCCTGAATTACAAGTGAGTTGTATGGGGGGGGGGACATAGCAGGCTAATATCAGGATAGGGGATCCATTAATAGCGGCGTGTATAAATACATATCTGCCCTGCCGGTCTGTCTGAAGTAGTATTAGGTCGAATGGAACCCTTTTGGCGATCAGGACCGATACACCTCTGGAGTAAGAGGTGTGGGTGGCGTGGAATGCCCAACCAATCCAAGGTTTTTTGAGAGAGGATTGTAAGTGGCCCGTGATGTGGGTCTCAACTAGCGTGATGATGTCAGTATGCTGGGACTTAAGGAATGTCAGGGCAGCTGTGAGTTTAATCTTATTGCGTAAGCCTCGAACATTCCATGTGAGGAATTTCAGAGAACTCATAGCGGGTAGAGGGTGTATATAATGAACCGCAGCTGGACCAGGACCGGCAACGCAGACATAGCCACATCAGCATAAAACACAATGATAACCAGTAACGACAATGTATGTATGATAATAACATAGTACCTTTAGCATAAATAAGCAGTTGTAAACATGGTGGTGTGAGAAAAACAGTAACCACAACATTTTCCCTCCCTCCCAATCCAATGCCTCCCAAACTTGGCACAGACATAATATCCCATAACCAGGTATCAACAGGGGACATCCATCATTTAGGACCCATTGGAGGCAAGGAACCTAATTTCAGAGGAGCATAGATACCCATAAAAAAGAGGGGAAAAAAAGAAAGGGGAAGAAAAAACAGTTAAACAAATGGGGAGTGAAAAAATTCACAGAGACACTAGGGGGGGCGACTTCTTCTCTGAGAAGTGCATGGGGTGTAGGGGCCACAAAGGTGCAGCGCCATTGGGACTGTGCAAGGGGGCTCCGCTTGCCGTCAGGGTGGTAGATAAAGTAGAGTAGCGGAGCTATTAGTGATGTTCGATCTACCTTCCTCTGCAAGCATCTCTCAGGTATGGGGGAAGTGGGGATCTAGAGTCGATGAGGTCACCCGGAGACAGAAAGTACACTGCGAGATCCAGTATAGGACTGAAAAGGAATTGCAAGTTCGTCCCCCAGTTCCAGCAAAGGATATGTACGTGCAAAGTGCCTACTGAGGGGCTCAGCAGTACAGCAGTGGATGATATTGCGGGAACAGGGGAAAGCAGGGGGGGGAAGTAGAGTACTCACAGCTTATGGGCAAGGTGGTACACTCAGTCTCGGTAGTCCCTCTGATCAATCCAAGTGGATGCTAACTCAGGGTCTTCAAAAAAGTAGGTGCGGCCCTCACATTCCACACGAAGCTTTGCAGGGTACAGCATAGCATATTTGAGGTGTAGTACTCGGAGGCGTCATTTGACATCTTGTAACTTGGATCTTTATCGTTGTACCTCATTGGAGAGCTAAGGAAATACGGCCACATGTGTATTGGTGTGAGGGATATTCCCCTTCTCTCTGGTCAGGCGGAGGATCTTGTCGCAGTCCCTGAAGTCGAGGAATTTCACTATCAGGGTACGCGGTGGAGCCCCTGGAGGAGGAGGACGAGCAGGGATTCGATGAGCTCTTTCCACCGCAAACATTACCGAGAATGCATCTCTGCCGAAGGTGGTTGTCAGGGGGTTCTCAAGAAAACTTGCCACGTCGTTGCCCTCAGCAGTCTTAGGGAGGCCAATAAATCGGAGATTACATCTCCGGAGGCGATTTTCCATGTCATCCTGTTTTGCGCTGATCTGCTGAAGTTGCCGGCGCACCTTATCAGTAGTATGTTGCAGGGGGTGCAAGATGTCTTCCGCTCTACTAATACGAGTCTCTGTCTCTGCCACGCAGTCCTGCAGGGTAGAGAGGACTTGACGGATAAGGGACACATCAATTTTGACTTCCTCAATTTTGGTGGTGAGCGTGCTCTGGCATAGGGCAATAGCATCAAGTACTTTGTTTGTGGCTGCCGTGGAACTGTGAGGGACCGGCGCCATCCTTAGCCTGTTGATCTTCCTCAAGGCGACAGTACTTGGCAAGCTTGTCAGTAGTCTCGGCAGTCTTTTTTGGTGGAGACATGATCCAGAGGTGGTCAGGGGAGTCCCGGGGTGCACTAATATGGCTGCTGCTTACTGGGCCGAGTCTTCGATGCCACCCACTCGCCGCAGTTTCAGATCTGCACAATAGGGACTATAAGTTGTGGTCGGATGGGTGTGGGAGCAGGTAGTTATAGCAGGGAGAAACCGGGCTCAGAGAGATCAGGGAGTCTTGCAGTACTTGTGCAGGCCCACTGCATGTGGAGCAAGATGGCCGGCGTCCAGGGACCAGGCCGAAGTCGTGCACCGTCCCGCTGGCTGCCACAGGAGGAGAGGATACCACACAAACAGTGATAGGAGATCCGGTGGCCAAGGCTGGCAAAGATTTGTCTCTAGGGAGCCAGGCAGGCCAGGGAGACCCGCAAGGCTTTCGCTGGGTGTAGCAAAATGGCCACCGCTCCAGGGACCAGGCCGGAGCCGCAGACCGTCCCACCAGCTACTGCAGGGTATTTAAGTGCTGTGCTAGCGGCCGCAGGTGATCCGGTGGCCGAGGCAAGTAAAAAGCAGTCTCGGGGAGCAAGAAATAGATGGGAGAGCTGCCGGAGCCACCGCCGGGTGGAGCAAAATGGCCGCTGCTCCGAGATCTAGGCCGAAGCCGCGGTCTGTCCTACAGGCAGCCCCAGGGCGGTGAAGTCCGGTGATCGCGGCCACGGATGGCGCTCCAGAGGGCCAGATAACTCCAAGGGCTAGGCAGAGGACAAGACTGGCTTGCTGAGTTGCAGATTCAAGGTAGGATCGGCAGGATTGAAGCAGGATGATGTTGCAGGAGTATGGGCAAGCGGAGCACTCACTGCAAGCGTCCTACTCCATTGCTCTTCAGGCCACACCCCCATATGATCGGAATTTACACGAACTGATTTTGTTCCTAGAAAATTTTAGATCCAGCTCTCAAAATTTGTGTGTCGGAAATTCCAATGGAAAAAGTCCGATGGAGCCTACACACGGTTGGAATTTCCGACAACAAGCTCCGATCGCACATTTTCCATCAGAAAGACTGATCGTGTGTACAGGGCATAACAGTGTAAATTTTCTGTTCCCTCAAAATAACTCAACACACAGCAATTCATGTCTAAACTGCTGGCAACAAAAGTAAGTACACCCCTAAGTGAAAATGTCCAAATTGGGCCCATGTGTCAATATTTTGGGTGGCCACCATTATTTTCCAGCACTGCCTTAACCCTCTTGGGCATGGAGTTCACCAGAGCTTCACAGGTTGCTACTAGAGTCCTCTTCCACTCCTCCATGATGACATCACAAAGCTGGTGGATGTTAGAGACCTTGCGCTGTCCACCTTCTGTTTAGGGGTGCCCCACAGATGCTCAATAGGGTTTAGGTCTGGAGACATGATTGGCCAGTCCATCATCTGCACACTCACTACTTTACATTGTAGCAAAGTGTCATTTCTTCAGTGTTGTCACATGAAAAGATATAATAAAATATTCACAAAAATGTGAGGGGTGTACTCACTTTTGAGATACTGTATATATATATATCTATATATATAGATATCTATATATATAGATATCTATATATATATAGATATCTATATATACAGTATATAGACAAGCCTAAAATATGGAGAAAATATAGATGGTGAAAACAACAAATACCCGTAACGAAAGAGACAAATGAGCTAAATACAAAAAAATGCTAAACACAAAGTGTAACTGGACTATAAAGTTTTATTATAAGGCTGTATTCACTTCAGTCTCTTCATTTAACCCATTTGGTGCCAAAGTATTCAGAGAGAATATCCAGTATGTGTTACATTCACAAAGCTTTTAAAAGTGTTTGGCTTTGGAACAATTGTTTAGTATGTTCTCAATGACCCAGACCTGAAGTCCTTCAGTAGATTGACCATGTGATTCTTTGAAGGGTCTAGGAACACTGTAAATAGTGCTTCTCTGTTCTATTGCTTGAAGTTGATCCCAAGATCAGGCTCTCAGAAATTGTGATGGTATGACCTGTATACAACAGCCCTCAGGAGCACACAGGGCCATATATAAAAAAATCAGTCAAGCAATTCTAGAAGGTGAGGTTGAATAAACTCTGCCATTGGCTGTAAAATATTTTTTGCCATGTTGTACAAATTGGCAGGTGAGACACTTCAATTTGCTGCATTGGAATATACCAAATAGATTCTGGAAAAAATAACCTGGTGGGGGGCCTTTTGTATACCATTTCCTAAGTTGGGGGGGAGCTATTCAGCTCTTTATATGATAGGCTCTCTAATAGGTGAACATAGGTTTGGGATAAAGGGCCCTAGTATTGGATCCTGTAGAAGGATCCCCCCAATGTTTACCCAAGATCTTTTCCATATGTTTATATTTCGAGTGAAATTGGGTAATTAATCTAATTGGTGTTATATCTGAACTGGGTAAAGATGCGGGTCCTGGGTTTTTCTGGAACTACCCAAATATGTGACAGATCCCTCTTCAATGAGTTTTGGTTGATATGCTTTCTATACATTTTTGTTTTAGAATCTTACTCTGTTCCATAACTCCTGTTACATAGTCCTCATCAAGGGTGCAGTTTCTGCAAAGTCAAAGAAATAGACTTTTTGGGATATTGGTTTTCCACCTGGGATGATGGCAACTATGTGAATGTACATATGAGTTATCTGCTGCAGTTTTAAACTGGTTGCTAGAAATTATATTGGAACCTATTAAACTCAATTCAAGGTCGAGAAACAACAGGGACTTAATTTTATTTACATGTGTAAAGGCTAGCCCATATTTGTTATTACAATAGACAACAAAATCAGCAATAGTGGAGGAGGGGCCATTACACATGATGTCATAGATATATCTGCCAAAGAACACAATATGCTCGGCAAAACAATTATGAAGGTGAATGTAATTAAACTCCCATAAGCCCATGGTTATATTGGCATAGCTGAGGACAAAATGTGCCCCCATAGTTGTGCCTTTAATTTTGTAGAGAGAACTGACCTTCAAAAATGAAATAATTGTATTCTAGGTAGAATCGGGTGGCATCCAAGATGAGGCTAGCTTGCTTCTAGTTAAATGTGGCATTGGTGAATAGGAAGTGTTCAATTGCTTGAAGACCTATACTTTGCGGGAAGATGGAGGTGTAAAGTAAAGTAACACCCAATGAGACCCAGCAATATAATGGTTCCTATAAGTAGTTACATAGTGTGCCCATAAGTTGTGCCAAATCTCAAATATAAGGTGGTAACTCTTGGACAATCCTCTGGACAATTATTAATATGCTAAGCTAAGCCAATATTAACACTGCTCATGGAAGCTACTATGGATCTACCAGGGAGTTGTAATGAATTTTTATGAATATGGGGTCTGTTAAAAAACTTTCAAAATGTAAGCTTTTTCTTTCTTATTAATAATGCCTTCCTGTTGGGCTTCTAGAACCAATAGTTGTAATTATTTACCATAAGTATCAATGGATGTTTCACAAGTTTCATGTACCGTAAAGTCTTGTAGTCTGATCAGTTCAGTATGACTAATCCTCCACCTTTGTCAGTTGATTTTATGTCATGGATCAGCATTTCATAGAAAAAGAAATTCCCCTATATTTGGGACTTTAATAGGCCACCAACTCATAAGATAAAAAAAATATAAATTAGATTTGTTTTATCTTACGAGTTGGTGGCCTATTAAAGTCCCAACTATAGGGGGATTTATTTTTCTATGGTTTATTCCGATAGGGATGAGACCACCATACTCGACAGTTGCTATTGTCCTGTTTATTGGATCAGCATTTCAGTCAAGAATCAGACATAAAAAAGGATATCTGTTATATCAACATACATCCATTGTGTTGTAATATAGTATATATGGACTAAATTAAAAGAAATAAAATATCATTCCCTAACAGGGTATGGTTAATAGAGACCCTGAACATTCAATCCAGCAAAAAAAAAATGAGCTACAAGTGGTTCTCTGTGCATAGAAATGATAAAATGACCAAACATATCACAGTCAGACTCATCCAGTGGTAGCAGTACAATAAGAAGACCACATCTCCCATTTAAGTTCAAAGATACATAAGGTATACATGATGGTGTGGTGGATTCCTTTCATCAATCATATTAATCAATTATATTGGGGGAGGCGCCGAGGAGGAGACACAGGGAGAAGCCGCCAAAGCTGCCTGCGACCTGGATGGGGTAAGTGTGGGGCTAATGGGTGGAAGGGCGAGCGATGGGGGGGCGGTTTGTGCGCCGATCGACCAAAGGGGTTGGGGGTGTGACTGAGCGAAGGGGGGTGGGTGGGGGAGTTTGACTGACCGACCGACCAAACAAATGGGGGGGGGTTTGGTGGTTTGT
Organism: Lithobates clamitans; assembly: GCA_037952925.1. Lineage (NCBI taxonomy): Eukaryota > Metazoa > Chordata > Amphibia > Anura > Ranidae > Lithobates > Lithobates clamitans. Next base: position 41,589 of record JBBGZY010001040.1, on the reverse strand, counting down.
TTGCAGCCCCACAAAAAAATAGAGCACCAGTCACCACTGGGTCTTGGAAAACCTTCAAAGTAGATATTGGGTTCAGAAGGGACACCACCGGATCAGTGAGAAACATTGAAAACATCATCTGCGTAACCACACTACCTTTTTATGCCTTTTGTCTCTTTAGCTAACTGTCATTTTCTAATTTTTAAAAGCAAAAAGATCACCAAAGAATATTGTTCCACAAATTATATTAGCATCTGTTTATGAGTTAATGGCATAATTTATATAAAACTAAAAGAGATTTTCTTTCACTTTCTCTTTGCGGTTTGGCACTGAATAAAAGCCTCTGAAGATAAGACTACCTAAGTTGAGCATGGTCATTAGTGTACGGAGCTCAGGGAGAGAAGCCATAGAAAATCAGCCGGCCAGGGTGAACAGTAAGAATCTAAGAAGTCCCTGTAAGTAATATGAACTTTATTTGTTACATGGATTTATTTGGAGGAAACTTTTGAGTTATAATGATGTAGTTTATATACTAAGCCAAAAGAGAAACAAAAATCATAGTTTGTGAGTCAGTAATTGTTAGTCAAGAAAATCCTGATGCATTGACAGTCATTTAAGTTTTATATTATATACAATGATAAATCAAAGTTGATAGATGCCCGGTGGATCGAATAGAACAGCAAATAGTAAGTACAATGCTTTCCAGATATCAAGCCAAATCAAACAAGTGGCTTAAACCCAGCCTGGGCCTTTAAGGAACCAGTCCCGGTGCATATGAGCAAAACTTCCACTCGTGAAGGATAAACGTGGATTCATGCAAATTCATCCCAAAAAAAACTGAATAAAAAACATAGTGTAATATTGTCAACAAATATAGAAAAAAAAGGGAGAAAGAAGAGCCCTTACACAGTGATGAATCATAAAGGATCATATAAAACACCCAGTGCCCATAGACACACACAGGGTCTCTGTGCAAGTGACATAAATAAATAGTGGAAATAAGCCCAGTGGTGAGTATAAACAAGAAACTTGCAGGGTTACTGCTTACCAGATGTTAATAAATTAAGGTGAATAAACAACAACCACCGGATAATTGAATGGTAGGGGTAACACAGCGTGCCGCAAACACCACCAATTTCCTGCTTACCAGATGGAAGCCTTGGATAGACACACTGACACAGCTTGGGAAACAGCCTCCTTTCACCGTACCATGTACGCCAATCATGTCCGTCTTAACCAAAGCTCCACGGTATCCTTGCACTCGCTCTCTCAATGTCAGTTTTGGACTCTATGCTCCATGTTCCGTGTACACTCCTGCTCCCTTCACAAGTCTCCTGGGACTTGTTCTATTTGATCCATCCGGGCATCTATCAACTTTGATTTATCATTGAAGATTTGAATTCACTTAATTTCTTGGACTTTATATGCACTTTAAAGGACTGTTTAAATATTCTTTTTTATACCACAGTGGTATTCACATGTAAAAGGTTAAGCGCGTTTTTTTCTGTTTTTCTTTATTAATATTTGGTGTACCCCACTTATAACCGCAGCATATCCACTTAATTTCAGCGCAGTTTTTTCTTTTTCTTTTTATAATATATACGATTCTCAGTTTAACTGCAAATTTGTGAAAATATTGTAACTTTTTAGTTAATTTCTTTCTACTGACCTTGGTAAAGAAATATTGCAAATGATAGTACAACAAAAAATCTCTACATATTGCATTATTGCAATGTGCTCTTACTAAATGCGTACAGGAGAACAAAATAGATGGTAAAAAAGCAGGTAGGCATAAAAGGCAAATAGACATTTTGCTTTGCAAGGGCTTTTCCTCAGAGCTTCGTGCATGATGTGAAGCTCTGCTGACTTCAATCATCCAATCACATGCAAGCAAAAATTGTGTTTTTTTTTTCCTTGAACATGTTTGGATATTCTTTGCAAAGTGAACCACGTTCACTAAGCTCTAGAGAAAGTTCCCATGCAAAGTGCACAGGCCATTTTTCTTTAGTAAATCAACCTCATAGCAGGGCTTTTCTTCAGCAGGATGCAGTGGTACACAGTTTCGCCAACTCCAGCTCTAAATGTATATACTAGAAAGGGGTGCTGGGGTGTACTGGGGGTCTATTGATGCTGGCTACTGGGGAGTCTGTATTGCTGGGGAGTCTATTGTTGCTGGTGAGCGATCTAGGGTTACTGGGGGGGACTTATGTTGCTGTGGGAATTTATTGTTTATAGTTACATAGATAGTTACATAGTTGGTAAGGTTGAAAAAAGAAACAAGTTCATCAAGTCCAACCTATGTGTGTACGCTTTTATGTCAATATTACATTGTATATCCCTGTATGTTTTGGTCGTTTAGGTGCCTAATAGTTTTTTTAAATTATCGATGCTCCCTGCTGAAACCACTGCCTGTGGAAGGGAATGCTACATTCTTACCGCTCTTACCATAAAGAACCCTTTACGCAGTTTCTGGTTAAATTGCTTTTCCTCTAATTTTAGTGAATGTCCGCAAGTCGTTTTAAATGCTCTTTCGCAGAAACATTTTATCCCTATTGTGGGGTCACCAGTACGGTATTTGTACATTGAAATCATATCCCCTCTCAAGCGTCTCTTCCCCAGAGAGAATAAGTTCTGTAATCTTTTCTCATTAATAAGGTCCTCCAGACCCTTTATTAGTTTTTTTCCCTTTTTTTTCCTTTGTACTCGCTCCATTTCCAGTACATCCTTCCTGAGGACTGGTGCCCAGAACTGGACAACATACTCCAGGTGCGCCCAGACCAGAGCCTTGTAGAGTGGGAGCATTATTGTTTTAGGACCCCCAGGTCCTTTTCCATCCTATATTCCCCCAGAGGTTCTTATTTTACATTTTTCCACATTAAACCTAATTTGCCATTTAGTTGCCCACCCCATTAATTTGTTCAGATTTTATTTCAAGATCTCCACATCCTGCGGAGAAGCTATTGCCCTGCTTAGCTTAATATCCTCCATGAAAACCAAGCACTGCCTTCGGGATTTCTAAGGGTGATTTCACTCCTCACTACTTATCACAGATACGTAGGCCATGATATGCCAAGATAGCACAAAATCCCCCAAATGAGCCCATTTTGGAAATTAGACACCCCAAGCTATTTGCTGAGAGGCATGTTGAGTCCATGGAATATTTTATATTTTGCCACAAGTTTTGGGAAAATTACAAAACTATTATCCACATGCCTCTCAGCAAATAGCTTGGGGTGTCTACTTTCCAACATGGGGTCATTTGGGGGGGGGGGGGGGTTGAACTGTTCTGGTATTTTATGCACATTAGAAGCTTATGCCACACATCACCCACTCTTCTAACCTTTTTGAAGACAAAATTACAAAACTATTATCCACATGCCTCTCAGCAAATAGCTTGGGGTGTCTACTTTCCAAAATGGGGTCATTTGGGGGGGGTTGAACTGTCCTGGTATTTTATGCACATTAGAGGCTTATGCCACACATCACCCACTCTTCTAACCTTTTTGAAGACAAAGCCCTTTCCGACACTTTTTGTTTACATGAAAAAATATTTTTTTTGCAAGAAAATTACTTTGAACCCCAAACATTATTATTATTTTTTTTTAAAGAAAAGGACCTACAGTTTAAATGGTGGGTGTTGCAATTTTTTCAAGCAGTATTTGCACAGTGATTTTTTTAACGCACTTTTTTAAATTTTAATGCACTAAAACACACTATATTGCCCAAATATTTGGTAAAATATAAAAGATGATCTTATGCCGAGTACATGGATACCAAACACGACAAGTGACGACAAACTACATACATTTTTAAAAGCCTTTAAAAGCCTTTACAGGTTACCACTTTAGATTTAAAGAGGATGTCTACTGCTAAAATCACTGCCCTCGATTTGACGTTCACGGTGATACCTCACATGCATGGTGCAATTGCTGTTTACATACAACACAAGACTAACGCTTGATTTCATCTTTACGCGCGAGCACGGACAGACAGGGGTGCATTTTTTTTTTTTTTTGCTTTTTTATTTTATTTTTACACTGTTCCTTTCATTTTTTTAAACATTTTTATTGTTATCACAGGGAATGTAAATGTCTCCTATGACAGAAATAGGTGGTGACAGCAGGTACTCTTTTAAAAAAAAAATTGGGTTCTATTAGACTCTAGATCTGTCCTCTGCCCTTAAAGCATCTGACCACACCAAGATCGGTGTGATAAGATGCTTTCCCAATTTCCCAATGGCGCTCTATATCTATATGGCGAAACCAAAGTCATGAAATGCTTGTAGCTTACGGTTTCTTAGGCCATAGAGATGATTGGAGCCATTCTGGTCTTCAATTAGCTCTATGGTCAGCTGGCGGAACCACCGGCTGCATTCTCAGGTTCCCTGGTGGGACAGGAGAGCCTGAGAAAACTATGGAAGACGGTGGGAGGGGGGGATGTTCCCTCCCACTGCTTGTTAGCCGCTAGGATTGCTTTTACATGAAAGCTGACCGCTGGCTGAAAAGAACAATACCAAGATGATACCTAAACCTGCAGGCATCATTCTGGTATAACCACTCAAAGTCCAGCAACATACCAGAACATTGCTGGTCCTTGTTGGGCATATATTGTAATGTTCTTTTTTTCATGCAGCCTGTGGGCTGAACGAAAAAAAGAGATTGATCGGTAGGTATGCCCACCATTAGAATACCGCCCTGCATCCATCCACTTCTAATGATGGGCATACATTCACCATTTTTTTTAACTGTGGTGGTGAAATAACCTCCTACAGTGCTGGAGTCGCTGATTTACGTATGGTGAGAGCAAACGCTGTTGCTGTCAAGATAAGTAAATCAGTGCTACAGCTGAATGGTGTACCTGAAAAGAAAATAATGGTTAACAATAAAACACAGTAAACAGTAAAGTATAAAATAATTACATACCTGAAAAGCAAACATGATAAAACATAGTAACAATAAAGCAATAAAAACAATAAAAAATTGCAGTTAAAAAATATAGTAAAAAGAGCAGAACAATAGAGAGAGAACAATAGAGAGAGAATAGGGAGAGAACAATAAAACAACAACTATTTTTGGCTTTATTATTTCATATTTATAATTTTTTTTAACTTTTTTTTTTTTTTACACTTTTATTTGTAACAGTAATGCCTCGTACACATGGTCGGATTTTCCGACGGAAAATGTGTGATAGAACCCTGTTGTCGGAAATTCCTACCATGTGTAGGCTCCATCACACATTTTCCATCGGATTTTCCGACACACAAAGTTTGAGAGCAGGATATAAAATTTTCCGACAACAAAATCCGTTGTCAGAAATTCCGATCGTGTGTACACAAATCCGACGGACAAAGTGCCACGCATGCTCAGAATAAATAAAGAGATGAAGGCTATTGGCCACTGCCCCATTTATAGTCCCAACGTACGTGTTTTACGTCACTGCGTTCAGAATGATCGGATTTTCTGACAACTTTGTGTGACCGTGTGTATGCAAGACAAGTTTGAGCCAACATCCGTCAGAAAAAAAATCCTAGGTTTTTGTTGTCGGAATGTCCGAACAAAGTCCAACCGTGTGTACGGGGCATTACTGTAATGGTTCCAGGTTTGGGTCTCTCAAAATGCGATGACATCTTTGGAGACCCTGTGAAAGTGTACCCTAGACTGTGCCGTGCTGTACCCTATGCTAATACTCCACTAGTGTGTGGTAGCATTCACCGATGCAAAGACCAGGTTGGATAGGACAGGAGGGACAATAATAGCAGGTGTCACGCCTATATCCACGCTTGCTACAGACACAACATCCTCTTTGGAGTGATCGTTGGGCAGGGGTGAACATACGGAAAATGCCTCTCATGCAGCCAGCTCACTGCATTTGGGAAGTTGGGCCACAGCACCTTCTGGAAACAGAAGGGCTGTGATGATCTCTTCCTGGAATTTAAGGAAGGATCCAGTTTGTCCTGATGCTTTGTATAGCACATACGCGTTCAGCGTTCAACCTCACCCATATTAAGGTTGTATTCGTGGACACAGAGGGGTTTTTCCACAACACCAGTAGCCATTGGAATTTGGACTGACGTATCTGCGTGGAGGGAGGACAGAATGAAAACATTCCGATTATCCCACCACTTCACTGCGAGCAATTTATTACACTTCAAGCAGACTCTCTCCCCCAGTTTAAGTTGGGACTCTACAAGCCGCTGGGGTATAGATTATCTCGCACGGTGCTACATGCGCTGATTTCATGATCAAACAAGTAACTAAAAAGTGGCACGCTCATGTAGTTATTGTCCACGTACAAGTGGTACCCCTTTCCAAATAAGGGTGACACCAAGTCCCAAACAATCTTGCTAGCGCTCCCTTTGTAGTCTGGGCAGTTCTCGGGCTCCACGTGACTCTTTTCCCTTTGTAAACCATAAAACTATATGTATAGTCTGTTGCCCTGTCACAGAGCTTATACGTCTTGACCCAATCTCTGGCACACTTGCTGGGAAGATACTGTTTGAAAGACAAGCGGACAGAAAACGTAACCAGGGACTCATAAATGCAGACAACTTGATCAGGAGTAAACAAGGCTGCAAACTGTTGGTTGAAGTTGTTTACGAGGGGCAGAATTTTGTAGAGCCGATCTTATCCAGGGTCACTCCAAGGACAACAGAGTCATTAAAATGCATGAACTGCAAGATCTGCTTGTATCGTGTCCTGGTCATGGATGCAGAGAACACGGACATATGATGAATTGGGTCAGTGGACCAATATGACCGCAACTCAAGTTTTTTAGTTATGCCCATGAGGAGGGATAGGCCCAGGAAGGTCTTAAATTCGGAAAATAGGTTTCCAATCTCTGGCAAGGGACAACTGGGGATTAGCGGCGATGAACTGACCAGCATACAAATTGCTTTGGTTCACAATAGATCTATAGAGATCTTCAGTGAAAAACAGTGAATAAAAATCAAGTGACGGAAAATCAACTGTTTCCACCTGAATTCCAGGTTGGCCAGTGAATTGGGGAAGTATGGGTGCTGCAGAATTGGTGGGCTCCTAATTAGGATTGGCATATTCTGCAGGATGGGCACTAGGGGTTGGCCGGCCTGTGTTTGTCTTCTTGATGGCTGCGGGACACTACTTGTGCTAGTCACCGCACCAGCTTGAACTGCACTTTTGGAACTCGCCACGTCACGTTATACTGCAGTTCTGGATGTACAACCAGGATGTACTAGGCTGCTGGTGCTTGCCAGCTCACCAGAAGGATGAGCGGCACCAGTACTGGCTCTCTGCTCCATACCAGAGACCTTCGGTTCTTGCACTTCAACATCAGAGTAAAATAACGGGGCCGGGTACCCCTCACCTTAGCAGGGACCACTACTCCGTCGTCAGAGCTATCTGTCAGTGTGCCGCTGCTGTCTACCAGTTCGTATTCTGAGCCTTAATCTGACAGATGTGTGACTTCCTCTTCACTCTCATCTGTCATGCTCAGAAACATGTAGGCCTCTTCACTACTGTACCTCTGTCTGGACATTTTGGCTTCTAAATTTACAGGTACAACTAGTGTGACTCACAGGCAAAAAGAGCAACTGGTTGTCAGAGACTGCTTCAATCGCTACAAAAAAACCTGTTATGCCGCGTACACGCGGTCTGACTTTTCGGCTACAAAAGTCCGACAGCCCATCCGACAGACTTTCGATGGACTTTTGGCGGACTTGCGGTGGACTTTTTAACGAACGGACTTGCCTACATACGATCACACAAAAGTCCGACGGATTCGTACGTGATGACGTACACCGGACTAAAATAAGGAAGTTGATAGCCAGTAGCCAATAACTGCCCTAGCAAGGGTTTTTGTCCGTCGGACTAGCATACAGATGAGCGAATTTATGGGTCCGGCTGAGTTACGTAAAGATTTCAAGCATGTTCCAAATCTAAAGTCCGTCAGATTTGCGGCTGGAAAAGTCCGCTGAAAGTCCAGGGAAGCACACACACGATCGGATTGTCTGCCGGATTTGGTCCGTCGTCGTCCGTCTGACTTTTGTAGAGGAAAAGTCCGACCGTGTGTACGCGGCATTAGCGTTCACAGGGATCAGGCCTGACTCTGCGAACACTGCATTTATGTGTGTTGTGTTTTATAAGTGACAGTGATCGATTGATACTGCACTGGGTGGGCTGGGCTGGGAGGAGGGGTTAAATGCAGGTGCTATCAGGTATCTGGGCTGATCCCGCTAACGCTGCATTTTTGGGAACCCTAAACTACTGGGGATGCTAGTAAAGATCTGATCAGATCAGATATTGATCCGTTAAGACACTATACTACTAAGGGAGGTGTATGGTGCGTGCGTGGGTGTTAGCGCTACTGACACTAATCTAACGCTGACCCTAACTGACGCTAAAATCTAACTGATGTCACCCACCGGAGTGGCTGCCAATGGTTTGGAGGGTCTTTTACAAAAACTGAAATCAGAAAGGGAAAAATAAATTAAAAATAGTGAAAAAAAAGTTCTGCCCACTAGAAGTTAAAAGTAGAGTGCATGGCCTGGCAGCAAACAATGTTTGGCTTTTTTTTATGTGTTCCAAATGCTCTTTTGTTTGCTTTTGGGTGTAGTTTATTGCTTGTGTAGCCAAGACTGCAGCAATGATAGAGATGGGGGGGGCAAACAGGGAACTATTAAAGACTTTGCAGAGGAAACATGGAGGGTTGTGAGAAATGTACGGTAGTTCATTCAAAATACTCAATCAAGACTAGAGGTTTGGCCTGAACTACAATTCCCAGCAGACTTTTTTTTTTATCAAATAGTTTTTATTAAATTTTTTTTGTTATTGCTTATTAAATGCAAAAATTTGAAAAGAATTGGTGATAAACATATAAGTTATAAGCATTTCATTTAGTTTCTAAGTATAAATAGAAAGAGATTAGATCGATCAGACACTATAATAGATCTATAGATTTATTTTTCAAAGAACATCTAACAAGACAGCAACAGACAAGCATCTCTATATAGGATTCCATTTCCATTTATATTATACTATTCTCCGCTTCTTAATTTATTATAAGTCAATCCCCTCTCCCTCACCTATCCCCCCTTCCTCCTCCTCCCCAACCTCTCCACATAGACCATTATAAAACAAATTACTAGAGTCAAGCCAATAGGACCATATTTTATTGAATTTTTGGGGAACTCCTCTGTGTTTATATGCTAGTCGTTCTCTTTTTAATATATGATTTATTTTATTACACCATTGTTTATGGGTTGGTGGAGTTGTTGCTATCCACTTTTGTAAGATGAGCTTACGGGCAAGATAAAGGGATCTAGTCCACATTATATACGTCTCTACAGGTAAAGCTCCATCTGGAATTATTCCCAATATTGCTATTTTTGGGGTACTTATTATTTCTGTCCGACATATTGTGTTTAGGGTCAGAAACACTTTCTCCCAATATCTGTGGAGCTTAGAACAGGGCCACAGCATATGAATAATGGAACCATTAGATGTAGAACATCGCGGACATAAGGGCGATGTATATTTTCCCTAGGCATATAATTTTTGTGGAGTGTAGTGGCTTGTGTGTAGTATAAAAAGCTGGGTCGATTGCTGAGATGGTGAAATAGATACCTCAGGTAGAATCTACATAGCCGATTTCCATTCCTCTTGACTAGGGATGAGCTTCGTGTTCGAGTCGAACCCATGTTCGACTCGAACATCGGCTGTTCGCCCGTTCGGCGAATTCCGAACAATATGGGCCGTTCGTGCCAAATTCGTGTGGCGCGTCACGGCCCATAATTCACTGCGGCATTGCAGAGCATTACTTGCTGATGATTGACCCGCATGCTTGGCCAATCACAGCGCCGCCTTAACAGAGAGCCATAATTGGCCAAAGCCAAGGAGGCTGTGGCCAATTATGGCTCAGGGGATTTAGTACATGCCACACACTATATAAGGCCGCCTGCACGGCGGCCCTGTGCAGTGTGTTCCGGTGTGCTTAGAGAGACAGTGTCATTTCATTTGAGTTAGCTAGATTAGGCAGGACAGTCAGTCAGTTAGCTGCACTTAAAGTGTATTGTGTATATATATGCATCCCAGGTGTTGCATATATATATATATATATACACTGTATTCAGTTTAGCTAGATCCGTTCCTGTTATCTTCTAGACTATTTACATTTAGTGCAGTGCGTCCTGCTCACAGTGTTCAGCTAGATCCGTTCCTGTTATATTCCTACTGACAGGCAGGCTTGTCTTGTTACAGTATTTTGAAGAAAATTACTGGTGTTCTTTTGATCCTATTAGTGCCACAGTCAGGCAGCTAGACTATTTACATTTAGTGCAGTGCGTCCTGCTCACAGTGTTCAGCTAGATCCGTTCCTGTTATATTCCTACTGACAGGCAGGCTTGTCTTGTTACAGTATTTTGAAGAAAATTACTGGTGTTCTTTTGATCCTATTAGTGCCACAGTCAGGCAGCTAGACTATTTACAGTTAGTGCAGTTCGTCCTGCCCACAGTGTTCTGCTAAACCTACAAGTAAGTGGGGTGCGTCCTGCTCACAGTGTTCAGCTAAACCTACAAGTTAGTGGGGTGCGTCCACCTCACAGTGTTCAGCTAAACCTACAAGCTAGTGTGGTGCGTCCTGCTCACAGTGTTCAGCTAGATCCGTTTCTGTTATCTTCTTACTGACAGGCAGGCTTGTCTTGTTACAGTAAATACAGCTACCTGAAGAAAATTGCTGGTGTTCTTTTGATCCTATTAGTACCACAGTCAGGCAGCTAGACTATTTACAGTTAGTGCAGTGCGTCCTGCTCACAGTGTTCTGCTAAACCTACAAGTTAGTGGGGTGCGTGCTGCTCACAGTGTTCAGCAAAACCTACAAGTTAGTGGGGTGCGTCCACCTCACAGTGTTCAGCTAAACCTACAAGCTAGTGGGGTGCGTCCTGCTCACAGTGTTCAGCTAGATCCGTTCCTGTTATCTTCTTACTGACAGGCAGGCTTGTCTTGTTACAGTATTTTAAATAAAATTGCTGGTGTTCTTTTGATCCTATTAGTACCACAGTCAGGCAGCTAGACTATTTACAGTTAGTGCAGTGCGTCTTGCTCACAGTGTTCTGCTAAACCTACAAGTTAGTGGGGTGCGTCCACCTCACAGTGTTCAGCTAAAGCTACCTGTAGAAGGTTGGTGGTGTTCTCATACTACAGGCAGGCAGTTGATTTTGCTAGCTGCAGTATCAGTACATATATATATATATATATATATATATATATATATATATATATATATATATCCCAGCTTAGTGCAGCTACAGGCCATTAGTATGTCTGGAAGGCCAAGAAGGAGAGGCAGACAGTCACAAGCCAATAAGAGAGGGCAAGCAGGCTCTGTGTCTAGTGCTGGTCGTGGAGACGGTGCATCCTCATCAGCACGTGGCCATGGGACACGCTTGGCCTTTTTTTCGGCAGCTGGCCATGTTAAGCCGCAACATGCGGAAGACTTGGTCGAGTGGATGACCAAGCCGTCCTCATCCTCCTCATCCTCTCTCACCCATGCCCAGGGTACTTTGTCTGGCAAAGCAGCGGCCTCTTCCCTCAGCTCAATGTCATCAGTGACTCCTTCCCTAGCCCCACCATGTCCTCCTGAGGAGTCCCTCGAACTGTTTGACCACAGTGTTGGGTACATGCTCCAGGAGGATGCCCAGCGTTTGGAAGGCTCTGATGATGATACTGAGCTCGATGAAGGCAGTAACACGAGCACGGACAGAGGGGGTGCCCAAGAAGGACAGCAATCTGGCAGTCATGCTCCCCCTGCTGCAGCATACTGCCAGGTTTGCTCCAGTGATGAGGAGGGAGGGGATGATGAGGTCACTGACTCAACGTGGGTGCCTGATAGGAGAGAAGAGGAGGAGGAGGAGGCGGCACATAACCAACGAGGCAGGATGCCCTCCAGGGGCCAGCCTAAGGGCAGCACATTGACTGCATCACACCCCAAAGCTCCACATGTGCAGGGCGCTGCAGTCTCTGCGCGTTATTCAAAAAGTTCTTTGGTGTGGGCCTTTTTTGAGACGAGTGCATCAGATCGCACCGCTGCTATTTGCAACATATGTCTCAAGCGTATCTCGCGTGGCCAAAACATCTCCCGCTTGGGTACCACATGTTGACCTGCCATGCAGTTCGTTGGCAAGCGTATCTAAAAGACCCACACCAAAGAACAAAGAGGACCTCTGCTTGCTCCTCATCAGCTGAGATTTCCAACCCCACTAGACCTTCAGTCCTCTCTGAGACCTGCACTGAGAGGAATGAAGGTGTAGAATTAGGTGTGTCACAGCCACGTACTTGTGGGCAATCTGATTTTGGTACACCGACGTCAGATTGTACCAGGCAAATTTCCCTGCCCCAGCTGCTGCACCGCCGAAAGAAGTTTGCTCCCAGCCATCCACATGCCCAGCGGTTGAATGCTAGCTTGGCAAAATTGCTAGCACTTCAACTGCTGCCTTTTCAGTTGGTAGACTCTGCCCCCTTCCGTGAGTTTGTGGAATGTGCAGTTCCTCAGTGGCAGGTACCCAAACGCCACTTTATCTCACGGAAGGCGATTCCGGCTCTCTACCAGCATGTGGAAGGCAATGTCCATGCCTCGCTGGACAGGGCGGTCAGCGGTAAGGTGCATATTACCGCTGACTCATGGTCCAGCAGGCATGGACAGGGAGGTTACCTAAGTTTCACGGCACATTGGGTGACTCTGCTGGCAGCTGGGAAGGATGCAGGACAAGGTGCAGTAGTGTTGGAGGTTGTTCTGCCACCACGCCTCCAAAATGCTAATGATTGTGACACACCTCTCTCCTCCACCCCCTCCTCTTCTTCTTCCTCCATGGCCTCTTCCTCGGAACCAGCGGTGCTCCGTAGTCGTTCAAGGGGCTACGCAAGTACGCAGGCCAAAAGATGCCATGCGGTGCTTGAGCTGGTGTGCTTGGGGGACAGGAGCCACACTGGGGAAGAGGTTCTGTCAGCTCTGCAGGGGCAGGTTCAGAGGTGGTTGACGCCACGCCAACTTAAGGCAGGAATGGTGGTTTGCGACAATGGCACCAACCTCCTCTCTGCCCTCCGACAGGGACAAATGACCCATGTGCCCTGTTTGGCTCACGTCCTTAACTTGGTGGTGCAGCGGTTCTTGGGCAGGTACCCGGGTATACAGGATGTCCTGAGGCAGGCCAGGAAAGTCTGTGTGCATTTCCGCCGGTCATATAATGCCAGTGCTCGGCTGACGGACCTCCAAAAGGAGTTTAACCTGCCCAAGAACCGCCTAATCTGTGACATGCCCACCAGGTGGAACTCAACGTTGGCCATGCTGCAGCGGCTGCACACGCAGCAGAGGGCCATCAATGAGTACCTGTGCGACTATGGCACCAGGACAGGGTCAGGGGAGCTTGTTTTTTTTTCCCCACGCCAGTGGGCCATGATCAGGGATGCATGCACTGTCCTGTCACCATTTGAGGAGGCCACGAGGATGGTGAGCAGTGACAGTGCATGCATCAGTGACACTGTCCCCCTTGTCCACCTGTTGGAGCACACGCTGCATGGAATAATGGACAGGGCACTTGAGGCAGAACAGAGGCAGGAAGAGGAGGACTTCCTTAGCTCTCAAGGCCCCCTTTATCCAGACAGTGTTCCTGCGTGCCCGCCGATCACACAGGAAGAGGACGAGGAGGAAGAGGAGGAGGAGGAGGAGGAAGATTGTGTCAGTATGGAGGTGGAGCCTGGCACTCAGCATCAGCAGCAGTCTTTAAGGGATTAGTCCCAAGAAACACATGGACTTGTACGTGGCTGGGAGGAGGTGGCTGCGGACCATGTCGTCCTTAGTGACCCAGAGGACTCCGGACCGAATGCCTCAGCAAACCTACGCTGCATGGCCTCCCTGATCCTGCAAAGCCTGCGTAAGGATCCTCGTATTCGTGGTATCAAGGAGAAGGACCAATACTGGCTGGCAACCCTCCTTGATCCACGTTACAAGGGTAAGGTTGCGGACCTTATCTTGCCATCGCAGAGGGAGCAGAGGATGAAACATCTTCGGGAGGCCTTGGAGAAAGGTCTGTGCAACGCGTTCCCAGAGACTGGGAGGTTACAAACTCCTGTTTCTGGACAACGTGTTGCTGAGGCTTCGGTCAGTCAAAGAAGGAGCAGTGGAGAAGGTGGCCGTCTGACCGATGCGTTCAGACAATTTTTTGGTCCGCAGCCCCAAGGTATGATTGGTTCCAGCAACCATCGCCAGCGTCTGTTTTACATGGTGCAGGAATACCTAGGGGCAAGATCAGACTTGGACACCTTTCCCACAGAAAATCCTCTGGGTTACTGGGTCTTGAGGATGGATCACTGGCCAGAGCTTGCACAGTATGCAATTGAGCTACTGGCCTGTCCTGCATCCAGCGTTCTTTTGGAACGCACATTCAGTGCTGCTGGAGGTGTGGTAACCGATCACAGGGTGCGTCTGTCCACTGACTCGGTCAATCGACTGACCTTCATAAAAATGAATGAGTCTTGGATCACCACCAGCTACCAAGCACCTGATGCTGATGTAACCGAATAATTTTTTTTGAAATCTCAGATCCCTTCAAAGACTGCCTATGCTGATGCTGAGTGACTATTCCTGAGTAATTATCCTCTTCCTCCTCAATCATCACGCTGATAGCTTGTAAGAGCATTTTTGGTTCTGGGCGCCACCACCAATGCCTAAGGCACAATTTTTCAGCCCCTGTTTAACAGGGGCATGTAATTACGATTTTTGATGTAATACTTTGCAGCAGGGCTCGTTCCTGCATTCCAACTAGAGTGTCTGTGAGGGGTTGCAGTGTTGTGGCACCAGCACCAGTGCCTAAGGCCCAATTTTTCAGCCCTTGTTTAACAGGGGCATGTAATTACAATTTTTGATGCAATACTTTGCAGCAGGGCTCGTTCCTGCATTCCAACTAGAGTGTCCTTGAGGGGTTGCAGTGTTGTGGCACCAGCACCAGTGCCTAAGGCCCAATTTTTCAGCCCTTGTTTAACAGGGGCGTGTAATTACAATTTTTGATGCAATACCTTGCAGCAGGGCTCGTTCCTGCATTCCAACTAGAGTGTCTGTGAGGGGTTGCAGTGTTGTGGCACCAGCACCAGTGCCTAAGGCCTAATTTTTCAGCTCCTGTTCAACAGGGGCATGTAATTACAATTCTTGATCTAATATTTCACAGCAGAGCCCTGTGAGGGCTTACAGTGTTGTGGCCACAGCAACACCTAAGGCCCAAATTTCTGCTGAGTATATAGGGCAGGACCCTACTTTCAAACAACTAACTTACAAACGACTCCTACTTGCAAACGGAAGGAGACAACAGGAAGTGAGAATAAATCTACCCCTAGGAAGGGAAATTCTCTCCTGTAAGAGTTAATATGGGAAAAACATTTCTCCTTTCCACTGATGCTTTCCAATCCATTGGGACAAAAAGTGAGGCTAAATCTTCTGAAGAGGAGGAAAGACAGCAAAACAAATGTCACAGGGGTGATAACCCTTCCCTATGTTTTCCAAAAAGCTTAAAAAAGATTTTTTGGCTGGAGCTAAACACGTTAAAAATGTACCCGTTCAAAATTACAAAGAGATTCTACTTAACAACAAACCTACAGCCTGTATACTGCAGTTCAGAGTATATAGGGCCTGGTGGCCCCACACCTTTCCTTATTTTAATTTGGGTGCGGGGTTCCCCTTAATATCCATACAAGACCCAAAGAGCCTGGTAATGGACTGGGGGGTACCCATGCCGTTTGTCTCACTGATTTTTATCCATATTGCCAGGAGTCAGGACCCGACATTACATTAAACCCGCAAGCAGTTTTAAATGAGATTTTTTCCTTTAAAAATGACATTTGGTGCAGGGACTGTTCTAAACACGGGAAACACACGTCACTTTACAGGCATACTATAGACACCCCTCAGGTACGATATTTAAAGGAATATTTCACTTTTTTTTTTTTACTTTAAGCATCATTAAAATCACTGCTCCCGAAAAAACGGCCGTTTTTAAAAGTTTTTTTTGCATTGATACATGTCCCCTGGGGTAGGACCCGGGTCCCCAAACCCTTTTTAGGACAATACCATGCAAATTAGCCTTTAAAATGAGCACTTTTGATTTCGAATGTTCGAGTCCCATAGACGTCAATGGGGTTCTAACGTTCGTGCGAACTTTCGGTCCGTTCGCAGGTTCTGGTGCGAACCGAACCGGGGGATGTTCGGCTCATCCCTACTCTTGACTAAGATCTGTCAGGTCTTTTTGCCAATGGATAAGACTATTCACCTGGCCATCTTCCTTCTCTGCATTTTGAAGAATCAGGTAGAGGTCCCCTATTAGTCCTTGTTTCATTGACCGTACTGAAGTTGCCTTTGTCAGAATCTCTGATGGATTGTATTGTAGTTGGAATATTAAGGTCTGGCTTTGTAAAGCATGTCGTATTTGTAAATACTTATAGAAATTACTATTTGACAACTGGAAACGGTCTTTCATTTTTATTAAAGGGTAATAGCTTATCCCCTTCAAACAATTGATAGAGAAAAGTCAACCCTGCTTCTTTCCATTCTAAAAATCCTGGTAGTTTGTTTAACTCAGATAAACAATAGTTGTCCCATGTTGGCATAAGTCTTGTATATCCCCTATGGTGCGTAATATTACGTATTGTTTCCCATAATCTATGGATGAAGTGAAAGTTGGAATCTTTCTCTTCTTATAAAATTGGTGGGAGACTATTTGCTGTACCAATGATGAGGGTTTAAATTGGGTCATTAGAATATTCTGTATAGGATCTTGCATATCTAACTCCTCCAATCCACACCAGTGTTGAAGTTGTGCTGCCAAGAAATATAATACTGAATTAGGGACCGCTATTTCCCCTCTATGTTTTGCTTGTTGCAAAGTTTCTAGTTTAATTCTTGGTTTTCCATATTTCTATATACTGTAAGATCTCAGAAGGTCGCGTCTATTGTCCTAAATAGTTTTAATGTCAACCAGACTGAGCAGTTGTGCAATAGATATAACAATTGGGGCAGCCATACCATTTTTACCAGGTTTGCTCTCCCTATCATAGTCAATGGAAATTTGCACCAGGTTTTACCTTGTTGCCTAAATTTACCTACAAGGGGAAGTATATATTTGTATCTATATATTCATTGACATTTGGTGTAATTATCA
Organism: Lithobates clamitans; assembly: GCA_037952925.1. NCBI lineage: Eukaryota > Metazoa > Chordata > Amphibia > Anura > Ranidae > Lithobates > Lithobates clamitans. The sequence goes on along the minus strand of JBBGZY010001040.1, from coordinate 24,437 downwards.
CCCCTAAATACTTAAATGATGATACATGCTTTATCTGGTGGTCCTAGTGTGGGAGCTCCAATTGTATTGGATCAATAGGGTCGATAGGCATTATTACGGATTTATCCCAGTTGATTTTAAATCTTGAGAATGTACCATAGGTATCGATAAGTGAAATAACTGTAGACAGAGATGTATATGTATCTCCTAGAAACACTAGGGCATAGGCGTGCGCACAGGGTGTGACGGGTGTGCCTGGGCACACCCTAATTACCCCATGTGCATTAGCATTATCCAGGGGTGGCACCAGGTGGGTGTTTGGGGTGCCGGTGGCCAGTGTAAATGCCCCCATTATATTAAAGGCTAGGTTCAACTAGGAACACATTACACCTATACTTAGGATGTAAGGTAATATGCTCCCAATCAACTGTCTCCCACCATCAGAGCCTCCTCCCTGTGACAGCAGGTGGTGCTCTTGTGTGTTTGAGCTTTGGGGTGCACACCCTAATGCAATAGGCTGCGCACACCTATGCACTAGGGCATCATCTGCGAAGAGAGATATTTTTTTTCCTCTCCCCTACATCTCAGAAATCCCACAAAATCTGGACACTCACGAATAGCCTCCGCCAGGGGTTCTACGGCTATTGCGAAATGGAGCGGAGACAGGGGACAACCCTGTCTTGTTCCTCTTTTCAACAAAAATGGTAAGGTCGTGGCTCCACTAATCTGTACTTTTGCACTCGGAGCACTATATAACAGTATATCCACTTTATAAAATTTGGTCCTATTCCAAATTTTTTTAGGCAGATCCATAAGAAGTCCCACTCTATACTATCAAATGCTTTGGTCGCTTCCAAAGACACATTAGCTCTATTTCCTGTATTATCTATGGGTATTTGTAGATTTAGAAACAATCGACTAAAATTGCTAGCTGTTGATTTGTTAGGGATAAACTCTGACTGATCACGATGTATCAATTTGCCAATGTACTTTGAGAGTTTGGTTGCCATTACCTTTGCCAATAGTTTAACATCCGATGTCAACAACGATAGGCGAAGGCGTGGTTAAAAACTGAAAGAAGATCAGGTAATAACACATCCCCATATGTTTTATAAATTTCCCCTGGCAAACCATTCGATCCAGGAGATTTATTTTTGGATAAATTGTCTGCTGCATTTCTCAACTCTTCCAGTGTTAATGGTCTCTCTAATATCTCTTTCTCATCATCTAGTAACATTGGCAAATTAACAGTCTGAAAAAACTTTTCCATACCCCCCTCCTGATCTCTCTTCCTACTTTTATATAGGTCCTGATAAAAAGCCCGAAACACCTCTAAGATCTCTGGAGTATTAGTCTTTCCGTGTGCAGAAGATTGAATTTCAGTTATAAGGGATGAGGGACGCTGCCTCTTTACCACAGAGGCTAATATATGTGCAGTTCCCTCTCCCTCTTCAAAATCAGGTTGCTGCAAGAAGAACCTTTTATTTTCTGCTTTCTTAATGGCTACTTGTGCATATTTTTCTTAACTATGTGTCCATTGCATCTGAGTGTCTTTATTGGGGTTGGATACATAAGATGCTTCAGCTTGCATCATGTTGTCAGCCAGGGTTTTTTCCCGTTTTCTAAATTGTTTCTTTTTTTTTCATATTTGTGAGATTAACAAACCTCTAAGATAGGCTTTCTATGCGTCCCAATAAATTACGGGCGAGACCGTAAGTTTATTTATTTGCTGAAAAGTGGTCATCTCTAATTTAATGTCCTCTGGAGGGAAGAGTGAGATCCAGTAAGGATTAACCTTCAATAACTTGTCCCCCTTGTTAGTCCTAAAGAGAAAAGATAAGAGCAGGGGAGAGTGATCTGATATGCCTCTTGCCTCATATTTAGTCTCACAAAGATATGGCAATACAGAGCGGGATCCTAACGCCAGATCTATTCTGGATAAAGTTTTATGCGTGCTTGAGTAGCATGAGAATTGCCTACTCAATGGATTTTGCAGTCTCCACAAATCAAACAGCCCCATCTCCGTTATATATTTTGCAAAGGCCGTAGTCCCCTCTGAATATTGCTTATCAGATGGATAACATTTATCCATTGATGGAACTATACAATTATTAACCGCTTCCTGCCCGCCGTATGCCAAATTACGTCCTTGGCTTTGAGCAGGAATATCTGGGTGATGCCTGTAGCTACAGGCATCATTCAGATATCGTCTTTTAGAGTCGGCGAATCTGTGCACCAAAAGAATGATCATAGTGGCTGTTCTGCTGCTTGATTGTTCTTACGGGAGGCGAGAGGGGATGCCCCCCCTCCCGCCGCCCTCCGATGCTTCTACCGAGTCACCGCTACGATCTGTGAGTCAGACACAGGATCTGCCAGCCCTGGATGTTCAGAATAGAGATTTTCGGCGGACCAGATGGTCGCCGGAGTCTCTATGATCGTTTGGAGGCCGGGCATGATGTTATGATATCACGCCCGGCCTCTGTATTAAAAAAAACAGCGCCGCTTCGGCTGGGAAGCGGTAATCGTTTTTTTTTTTTTTTCAGGCTTCCCAGCCTAGAGGTGAGATGTGGGGTCTTATTGACCCCATATCTCACTGTAAATGGCACCTGTTATGCCATATTCCGATTACAAGGGATGTTTACATTCCTTGTAATAGAAATAAAAGTGATCAAAACATTTTTTTGGGAAAAAAAGTGTCAAGATAAAATAAATAAAGTAAAATTAACAATACATTTTTTTTTAAAGCGCCCCTGTCCCCGTGAGCTTGCACACAGAAGCGAACGCATACATAAATCCCGCCCACATATGAAAACGCTGTTCAAACCACACATGTGAGGTATTGCCGCGAACGTTAGAGCAAGAGCAATAATTTTGGCCCTAGACCTCCTCTGTAACTCAAAACATGTAACAAGTAAAAAATTTTAAAGCATTGTCTAAAGGGATTTTTAAGTAACAAAGTTTGGTTCCATTCCACTAGCGTGTGCAATTTTGAAGCGTGACATGTTAGGTATCTATTTACTCGGCATAACTTCATCTTTCACATTATGCAAAAACATTGGGCTAACTTTACTGTTTTGTTTAAAGCACAAAAACAACGCATTTGAAAAATTCCTGCGCAAATACCGTGCGAGATAAAAAAGTTGCAATACTTGAATCAGAAAAGGGCTGGCAACTCGGATGCTCTTGAATAAAAGTCCTTTATTGGGTTACATGGGTACACGGGTACAGGCTATGCTGACGCGTTTCGGCTAAGAAGCCTTCATCAAAGCATACATGTTTGATTTAAAAACTGATATTTATAACAGAGTAAGCACTCCAAATGGGGCGGGTGCATCCTAATCAGAGCAATCAAAACAATTAAAAACACATGGAGAAAAGAAAGAGAGAAGCACAGCAGGCATATGAGAGACATATCATGAACAAATAAAGCATACTCAAAATGGTGCGATAAATGTATCAAACAATGCGACTATGTTGAAAAATGCGATTATGTTAAAAAAAGATTTATATCCATCCTATCGTTCAAACCATACGGTTTTCTAGTATTGAGGGTATGTATCCACCATACTTTACGCTTGAGCAAAATACGATGAGTGTCACCTCCTCTTGGGGGTTTTTTAACCTGTTCAGCACCAAAAAAGGAAAAAGTGTCAAGATTACCATGATGGAATTCTTGGAAATGTTTTGACACATTTGAGATATTTTTAGCATTAATGTTTGTAGTGTCATTCACATGTTCCGAGATTCTAACTTTCAACGGGCGTATAGGGCACCCAACTTATTGTAGACTGCAGGCACTACACTGAATAACACATACCACCAATTTAGAGTTGCAGTTTATATACTGTTTGATGGTATATGTTTTCTTGGTAGAAAAAGAAAAAACTGAGGTGCTTTTTTTATGTCTATGACACTGCCTACAGGTGTTGTGAACACACATGTAGGAACCTACAGTGGAAAGCCAGGTCTGCGATTTGTTTGACTTCTGGGAGCAAAACAAGCTGGGTGACAACATACTTCCCAGACTGGGGGCCCTTCTACTGGAAAATTGACAACCACCCTGGATAACAGAGTACAGATCCTTGTCAGCATACAAAATATGGAGATGTGCTTTAAGAATCGCAAAGATTTTGTTGTATTCTAAAGGAAAAGTAATGCAACGTTGATTGAAAAAGGGGAAAAAAATCACATTAGGACCTCTCCAATTTGGTCCTACCTTTTTCTAAGGGTGTTAGGACTATTGCGGTACCAAAGGGATATAGACCAGGAGTATATAAAATCTTTTACTTTATTAAGGGATAAGACATTAAAAAGTCCATATATGGACACAATTAAAGCTAGACAACAATATAATAACAAAAACTGTTTACAGCAATGTTGAACCTAAATTGACATTGATAATGCCTGCTCAGGTAGATGAAGGATTTTCCCCCCTTTTTTCATCCCTTTTTCCCCCGGCACTCAGGTGGTCCCTCTGTTCTCCTAGAACCCCTTGTATATAATTATTTATACAATCTATATATATTTTTTTCTACAATAGTATTTCCAAAGTGCCCCCCTTGCTCGCCCCCGGGAGAACACCCGCCGCGGGCGTCTCACAGTGTCGTTCAAGCCCATTGTGGGCCAAGGGTGGTGAGTGCAACATCAATCACTATTTCTCCAATATCAACAATGTAGACATGTATATTTTTGTAATATGTAATGAATACTTGCTGCATTGTTGTAATGTTGATCTTCTTCACTCTGTAGATTATGTACTAGACGCCTCCCGAAGAAGCGGCTTGACCGCAAAACTGTAGAGGTCACGTCCATATGTACAAAACAACCTGACTTCATCCACCTGAGCAGGCATTATCAATGTCAATTTAGGTTCAACATTGCTGTAAACAGTTTTTGTTATTATATTGTTGTCTAGCTTTAATTGTGTCCATATATGGACTTTTTAATGTCTTATCCCTTTATAAAGTAAAAGATTTTATATACTCCTGGTCTATATCCCTTTGGTACCGCAATAGTCCTAACACCCTTAGAAAAAGGTAGGACCAAATTGGAGAGGTCCTAATGTGATTTTTTCCCCTTTTTCAATCAACGTTGCTCTATACATATTAAGGATTATGGTACCTATTAAAAGCTAAATATCTTCCATTCAACCGGGTGGCTTACCTTTGACAAAGGAAAAGTAGTGACAAAATTAACTTTATTTCTATTGTAATCCCTACACTGTTTGTGTTTATTTGTGCCACTATTCTGAATCATCTCCACCCGATCTCTATGAAATGCTATATTTTGACTTCTAGCTATTGATCGTGTACTATAGTCCCTTTCTTTGAGTCGCTTTTGAATCGCTGTGCATTCTTGCAAGAAATCCTTATCTGTAGAGCAGTTTCTCCTGGCCCTCATGAATTCACCAGTGGGCAAAGACTTGATGGTGTGACTGGGGTGACAGCCAATAAAAGGGAATTTCCTGCACAGGGCTTTCTAAAAGTTCTGGAAGTCACTGTGTTGCTATCTGGATGCCCCATCAAGGTCAAATCCAAATAGTCTATTTGGGTTGGGTGGTGCACACAAGTGAACTCCAGGTTTAGGGAGTTGGTATTAATATATTTCATAAAGTCACCTATTTCACCACTCGATCCATGCCATACTACAATCAGATCATCAATGAAATGATCATACCAGGCGATGTTGGTTTTGAATGGGTTACCATGGGCAAATAAAGTGGATTCTTTCCACCAGCCCATGTAAAGATTCTACTAAACTCTACTGCTCTACAAATAAATTTAGATACATTAGGACTGTAACCACTGTAGCATGAAAGATTATGTTTGATGGCTAACAGTGCTAGAGAGTGAGGAATGCAGGAATACAGAGATCTAACATCTATAGTGATCCAAATGCATTCTGTGAAAAATTTCCTGCATGTGGGCTAACAAATGTCCAGTATACATTATGAACCCAGGTAGACGGACAACAAGCGGTTAAAGAAATTGATCAACCCATTCTCCTAATCTCTCCAATAGCGATCCTATGCCGGCAACTATGGGGCGACCTTTCACTGGATTATCTTGTTTGTGCACTTTAGGGAGATGGTGAAAAACTGGAGTAATGGGATGTGTGACCATGAGATAATCTACAGTTTTTTGATCTAAAACACCCATCTCCTTGCCTTCATCCAATAAGTGTAACAATGTAATTTCTGTTTTGAACAGGGTAAAAATATTTATCCCCCATGTTGAAGTTTGATTCCTTTATACCAAAAGAAGAAATCTAATGCTTAGGAAACATTTAAAGGATATACCTTCTGATAGCGAATCCACAGTGTGTCACAATGTTCAAAATAAAACCACCTCCTTCAGATTTGATTATTTAGTAGCAAGGTATGCATTGGAGAGTCTGCAAGCAGAATCAGAGGAGGGATCTTTTGGTATAAAGGAATCAAACATCAACATGGGGGATAAATATTTTTACCCTGTTCAAAACAAAAATGACATTGTGGATTTGTTTCAGAATTTTGTGGAATCATAATTGGTTAAATTGCAGGAATTGTGTCAACAAGACAATAATAGAAATAAAATGAATTTGACCAAGCAAGAAACCACAGCCTTAAATGCCTTGAACATGAGATCTGACATAGTGATTCGCCAGGCAGATAAGGGGGTACTGTAGTGATCCTAGATACTGCTAGTTACAAACAGAAAGCACTCAGGCAGCTGAAAGATTACATCACATATTGCCCCCTCAGTTTTGATCCCACAGCAACTATACAACAAAAATTGTTACACTTATTGGATGAAGGCAAGGAGATGGGTGTTTTAGATAAAAAAACTGTAGATTATCTCATGGTCACACATCCCATTACTCCGGTTTTTCACCATCTCCCTAAAGTGCACAAACAAGATAATCCAGTGAAAGGTCACCCCATAGTTGCCGGCATAGGATCGCTATTTGAGAGATTAGGAGAATGGGTTGATCACTTTCTTCAACCGCTTTTTGTCTGTCTACCTGGGTTCATAAAGGATACTGGACATTTGTTAGCCCACATGCACGAAATTTTTTGGTCCACAGAATGCATTTGGATCACTATAGATGTTAGATCTCTGTATTCCTGCATTCCTCACTCTCTAGCACTGTTAGCCATCAAACATCATCTTTCATGCTACAGTGGTTACAGTCCTAATGTATGTGAGTTTATTTGTAGAGCAGTAGAGTTCCTCCTGACACACAATTTCTTCATGTTTGATGAACAATACTACATTCAGAGTCAAGGTGCATCCATGGGGGCTAAATTTTCCCCCTCTTTGGCAAATCTTTACATGGGCTGGTGGGAAGAATCCACTTTATTTGCCCATGGTAACCCATTCAAAACCAACATCGCCTGGTATCCTGGTATGGTCGTTTCATTGATGATCTGATTGTAGTATGGCATGGATTGAGTGGTGACATAGGTGACTTTATGAAATATATTAATACCAACTCCCTAAACCTGGAGTTCACCTGTGTGCACCACCCAACCCAAATAGACTATTTGGATTTGGCCTTGATGGGGTATCCAGATAGCAACACAGTGACTTCCAGAACTTTTAGAAAGCCCTGTGCAGGAAATTCCCTTATATTGGCCAATAGCTGTCACCCCAGTCACACCATCAAGTCTTTGCCCACTGGTGAATTCATGAGGGCCAGGAGAAACTGCTCTAGAGACAAGGATTTCTTGCAAGAATGCACAGCGATTCAAAAGCGACTCAAAGAAAGGGACTATAGTACACGATCAATAGCTAGAAGTCAAAATATAGCATTTCATAGAGATCGGGTGGAGATGATTCAGAATAGTGGCACAAATAAACACAAACAGTGTAGGGATCACAATAGAAATAAAGTTAATTTTGTCACTACTTTTTCTTTAGAATACAACAAAATTGTTGCGATTCTTAAAGCACATCTCCATATTTTGTATGCTGACAAGGATCTGTACTCTGTTATCCAGGGTGGTTGTCAATTTTCCAGTAGAAGGGCCCCCAGTCTGTGAAGTATGTTTTCACCCAGCTTGTTTTGCTCCCAGAAGTCAAACAAATCGCAGACCTGGCTTTCCACTGTAGGTTCCTACATGTGTGACCACAACACCTGTAGGCAGTGTCATAGACATAAAAAAAGCACCTCAGTTTTTTCTCCAAGAAAACATATACCATCAAACAGTATATAAACTGCAACTCTAAATTGGTGGTATATGTTATTCAGTGTAGTGCCTGCAGTCTACAATTAGTTGGGTGCCCTATATGCCCGTTGAGAGTTAGAATTTCCGAACATGTGAATGACACTACAAACATTAATGCTAAACATATCTCAAATGTGTCAAAACATTTCCAGGAATTCCATCATGGTAATCTTGACACTTTTTCCTTTTTTGGTGCTGAACAGGTTAAAAAAAATCCAAGAGGAGGTGACACTCATCGTATTTTGCTCAAGCGTAAAGTATGGTGGATACATACCCTCAATACTAGAAAACTGTATGGTTTGAACGATAGGATGGATATAAATCTTTTTTTAACATAATCGCATTTTTCAACATAGTCGCATTGTTTGATACATTTATCGCACCATTTTGAGTATGCTTTATTTGTTCATGATATGTCTCTCATATGCCTGCTGTGCTTCTCTCTTTCTTTTCTCCATGTGTTTTTAATTGTTTTGATTGCTCTGATTAGGATGCACCCGCCCCATTTGGAGTGCTTACTCTGTTATAAATATCAGTTTTTAAATCAAACATGTATGCTTTGATGAAGGCTTCTTAGCCAAAACGCGTCAGTGTAGCCTGTACCCGTGTACCCATGTACCCATGTAACCCAATAAAGGACTTTTATTCAAGAGCATCCGAGTTGCCAGCCCTTTTCTGATTCAAGTACTGCATTTTGGGGCCTGAACCTCCTGACTAGAGAACCGGTTCACAGTTCATAGATCATCATATTGGCAGTGGAGCTGGGGTATCATTTTGCTTCTCTAAAAAGTTGCAATGACCGCCATTGTATTCTCTGGGGTCTTTGCTAAAAAAACATATATAATGTTTGCAGTTTCTATGTAATTTTCTAGCAAAAAAATGATGATTTTTACATGTAGGAGAGAAATGTCAGAATTGACCTGGTAGGCAAGTGGTTAAAGTCACCTGTCTGATTTATCAGATGCAAACACAATAAATTCTTACAGTATTTCCGGAGTATAAGACGGAGGAATATAAATGTTAGCCAATACACATCTTTGTCCAGCCAGTAAACAGTCTACAAAAATAGACCCCTGCCTCTACCATCCTTCTTAACCTGCCTACATTGGAAATCAATTATATTAGCTATAAGTATAGATACTCCTCTGGAGCATAATGTGTATGTCGAATGAAATTGAGTTTTAAACATTTTTTTCCTTAAATAATGTAAAGTGTGGGGAAGTAAACGAGTTACTGGAGGCAGATTATAGAAGGTGAGAATCCTGTCAATGACGTAAAAATAGCTTGTCGCTTGGACGGAGTGCCCAGACCCAGTGGTGTAGCGTGGGGGGTGCAGGGGGTGCCGTGGCCCCGGGCGCGAAATTTAGGGGGGCGCCAGTATGTGTCACTGGCTGCCTCCTCCTAATTTCTCGATCCTGTGTCCCCGGCCCGGCCGCCATGTTAAGTGTCCGGCGCCCTGTGATTGGGCATATGGGGGTCATGTGAGGCGTAGGGCTGGCCTGTCCTCGATCGCTCCTGAAGTCCCGCCTCCGCACATGACCCCCCATACGCCCAATCACAGGGCGCCGGACACTGAGCATGGCTGCAGCCAGAGCGCAGGGGAGAGAGCAATGTGAGCCACCGCTGTCTTCTCCTCCTCCTCCTCCGGATCGATGCAGCCAGGATAAGAAGGTGAGTGAGAGTCTTGTTACTGGCGGGGGGGCGAGAGAGAAAGACTGTAGGCAGGATAGTGTAGTTTAGTATGGGGGGCAGTGTAGTGTAGTATAGTGGTCAGTATAGTGGACAGTGTAGTATGGTGGTCAGTATAGTATAGTGTAGTTTAGTATGGAGGTCAGTGTAGTGTAGTGGACAGTATAGTATATTGGACAGTGTAGTATAGTGGACAGTATAGTGGTTAGTGTAGTGGTCAGTATAGTGTAGTTGAGTATGGAGGTCAGTGTAGTATAGTGGTTAGTATGGTGTTTAGTGTAGTGGACAGTATAGTGGTCAGTATAGTGTAGTGGACAGTGTAGTGTAGTATGGTAGTCAGTATAGCGGACAGTGTAGTATAGTGGACAGTGTAGTGTAGTATGGTGGTCAGTATAGTGGACAGTGTAGTCTAGTATGGTGGTCAGTATAGTGGTCAGTATAGTGGTTAGTGTAGTATAGTGGTCAGTATAGTGTAGTTTAGTATGGAGGTCAGTGTAGTGTAGTGGACAGTATAGTATGGTGGTCAGTGTAATGTAGTATAGTGGACAGTGTAGTATAGTGGTCAGTATAATGTAGTATGGTGGACAGTGTAGTATAGTGGTCAGTATAATGTAGTATGGTGGACAGTGTAGTATAGTGGTCAGTATAATGTAGTATGGTGGACAGTGTAGTATAGTGGTCAGTATAGTGTAGTTTAGTATGGAGGTCAGTGTAGTGTAGTGGACAGTGTAGTATAGTGGTCAGTGTAGTGTAGTATGGTGGTCAGTGTAGTGTAGTATAGTGGTCAGTATAGTATAGTGGTCAGTGTAGTGTAGTATGGTGGTCAGTATAGTGGACAGTGTAGTGTAGTGGACAGTATAGTATAGTGGTCAGTATAGTGTAGTATGGTGGTCAGTGTAATGTAGTATAGTGGACAGTGTAGTATAGTGGACAGTGTAGTATGGTGGTCAGTATAGTGTAGTATGGTGGACAGTGTAGTATAACAGACAGTGTAGTATAGTGGTCGGTGTAGTGTAGTATAGTGGTTAGTATAGTGTAGTTTAGTATGGAGTTCAGTGTAGTGTAGTGGACAGTATAGTATGGTGGTCAGTGTAATGTAGTATAGTGGACAGTGTAGTATGGTGGTCAGTGTAGTGTAGTATAGTGGTCAGTGTAGTGTAGTATGGTGGTCAGTATAGCGTAGTATAATGGTCAGTGTAGTGTAGTATAGTGGACAGTGTAGTATGGTGGTCAGTATAGCGTATTATAGTGCTCAGTGTAGTATAGTGGTCAGTGTAGTGTAGTATAGTGGTCAGTGTAGTGTAGTATGGTGGTCAGTGTAGTGTAGTATGGTGGTCAGTGTAGTGTAGTATGGTGGTCAGTATAGCGTAGTATAGTGGTCAGTGTAGTGTAGTATAGTGGACAGTGTAGTATGGTGGTCAGTATAGCGTAGTATAGTGGTCAGTGTAGTGTAGTATGGTGGTCAGTGTAGTGTATTATAGTGGTCAGTGTAGTGTAGTATGGTGGTCAGTATAGCGTATTATAGTGGTCAGTGTAGTGTAGTATGGTGGTCAGTATAGCGTATTATAGTGGTCAGTGTAGTATGGTGGTCAGTGTAGTGTAGTATGGTGCTCAGTGTAGTGTAGTATAGTGGTTAGTGTAGTGTAGTATGGTGGTCAGTGTAGTGTAGTATAGTGGTCAGTGTAGTGTAGTATAGTGGTCAGTGTAGTGTAGTATAGTGGTCAGTGTAGTGTAGTATAGTGGTCAGTGTAGTATAGTGGTCAGTATAGTGTAGTATAGTGGTTAGTATAGTGGGCAGTGTAGTGTAGTGGACAGTATAGTGGTCAGTGTAGTATAGTGGACAGTATAGTATAGTGGTCAGTATAGTGTAGTATGGTGGACAGTGTAGTATAACAGACAGTGTAGTATAGTGGTCAGTGTAGTGTAGTATAGTGGTCAGTATAGTGGTTAGTGTAGTATAGTATAGTGGTTAGTATAGTGTAGTATAGTGGACAGTGTAGTGTAGTATAGTGGTCAGTGTTGTATAGTGGACAGTATAGTGTAGTATAGTGGTCAGTGTAGTATAGTGGACAGTATAGTGTAGTATAGTGAACAGTGTAGTATGGTGGTCAGTATAGCGTAGTATAGTGGTCAGTGTAGTGTAGTATGGTGGTCAGTGTAGTGTAGTATAGTGGTCAGTGTAGTATGGTGGACAGTGTAGTATGGTGGTCAGTATAGCGTAGTATAGTGGTCAGTGTAGTGTAGTATAGTGGTCAGTGTAGTGTAGTATAGTGGTCAGTGTAGTATGGTGGACAGTGTAGTATGGTGCTCAGTATAGCGTAGTATAGTGGTCAGTGTAGTGTAGTATAGTGGTCAGTGTAGTATGGTGGTCAGTGTAGTGTAGTATGGTGGTCAGTGTAGTGTAGTATAGTGGTCAGTGTAGTGTAGTATGGTGGTCAGTGTAGTGTAGTATGGTGGTCAGTGTAGTGTAGTATAGTGGTCAGTGTAGTGTAGTATGGTGGTCAGTGTAGTGTAGTATGGTGGTCAGTGTAGTGTAGTATGGTAGTCAGTATAGCGTATTATAGTGGTTAGTGGAGTATGGTGGTCAGTGTAGTGTAGTATAGTGTAGTATAGTGGACAGTGTAGTGTATAGTGGACAGTGTAGTGTAGTATAGTGGTCAGTGTAGTGTAGTATAGTGGTCAGTGTAGTATAGTATAGTGGTCAGTGTAGTGTAGTATAGTGGTCAGTGTAGTATAGTGGTCAGTATAGTGTAGTATAGTGGTTAGTATAGTGGACAGTGTAGTATAGTATAGTGGTCAGTGTAGTGGACAGTGCAGTTCTCAGTGTAGTGGTCAGTATAGGAATCAGGTAGGCCAGTAGTACTTGTATTTGAAGGGACTCAGGGATAGCTAAAAGTCCGCATGTTAGGGGGCGCAAATTACTTGCCTTGCCCCGGGTGCTGACAACCCATGCTACGCCACTGCCCAGACCTCAAACATTCCATGAAACTATTACATCCTTTTAAGGGATCATAAGACAATATCCTCATACATTTTAACTTCAATTATAATTAATTCACAAAATATACGGTATTCATAGCACAAGTAGGGAGGTAAAGAGAGGAGAAAAGAGGGAGAGGCAGTGTACAGCTTGGAGACCGGACCAGAGGAGTAGGATTAATGAACCGAATACTACTAGAAGGTGTATACTAACTAACATGTAAGACATAGACATACACACACACTTCTGATCATAAAAATAATCATAGCCAAACAATGGCAAACAAAACAACCAAAACATAGAAACGCACAAAAGCCAATGCATATAAACATTCAACACAGACACACATAGAGACACATTAAAACAAAGAAACAAAGACAATAACATACACACCAAAACATAGAAACAATCATAGGGGTTATACGATCAAAAAGACCCCAAAAACTGAGCTCTCCCTGATCCCTTTATTTCAATACTTATCCTTCCCTCTTACCTACCCCCCCCCCCCCTTTCCCAGCTCATCAAAAAAAAGAGAGAGAAAAAGAAGAAATTTCAATTCCTAAACATCCCATGACAAAAAAGAGAAAAAAAAAGAAAATAAATTGTCAGATCATAGACGAAAAAGCAAGTATCTTAAATTATCTTTGTTTAACCGTAGATGGCTATCAAACCATTGAGATACTGAATCCGGTGATGTAAAAAATAAAGTCTTGTCCTGAGTCATTACTTTTAGCTTAGCTGAAAATAACATAGCATAGGGCAAGTCCATCTGTCTTAGGCGTCGCTTTACATCCATAAATCCCGCCCTTTGAAGCTGTTTATTTGCTGAAAAATCAGGGAAAAAACATATTTTTTGAGCCACTCATCCTTAAATCTGCGAGTTGTCTAGCTCTTTGCAATATCATATCTCTGTCTTTGTAACTCAGCATCTTAAAAATAAAGGTTCTTGGTCTTAAATGCTCTCCCAAAGACGGGGAGCGTACCGCTACTCTGTGTGCCCGTTCCACAGAAAACAGAGAGGAAAAATATTCTGTTCCCATTGTATCCTTAAGCCATCTTTCTATAAATTCAACTGGCTTATTGCCTTCTGCCCGTTCGGGTAGACCTACTACCTTAATATTATTTCTTCAGAGACGATTCTCTAAGTCCTCCAAACGAGAATCATATAGGGATAGTTGTTGTGTGTTTTTTTTTCTCAGACTTCATAATTGTTTGTAGGGAGTCTTCAAGTGTACTTATTCTTTCTTCCGCACCCATCATTCTTTCTTTAATTGTTTGCATATCTTGTCTAAACAGATTTATATCTTCCCTCATGCCCTCTAGGTTATATGCTAGAATGGTCACAGAGCTATTACATGTATTAATGGCCTTCATAATGTCTGTTAGTGTAATTGAATGCTCTGTATTTGGGCTATTTAGGCTATTTGAGGTATTTAGTATCTTAGCTGGTTTAACTGGTATATCATGCGAATCACTCTCTGAAGCGACATGGCTTGCTGTATCATCCAACTCTATTTCCATTATCCCTCCTCCAGAGGCCTGCCCTTCTTTAGCTGAGTCCAATGGACTTTGTGTTGAGTTAGAGATAGCAGCTTGTATTTCATCCTTGGCCATAGTAGTGGCCATAGTAGGAGTGTGGGTGAGTTTTTCAAGCCGGGCTGTTATCTCTTCTTGTTTATTTTGAGACTTGTTTTGATGCTTTTTATCAGCACTGCTCTGTAAAGAGCATTCGCTAGTAACTTGCTATTAACCCCCCACATCCTTCTTAGTTCTATGTGTCGTTCTAAAAATCTATGTCAGGGCTGGGATCAGCCCTTCCTTCTCTGAGCTGGCCGCTCAGATGTCGGCTAATTGCCAGCTCCTTTCTCTCCACAGTGACTCAGCTGTTGATGATCTGCTCGTCAGTCCTGCCTACTTAAAGCTGTCCAGCTCAATTCATCTCTGCTTTCGCCTTTGGTCAAATCTCTGAGACTTTCTCCTGCATTCCTGTTGAAGACTTGCTCGGCTGACGTCCCTTCTGGCTCCAGATCCTGCTTGCTGTACTACTACGTTGATGTCTGGCTCTCTGACATTGGCATTGGTTGAATACCCGATCTGGTTACTGAACTCTGGCTATGTATTGACTACGCTTACTCTGTTTACCCTTTTATTATTATTAAACAAGTGTGATTAGGTGTACTTCTGTCTCGGTCTGATTCATGGTTCCTGACAATCTAATAAGCTCACAGCTGGCTCACAGTTGGCTCTCAATAATCTCTCGCTGGCTGAATATCTCACAAGTCATGCCAATAAGTTTCAGCGTCTTTATTTGTCTAAATGACACATACCATATAATATATGAAAATTAAAATTAAATAAAGAACTAGCAAATGTCCCAGTGGCTGAGGTAGTGATTCTGATATTACCTTCTGTTATTACCTTAAATTCATAGAGATATTGCACTGTCCCAAATAATAAAAAAAAAACACATATGGAGGAAAAGCAAAGCTATATTTATATTTATAGTCAGATAAAGTCAAAGTGTAACGAGACTCAGGGGTACTAAATTATTACCAGTATAGTCAGGGCAAGGAAGTAAAGATTTCAAAGTCCAGTTTCAATTTCAAAACTTGCAGATTACGTCCCGATATATTTCGAGTCTATCCCACTTGTTATTTTAGTGCTCTTCACCACCTCCTCCTCTTCCACATTATTCAGTAATATCCAGTAATATATAATTGTGACAGACCTAGCCGGAAAAGAGGCTTTTGGAGGGGACTGATGGCTAGCCTCCTGCAAACCGATTATGGGCCCTGGCATTGGGGGGGACGGTGCTCTTTGTGAGCTGTATGTCTGGGGACCCTGGAGGTGGCGTTACTTTAGATTCAGGTCCATGTCCCCCAAGACACACAGACTCTGGGGACCCTGGATATGCCATTGTGATGGGAGTCACTAATAGGGGCACAAGGTGAATGAGAACCCCACTATGATCTGTGCTAGTCAGAGACTCAATGCTGTATATGTGTGTATATATAAAGTGTGCTGTCTCATTGTGTTGTGTACTGTTTGCTGTGCTAGTTTTGGGTGGGGCTGTATTCCAATGTTCTATTGTGTTTGTCTGCCTTGGATCACAGGATGTGTATTGCTGTGAGGAAAGAGGGAGAGGGGATTCCTCCAGCTGCCCCCCTGTTAAGACTGTTTACTGATGAGAAGTTAAGCACACCTGACCTGTGTGTCCATTGTCATTGGACAGTTTAACCCGCCCTGTTTTCCAAGGGTGGGGGGGAAATGTTTTGAAGTGGGATCTGTATAACATGTGTTTTTTGAATAAAGATTCATTCCTGCTTGGAACCTGAAGACAGAGCTGTGTCTCGTTTTTGGGGTGGATTATTTGTATGGGTTTGTTTGGCTGATTGGAGTGTTCGGTAGCTGCCTTTGTGTTTGGGTTTGAAATGTCCTAAACGACTTTAACCCCTTTCATACTCGGGGTGTCGTTACACTGGTGGCTAGCAGCGGGATCATTCTCACAGCCCAGAAGGACAGCTACAAGAGGACACAGGACAATGGAAGCACAGTATGGACGGCTAAAGCTCTCTTCCCTCAAGGACTTACTGGAAAACCGGGGCCGACCGGCCAACAACCGTAAGAAGAGGGACATTATCGCAGAACTAGTCGAAATGGATAGAGCTGAAAGACCCAACATAACCGAAAGGCCCAGCATAGCAGACTTCAGACACCCCTGCGGAGATATGGATCTGGCATCAAAGTTCCCGGGGCTGCTGCGGATCGTCCTTTCAGCAATCCCCAGGACTGTGTCTGTGGATGAATACCTGGAGCTCAGGCAGAAGATCCGGGTAAGACACTGGATTAGAGCCCTCCAGGTTGCTGCAATGCAATGGGGCAAGTGCTTTCCAACCCCAGAGCAGCAGGCCAGTGAACAACGGGAGTTACGGATGCAATTCCTGGGAGAGCGGCCCCAGGAGCAATGGGTGACTGAGCTGGACAGGCTGGTCCAGCAAGAAATAGAGCTGGAGAATCGGTATCGGGCTCTGCAATGGCACGTGGAGGAGGAATATTTAGGGGAGACAACAGAATGCTCTCCGGAGGGATATGACTTTGGTGGCCCTGGATTGCTGTGGGAGAGCCTTTCAGATTGTTTTGTGTATGGTGATGAAGGGGAACCTACCCTGGAGGACCTGCGAGAATACAGAGAGGCTATGTTCAGTCTTGCAGGGGTCTCAGAGCTTAAACCTGATCTAGACTATTTGCTAAGGAAGGAACAGCATCTGGAAAGGGCATACAGGAAACTGCTAGAATGCGTTCAGCAGCATGCCAGAGAATCGGCAGTGGAAACTCCGGAGATTGCCATCTCCAAAGCTGAAGTGCTGACAACAGGGCAGAGTTCTGCTAACCTCTGCCCAGCGCTGATAGCATCTTCTGGGTTCCACGGACATGAGATTGTGAACTTCTATCCCCAAACACCAGTTGCAGACACAGGGGATTTGATGGACTTTTCTGCTGGGGAGGAACAGCCAGGTGAGCCTCCGGTGGGGGAGCTGGTGTTAAGGCCGGGCTTCACTGTGCTCTGCCCAGCACCAACAGCAGTATTTGTGGAGTTACAAGGAACTTCCCCAGCTGAAGCGCTGGTCACCGGACAGAGGGTCCAAGACCTCTGCCCTACACCTGCGGCGGTTCCGGAGGCCCAGGGTGAGAAGGAGATGGTCCCTTCCCAGCAGCATATGGCACCCCAGAATGATGCCACCAATCCAGCAGAAGAGCTAGCAACAGAGCAGAGTGCTGCAAGCCTCTGCCCTCACCTAACAGAAGAGGGAGCTCTTGTGGTAGTGGAAGGGACTTCGGTCTTTACTGACACAACCCCAAAAATTGGTGCGGCACTAGGACAGGAGGATGTCAGCCATGCTTTGCAAGCACTGGGGGATTTTCACTTACCAAAAGTGGATGGGACTTCAGTGTCCACTTGTATACCCCAGGGATGCTGGACGGTCGGCCCAGATCCCCAACAGCGTGACGGAGTGAGCCCAGTCACCCTATCTTCTCTCCAGCAGGTGAAAAGACTCCAGGGAGAAGGGCTGGTCCAGGCCTCTCCCCAGCGGTGGGGATGTTCTCTGAGAGATGCAGAGGTTGGCTGGGTGAGTAATTCTCTGTTTGGAACAATTTATTTGGGGTACTTTGTGGATACCGGCATTGGGGGACTGGAACTACTGACTAACTTCGGAGTCAACCCGTCTGGGGTCTCCTCCTGTGTTAGTCTCCTGCCGAAAGGGGAGAAATGTGACAGACCTAGCCGGAAAAGAGGCTTTTGGAGGGGACTGATGGCTAGCCTCCTGCAAACCGATTATGGGCCCTGGCATTGGGGGGGACGGTGCTCTTTGTGAGCTGTATGTCTGGGGACCCTGGAGGTGGCGTTACTTTAGATTCAGGTCCATGTCCCCCAAGACACACAGACTCTGGGGACCCTGGATATGCCATTGTGATGGGAGTCACTAATAGGGGCACAAGGTGAATGAGAACCCCACTATGATCTGTGCTAGTCAGAGACTCAATGCTGTATATGTGTGTATATATAAAGTGTGCTGTCTCATTGTGTTGTGTACTGTTTGCTGTGCTAGTTTTGGGTGGGGCTGTATTCCAATGTTCTATTGTGTTTGTCTGCCTTGGATCACAGGATGTGTATTGCTGTGAGGAAAGAGGGAGGGGGGATTCCTCCAGCTGCCCCCCTGTTAAGACTGTTTACTGATGAGAAGTTAAGCACACCTGACCTGTGTGTCCATTGTCATTGGACAGTTTAACCCGCCCTGTTTTCCAAGGGTGGGGGGGGAAATGTTTTGAAGTGGGATCTGTATAACATGTGTTTTTTGAATAAAGATTCATTCCTGCTTGGAACCTGAAGACAGAGCTGTGTCTCGTTTTTGGGGTGGATTATTTGTATGGGTTTGTTTGGCTGATTGGAGTGTTCGGTAGCTGCCTTTGTGTTTGGGTTTGAAATGTCCTAAACGACTTTAACCCCTTTCATACTCGGGGTGTCGTTACAATAATATATGGTGTTTTATATATGATTTTCTAGCCACAAGTATTGTATATCAAATCAAAAAATATACCTGATATCGGAGCAGTTTTGTCATCAGGGCTGTATGTTGTAAGTCACAAATTACAAGCTGGAAGTCTGGAGGCTGGAAACCAGGAGCTGGAAGCTGGGAGCCGAGAGCAGAGAGTGGGGTGGGTTACAGAGCCACAGAACAGAGTAGAGCCATAAAGCATGTGCTGGAGACTAGGTGGTGGGATCTGGGATCCATAGACTGTAAGCTGTGCACCTGTACCATGAGCTTTGGTTTTAACAGCCGGGAGCCATAAGCTAAGCCATAAGCTAAGCAAGAAGCCAAGGGCCGTGGGTTGAAGGGCTAAAGCCAAGAAGCCGAAAGCTTAGGACCGGATCCTGTGGGCTGCAAGCTACGAACCGTGCACCATAGGCCAGGGCTTGGGAGCGTATAGTTGTGAGCGGGGAACCGGGAGATGTAGATTGAGGGCTGGGAGCTTTCTGTCAGCTGGAAGCTAATTGTAGTCAGATCCGTATCAGCCGTTTCAGCAGTGTCTGCCGGAATTACTTGCCTTTCGGATGTTGGATGTCGGATGTGATGTGAAATAAAAAAAAAAAAATATCTGAACAACAGATAATAACCGATATTACCAACAAACAGTATCAGCAAAGCGCATAAGTGTGCCAAGGGCATTGGCCGTACAAAAGGAAGGAATCCCATCAAAGATAAGGGTAAAGAGACGGTCAGTAGTGGAGCTCCATCTCCTGTGTCTTCTCACATCTCCCATCCTCTCACACAGATGTGCAACACCCCTCAGGACCCCAGCAGACATTAAAGAGGAGGGGCTGAAGTAGTTTTCCCGGGCTGGGAACCTTTTAATTGTTCCATTTCGTAAGTACCTATTCACGTTTGCCCAATAAACTCCTGCCAAACTTTACTTCACCATTAGTCCCCCGTTTTTTAATTTTTGGTGTTATCATCTGCCTATGGTGTTATCATCTGCCTATGGTGTTATCTTCTGCCTATGACCATCACGATTGGTGGAGAATCTTGGACCCTTCTGTGATTTGTCACTTATGGCCAGCATTCTAGCCTGAACAACCCCTAGACTGAAAAGCTAGGGGTACATTCTTTTCGGTGAGTGGGGACACAGGAGGGGTGTGTGGAGCACCTAGAAGTTTGGAGCACAACGGCACGTTATTGATTGCAGCACCTATGCACAATATACATGGACGTTTATTATATTTAATTTCTTTTGTCACTTACTTATTTGATGTCATTTTTGATGTTATTGTGAGCGCTGTAATTATATGTTTTATATATTATTTTTTCTTTCATACTAGTAAATAGCACATTGTGTACAGCAGCTGCA
Source organism: Lithobates clamitans (assembly GCA_037952925.1). Taxonomy (NCBI): domain Eukaryota; kingdom Metazoa; phylum Chordata; class Amphibia; order Anura; family Ranidae; genus Lithobates; species Lithobates clamitans. The sequence goes on along the minus strand of JBBGZY010001040.1, from coordinate 4,173 downwards.
ACCACTAGAATAATTTATAATATTTTTCAACTAATAATTTTCACTTCCAGCGCAAACATGCGTGATTTTGTCTTAAGGGCCGCTCTGCCACAGTACATGTACGTGGAGCAGTCCTTAAGTGGCCCTCACGGGGGGTAGTGCTGCATTAATTTGGGCGGTGGTCAGGAAAAGAAAGGTAGAAATGGAGAAAGAGAAAGGAAGAAAAGAGAAGAAAGAAGGGACTAGAAGGGAGGGGGATAGGCTGTAAAGAAGGGGAGAAGGGGGGAGTAAAGGGAGAGGGGAGGCTGTAGGGGTGGGGCAACCCAGAGATCAACTGGAGGGATAAGGCTTTCACTTTGTATGAACTGGAGAATTGGGCTTTTAATCAGGGTAGAAGTAAAGATTCATGAAAATTTGTGGAAAGATAGTACTTTAAGTCTTTATGCTTTTTTGTATAGGCTTGCTTTAGGTAACCATTCTTTTATCAAAAAGTTCACTTATTCTAAAAAAAGCTGATAAGATTCAGAATTTATCTGCCATTCACAAATACAATTAAATGTTGTATTCTTTCTTTTCAGATTTGTCACAATGCCAGATCCAATAGAGGGCACAGACGCCAACATTGACACGAACAGAGAATTAATCAAAAATTTCAGCTTCGATGACTGCAAATTGGGCAGTCAGGGCTATAAGCGAGTTCTGCTGCAGCCGTTTGGTTTGCCGGGTAATGGCAAGTCATCCTTCATCAATTCCTGTATATTTGCTCTTAGAGAGGAAAAACAGTTTGGGAATTGGGCAAAAGAAGCAAATTCAGCTGGTGGAAGCACATTATGTAGAATTCCCCATAAGCTCACAGAGACCATAACAATGGTTGACAACCGTGGAATACCGACATTGGCCGATCATGAGACTGGAGCAATTTATGCTCAGCTCGGTAAGTACATTGTAAAAGCTGTGCAGTACATTTAAAGTGTATCTAAACCCAAGAACAAAATATATTATTTTGTAGCTAATCAGTCCTTAAATATAGTGGCTGTATTCAGCGTATTTAAAGCGTGTATTTAAAGCAGAGCTCCACCCAAAAGAGGAAGCTCTGCTTGTTCAAACCCTCCCTCCACTGCCACATATGGCACTTTTTTGGGGAGATGGGGTATCTGGTTTTGACAGGTACCCACTCCTACTTCCCGGTAAAATTTGCCGATTGGCGATCTGAAACATTTTCGGCCCCTCCTCCTTCTCCCGCTGCATTCTGGGACACACACAGGTCCCAAAAGATGTGCAGTACCAGGTTTGGCCTGAGGTGGGGGGGCGCCGGAGCCGAGCGACACCGATCGCAGCCAATCAGCGCTCGACCTCAGGAACAGAGTTTTTCCGAGGTTTGCCGAGGTCAGCCGAGGTGTCCTTGGGCCTTTCCGGCCATTTCCGAGGCTCTCCGGTGCCCCCCCACCTCTGGCCGCATGCGGTATTGCATGCCATTGAGGTCAATGCGGAACAAATTATTTTTGTTTCCATTGACTTCAATGGGGAAACTTGCTTTGATATGCGAGTACTTTGGATTACGAGCATTCTCCTGGAACAGATTATGCTTGTAATCTGAGGTTCCACTGTACTTTTATTTTTATTTATTTTTCTAAAATTCTATATGGACTGGTTGCACTGTGATATTAATCACTTAGTTAAAACAAAAGGAGCACATAAGAATTTTTTATAATTGTAATTCAAATAATAATTTAAAATCACACAGCGCTGCACTATAAGTAAGAATTTGTGTACATTGTCGTATTTTTTATACAGTGATTGAAAAAGTACTCCTGTATGTGTGCTGCACTCCTGTCTGTGTACTCCTGTCTGTGTGCTGCACTCCTGTCTGTCTGTGTACTGTACTCCTGTCTGTGTACTATTGTCTGTGTGCTGTACTCCTGTCCAGTGGTGGCTGGTGAAGTTTTAGGATAGGGGGGTGCCCGCCCAGCCCCTCCCGTTAGACCGATTCCACTTCTCATAAGCCCCACCCCTTATAGAATCCACCCACTCCATCCCCTCTATTCCACTAACTTTCACCCATAGTGTCAGGAGTATACAGCTCAGCATCACAGGACAGAGTATACAGCTCAGCATCACAGGACAGAGAATACAGCCCTGGCATCATGGGACAGAGTATACAGCCCCAGCATCACGGGACAGAGTATACAGCCCCAGCATCACTGGACAGAGTATACAGCCCCAGCATCACAGGACAGAGTATACAGCCCCAGCATCACATGACAGAGTATACAGCCCCAGCATCACGGGACAGAGTATACAACCCCAGCATCACTGGACAGTGTATACAGCTCAGCATCATGGGACAGAGTATACAGCTCAGCATCACAGAACAAAGTATACAATCCCAGCATCACAAGACAGAGTATACAGCCCCAGCATCACAGGACATACCTTCCAACTTTAGAACTTCAGACTGATGTAAGCATGCGGCACGTCACTCCCAAAAGTGGGTGTGGCCAGGCTGTTATTAGTGGAGGGGGCTTAAGGGGCATGGTTAAACAAAACCAATCCCCCCTACCACCATCCCTCTCCCTATCATTACACAGGACCCCTTCCTCAACACTACCCCCCATTGTTACACAGGACCCCCTCCCTCATACTAACCCCACAATTAAACACAGAGAGGTTATTTGTTTAAGGTGGAGATGCAGGGAGGGAGGTGTTTAGGGTGGAGATACAGGGAGGGGGGTGTTAGGGCAGAGATGCAGGAGAGGGGTGTTTAGGGTGGAGATGCAGGGAGGGGGGTGTTTAGGGTGGAGAGGCTAGGAGGGGGGTTATTGTTTAGGGTGGAGAGGCAGGGGGGTTTAGGATGGAGAGGCATGTTTAGGGTGGAGATGCATGGAGGGGGGGGTGTTTAGGGTGGAGATGCAGGGAGGGGGGGTATTTAGGGGTGGAGTCCAGGGGGGGTGTTTAGGGTGGAGATGCAGGAGGGGGTGTTTAGGGTGGCGAGGCAATGAGGGGGGTTATTGTTTAGGGTGAAGAGGCAGGGGAGTTTAGGATGGACAGGCATGGAGGGGGGATGTTTAGGGTGGAGAGGCAGGGAGGGGGGTGTTTAGGTGGAGATGCATGGAGGGGTGGTGTTTAGGGTGGAGATGCAGGGAGGGGTGGGGTTTAGGCTGGAGAGGCAGGGGGGGTTTAGGATGGACAGGCATAGAGGGGGGTGTTTAGGGTGGAGAGGCATGGAGGGGGGTGTTTAGGGTGGAGATGCATGGAGGGGTGGTGCTTAGGGTGCAGATGCAGGGAGGGGGGGTGTTTAGGGGTGGAGATGCAGGGAGGGGGGGTGTTTAGGGTAGAGAAACCCACAGCTGCCAGTCACTGCCATGCACCACAACACTCAGCAGCCCCCTCCCCCTCCATAAAGCTCTGCAGCAGCTGAGAAAAGTGATCAGAGGTGGGGGAAGGGGGCCAGGCTCACGGCAGGACACAGTACTCAGCTCACTGGTTTGCTGCTCTGCAGAGGAGTCTGAGGAGGGGGAAGCATGATGACGGGGGAGAGAGAGAGACATGCCATGCCAACAGCAAAAAGAGAAGGTCAGCAATCCTCCCCTATCCCTGCACTCACCTCTTGCTCTCTGGTACACTGCAAGCTCTGTGTGTTCATCCATCCACTGGCCACTGTGATCCGCTCCCCGCCTCACATCAAAGGGTCCTGGTCTCGGATAGTTGTAGTCACATCTCCGGAGTCCGCACTCCACAAGTCACAGTGAGCCTGGAAACTGGAAGTGAGGCGGCAGTGCCGAAAAAGCACCACCCAATCACCCTCTGGTCCCGGACAATAAAGAAGACAGGACAGGAGCCAGGGACAAATCAGTGGCGAGTGGGAGTGTGTGCGGGCGCACAGCTTGCGCCCTGTACACGCCCTGCACACGGGCAAACCAGTTTCCCAGCCTGCAATCAGCTGATTGCAAGCTGGGAAGCTTCCCATACACCACTACACCACTCTCCACATTGCCCATTTGTTTTTATTCATCGTGATCACGTTTTTATTTGTATATGGTTGTTTTATCAATAAAAACACCCTTTTACCTGCACTATGTGGAGGCATATCTTTGTTGTCGTTACATCCACTGCATGAGGCCCAGTACCTCCAACTGCTCCACAAGTGTCCTTTTTCTGTACTCTCCTGATCCATACTTCGGCCGTCCCTGTGAG